>OY776301.1:17266900-18470424 GCA_963675345.1 Trididemnum clinides
GCGGATTTTAGAACAGGTGAATTGTATCAAGATCGTTTGTGTATTTTTCGTTGCTTAAGCTTGTTTTGTGGTTTTCACTTGAACCAATTTAGAAGCTGACACTCAAACAAAATTTCGTTTGTACTGTCAGAAGCAACAGATTACCCCCTCCAGCTTTGAAGGGGTTTCTTTGCATGATCTTCTTTTTGTGGAGGATCTCTTCGAAATTGATGTGTTGGTGTATGAGCTAACAGAATTTGAAAATGACCCAGTTTGCCGACTTATACAAAATTCACGAAAAATTTATCCTAAAACTATGAAGCTAAATCTTTTTGAAAATCATTTTAGCTACATCTTTAATTTCGAGAAATATTGTAGCGTGTATCAGTGTCTAAAATGTGACGTTTTATGGTACAATCCAAAGTATTACAACCAACATATTAAAAACTGTCAAGGGCAAGTAAAGTACACGTATAAAGGAGGAGTTTTTTGACTTACCCCAACTATTTTTGAAGAATTGGTAGAGCTTGGTATTCATGTCCCTGAAAGTGATCGATTTTACCCTTATTTCTCGGTTTATGATTTCGAATGCATCCTTTCAAAGAAAAATCTACCCCCCAATACCCCTCTCCTTGAACACCAATCCAAGCATATACCTCTAAGCTGCTCTCTTTGTTCAAATATTCCGATTTCAGATCCCCAACCTGCTACATTCCGACGGCAATTCTCTAATTTGGTTCAGAAGGTAATTGAATATTTAGAGCAAATGGCATCTGCAGCGTTCGATTTATTGAAAGCCAAATATCAATATGTATTTGATTTTCTATCTGCCAGCGCGAAAACGTCAAAAGCAAAAAGCTAAAGTTGAATTTTGAAAAATTCTTGAAAAACCACATTGTTCTTGGTTTTAACTCTGGATCTTATGATCTTAATTTAATCAAAAAAACAACTTATTCGAGTGCTTTTACCAAAATTAGATTTTGTGATCAAAAGAAACAACCATTTTATGTGTAATAAGACAGAAATGTTGAGGTTTCTAGACATCAAAAACTACATTGCTCCTGGATTTTCCTACGACAAATTTATCAAAGCATATGATGTTAGCCAAACTAAATTTTTCTTTCCCTACGAGTATGTGGATAGTCTTGAAAAACTAAATCATTCACTTCCAAGTCATGAAGCATTCTATAGTAATCTAAAAAAAAACCAACATCTCGCTAGAAGATTATCAAGTAGTAGCCAGAAAATGGCAGGAGGAGAACTGGACATCCCTTCGTGATTTATTGCTCTATTATAATAATCTGGATGTACAACCCTTCATTGAAGCTGTCAAAAAATGCGTGGGGTTTATCAAAGCAAAGGCTTGGATCTGTTTAAGCAAGCTTTCTCTGTCAGCGGAATAACAAAGAGGTACTTATTTAATCAAACTCCATTAGATTACTTCTTCTCGCTGATTGACCTAGACAAATTCAGATCTTCACCAGCTAATGTTGGATCAGGTTGTAGGCGGGCCAAGTATAGTTTTTAAAAGGTTGGCAATCAAAATGAAACTTTCATTAAAAGCCACTTATACCCCAACCCAAAAATTTGTCAAACCGTCAAGGGATTTGATGTCAATTCATTATATCTCTGGCCATTTCTCAGTCACTTCCGGTGGGGTATTTCGTGAGATATAGAGAAGCTAATGGTTACCACCCAGAGACTCCTCACAAATTTGGCCAAGCCTCCTATTAGTGGCTAAGCTGGGTTGCTGTGACTGAGGGTAAATTCATCGAGCACGGTTTCAATGTAGGCGAGCGTCGTCTAACCTCCAGAAATCTTCTGGTGGATGGTTTTTGTGAAGAGAGTAAAGAGGCTTTTGAAATATTTTGGATGTTTCTGGCACGGCTGTGAAATATGCCAAACCCTAGGAGGAGTAAACCCAGTAAACGGTAAAACCTTCCAAGAACTGCATCGAAAAACTGAAGAGAAAATAAAACTACTGGAGAATTGTGGTTTTCGTGTTCGATTCATTTGGGAATGTCAGTGGAAGCAGTTGTCTTTGGAGAAGGATGTGATCTTATTCACCCAAACCTTGAAATCTGTCAGACCTAGACGTTGCTTATCCTTTCAAAAAATTTTAAATGGAGTTCAAAGTGGTGAGTTGTTCGGTTTGTTTTAGCAGATATTTACACTCCTAACCACCTGAAACAGTTCTTTAATGAATTTCCTCCTATCTTTAAAAATGCTATGGTTAGAAGAGAGGACGTTGGAGAGCTGATTAAGGGATTTGCGGAGGAGAACGGGCTCTTAAAAAAACAAGAAGGATGCTGATATCTAGTTATTTTGGCGAGAAAATCCTACTGACCACACCTTTAGCAAAAGGTATCTTGATCATGGGTTAGTAATTACCAAAATTTATGAGTTTGTTTAATATACCCCCGAAAAACTATTTGAAAAGTTTGGTTTGAATGTGAGCAACAGGAGGAGAGGAGGAGATTTTGATTCCTTTAGAAAAATGTTGGCTGATACGTGGAAGTTGATTGGCAATAGCGGTTATTCTTTGTCTCTTCTGAGAAAAGACAGATTTCAAAAAATTTCCTATCATGATCAGTTCACTGTAGATAAAGCCATAAACTCCCCCCGGTTTGTGAATCTAGATTTGGTGAACAGCAATCTCTATGAAATAAAAAGTCTTAAAAATCACGTCATATTTGATCTTCCGATTTAAATTGGCATGTTTGTTTACTCCTAGGCAAAATTGAAGATGCTGGAGTTTGTTTATGACTGCATCAAAAAATATATTCCGAATGACTGCAACAAATTTATTGAAATGGATACTGATTCATTATATTTATCTCTTTGTAGCAACTCTCTGGATGATGTGGTTAAACCAGAGCTGAGAGAGGAGTTTTTTGAAAACTACGACTATTTTTTCCCTAGTCTAGCTTGCAAACATCACAAAAAAGAATTCATCAAGGCCCGGGTTCAAAATCTAGAATGGATACAAGCAGACTGCTGTAAGGCTCGTGAAATATTTGACCGCCAGACTCCAGGGTTAATGAAACTGGAGTTCTTCGGGAGTTGGATGCTGGCCTTGGCACCGAAAACTTATATTACAGAGAAAGAGCTCCTTCAGGGGGTTGAAAACGACACCAATCAGACGACTAAAAAAAGCTTGCAAAGGTCTGTCTACAAAATTAAATCAATTTCGCTTTGACACCTATTTAGATGTTCTTGAAACAAAACGCAGCGGGGTAGGGGTCAACAAAGGTTTTATTTGCAAAAACCACCAAGTTTTTACCCTATACTCAAAAAAGAAGTGGATTAAATTTTTTTACGGAAAGCGCAAAGTCTTGGGAGATGGGATTTCAACCATTCCGCTTGACTTATAACTTGTTTTGTTGTTTTGACATTATTTTTCACTTGCTTCTGTTTTGCTGTCAATTGATGAATTTGTGTCTTATTCAATGTTACTGAAATACAAGCTATTCTGCTAATCGAGAACGATCTGAAGTAACCTCTAGCTGTAGTAAAATACGCGTCTATTGATAAAGCAAATCAGTGAACCGTTCTTAGTCATAGTAAAACACGCGTCTATTGATAAAGTGAATCAGTGAACCACGACGTCGCTCTTAGTCGTCCAATTTCAAAATCACAATTTCTTTTCCTTTCTTACCTACTTATACTTCTTGAGGGGTTGCTGATAGTTATTGTTTTAGGCACTGTATCAGTTCTCATGTGCTAAAGTAAGATATTCATGAAAACCATAAGCTTTAGACCTGTAATAGTTTATAAGGGCAATTAATAAAATCATATTTTCTTCCTTCTCGACAACATGGAATTAAATATTTTTACGCTTATGACAAAGACCTATGTATATTAATTTTTAAAGGTTTTTCAAATCTGATTCTGGCTCCAACATTTGGAGATTCTTTAAAGCTTGTGAGCATGTCGAGTGCAACATGTAAAGACAACAAAAGTTTTAAAGTGCAAAAGAGACTGTAGAAATATTGGTAACGCTGAATGAAGATTAAATAACTTGGCAAATGTTTGGAAATATGTAGTTTTTGTCTAATTTGCTTCACCACATTCAAGTTTTTACGTCAATACACTTGAATTCGTACCAAAATTTTTAAATATAATATTCATTGGTTGAAAATGCAGTGGGAGACTTTAACATTTCTTTCAGATTTATTCACTTGTTAAATTCTCACCAAATATTGAACACGTTGAGACAACAAAATATTTTATCTGACACCCTTGTGAAATATTTCAGTTGAAGACCACTAAACAACCTTGTGCGCGCTCAATGTACTGGTTTTTGATTTTACCACAAAACAGTTCAGCGGTCAATGAGCGGACTAATATTTTTCAATCATCACACATTATTTTCGCACTATGTAATACCTTTGCTGTATGTTTATTCAAAAATTCTATCTTATAGTGTTTTCAAACTTAAATTTCTTTACTGTATATTCACATTATTACCTTTGTACATAGCAGTAAAATACAACTTTACCTCAACTACTCTAAAAAGTTTATGTATCCAGTCTAATATTTGATACTACAGACTACCAAACAACATCAATTAGCTTACAAGTTATTTTATGCAACTAAAAATCAAACTAACTTTTTGTGGTGGGTTCTATACGGTGTTACCAGCTGCAAACTTATAGGTGTAAACTTATATCGCCACTACACCTAATTTCAAAAACCACCTGTCTTCAACCCACACCTAAATCATTCTATTACTACTTTTCATCTCCTATTTTGTTTATTTGCAGTACAAATTGATATCTTTCTAGTGATTGTCTCTAACATAGTGTTGCATAACATCCAGATTACCTCAATTTTGTGTATGAGAAAACTTCCTAGTTTACAACTCGGGGCCATTAATCTAAGAGTAATTGATAATATTACCTTGACAGATATTGTTCTTACAGCTGAGAAAGTAACTTTTCACTAAACTTTTTGAGAGCATACTACAAAGTTGATTGGGGTTATCACACGATGTTCACATTGACCAAGGTTTGTGCTGCATAGAAATGGGTTATTCTGAACAATTACATCTTATTTCTAAATTTGCTAATACTTAAAACTGCAAGCGACTTTAATAAATATTAAACATTTCAAATTTCAAAGGTTTTCGATCTTTTCAAGAATTAAAATCTATAAATGTGATAATTTCAAATAATGAAGATATACAGTGTGTCCAAAAAATAGGTACGGTTCAAAAAATTTACGTATTTTCCATCATTTTTCACAATAAGTCGGTACCTTTTCAAAATATCAAGGTATTTTCCATCACTTTTTTCACAATAAGTCGGTACCTTTCAAAATATTTACGTATTTTTCATCATTTTTTTCACAATAAGTCGGTACCGTTCAAAATATCTTCATATCTTCCATCATTTTTTTTCACAAAGAATGGGTTCTCATTTCCCATATACATAACTGACATTTCATACTTTAAAAAATTCACGTATTACTTTGGAATATCAAGTTCGTTGGATAGCCTCTTCATTCATCTTTGGCATCTTCCTCCACATCAGCGATTTCATCTTTTCTGTTTGTTTGGTCTTCCACCTCTTGGTCTGTCAAACAAGCTACCAGTCTCCAATAACTTGGTACTCCAAGTCTTGATTATGCGATGTTCTGGTGGTTCAAAATCATATTGCACACGCAGTCTGTCTCTAACAAGCTTCATGGCGTGACTAGTTTGCTCACTTGCAATAAAAAATGAAGCGGCGTGAACTCTATATTCAACCGTGTAGTCACTTGAATCAATCATTTTTATTGAATAAACTACAAAGTATGAAATGTCAGTTATGTATATGGGAAATGAGAACCCATTCTTTGTGAAAAAAAATGATGGAAGATATGAAGATATTTTGAACGGTACCGACTTATTGTGAAAAAAATGATGAAAAATACGTAAATATTTTGAAAGGTACCGACTTATTGTGAAAAAGTGATGGAAAATACCTTGATATTTTGAAAGGTACCGACTTATTGTGAAAAAATGATGGAAAATACGTAAATTTTTTGAACCGTACCTATTTTTTGGACACACTGTATATCTTCATTATTTGAAATTATCACATTTATAGATTTTAATTCTTGAAAAGATCGAAAACCTTTGAAATTTGAAATGTTTAATATTTATTAAAGTCGCTTGCAGTTTTAAGTATTAGCAAATTTAGAAATAAGATGTAATTGTTCAGAATAACCCATTTCTATGCAGCACAAACCTTGGTCAATGTGAACATCGTGTGATAACCCCAATCAACTTTGTAGTATGCTCTCAAAAAGTTTAGTGAAAAGTTACTTTCTCAGCTGTAAGAACAATATCTGTCAAGGTAATATTATCAATTACTCTTAGATTAATAGCCCCGAGTTGTAAACTAGGAAGTTTTCTCATACACAAAATTGAGGTAACCTGGATGTTATGCAACACTATGTTAGAGACAATCACTAGAAAGATATCAATTTGTACTGCAAATAAACAAAATAGGAGATGAAAAGTAGTAATAGAATGATTTAGGTGTGGGTTGAAGACAGGTGGTTTTTGAAATTAGGTGTAGTGGCGATATAAGTTTACACCTATAAGTTTGCAGCTGGTACACCGTATAGAACCCACCACAAAAAGTTAGTTTGATTTTTAGTTGCATAAAATAACTTGTAAGCTAATTGATGTTGTTTGGTAGTCTGTAGTATCAAATATTAGACTGGATACATAAACTTTTTAGAGTAGTTGAGGTAAAGTTGTATTTTACTGCTATGTACAAAGGTAATAATGTGAATATACAGTAAAGAAATTTAAGTTTGAAAACACTATAAGATAGAATTTTTTGAATAAACATACAGCAAAGGTATTACATAGTGCGAAAATAATGTGTGATGATTGAAAAATATTAGTCCGCTCATTGACCGCTGAACTGTTTTGTGGTAAAATCAAAAACCAGTACATTGAGCGCGCACAAGGTTGTTTAGTGGTCTTCAACTGAAATATTTCACAAGGGTGTCAGATAAAATATTTTGTTGTCTCAACGTGTTCAATATTTGGTGAGAATTTAACAAGTGAATAAATCTGAAAGAAATGTTAAAGTCTCCCACTGCATTTTCAACCAATGAATATTATATTTAAAAATTTTGGTACGAATTCAAGTGTATTGACGTAAAAACTTGAATGTGGTGAAGCAAATTAGACAAAAACTACATATTTCCAAACATTTGCCAAGTTATTTAATCTTCATTCAGCGTTACCAATATTTCTACAGTCTCTTTTGCACTTTAAAACTTTTGTTGTCTTTACATGTTGCACTCGACATGCTCACAAGCTTTAAAGAATCTCCAAATGTTGGAGCCAGAATCAGATTTGAAAAACCTTTAAAAATTAATATACATAGGTCTTTGTCATAAGCGTAAAAATATTTAATTCCATGTTGTCGAGAAGGAAGAAAATATGATTTTATTAATTGCCCTTATAAACTATTACAGGTCTAAAGCTTATGGTTTTCATGAATATCTTACTTTAGCACATGAGAACTGATACAGTGCCTAAAACAATAACTATCAGCAACCCCTCAAGAAGTATAAGTAGGTAAGAAAGGAAAAGAAATTGTGATTTTGAAATTGGACGACTAAGAGCGACGTCGTGGTTCACTGATTCACTTTATCAATAGACGCGTGTTTTACTACGACTAAGAACGGTTCACTGATTTGCTTTATCAATAGACGCGTATTTTACTACAGCTAGAGGTTACTTCAGATCGTTCTCGATTAGCAGAATAGCTTGTATTTCAGTAACATTGAATAAGACACAAATTCATCAATTGACAGCAAAACAGAAGCAAGTGAAAAATAATGTCAAAACAACAAAACAAGTTATAAGTCAAGCGGAATGGTTGAAATCCCATCTCCCAAGACTTTGCGCTTTCCGTAAAAAAAATTTAATCCACTTCTTTTTTGAGTATAGGTAAAAACTTGGTGGTTTTTGCAAATAAAACCTTTGTTGACCCCTACCCCGCTGCGTTTTGTTTCAAGAACATCTAAATAGGTGTCAAAGCGAAATTGATTTAATTTTGTAGACAGACCTTTGCAAGCTTTTTTTAGTCGTCTGATTGGTGTCGTTTTCAACCCCCTGAAGGAGCTCTTTCTCTGTAATATAAGTTTTCGGTGCCAAGGCCAGCATCCAACTCCCGAAGAACTCCAGTTTCATTAACCCTGGAGTCTGGCGGTCAAATATTTCACGAGCCTTACAGCAGTCTGCTTGTATCCATTCTAGATTTTGAACCCGGGCCTTGATGAATTCTTTTTTGTGATGTTTGCAAGCTAGACTAGGGAAAAAATAGTCGTAGTTTTCAAAAAACTCCTCTCTCAGCTCTGGTTTAACCACATCATCCAGAGAGTTGCTACAAAGAGATAAATATAATGAATCAGTATCCATTTCAATAAATTTGTTGCAGTCATTCGGAATATATTTTTTGATGCAGTCATAAACAAACTCCAGCATCTTCAATTTTGCCTAGGAGTAAACAAACATGCCAATTTAAATCGGAAGATCAAATATGACGTGATTTTTAAGACTTTTTATTTCATAGAGATTGCTGTTCACCAAATCTAGATTCACAAACCGGGGGGAGTTTATGGCTTTATCTACAGTGAACTGATCATGATAGGAAATTTTTTGAAATCTGTCTTTTCTCAGAAGAGACAAAGAATAACCGCTATTGCCAATCAACTTCCACGTATCAGCCAACATTTTTCTAAAGGAATCAAAATCTCCTCCTCTCCTCCTGTTGCTCACATTCAAACCAAACTTTTCAAATAGTTTTTCGGGGGTATATTAAACAAACTCATAAATTTTGGTAATTACTAACCCATGATCAAGATACCTTTTGCTAAAGGTGTGGTCAGTAGGATTTTCTCGCCAAAATAACTAGATATCAGCATCCTTCTTGTTTTTTTTAAGAGCCCGTTCTCCTCCGCAAATCCCTTAATCAGCTCTCCAACGTCCTCTCTTCTAACCATAGCATTTTTAAAGATAGGAGGAAATTCATTAAAGAACTGTTTCAGGTGGTTAGGAGTGTAAATATCTGCTAAAACAAAACCGAACAACTCACCACTTTGAACTCCATTTAAAATTTTTTGAAAGGATAAGCAACGTCTAGGTCTGACAGATTTCAAGGTTTGGGTGAATAAGATCACATCCTTCTCCAAAGACAACTGCTTCCACTGACATTCCCAAATGAATCGAACACGAAAACCACAATTCTCCAGTAGTTTTATTTTCTCTTCAGTTTTTCGATGCAGTTCTTGGAAGGTTTTACCGTTTACTGGGTTTACTCCTCCTAGGGTTTGGCATATTTCACAGCCGTGCCAGAAACATCCAAAATATTCAAAAGCCTCTTTACTCTCTTCACAAAAACCATCCACCAGAAGATTTCTGGAGGTTAGACGACGCTCGCCTACATTGAAACCGTGCTCGATGAATTTACCCTCAGTCACAGCAACCCAGCTTAGCCACTAATAGGAGGCTTGGCCAAATTTGTGAGGAGTCTCTGGGTGGTAACCATTAGCTTCTCTATATCTCACGAAATACCCCACCGGAAGTGACTGAGAAATGGCCCAGAGATATAATGAATTGACATCAAATCCCTTGACGGTTTGACAAATTTTTGGGTTGGGGTATAAGTGGCTTTTAATGAAAGTTTCATTTTTGATTGCCAACCTTTTAAAAACTATACTTGGCCCGCCTACAACCTGATCCAACATTAGCTGGTGAAGATCTGAATTTGTCTAGTCAATCAGCGAGAAGAAGTAATCTAATGGAGTTTGATTAAATAAGTACCTCTTTGTTATTCCGCTGACAGAGAAAGCTTGCTTAAACAGATCCAAGCCTTTGCTTTGATAAAACCCCACGCATTTTTTGACAGCTTCAATGAAGGGTTGTACATCCAGATTATTATAATAGAGCAATAAATCACGAAGGGATGTCCAGTTCTCCTCCTGCCATTTTCTGGCTACTACTTGATAATCTTCTAGCGAGATGTTGGTTTTTTTTAGATTACTATAGAATGCTTCATGACTTGGAAGTGAATGATTTAGTTTTTCAAGACTATCCACATACTCGTAGGGAAAGAAAAATTTAGTTTGGCTAACATCATATGCTTTGATAAATTTGTCGTAGGAAAATCCAGGAGCAATGTAGTTTTTGATGTCTAGAAACCTCAACATTTCTGTCTTATTACACATAAAATGGTTGTTTCTTTTGATCACAAAATCTAATTTTGGTAAAAGCACTCGAATAAGTTGTTTTTTGATTAAATTAAGATCATAAGATCCAGAGTTAAAACCAAGAACAATGTGGTTTTTCAAGAATTTTTCAAAATTCAACTTTAGCTTTTTGCTTTTGACGTTTTCGCTGGCAGATAGAAAATCAAATACATATTGATATTTGGCTTTCAATAAATCGAACGCTGCAGATGCCATTTGCTCTAAATATTCAATTACCTTCTGAACCAAATTAAGAGAATTGCCGTCGGAAATGTAGCAGGTTGGGGATCTGAAATCGGGAATATTTGAACAAAGAGAGCAGCTTAGAGGTATATGCTTGGATTGGTGTTCAAGGAGAGGGGTATTGGGGGGTAGATTTTTCTTTGAAAGGATGCATTCGAAATCATAAACCGAGAAATAAGGGTAAAATCGATCACTTTCAGGGACATGAATACCAAGCTCTACCAATTCTTCAAAAATAGTTGGGGTAAGTCAAAAAACTCCTCCTTTATACGTGTACTTTACTTGCCCTTGACAGTTTTTAATATGTTGGTTGTAATACTTTGGATTGTACCATAAAACGTCACATTTTAGACACTGATACACGCTACAATATTTCTCGAAATTAAAGATGTAGCTAAAATGATTTTCAAAAAGATTTAGCTTCATAGTTTTAGGATAAATTTTTCGTGAATTTTGTATAAGTCGGCAAACTGGGTCATTTTCAAATTCTGTTAGCTCATACACCAACACATCAATTTCGAAGAGATCCTCCACAAAAAGAAGATCATGCAAAGAAACCCCTTCAAAGCTGGAGGGGGTAATCTGTTGCTTCTGACAGTACAAACGAAATTTTGTTTGAGTGTCAGCTTCTAAATTGTTCAAGTGAAAACCACAAAACAAGCTTAAGCAACGAAAAATACACAAACGATCTTGATACAATTCACCTGTTCTAAAATCCGCAATTAAACTATGTACACCTTGATTATGTACAATAAAATCAGGGAGTGAATCAGAGTTTCCAATTAACGTTTTTCTCAACTTGTTCACATAAAAAGTAACATTGGTGGTAGACAAATACCGCCACTTTGTGTCAGGTCTTTCAAAATTTTCAAAATCGTTTTCTGAGAGAGTCTCTAAAAAACGCGACAGCTCATCGCTGTTGCTAATTAACTTTGCGGTATTCAAAACACAATGATTGTTATAAGAAGGGTGAAAAAAGCGTAGCACGTCAGATTCAATATTCTTCAAAATGTACCCAAAACTGAAATTAATTTTAAATCGTGAATTTTGATTGCTCATGATAGTCTTATGAATTTGGTCTAATAAATCATTAATGTTAGAATTGAGAAAGAAATTGTAAATATCTTGTACAGGTCTAATAACACTCCTCGTCCGAATTTGAGACCACTTCTCCAGAACAAAACTCCTGTTGAAAAAGAAAGCATTAGAACAGTCTAAGGAAGAATCTGGGAAATGCTTACCTTAACTCCTCATTTTCAATCGCTGGTGGTTCTTCTTCCTCTGCGGATTGCCTTGGAATGCTACATAAAACACACAATGAACACAGCACAATGCTGAGAAATTTTGCATTCACTTACCTGGTATCAGTTCTTCTTTTCTGTGGTCTTGGCGCCGGACTGCTTCTCTTCTCTGCGGATTGGTTGGGAATGCTAAATAAAGCATGCATTAAACACAGTACAATGCTGAGAAATTTTGCATTCACTTACCTGGAATCAGTTCTTTTTTTCTGTGGTCTTGGCACCGAACCACTTCTCTCTGCGCAGTGATGTCTCGCTAACTCAAGGGAATTTGAGAAGTTGACACCACACAGACAACAAATACAGCATTTTTGTTGATGTCTCTCCATAGCGTCTTTGCGGTTAAACTTTTTAAAACATTTCTCGCACTGCACCTCGGTATTTTGATGAACAGTTGCGACGTGTCTTTTAAGGTTTCTCGCTCTCGTGAAGGTCTTGCCACAAATCTCACATATTTTTTCCATTTTCGAATGTGTGCATTGATTTCTGCTTGGGTTTTTATAGCCAACACCATATGGTGAAACGAGAAAGTTTTTGAGAATTGTGTAATAAAAGCAGTGGTGTAATACAGATAAAAATAATAATTCGCTCATTGCTAAAATTGTTTATATCTAATTTTCAAGACCTCAGTTGACGTTAGAGAAACGTGATCAGCTCCGAGCTTTCTAACTTCTGCTGGCATTGGCTTTTGTTGATAGTCAGCTATTTTTACGATTCAGTATCGACTTGTGATTGGTTCAAGATTTTCACGCCCAAATGTTTATATTTCCGTGATAGACTTCTAGCTCGAGCTATCTTACGAACCATATGTTCAAAAATGCAGTTAATATCGAAGTGGCGGTATTCCCAAGAGGGGTGCCTATAACAAATCAATTTCAAGTTCTATTTACATGTATTTACAAGTTGCTATAAACATTTCTTTTCACGTTGTGTTGACATTTGTTTTCAAGTTGTGTTGACATTTGTTTTCAAGTTGTCTTGACATTTGTTTTCAAGTTGTATTCACATTTGTTTAAGTTGAATTGACATTTGTTTTAACTTGTGTTGACATTTGTTTTCAAGTTGTTACACGTTGTATTTACAAGCTGTTACAATGTACTTCAAGTTCATGTATCAACACGTTCGGAAATCACGTTCGGAAATGATGTAGCGCTCCACAAAGCGCTCCACAAAAAAGGGGTCGAAAGTCGTATTATATACTACTGGCATCTATACTCTTTTTCAAATACGATGAATCTGATTTGGTTTTATTTGTTTCATTGTCGTCCAACTTAAATCTTGTAGCAGTTGTCACAACTTAACAAAATTTTTCTTGAGAGCTGTAGTGGCAACTAAGATTTCTTATAACTGCTCTAACATTTGACAGTTATTCGCAGCCATTAATTTGAATGCTATTATACCCAAAGATGTATTGGAGGGGGATCAGGGGGGATCGCCTTCCACTTACTTTTTTAGAAAACGCTTGACTGAAGGAACATTTTATCAATATTCAAAATTTTTTATTTTATTGTTTCTAAAATATGTTTTCAAATATACTTTTATTTAAATAAAGTTGTTTTAATTAGTGTACTTTTTATTGCGAACAGTTCAATTACATGTTGTCTATGTTTCCCGCTTTGCGCTGTAGTGAAGTGTGCCGTTGCGCATGTCTCTCAGACCATAAGGTTTGAAATCAGTTCCAACTGTCCACCTACTTTATTATTTAGCAATACACCACTGATTATATCAGCCTCTACAGTGACATCACAGTTACTTTGTAATTGAAAACTAGTTTTAATTTTTTTCGTACAAATAATAATTGTACCGGTATGTAGATATTTTGATTCTTCAGTTGAAGTTTGCTGGTAATGTAGGTTATAAGCAGTGATGGGATTCAGGGGGTTCGCACGGGTTCGCGCAAACCCGTTCTTGGAATGTTAGGATAATCAGCGAACCCGTTCTTGCTTTTTTTTACAGACATTAGACCTTTGTTTCTCAACCGCCTGTCGACCAAAAATATTCCAGCTTACGCCTCAATTGCAGAAGTTTAAGGCTCATCGGTTATTACGGAATAAAACATAAAATTCAAAGCTGGTTGAAAAGTACATGTTCAGTAATTTGCAGCATTGTGACGTAAGACAAAGCCCGAATTTCTACAGAAGTGTGGTGCGCAGAACAAAGCATTTAAGACACTAAATACTTCATAGACAGTGAACTAGCCTAGAAGTCAGTAGGTTTGCTTCAAAAAACTTGCAAATAAGGCAGATAGTTGAGGTAAGTTTAGCATTGTTTGTTGCATTGTACTTTGTTTTGCAGTTTTGAAACAATAATATAAGTAAAGTAAGCATGTTATTTAGACTAATTGACTTTCTATAGTGAGATAGTCTTATTAACTGGTCACTAGTATTTTTAAATTCAAAACTGTAAGACTGGAACCCTAAAATGAAGAGGCAACAAAATATTTTACAGTGCTTTCGGAAAATTTCAAGAACTGAAGTTAGTTTCTCAATATAGCTCTTCTGGTGTAATCGAAAGTTAAAATGATCTTTATTTAGATTTAAAATCTACATAAAATTCATAAAAACTCAACTTTTCGAAAAACTAAAATCAGTTTTTCTTCGTCAGGAGTGACTAAAGTTAAAACACAGACAACGGTTACATAGTAATCAACAGGACGAATAGGAGAAAAAAATAAAAATTATGGCATAAACAAGTGCAGCAGCGACAACTGGCGGTCAGAAATTTATAAATTTGTACAATCCGGGATGAAAGCTGTTCATTTTATCGTTAAAAGAAAAATCAGTTTTGTGTATGTAAAATGATTCTAAAAAACGTCTTTTTATATAGTCATTTTGAGTAGCTAAAATTTCAGAGCTTTCCCAATCAATCCGGTGTCCATTTAAGCAAACGTGTTTCACTAGAGCAGATTTCTTTTTTAATTCCTCATTTGTTATTTGGACAATTATATCAGGTTTGACGTCCCTTTGATATTCTTTGCGTCATGTTTTAAATGATCGACCAGTCTCACCAATATATACACCTGTGCAATCTAAACATGGAATTTTATATACAACACCGCGTTGATCAAATTTGTTGATTTTATCTTTTAAACTTGGCAGCATGTTTCCCACAGTGCATAATGGTTTTGTTGCCACTTTGATTTGATGGTTTTTCAAAAGACGTTTCAATCTTTCAATTATTCCTGGTATAAATGGCAAAATAACTAATCCAATATGTCTTTCTTCTTCTTGTAACTTAACTTGAGCTTGAGCCTTTCTTTTTTTCAGTGCTTTTTTTATGAACCAATTAGGATAATCATTTTCAGCGAGCATATTGAGCGATCAAAATAAACAACAAACATTGGATCATGATATTACTACCCAAGATTCAGATGCTTTGAAAAGTAATGGTAGCAAGACGAGTGAAGTTTCAGACCTTCCAGAATGCTGGAGTATAAATCAATTGAAAAGTTTTAAACAAAAATATGATGGATTAATCTTTCGCGATAAAAAACTTGGTTGTGATTACTGTGGCAGATTTGCTTCGACATCAGTACATACTAAAGGCCTTCACTTGTCAATGGAATGGGCTAACTGCAGAATATGTAGCGTCAGGAAAGAATAAAGAAGTTCAACAAGCTTCTTTAAGAAAAAAGATGAATTTACACTTCTCGTCACAAGTGCACCATGTTTGCGTTAAGCAGTTAAAGGATTGTTCAAATAATATGGTAAAATGCATTGATAACTTAAATGAGAAGCATATGGATTCTACGATTAAAGTTTTTAATACAGTGTACAGTTTGGCAAAAAGAAGCCGCCCATTTTGTGATATTGAACATGCGATTGAGCTGCAAATAAAAAATGGTGTAGATAAGGGTGTAGGACTTCATTCTCGCAAAACTGCTGTGAAAATGGTAGACCACATTGCCACGCAAATAAGAAAAGAATTATTCTCAAAAATCATTGAAAAAAGTTTAAAAATCTGTATTATTATTGATAAAGGCTCAAACGTGTAAAGTAAACCCGTCATTGTAATATTTATAAAGATCGAGGAATGCAATATTTCTCCAATGATTTTTGTGGATTTGGTTGAATTGGGAGGACAGGGAGCAAAAGAAATCTATACATGTTTATTAAATAGCTTGCATCTTGTTGGATTCGATAAAAAATATTTGAAAAATCATCTAATCGCTTTCTGCTCAGATGGAGCAAGTGTAATGCTCGGTCGGAGATCTGGAGTAGGCATAAGACTAAAAAACGATTTCCCTAATATTATTCTTTGGCACTGCTTAAGTCACCGCCTGCAACTAGTTTTAGATGACTCTGTCACTGATATAAAGCAAGTAAACCACTTTAAGATTTTTATGAATAAAATATACACTATTTTTCATCAGTCTAATAAAAACCAAATGGAACTTTTTTAAATTTCTGAAGAACTCGGACAGCAAATTATAAAGATTGGTAGAGTTTTCGGGCCTAGATGGTCTGCTTGCAGCTTAAGGGCTGCACTTTCTGTATGGCGCGCTTATTCTGCTTTGTCGAAATATTTCTCTAACTCGACAAAACATTCAGGAATGGCTAACCGTCTTAGCAACAAATATTTTCTAGATGATTCAGCTTTAATGATAGATATACTACAAGAATTGTCTTTTCTTTCTGAAGCTCTTCAAGGTAGACGTGTAACTTTGACACGAGCTGAGAAATTAATATTAAGATCTATTAAGGCATTTGAACTACTCATAGAAAATAAAGGGACATTTGAAAAAAAAATTGATGACAGAATTGCTTCTGAAGAATTTAAAGACATCCATCTTATAGAAAACCATAAATTTGGTCTCCTTCCCCGGAAAAAGCTGCTTGAGGTTATAATTGAAAACATGTGAAAGCGACTGATAGATAATGGACATTTGACATCAAAAAATAATGACCAGGAAGGAATGGAATTTCGTCAAGTGATTAATTTGTTGGAGCCAGATACCTGGAATATTCAGGAAGTTGTTGTGCCCTGGCTAGTTGCAGAAGAAAAACTGTATAGATTCAGTGACATTTTTCATTACAAAATTTCTATTAATGATTTCCGTGATTATGTGGAAAGTGTACTGCAAAATTTCAAAGATCCAGTAATACCTCAAAGTGTGCAAAAAGCCAAAGCCATTATAAACACTATTGCTGTCAGCTCTGCTGAAGCAGAAAGAGGTTTTTCCATAATGAATCATATTTACTCAGACAAGAGAAATCGTCTTACGGTTGAAAACGTAGAAAATTTGATGACAATTAACCTTGTTGGTCTCCCTTTTGAGACATGGAATGCCAGTCTTTTGTCAAAACATGGCTAAGAAAAAAACACAGTGCTGATGATCCACGGTTAAAGCACAAAGTAGTTAAGGAATATGACAGCAATCAAGTGGCCATTTGGAAATATTTAAAATAAGAAATCTCGAATAAAGCACTGTTGGAGACACATGCATTTTTGTTATTGAAGAAAATAAATATGTTTGTTAGCTGAACAAGATAAATTTTATGGTAGTATTCTAATTCTATGAATGTATAATGAGTATGTTGCTCCTTAGACGGGCAACCCATACAACAGTTGAGAATGGAACATTCTATAATATAAATGCATTAGGGCTTTTGTGGGGAGAATGTTTTTTTAACTTGAATAGGATTCTTACTGATCTTGAAAGTTTAAACCAGAGATTATTAATGTGACTTTCAAATGTCAATTGGTTGTCTATAACAATTGCAAGATATTTTGTTTTCTCAACGTTATTTATTATCGTGTTGTTGTATCGTATATTAATATTATCAACTGTTTTTTTTCAATTTAGTAGAGATGATGAGATAATTAGTTTTAGAAGAAAATGAGTGAACCTGTTGTTAGTAAGTACGATACAAAAGAGAACCTGTTCTTAAAATTTTGAATCCCATCACTGGTTATAAGGCTATAAATTTATTTCAATTCAATTCAATAGTTAATAGTGCTAAAAAGCACAGGGCCCCCAAAGCGCGGGGCACGAGGCAACTACCCAGTTTGCCCATTGTTTAATACAGCCCTGTATACGGTACGCCATTTACGACCAGTACGGTAGCTGTCATAATAAAAGTGACTAGTCACCACATGAAGTGCACTCATTTTAATCCGGACTAAAGTCAAATGTCTGCCGTTGCGCAACAGTGGTGACCCCGCGAAGAGGTTACATCTTCCACGATGTAGTTGGAAGGAGCGTTTTCAGTCAAGCAGCACAAGCTATTGTCAAGTGGCCGAGCCCCTAACGTCAAGACCACCTTCCAATTGATGTCTTGGCGAGCATCTCACTTACTTCGGCTAGCAAGCCTCACTCTCTCAATGTTGGCGGGGAAGGCATGTTGCGACCTCACCAACTTCCTTCGTTCCTTCGCACGTCTCCGCTAGCTGCGAGTGCTTGAGGAGGGGAATTGTGTAACAACTTCAGCAACTTCAACTACAAACCAAAAGCAGAAAGTCAACAACAACACTTGGCTTTATATACGGAGCGTCATCAACGATCAGTAGCTATCATGATAGAAGTAATTGATCGCCACACGGAGTACACTCATTTTAAGCGGGACTAAAGTCAGATGCATGCCATTTCGCTACAGTTGTGTTCATTTGTCGATTGCGAGATCTTTTAGAAGATCGATAGCAATATACCTGTCATTAGCGAGGATTACCTCGGAGTAAGCAACGTGAGATATGTCAATTTTATTTTGCACAATTGACTGCACACTTGCACGTACTTTTGAGTTGGTTTATTGGTAGATTTAACCGGAAAGTAAAAAAGTAAATTCGTCCAAGTGCCAAAGTAATAACTTTTGTTGCATGCTTGCCATTGTATAATATTCTCATCGTAAGTATTCCCACTTCATTCCATTAAGTAAAGTTTTGGTTACAATACAATTTGTGTGGAAACTACGTGTTTGTGGTAATATTGTAACAGAGAAATTAAATAGCTATAGACTAAAATACAGACGAACAGTATCGGAGAGTGGAACTTATAGCTGCGCAGTAGGGTAATTGTTAATGAAGCTGAGGTACTGTACTGGCAATGCACGTTCATTTTGCTTAAAGTTTTTGAAGTTGTTGTTACACTACCCTTTCCTCAGAATGGGGATATAGCGAAGTACCATTGAGACCCAAAAACCGGAGAACTTTGCTGGCTCTGGGCCAAAGGTAAGCCTAAAAGCATGCTCGTTGAGACTTCGTAGTAAGTGTCTCGAGATTTTAACTAAAAGCGCTGCTTGAAAGATACTCCATTTCATAGAAATGAGTTCAAAAAATTTTCTTCCTTTAAGCAAAGACTAGAGAGAACATTATTAGGATGCTAAATTTCTTTATCGGAAACATGGGCGTCGAAAAACTTAGATATGACTGTGCGCATTTTAGAAAAGAAGAGGTGACTGAGTAACAAGAGAGATACTAGATAGCGAAAGTGACGCATTTCGACTGGCCAGGTGTTATTATCCGCGACAAGTAAATGACCCAGGACGGATTGCTACCCGAGAAAAAACTGCGTTGATGGAACTATTTCTAATGACTATGGGAAAACCTAGGCTACGAGCTGAAATTGTACCGACAATGAAAGACTTATATTGCTGCTTTCAAACTTTCCAAATAGCAAAGCTGTTTTGCGAAGTTTTTAACATAACCGATGCTTTCGAAAACAAAAAAATTTTAATACCATTACTTAAGAGACAACAGATTTCTTTACGGTCACATAAAAAAATGTAGAGAAATTTTCTTGTGGTTACGTAAAAAAGCCCACACAAATTTGTTACGGTCACGCAAAAATACCCGACAGAAAGTTTCTTACGGTCACGTAAAAATAGCCACTGCCTTTTTTCTAATGATAGTAGTATTGCTTTGAAAGTGTATGTAGGTGACTCAGTTTTGATGACTTTAGCTCTGCTGAAGAGAGTGGTAAAAGTGACGCTGTATCTTCTACTGCTCTTGGTCCAGATGCAGGCTGGACAAAATTCATTAATGAAGAGGTAACACGACCACCTTTGCTTTTACTATGAAGAGTGATATTCACTTTGATATAAATGAAACTGGGACCTGCTGCGATATTTTGAGAATTTTATTGACAAGAAAATGATTTACTTGATTGTGGATAAAACAAGCAGCTATGCGATTCAGTCTGGAGAAGCTGATTGGAAATCTGTTACAAGTAATGAGCTCAAAGTTTAATTGGCAGTTAATTTTTTGCAGAGCATAGTCCAAAATCCAAATCTACAAATGTTTTGGACCAAAGACCATGTGATGGAAATACTATTTTTGGGAAAAGTCATCTCTTTCAACAGATTTGAAAAATAAAACAGTACTTGCACTTGATAAACAATTAGGCATATGAACCTGCCACCCATCCAAATCCATAGCTGAATGAAGTGTTCTCTCTACTGCAAACTCATTAAAACTTGCAAGAACTTATGCGCCCGAAAAAAAATCTATTGAGGATTAAATCACTATTGAGGAGAGCCTGATGTTATATACAAAGGAAGAATTGGCTGGTTGCAATCAGGGATGTGGAAGCGGAAGCGGAAGCAGAAGCGCAAAAAATCTACCACTTCCGCTTCCACATACTGTAGGTTATTTGACTTGAAGAGTAACTTGGCGAAAAAGTTTTGTCCATTTCCAAATGTGAATTAAACGGTGAAGATGCGCAATAAGTCTGAACGACCGTGCGATATCAGTAGCGCGAGAGAACAAGAAAAAGTACAACTAACATCACATTTTATATCAATTATGGGTAAGAAAAAGATAGTTTGGACAATGAAATGTAGCTAATAAAATGATGGTTTGGTGAAACTTAACTAACCTTGGTTGGGGGGTTGAAAACCTTGAAAAAGAAATTTTTCACGACTGAAACAACTTGATCACTCCACATTAGTGCTCTTCAACAGGGGTTTTGCAAAACATGCAGTCGTGTTACACGAGTTTTAAGGGTTCCGTGAGGGGACGACGAAGGTTCTTCGTTTATTACTAGTATTTATTTCTTATTTCAGTATATTGATTTCTTATATGTAGTGGTGTTCTGTGTATATAAATAGTATTGAAATCTTAGGATAGCAAGTTGCAGATTGTGACGTAATTCTGTTTACAACTTTAGGAACGTCTGAATTTGCTAACTCCCTTTGTAACGTAATAGTGCGTCTGCAATTTCAGTTTTGCTGTTGTTGTTGTTACCCGACCACTTCCGAGGGATGGGTTGATGGCGGAAAACCATGTAGCCCCAGAGGTCGGGAAACTCAACAGGGCCTGGGACAGAAGTCGTAGAGAGACAGCAAATTGCCAAAGTTGTCGGCTTTGGAATTTTTTTGTACCGCTACTGTTTTTTGATTTTTGCCCATTTTAACTCTTCTGTTGGCAACAATAATTACAACAACCAAAAAGTGAAACTTGTCTTATCTATTGGCTAGACATGGAATGGAAGGTAAATTTTGGTACGGAAGATGGAAGATTTGGAATATGGAATGGAAAAGGGACTTCCATCATTCCATCTCAATTCAATTTTTGCGACTGCGTACAAACTTTGTGAAACAAAATTCCTTGAAAGCTTCAATGGAATATCATTGCTTAAACTGAAACAATATTGTTGCAGACAAAATCATTTCATGAAAATTTTAATTAATCACCCTATTAAAACTGCTAGGCTTTTTTCTACATCAACCACACATGCGGCTGAAGACCTGCATTTATAATTTGCATCTTTTTGTCGTTTACAATTCTAAGAAATAACGTCTAGGACAACCAATTCAGTGAAGTTTTATTGTCTACTTCCACGTGATCGCGTGAGAATATCGTAGATTTGCAGCACAATGAAACTGCAGCACCTCGATAATTTTAGATCTCTCTCTCAAAATCAAAAAAATGATCAAAGTGTAAATCTTTGCAATAAAGTTTAAATCGTTTCGGGAAGTCGCATACAGTCAGTAAGTGTATATATTATTAGCCACCAAATTTATTGTTAACAACGAGTGCTGATTGTCAGAGCTAGGCACCGCAAATTTACACTCAATTCCGCAACCGCAAGTTCCACAAAACTGCAAGAAGTTTTTCCGCAACCGCAAATCCACAAGTTTGTGATAGATTTGCAGTAACTTTTTGCACTTCCGCAACTGCAAATGCACATTGCACTTCCGCAAACTTTGACCACAATATTTACTGTTATTTTGTCCTCGTGATAACCTTTTTTATTTTTGGAGGTCAAATTTTGCCGTCGACCTCCAAAAAAAAGGTTATCACCTCTCGGACGTTAACCTCCAACCCAGAAAATAAGAGCTTCCACTTCTTCCAAGCAGTTTTACCACAGAACAGGCAACACTGCCTATTGCTTTGCGGATTTGCGGTAAATTTCAGTTTTTCACTGCAAATCCGCAAATATTTGCGGTAGGAAATTAGGTTCGCAAATCCGCAAATACAAACTTGAGTCCGCAACTTGCGGATTTGCAGAAGTGCCCACCTATCCTTATTGTTGCCTTATCATGTAGTTCTTGTTAATCATTTTGTGATGAAATCAAAACTATAATAGTATCAGTAATAATACCATACATCTATGGTGGCGAACCTCGCTAAATCTCAATTAAAAGGCCCTAAGCTTAACTGTGTATAAAGTAAAGTGCTTCTCTATAATCCTCTCGCATAATTATCATTATTTTTTGTCGTACTGTTATTACCATCACTATTGGCTACTTTAATCATTTTGCTCTACTCATTTGCATTCAAATTAAATGTAAGGTTTGGCTGTTTTTTTAAAGTTTTTCAATTATTTTAGAAAACCTGTCCCAGTATTGACGCCATTTCTAGATGATCAATCGGATTTTTTCGCGTCTGAATTAAATTTGATTCCATCATCAAGGGTGTCTTTTGATACCGCGATTGAGTTTGTGCTGTGCGCTTAGACCTTTCCCCCAAACCGTGTGACTGGAATAGCAGCAATCACAAATATAATTACTTATGTTTTAAACCAAAGCGATTGCTTACTGTTGTCCGTGGTTAACAACAGCTTGTATTATTTTCTCACATCGGTACTTCCACATTCAACCCGCTCTGCATCGCTTTACTTGTTTTAGCCAATGTGAAGGCGCATAAGAGTCTGAGAAACCCAAAGATTTCGTCTTTGAATAATGTCACCATGAAAATATAGTATGAAATAGCTTGGTAGATATGCCAACGCTACTCACAACTTACCAAACGTTAACGTAAGGTACTCTCAGTTCATTTACTGCGGTGTCTTCACCATTTGTATTGCTGCTGAACGAGCAATCAGGTGTGTTGTCCAAGCAGCTAGAAGCTGGTGGCTCTAACTGGTAGGACAATATAAGCGTAGGTATGTTCAATTTTTCAGCTTCGCTTATGCTGCTGTCATTTGCATGTTCCATTTCCATAATAAAAGCATTGGTTCACCTCAAAATTAATCCACTTTTGACATAGAAAGGGTTGAGGTTTTTGTAACCCGTGTAATGATTGTGCGACAGTGCGCCCATAGGCACGCTTGATTACGGTATAATGGCTTTTCGCTACAGATGTTCATCTATGACGTCATCACCCTTAAAACCGCCGATTCACGCAAATCGTGCTTTCAGTCTCATTTACAACTTTCCACTTGCTCGTATTGCATTAAAAGTCAAAAATATCGTACAAAAACTACGTTTTCTCTTCAAATTTCTAAAAAAAGTGTCAAATTTTTCGTGTCAGTTGACCTTTAATTGTAAACTTTAACTTGTGTCAGTTAATACATTTTAAGCTGTTATGATTAGTAGCCTACTTCTGAGATAGATATGATAAATGTATAGATGGAAGATGGAAAGGATTTTTGGGATGGAATAGGAGATGGAAATAATGTGTTCCATTCAAATAAGCGGAGATAATTACAGTAGTACTACCACAGTCAATGGCATTACGATTAACAAAAAGGGAATGCTAAAGACCAAGATCTTAGGCAGGTTTTTAAGTCAGCAATATCTGTACAGCTCTGAATATATTATACGGCCTACGTAGTTAAAAACGTTTCAGTGTATTATTCGGTTCGTCTGTAAAGACACGGATGCAATACAATAAAACAATGAAATGTGAAATGCGCACCCAAAAACAAAAGTATTTACAGACCAGGAGATACCGAGAAAAACCGCTAAGTTGTCAAGTCAGGTATCTCCTGAGAATATCTTATATACGAGCATTAGCAGACATGTGCAGTTTTCAGAGGTAATAAAAATTGAAAAGAAAAAAAAGGTAAAAAAAGTACAAAAACAAAGAAAGGAGATATTTATTGGATGACACCAAAAGCCTTTTCGAGCATATAAAAAGACAACTACAGTAACAACAAACAATGAATTAACCTGGAAATAAAATTTAGGCAGTGGCTATTTTGCCGTCAACGGCATTTTACCCTCAGAGACTATTTTGCTGTGAGTTATTTGCGATTGGTAAATCTTAATGATGTACTAAAAGTGTGACTTTTGGTCGTCTCTTATTGGTCAATTTTAAAAACAAATTAAAAAAATTTTGCACCCCCAGTGTACACTCCCTTCCAGTGTACACTGCCCCGTACATTTACATACTGGGCCTGGCCCTATGGTGTACACTGCCCTTTCTTTCAATGCTCTGCCAGTTGAGATTTGAACCCACATCCATGGTATCTCAAGACTAGCGCACTAACCACTACACCACAGTATCACTGTCTGAAAAGTAGCAAATATGGCAATATAAACACACGTGAATGATTACGGCAAAATAGTCTCCAAAGGTAAAATGTCGTTGACGGCAAAATAGCCACTACCTAAAATTTACGATCCAAACCAGGAGATTTAAGATAAAATTGATAGCAAGCTCTAATCATCATACTTTTGCAAAAGTTTTCTTTTAAAATGTTTTTTAAACGACAGCCAGCCAAGATTTATTAAATCAGGGTCTAGTTTGGACCAAAGCTTAACTCCGGCAAATGACGGCATTTTGTGACCATAGCAAGTATTTACTTGGGGTAAGTGGAATTTACTAATGGTATGTCTGGTATAATGTTTAGGCAGTGGCTATTTCGTTGTTGATGGCAATTTGACCTTGGAATCTATTTTGCCGTAATCATTCACATGTGTTTATGTAGCCATATTTGCTATAGTTACGCCAGTGACACTGTGGTGTAGTGGATAGTGTGCTGGTCTTGAGATACCATGGTTGTGGGTTTGAATCTCAGCTGGCAGGGCATTAAAAGAAAGGTAGTGTACACCAAAGGGGCAGGCCCGGTATGTAAATGTACAGGGCAGTGTATACACTGGAAGGGAGTGTACAGGGTGAGGGATAGAGACCTGGGGGTGCAAAATTTTTTTAATTGGTTTTTAAAGTTGACCAATCAGAAACTACCAAAAGTCACATGCTTAGTACATCATTAAGATTGACCAATCACAAATAACTCATGGCAAAATAGTCTCTGAGGGTAAAGTGCCGTCGACGGCAAAATAGCCACTGCCTAATGTCTATGTACAGAACTGAGTTTTATAAAGTCATTGTCAATTTTTTGTGGGATGTTACCATTAAATGTCTGGTACATGAACTTTCCTAATTCCAATTATTAAATATCAATTTTCAAAAGATTAAGCATTCATGTATTAAATTAAACATTCATGTACCCTCAGTCTAAAATTAGGCTAGCCTGTTATAATTGAAAGTTAACAATTGAAACAAAGTTGCTGTTCTTAATCAGCCTTTTTTGTTCTTAGTATCAGGCAGATATTGCAAGTTTCTATAAAACTAAAGTAGGCAACAATGCCACATAATAATGAAAATTAGTTTAGCGTAATTGAACTGATAAGCCTATTAGTCTATTAGCTGGTGTAAATGTAGGCTATTAATTTTATTATGGAATTTTCTTTACCTTACTGGAAAAGCGTTTTAACTTTAATTAGCTCAGCTGTAAAATGGATATCAGCTGGCGCTATGGTTATTGGAGGAGTTATTCCTTATGTTCCGCAGTACAGAAGCATAAAACGAACTGAAAATGCTGAAGGATTTTCTACTTACGTTTGTCTTGTTTTACTTGTTGCAAATCAACTTCGAATATTTTTTTGGTGAGGTTTTTTTCTTTATGGTTTATATTTGTGTAAGAGTTGGCTGGATCATAGAAATATTTGTACTGAAACATAAACATACTATTTATGTGAGATGTGTAAACATGAGAGGAAAAACAAATGTGCAATATGATAAGCTGCTAAACACCAGTTTATTTTACAGCTTAGTAATGTCACTATTAAGCAATAAAAGAGTTTAAATAGATTAATCTAATCTAATTGGGAAATAAGATAGTTATAACACCAAAACATCATTTTCAGTACCAGTACAAAAGTTTTAAGAAACTTTTTGCTGGGCTTTAGAAATTGCAAACTATCAAAAATAAGGAAGTGACTATTTTGACGTCAGTGGCATTTTACTCTTGCATACTATTTTGCCATAGTTATTCATGTGTGTTTATATTGCCATAGTTGCTATAATTCTGCCAGTGATGCTGTGGCACGTAGAATCGTAGATAGTGCATCCATCTTGAAATACAATAGTTGCAGGTTGGAATCTTGGCTGGCAGGGCACTGAGAGAAAGGCAGTTTATACTGGAGGGGAGGCCCAGTATGTGAATGTATGGGGTAGTGTATATTGGAAGGGAGTGGACATTGGGGGTGTAAAATTTTTTTAATCAGTGATTAGAATTGACAGATCAGAAACGACCAAAAGTGATATATTCAATACGAACATATAACATTAAGATTGACCAATCACAAATAACTCAGAGCAAAATACCCTCTAAAGGAAAAATACTGTCAACAGCAAAATAACCACTGCCAAAAAATAAACTAAACAATAATGCAAATTTTTAGTCATTTTCACGCAACATTAATATGAATACAACCAAACTGCAGAAATTTTGTGCACTAGCCCTGGTCTTAACTGGGTCCTACTAAGTAGTATGTGTGTGCTATGTGCACGATCTTTTGCAATATACCATATATGAGCTGTAACTTCAGCCCTAACGTTGCATATTAGAGACATCAAGAATGTATACTAATTAGAAGAACCAGTTTTAACCACATTCCTGCAACTTCAACCCGATCACTCATTTTTAAATTCATAGAAATTCTGCTTTTCTCTAGTCTTCAGTTCTCTGTAAAACTTTTAGTGGAATTTTGCATTTAAGCATATTGCCAGTAACGTACAAAAATTCAGATTTACTGAAATTCACTAATAAACTTAAATGTGGATGTAGTTACTGAATCAGGTAAATATAGAAATTCATACTATGTTATAGAATTACTAAATTATAAAAGTTCATCATCTACAAAGAATAACAGAAATTGCGGAAGCACAAAACATGAGAAATGCTGTTAACGTGCGAAAAATTAACTGCCTTAATTAAATTGAGTTAAACTGCATCTTGATTTTAAGTGACTAAATTGGTCTGAAGATCAATCATTTGATTTTTGAAAATTTCTGTATTTTTCTGATTTCTGTAATTCAATGATATTAGCCTTTTTGTTTACTGGGCATACTAGATTTGGTCCATGCTAGCCTAGGTTAGTTGTTCTTCCAGTAGGGGGTAAAACAAACGATTTTATTTAAAAGCTGTGCAAGGTGTCCATGAATTATTGCTACAATTTCAAAAATTCAACAAAATTATATTTTTTGAGATAGTTTCACTTGGTTTGTGTTGTAGTCATTGGAAATACTTCAAGTATTTTTTAACTTATTAGCACACCTGTATATGTAAACCATCAATTGCACTTAGGATATCTAGTCAGTGTTCTATTTCTTGCCATGTTCTAGCTCAGTGTGGTCCAACTACAGGCCTGCAGGCCAGATTCTAGCAGCATGTAGAAGAGTTCTAAAGAGCTTTTAGAAATCAGCTTGCCAAGGTGGATTTTTTAAACTGAAAGGTTTTGTATTGAAAATGCTCTCAACATTCAGAGGCACATGCATATCTGGGTCCTGGGAGTACATTTTCTGTTATAAAGCAATATATAGATTTAACTATAGAAGTCAAATGGCATACAGAACACTGGAGAATTGTTTCCAACTTGCTATCACTGACATTATTGTTGACCTACCAGCAATAGTAATAGAGAAGCCTGAACACTAGGAACCTACAAATCTTAGTGATAAATTCAATTAATTGTTCAAATGTTTCTGCTGTTGTTTTAATTTTAAAGATTAGGATCAATTGTTTTGTTTATCATTTTGAGTGCTATGGTCTGCAGGTCGATAAGTTAGCAGTAAAATGGCCCATTAACCAAAACTAGTCGGACCATCATCTTCTGGCTAACGTATCTGCAGTAACTGTAGCAGTTGTTTCATTTATTTTGTACTGTAAATCAATGATGTCACAAACTTCAAACTTTTATGCAGAAATTAATGAATGTTGAAACACGGTTTCTTGAACTGTGTAGAAGCCCTGCACATGCTCTTTCAACGGCTTCTACTATCTGCTGCATACACAGGTTTAATTTTTTTATGTTTGAGAGGGAGCCAGCTCCCTTGTTTTGTAGTGGGCTTACTGGGCTACCAGCCTTCATAAACTTTTTATGCTATAAACAAATGGTAGACCTTGCTGGTGAATGTCTGATTTTGTCTCTATAAACCAGGAAACGCACGTGGCTTTTTCCTGTGGAGTTCTCGTTTTTACAAACTTCACTTCTGCTGCTGCATTCAAAAGATTCTGCTTAATCACTACATATAATTTAGGAAGGGAAGTAACTTTCGAAATCTATAAAATAATACTGCATAGCATCACCAAACCACTTTTTCATTTTTGATAAGTTATTTACATGAGTAGAAATTTGAGGTCACACCAGTTCTGTTAATTAAACAAAATCAAACCCTTCTGAATAAACAGCTTTATGCAAATGGCTGTTCCTTTTTGCTTAAAATATTTTAATGTATTTGGTTGTTCCGTCACAAATCTATTAATGTATTGTATTTGCCTCTATTTCATTATAACATTTGTCATTTAGTGATTGTTTCATCATCATTTGTCTTATTTTGTCCCAATTCATAGTATTTAGTTATATGTTGCTGTGACCTAAAATTTCTGCTTATAATCTAACTTGCTGAGGTAGTGTAAGGCCTAAG
The DNA here is from genome assembly GCA_963675345.1 of Trididemnum clinides. Lineage (NCBI taxonomy): Eukaryota > Metazoa > Chordata > Ascidiacea > Aplousobranchia > Didemnidae > Trididemnum > Trididemnum clinides. The sequence goes on from OY776301.1 coordinate 17,295,778, forward strand.
CCTATATTGACATTTTGAAATTTTAGTTTTGTATCATAATTAACTTCTAATACTGGGTATTGTAGATACTTTGACAAGAACTTTATGTAATTACTAAATCTACACTGTAACGTGCAATTCTTTCTGTGAGTGTATGTGAGTTAAACTCCTCTAAAACTACTGGACGCATGAGCATGAGACTTAGCACGATTGATCACCTCCCCGAGGTAAGTGTCATAAGTGGTTCATGGCGTCTTAATGACATCATAATCAAAGGTCATTTTTTTTAATTTGCAGTTCTTGACTGAAGAAAACCGTTTTTTACTCAAAGAAAGCCAGTCTTTAACTTACAAAAAGTTTTATCAATTTTGGGGTCTAAAATGACATCACAGTTGACGCCTGATCGCACAATTTGTTATCTGTATGTTTTCAATAAGTACTGGTTGTAGAAATGCGATTAAAAGATTTTTAGGGAGATATCAACAAGTTGCTTTAAAAAAAAGCTCTACAACAATTTAAGCTGAATTGAAGATGCATTAACAGATTTTTTGTTTTTAAGCATTTCAAGCCTTTTAAGCATTCCTTTTTTTTTACTTGCCCACTGAAAGCTCGCTCTATGGTGTTATAATGCTGTTTTGGTACAATTAACACTTTTACTACCAGAGATCGTGACATGATCATTTTTTTAAGTTGCAAAATTTTCACAACATCAGTTTACTTAATAACTGATCTGTGACCTCATTTCTCAACTGCTTTTCAAAATTTTTTCAACAAATGTTATTTGAAGGCAATCCTGGTAATATATGACATTTACCAAGTCGTGAAAAATGTATACCACCAAATAGCTTATTTCTGTAATTGTGAAACAAAAGCTAATGTGGCACCCATTCTCAACATTGCGTTTTCTCACCTATGCTTCTTTGATGGAGTGGATTGAATTTGTAAAATAATAAAGAGTTTTTAAGACTTTAATTCAAAGCAGCACCCGTAATATGATCAGGATTAGAGACGTTGGGGCAGTGCTTCATTTACTACCAATTTATCACTTATGGTCTTAAAAATATTGATTTGGTTGAAGCCAGTGCAGCTGGCTGAACCAATGTTACTAACCTGACATAACTGACCAGTAGCTCTGCCATGCAACGCTGGCGAAGTTGGGGCTAGTCTATACTATAAAATGCAATTCTTTCTGTCTATGTGTTTTATCTCCGAAACTACTGGGTGTACAAAATCAAATTTGGCGGAATTGATCACCTTCCTGAGATAAGTGTCATAAGGGGGTAATCAAAGATCATTTTTTAATATTTGCATTTCTTGACAGAGGAAAATTGTTTTTTGCTCTAACTTAATCTAGCACCTCAACTTCCAGAAATTTTATCTTGAGGGTCACATCTAGCACTTGATTGCACAATTTGCTCTCAGCTTTTTTTTGCAAAAACTTGATTGTCAAAACATAATTAAAAGCTTTTTTGGAAGAGATTGACAAGATGTTTTTGATAATAATTCGACAACGATTTTAGCTTCATTGATGATGCAGCAACAGATTCTTTTTCTAAGCATGCTTCTCTTTTTTCTTACGTGCCTCTATGGCGTCATATTGCTATCTGATACCATTACAGGAAAAAAGCTGCAGGCAGCAGCTACGTGTAAAGCTTTTATTCACTGTTATTTTAAAAGCAAAGAATCTATATTTTGCATGTTAAAGAAGAATAATACATTATAGCATTAACATAGTGGTAGGTCAAAAAACATACAGCAATGGCAAGTTATAAAACTTTTGTGCAGTTACTGTATGTTGCAAGCCTCACTGATCTTAACCTCTGATACATATTGATCAAATGTAGCAAAGTTTATCAAACTGTTGATTTTATGTATTGATACTTGGAGGAATCACAATTCTCCGCATGTTTAGCACAAAAACCTGGTTAATGGATCATACTCTTAAACTAGACGCACACAACCTGCAGCCTTGGATGACAGATTATGCGGCAGTGCATGTAAATTTAAAGTTGATTTCCTCCCTCAACAAGAAGTTTTTACCTTTGCATGAACAGAAAAAGACTTTGCTCCAGATCAAAAACTTTTGCATTAAAAATTTTGATCTCTGTGTAGAGAAAAGGTCTTCACTTTCATATGAACTAAAAAAATGCTCAATTTGATTTTCTCACAGCCACAAATTATAATAAGGTATGAAATGCGGCCTCCAATAATGAAAAGATTATGTACTCATGTCTTAAGCCATTACCTAACCTGTTGTAATAACTAAACTGTAAGTGCTTGACTTGGTTAGTTTGCACTACCCCAAGCTTCGCTATTGCCAGAACCTAGCATCATCCAAAGATTTTAGGTCATACAAATAGGCATACAATTACAAAAATCGTCAATGGTATGCCAAATATTTAATAGCTTATTTTAGAATGTACAGAGCAATCACTTTGGCTCCCCTCTCCTCTTACTCCACAACTTTATATTTATGCTTCCATGCTAGTGGTAAAATGAACGGATAAAAGTTTGTGAAATTATTGACTGTTTCAGTTGTGATCAAATCCAGTTCCCAAGTACGAGCTTGAGGCAGGGTAAATAAAACCTTGCTAGGGATTTCAGAAACTTTGAGTGAAATGTAGCGCCTATGCTCTACCACCTGTGATTTTTTACACTAGATTCCCAGTAAAAAGATGGCACTTATGATTTTAAAATAAAAATGGGCTTTGAGAAAACATTAACTTTTTATTGTTGTTTTCTTAACTAATTATGTTCTTAACATTAACATCACTTATAGGGGTGCTGCAATTGTGATAACTTACTGTAAGTACATCACTTTGGATTATTTTGCTCTTTTCCTGGATGCACTTGTGCTAGGACCAAGCAGCATGCGTGCAGTGAAAAGTTTTAGGTTGCACAAATAAGCATACAATTACGAAAAAGCCAGAATTAGTGGTTCTAGTATTTAATAGCTTATTCCTAAATATTCATATCAATCTTTCGGCGCTCACTCACAATCTTGAAGTGAGGGTTTCATGCACTTTATTACATCCATGCAGAAACGTTTGTGAAATCATTGGCTGGTTCAATTGTGAGCAAGTCCAGTTTCTAAGTATGCCTATGCTGGAAAAAGAACGAGCAAGATGTAGCCAGGGACTCGAGTAGCTGTGGGGAAAATATAGCTGCTATGTGCAACGCCCTATAATGTTTTGTTTAATTGATTTGATGTTAAAATGAGAATTGGCAATGCCAAAAAACATTGACTTTTTATTATTATTGTCACAACTATCAATTGAGTGAAGTTGGCTCAGCCGTCTGATCCAATATTTTTTACTCGACATTAATAATGTGGGCCCTGCTATTGCAATAACTGAGCTGTGAGTGCTTTACTTCTGGTCAATACCCTCTTTCCTAGCTGCATTCACGCCAAGACGAAGCAACATATGCGCAGCCTGAGGCTTTTGCTCTAGTAAAGTCGCCTGCAGTTAGGAAAAAGTCATAAATAGTGGGCTTAATGTTGAATAGCTTAATCCTGAAAATACATATCAATAACCTTGGTGCCTTTCCACAACTTTGATATGCTTTCAAGCCTTTGCTCAACTGAACGAATAAAAGTTTGTTAAGGCTCAGGGCGTTTCTGCTGAAAACAGGGCAAATAAGATGTTGCCACTGGCCGAGAAACTTGGGAGACATGTATCGGCTATGAAACCCTGCATGATGTTTTTTTAATGGATCCTTAATAAAAAAAAATGGCAGTTGTGTTTCAAAGCGGGATTTGGCTATGTCAAAAAACCATTAGCTTTTTATGGCTGTTTTCACGACTATCCATTGGGTGAAGCCGGCTGCATTAGCTGAACCGATATTCTTAACCTTAGGATTACTGATTGGGGGGGGGGGGATGCCGGCAAATCAGGCTGTACATTGTACAAACCTGACTATCTCAAAAAAATACCTGTCAAGAAAAGAAAAAACTTTTAAGTAGTTCTGTTTACTTCGAAACAAGCCGAATGATAATATCACAAAAAATATAATTTTGTTGAATTTTTGAAATGGTACCGATAATTTATAAGCATCTCGTACATTTTTTTACACATCGCTTGCCTGGTAATGCCGAACATGTTCAAAAAAGAGTTTGGATAAGTGAATAAATCACTCTTCAATGTGTCAGAACAAACACGGCACAACCTGAAAAATTGAAATACCAGCACTGCATTGAAAGTAAAGAGAAACATTTAAAGTTTAAACTTTTAGAAAGAAATTTAAGATTGTCGTGCTTCATTGTTTGCATACAAGTTTAGATTTTAAATTTTGCTCTTTAATTTTAGGATAGTACTTTTATTTTAATTTTTCGAGTTGTGCCGTCTTTGCTCTGATTGATGAGGTAATAATTTGTTCACTTCCCCATACTCTTTTTTTTTCTGAAGATGCTCGGCATAACCAGTTGAGTGAAACATTAAAAATAATGTATAGTTTTTCACTATACATTAACACTTTGTCATAAATATTGTTTGTTTCGAGGGAAGTATAATTGTTTGTTTTTCCCTCTACCGGCAGAACAGTTAACCTAGATAAATTTCTGTATTTCAGTGAGTTGTTTGTTTTACATGTCTGTAATTCTACCTTTCCGTTATTTTTGTTTTGCCCATATTTCGATTGTAAGGAACATTCATTGACTCTCTCTAGTTAAGGTTTCAAAGAAATGAAACTTAGCAGAAAATCATGAAAGATAGCAAAAGTTAGGCGATTCGATATCGATAGTAAGTAAGCGTTAAAGAGTGGAGGTTAAAGTCGCTTTTGTTGTGTTTTTAGCAACAAATTATTTTTCAAAGGTCAGCATATTCAAAGACTCGAAAAAGTTCTTCTTTCAAGGATGCAGAATTATAAATACGATAACGCATATTTTTAAAAGTCTGAAGCAATCAAAATGAGTCACAAACTACTGTAATTAATATGAATAGCTGAATCGAATGAAATCGCGATCGCTTTCAAATACACTATTTAAAATCGATGGAGTGTATTAATTCTTAGTAATCTATTCCATCTTTTATGAATTTTCTGAACCGGCAAGGCACTGTACTGGTTTGAGCATTTGTTCTGCAGCTGGAAAGCCCAGGTTAAATTTTTTTGTCAAGTCTAACCAAAGATTTCAAAAATGATATTTACAGATCTTCTGTTTGACACTCAGCAATAGGAGTGAAATAAGGAGAATGAAATATGAAACCAAGTATTCTCAGTCGTGATCAAAAAAAGAGTGCAATGGGCCTCCATGGCGTGAGCACGTAGCCACTGTTGGTGTCACATCGATTCCATCGCTCTGAATGCTGCTGTAGTGTTTTGAAGTTTGATCAATTTACTGTTTTGTTTTTTGAAATGGGTTGCTGCTGATAAAAAAAAAGAGGTCAGAATTTGTTACGCCAGAAGCAAAATTTTTTATTTTTAGGTTTGGTCGACATTTTGAGCTTCCACTGTTACTTCAAAGTATTGTTATGATAATTACTATGTTGGCAATGCTAGATCTGTGTATAAAAGTGCGAAATATGCATGAGCTGAGCTCAAGACGACGAGCATTTATAGGTAAATCTTTATCGTTAATGTATTGAGTAATGATATGAGACTTAATTTTTCAACCGTAACATTGTTTCTCCGCCTTTTTTCTGTGACCCAAAATTGGTTGAAAAGACGGCTTGAAGCAAGGGCTTTGACCCATATAAAGTATGTAAATATGAATATACGGAAGGAAGACCTTTTTTGGAGGTCAACTTTTAAAAAGTCAGATACTAACTTGAAGACTTTTTGGGGAGTTCAGTTTCTTTGGCTATGCAAGCATACTTATGTCTGTGCTTGCATGCTGCCGTTTATACATGTGGTCTTCGAAGCCCATGGTTCAAGAAAATCTGCTTTAATTGTTTAGAGTATAAGCTGGTCACATCAAGCATGATACTCAACGTTCATATTAGCTATAAACACAATTAGTATTTCTGTAGATTCTAAATGGTTGTAAAAAGAGCAAATGTTGGTAAGCTTTTGATATGTTACTACAATACAGTAGGTTTTTGGTTTTCACATTGGCATTGTTTAAGCACCTACAGAAATTAGTTTGATTACATTAATCGCTAGAACAAGTAAACAATAAAACCAGTACTGCACGTCAACCTAAACTTACAGCGAAATGAACGTTTACTATTCTTTAAAATACAATCAACTCTTCTTTAAAACAGAGGTGTGCAACCTGCAGGTCGTGGATCATATACGGCCCGTGACGTGAAAATCTGCGACCTGTGAAAGATAAAGGAGGTGACTTATGGCCCGTGACGTGAAAATCTGTGGCCTGTGGAAAGATAAAGGAGGTGACTTATGGCCCATGTCCACAAATTAAATTTTTGGGTCTACGCTTTTGAAATTTAGCCGATTTCCAGCCGACCTCTTAAGTTTTTAGGCCTGAAAAAGAGCCCATGGCATCAGCGTTCCCTTCTCCTTAGTACGGTAGTATTTTTATGACATGGCATGACACAGAGTATCATTGGGTGATGTCCCACGTGTTTAACTGTCAAAAATGTAACAACGTTTATCATAATAGGATACTGTTAAATAGCTTTGTGGAAGTAATTGGTCATTTTTCTGGCGTACTTATTGATTTAGTTGAAGCTTGACGAATGCACGTTTTCTGAACTATCACATGAGGGAGCAATTCAACTTTCAGGCGAAATTTTTGAAGGTTTTTCCAGATGTTCCTCAAAGCCAATCTCCTAAAACCCTCAAACACTTCACGTTGTCATGGCTTGGTCACCCTAATATGTTATTTTAAACAAAATGAGGTCTTCAGGTTTGTTTCGTAACAGAAATTGGTAAATCAGTCACTTGGCTAAATACTGTACAAGGTGCTCTGTCAGTTAGCCCCACATACGAGGTGTGTCCGAAAAATTAGGAGACTGGTGCTATAAAAACTTTATTGAAAAATATTGAAATATACCAAAGTCTAATTTCTTCAAAGCAATTCCCTTCCACTTTAAAACACTTGTGCATTTGCTTTTTGCAAGATTCAATACCCCTTTGGAAGGCATTTTCTGGGATCTTTTTGAGCTCCGTCGTCGCGGCCATTTTGATGGAATCGATGTCAGAAAAATGGGTTTTCTTAAGAACAGATGTGATCTTGGGGAAGAGGAAAAAGCCACAGAGGGCCACATCGGAGGAATATGGGGGGGTGTTCCAAAGTTGCAGTGTTCTTTTCTGCAAGAAACTGACGAATACTCAGGGCTGTGTGAACAGGAGCTTTATCATGATGGAGCGTCCATGCGTAAGCGTTTGGATCCACAAGGCCAGTGAAAAGAAGGAAGTCAAAGTCGAAAGTAAAAGTGATGCTCATTGTGTTCTTCGATATATAAGGCATCATTCATTTTGAATTCCTAGCCCAAGGCCAAACAGTGAACCAAACCGTCTATAATGACATTCTTTGGCGCCTCGAGAGAACAGTGCGTGACAAGAGACGGAGCCTTTGGAAAGCCCATGCATGGACGCTCCATCACGATAAAGCTCCTGTTCACACAGCCCTGAGTATTCGTCAGTTTCTTGCAGAAAAGAACACTGCAACTTTGGAACACCCCCCCATATTCCTCCGATGTGGCCCTCTGTGGCTTTTTCCTCTTCCCCAAGATCACATCTGTTCTTAAGAAAACCCATTTTTCTGACATCGATTCCATCAAAATGGCCGCGACGACGGAGCTCAAAAAGATCCCAGAAAATGCCTTCCAAAGGGGTATTGAATCTTGCAAAAAGCAAATGCACAAGTGTTTTAAAGTGGAAGGGAATTGCTTTGAAGAAATTAGACTTTGGTATATTTCAATATTTTTCAATAAAGTTTTTATAGCACCAGTCTCCTTATTTTTCGGACACACCTCGTACAATATACAGTATTATGCCAACGTTCGCTTTTAAAACTCCGATTGGCGCACTGAATCTTAAACTACTGTAAAATTGACACGTCTGCGAAAAAGGTTGCACGCTCCTGCTTTAAAACACGGCCACTTTGATTGTTTAAATGATTTTTTTCTTTTCATTAATTTGATGATTTTGACAGATTTTGATATGCGATATTTTTGGAAGTGGAATAGATTTTCGGATTATGTTCAAGCAGTTTTCCTATTTGCTGCTGTTGGAAGCTATCTCACATATTTGTTATTGAACTCCACAATTTACATTGAAAGTATTGGTTTTCTTGCCGTTTTTACCGAGGCAATGCTTGGAGCACCTCAATTTTATAAAAATTTTCAAAACAAATCAACTGTAGGCATGAGGTAATTCCTTGTAGCTGCAAATATTGGTAGTTTAACTGTGCTGTACTAAAACGTGTGTAGTCTGCGGCCCGCCGACCTAATGTTGTCCACAGCCAGAAATTTTTGAATTGAAGTGCAGTGACTTAAATTGCGGGGTTTGTGCCACGAATTCAGGGGTAAATAGTTTTAAGCCAATTTTGAATCTTTTATCAAAACTACTTTAAAAACTGCTTTCGCTGATTTACGTTGTTTGCAAAAATACCCGTTCTTTTTTTAGAGGTATTCACTAATAGGCGGTTGTTGAAATTTACCAAGACCAATTCATAGATATACCCAAGGGAGAAAAGTGATTGCCCATTTGGGTTCCGTTATCTTTTGACATTTCTTCAAACTTTAGATTTCAATAACTTTCCCTTAAATTGTAATAATAGTGCACGGGTAGATTGATATATTTTTATGAAATCAAATTTGAATTCTAGTCAAAGCCATTTTATGTAGATAACTAAATATACAGAAATGGCTTAAAAAACTGAAATACATGGATTAAATTTTTTTAATTTTGGTCAAACTTCCTTAAAAATATCCAAAATTTCTGGAGAAATTTGGCCTCTTGATTGGCTTTGGGGGATACGTGCTTGGAGTTTGGCCTTCGGTCCAATCTAATTTTGGTGTGTTTGTCCCGGCTGCACTGAAGATTGCAAACTTCAAATATGTACCCATGTTAAATTTGATTCGTCCATTAAGAAAATTAGTGTTAATTATTAACGAGCTTGTCTATCATTTTGTTTTTCATTCAGTACAAGGGTTGAGGCTTATTATTATTGCTTTGTATTGAAAATGGTTGTAAGCTAACAGTATTTTGCTGATTTAGACAGAACATATGCTACGTTTAATTTAGTGGTAATTGTTTTTCATTTTGCTTTCAGCGTTTCAATGGTTTTAATGTGGACTAGCGGAGATATTTTTAAAACTGCATATTTTGTATTAAATCGTGCGCCTGTACAGTTCTGGATTTGCGGGACATTACAAGTTTGCCTTGATATTGCAATTTTAAGCCAGGTTTGGTATTACTCAAAATATCCTAACATACCACGAAGGGCTGCTCTGTGATATGACAAGAAGAGTATAAAACAATTATGACCGTGTGTTTCATTTTTTATTCCAACGACTCCGTTGGAGTAACGTGCAAAGGTTAATTTTTATCTTTTATTAAACAAATTTTTATTCAGCCGGCCAGAAGCAGCGGTTGCAATAGACCCATTTTTGCACGGGCTAAAGGTCAAGTTTGACACATTCTACAAAATTCCCGTAAATAATAATATGCTAGCAAATTTTACTTGCGATCCTACATAATCCTTTTTTTATGCTCTTTAATTGCGTGACACCATCGATTTTGTATGTGCAGCTAGGCACTATAAAAAGATCCGTAGTGTTGGCAAGGAACATGAATTCCAAAACGTCATTGTGCTTGTTTGGATTTTGTTTCTTAGGTGCAAATTAAACTCAAACGTTGCTAATATCAATAGTTTATTTTTATCAAATTATCTTTTACTCGAAAATGTGGTGAAAAAGACAAAATCTTGTTAAAAAAGGTTTATAATGATGGCACTTTTTTAAAAAGCAACTGAAAAATTAAAATAAATCTGCCTTCATTACTAATTTTCAACAAAGAAAAATACTGAACATTATGGTCCAACTTTTATCAATTATTATTACGAAAAAACTTTCTTAGATATCGCTTTCTCTTAGGTTTATCACATTGCACTTGAAAAATAAGAGCAGTGAAAACCAGGTGGTACTCTCTATGTAACAACACGATAAGGCTACCAGACAGATAAATCTTACAATAATCAAAAGTAGCTGCGCCGGCAAAGATGTTTTCAACTGTTAGCACTGACATTTCGACTAATTCCTGTCAATCGCAATGTTGGTGCTATTCCCCGTAGAAAAATTGTTTTCTTGTAAGGTAACATAAAGTCTTTGGGTAAATTTTTTTGCCAAATCCTAGTAGTAGAATAGATGCTGAATAAACTTCTACGTTAGGGCCAGCAATACGTCAAAACAAGTAATGCTAAGATTGTCAATTGTGTATTGTCTCGTATCTCTATGTGATGTTAGCATTGAATGTTGCATTTTAATTGTATTGCCACCAAGCAAAGGCGCTTTGAAGTGCAAATATGCTGCAGTTAAAATGCAAATGAGATGAAATTATAAAAGATTTTTTGCGTGTTGTACGCATCTTATTTTATTTCTTCCTATGTGTTAGTTTATTTGTATGTCTATGCGTCAAATCTTCCCAGGAAGAGGTGTTTGATGGATTACCACTTAACTACGATTTAAAATGAGACAGCTTCATTATTTCATGCTTTTAATGAAATATTTGATTGAGCTTTAATGGTATTTCTGGTGTCTTGTTTCCCTTTGTGTAGCATGCTTCTGAATCTTTTCTGATAGATTATTCTGTTACGTTTTTAGCCTTCTGTAATCAGAAGAAAGCTTGTCACATGAAACCACTTCCTCTGATATTATTACTTTTACATTAATTTGTGTATTAGCGAAAGTTTTTGAATGCCATTTTCTGTAAGGAAGCTAGCTTATAATTTAGAATCGGTAACGTAGGTAAGAAATTTGTTTTTCAAGTGTGAAACACCGTTGTGTACCTAAAACACGAAGTACGATAACTTTTGAAAATACGCTAAACGCCTGCTCGCCATTAATGTGCAGTTTGTTTTAAATGCCTTGAATTTTGCGGTGTTATTTCCAGTTTTTTGCGTTACTTTTTGAGGTATAAACTGATCCATCAATTGGTCACGCGTGATTGACTAAGCTTTAGTGTTATTAACATTTTTGTCGCCAATTATTGTCTCCTCGTACCTCAGCGTTTTTGATCTGGGAGTCTGGAAGACTTTGTTTTTCGTTATGTATTTTAGTGCCTAGTCGTAATATGCATGGACGTACTTCGATATTTTTTTGATTCAATCAAACAGATTGAAGTTTTTGACTCAGTTTATGGTTGTCAGTTTGTTTACAAAAACTTTTTGTTTCATTTCATTTTGACGTCATCAGTTACCATCAATTGCCAATCGTTAAGAACCTCTTCATGAACGCCATCAGTCGACGTTTATGTTACGTTTATATATATTACCGGCGACCGATTTTGATTGTTTTTTTCATAATTTTTCCTGAAGTGATTGCAGCTACGCCGTTGCAGTGCCTTCTAAACAGGAGTTTAATTCTACTGTTAACCTTCATAACATACCACGAAAGTGCGATTCTCTCGAAGAACATGAGAGTTTTACCCTTAGATCTGTTCGTTTTGTGATCTGTATTTACTGTGTTGAAAAATTCAAGCCTAAACTGGGTAGTAAAAAAAATTTTCGAGCTAGTAAAATTAGTATTTTCGGCTCAGCCATCCGAACGAAAGACATACGGTAGTTTGAAGAAAAAGCCCAAAAATTGCTTGTGTGTATTCTTGGATAAAGATATGTGTGATTTCTCCACCTTACGTGTACTGTTTCAGGTGATCTTCTCCAGGGCTCTTCAATGTTTTTTCCTCTCATTTACCAATAGTGATGCTTTAATTTGATGCATCCTTGTGATTAAAGTAGCCTAATGACCTCGTCAAAACGTTTACACTCCTTTGTACTCAAGCACCTCTTTGTTTCTTGAGGAGCGCGTAAGGGTGCACCGTTTGAAATGAACTGGCTTAATCTCGCTGAAAACCAATAAATGCAGCATGAATGCTGGGTAAAAACCTATAACAAAAAGCTTCTAAATATAAAATTCTTCAACCCCTAAATGCGGTCTCGATCCCGAAAAAGTTGAGGGGTTACTGCTCAAACTTAGTCACTTTTTCGTACTAAAGCTGTATAGCCGTTACATCTGTCGGTGGCTTTAACTGGTTTAGAGTATGTCTCAAAAAAGTATCTGATATCATTAGCATGGTGTTTTCTCTAACTTAATAGACACGATATTGCCATAAATGTGTCGCAATAAACTTAAGGCAAGATTCAAAGCTTTCATATTAAAATGCTTTACACTCGCTTATAGGCGAAGCAACCCCTACTATTTTAACAGTTTTTGGTGTTTTACATTTTGTTCTATCACTCGTTTACTTGGCTTGTGTGCTTCGTCATGTGTTGTCTGGCTAATGGGACATCCAATGATTGGGAGTTGTTTACTTTTGGATCAAATAATGAAATTCCTGCTTGGCCGCATAAATGAAATTTTCTCGATTTATTGGTCTTGTGAATTGAGATAAAAATTTAAAAAATGATTTTATGCCCAGACATAGAGTTGGCTTATTGGGCAACAATAAAAGTGAGTTTTGTACCTTTTCAAGCTTGGTATTTTTTCGAACTTAAATCACGCGGCTTGTTAGTTAGTTTGTTTGCAAACTGGGTGTTTATTTACTAGCCCAGCAAATTTCGAACCTGTAGCTTATGTTTAAATTAGGCTTCTTAGATGGCTAAACATGGTAGATAACCTGAAGTTGAACCAAATTAGCTCATCAAGTAGGCTATTAAATAAACTTGAGGTTTAGTAAAGAATTGCTTTTGGTTGCATCAATTGCTTAGGTCAGTAAAAACGAGACGGAAATGGGCGTGCCCTGGGAGGTTAATTCTAAAAATAATTTAATATGCTTTAAAATATAAAAATAAGATGATGCAAAGTGCTGTGATGAAAAAAACTTGGTCACAATTGTGTTATGTTTACTGTCTATTGTGCTTTTATTAGATTGCTTTTCGCAAGGTTTATATTTTACGTCCCAAAGAGCAACGTTTTCTTGTTAGCCAAATAAATAGAATACTTTATTCATACGTTTGAGGCCATGCTTTTTTCCTAGTCTTGTCAGATGGAACCATTGCAACAGCTAGACTGCTCAACCCCTCCACATGATCACCACGTGAGGATGGGAGTATCTCGTTGGATATTATTTCCAAGAACATAACCAGAGATCTTTTGTGCTTTTTTCCACTCTATTCCTTTCCTTCTGAGCACTTAGCAAAGCAGCTATAAATATCGTTTGTAAAATCTTTCGTATGACGCAATAATAACTGCGAAGCGGACGCTCTAACTATCATGTGTAGTGCCAAAAGCGATGTTTATTTAGATGGTGGAGTGGGTTGGAGTGCCTTTTATGGTGATAAATGATCACAGGATTGTGCTTTCGAAGCAGGACTGCAAGCTCGGTTGATTTTTGTTTCAATTTTACTAGTTTTTCTTCAAGCCATCACCGGAATTTTGCCTCCCAATAGTGTTGATGAGCTATTCTCTTCGCTGCTGGTGTAGTTCAACGCGATTAGGTTCATCGATTTTTGTTTTTCTTGTTCCAAGTGTGGTCAAACATCCCGGCTTGTTTAAGTTAGCCTAGTAACCGTGCTTCGAACTTCACGACGACTTTTATGTGTGTGAAAAACGAAGATTATGGAAAATTTTTCTCTACTTTGGATGGAATTAGGGTACTCAGAAACTAGCCTAAATATTCAGCCTAAGTCGTTGTGTAGCATATAACCAGCAAAAGGTTTTCTCGAGATGGAAATAAAACTCAATTTAGTTTACAAAACCCATCTGTCAATTATAATTCTCTGTTTGCGTCTTTTCTCCAATTTGTCCGGCCGCTAAAAATGTACGGTAGTTTTTTTTAGAGATATTTGACTTCCTGGTCATGGCACCCAATCTTGTTTCATTCTTGGTGCCTGGAGTTTAGTTGCAAAATTGCTCCTTGGCGTAACGCCCGCAAAACAAATTTCGTTGATGAACACAAAGGCGTTCTTCTACAATAACTCTGGTAGCCGAAATAGCTGCCTTGTTCTTGACATTGGGGATGTGGTAGATTAAGTTGAAGTGCCGTCGTAGGCTATAGCGACAATAACCTTCGTTTAAACGTCATGATGAATGTTGTTGATCTTGACCGTTCCGAACATGCTGAGCCCCTGCGGTATGTTATTTGCCAAAATTACGTCAAAACCGACCCCAAAATTTTCTTCGCGATGCTAGCTTCAACGAAGTTACCAGTAAGCAGTGGGTGTTGGCCGTTCTGTGCGAAAGCAAACAGTGCCTCCTCATTTTTGTGCAAATCTTGGCGATAGAATTAGGGGATTTAAACCATAGTTGCTAACTTGAAATGTAAAAAAATGGCAAATTTGTGCGTAAAAAATCCCGAGATTCTGGAATGCTTGCGCGCATCGTGAATTTCTTTGTCAACTCAAAGAAAATGAAGATACATTTCCTGAAATCTCCAAGATTTTCACGAATTAGGTTTGATCGCAAAAAAAAGATCTTCACCCTAATACAATGCATTAATGTTACGTTTTGGAGTGCATATCCAAAATAAGGTATTTTTTGCAAAATGAAACAGCAAAAAATATCAAAATTTTTCATAATGCGTTTTCCAAAAAGTAAATTCCCAAGAAAATATCAAGTCACCAGGAAAATCTCCAAAATTGGCAACTATTGTTTAGATGACGCTAAAAATTTTTCGATCTCAGTCGAAAATTCCCACCAATGTGGACCGCACAACCTTTACCGCCAATGCCGATAGAGATATATTCCATAAACTCAAAACTGCACAAAAACAAAAATTTGATTATAAAGTGAAATTAGCTAACTGCTTGATAATACAATGTAGGCTTAGAGTCAATGTCCCATCTGTTGCTACTGCTTGGTGGCAGTCCGGATATTAATTTTCTAAATCTCTGTAGCCTAAAAAGATCTCGCGAAACCCGTCATGAAACTGCTTCATCTACCTAAAGTTGGGTTGCCTCAAAATTTTTTAAGTTGCTTGATTTTGTTTAAAAAATGATATTTTGATATTGTTTTCTTATTTTTCATTTTGTATGATACGGTATCAACTGTTGCGCTTACAGCCTATAGCCAATGGAGAGGTGGGCCAAAAAAAGACCAATGGCCCCCTCCAAATTTCATGCTGTTGATCCCAGAATTAAAGTCCATTCATTTATACGAATAAGCTCTTGCTCTGTTTACAAGTCTTGCCACGCTGGGTCGCCGTAATTAAAGGACT
Source organism: Trididemnum clinides (assembly GCA_963675345.1). Lineage (NCBI taxonomy): Eukaryota > Metazoa > Chordata > Ascidiacea > Aplousobranchia > Didemnidae > Trididemnum > Trididemnum clinides. The sequence goes on from OY776301.1 coordinate 17,311,033, forward strand.
GCTAACCGGTTCTTGCGAAATTGTTCTTGGAATCTCATGAGCTTTGCCAGTTGGTTAGAAAGGAGGCTTATGCAAGCCATAATAAGTAATTTCATACCTGTATGCAACTGGTCAGCGGTATTAGTTAAAAACCTGTAGTGATAGTTAAAATTATTGAATCCAACTGCTTTGAATCTTGAAATAACTTAAGCAGATATTCAACAAAAGCTCAAACTGACTTTTTCCAGCTCTTTTTTAATAAAAAAAAGCTATAATTGAATGAAAGCTAAAACTCACTTTCTCTTGGTCTTTTTTGAAAACTTTTAGTCACAGCAAAAGCTAAAATTTGATATTTCGTCTTTTTTTTTTGAAAATCAATAATTATAGTAAAACTGAATCTTGTTTTTTTCTACTCGATTGCTCTCATGCCGATTACTTTTATTAATATAACATCAACTTTGGCAACATTTTACTTTTCTTTTGCAAACCTTAGAATTAAATAATAAAGGCTGTAAACCCAATAGGTTTTGGTGAAATAAATTGTTGAGGGTTTCCAAAAGTTAAATCTTTATATAGTTTTCTAGGTAAAATTGTTAGATTTGAGGCAAAAAGAATTTGGCTAAAGCGGATTGGTTCTGGCCCTTCCTTTCTACTGTAGTTGCGCCTTTGGTGGTAGGCTACGCAACAAACGACAGTAAAGATTTTTTAGGTGGTATGCGAGCAGAAAAAAGATTGAAAACCACTGGTCTTCATATAAATATTGCTGTTACGTGAACTGACAAACAACATCATAGAAAGGAGAAAATCCTAAATGATGAGCAAGGGCATAAGGCCAGTTTACAACTCATTTATAACTGACATAGATCTAAACGCCTAATTGACATTTGAGTGTTTATGTGGCCGTAATGTTATGAGTCATTTCAGCGAGTCCGCAGTTCTAATGAAAAACAACTTAACACAACGGAAGGGGATCGATATCACTTTTAGTTTATTTATTGTAACCAAGATCGAATTGTAACTGGAAAACAAGTTATGGCTACTGTTTTCTCCTATGACTACTACCTGTTCGTACTCAGAAAACAAATTATTCATGTCACTTTCTCCGATTCGGAGAAACTATTCCAAGATCATTATAAATAACGGCCCCGAGTTCTACTGTGGCAGATTAAAGAAAGCATTGGTTACAAAGCCATGCTGTAGTACACATCAGCTTTAATAAAGCATTAAGTACGGTACGTTTGCTGAATGCTGGTCTGTACGAGTTTGTAGATATAGAAATAATAATATGATTCTTTGTATTTGTAGAAGTAAGATAACCCGAATTTAACACCATAATCACTATCTCGCGCTTAACGCTTTCCTCAAATTGTTCTTATGGCCCATGAAACGTGTGTTATATTTCAAATCTTTGATAAATAAATGAATTGCTTGATTATTGTTGGGCCATTGATCACTGGGAAACGAGAAAGTGAAGTTGAAATTCGTATCCGGACTTATTCAGATAGCATCACTTCGGTTCGTCAAGGCGCTGAAGGGATCAAAGATTACAATTGCTTACAGCTATTTTTTATGTTTCATGCAATATATGGTCGCTAACGTTTTTGAACGATATATAATTGTACTTTTATTCATTTCCTGTACTCTATATTAGGGTTTTTCAACCAATGGGTCACGAACAGTAATTTTTGAGTGTAGTAGTAGTTGGCAATTTATTTCGCTTCTAATTTCTCAACACAGAAAATTCGACAATTATATGAAAACAACGAGCGAAAAAGAAATGCAGGCGACAAAACGAATTGACATAAAACATATCCCAATTTTTTAGAGTAATGTTAGATAGATTTACGAAAGGAAAGTGACGAAATAAATTTAAAGCAAATTGGCTTGATGCATCAGAAGCAAAAGTTTTTGTAACCTCAACAAAGAAAAATAAAATCACACCTATGGTGAAATCAATTTGTATTGCATTTTTGTGGGCAACTCCGTATTTCTCGGTGTCAGTTGTTTACTAGGACGTTCGTCTGAGCTATCGAAAGAAAATAATCACCGCACGTTATGCTTTGTTTCGTCTTGATTGTTGTTAAGTACTGACAGACGTTGACCATTTTGCCAGGGTTTTTACTTATTTGGAAATATCCTAGTTTGAGGAAATTAGATTGTAAAAGTCATGATGAAGAAACTTTAAGAGAAAATAATCAAAATAAGAAAATAAAATACTTGTAAGGAAATAGGCCTATAAAAAAGTTTACAAAAAAATAGGCTAGTTAAAAAATCAATATTCTGTGATGTTTCGTTTCGTCGGTTTAATTAGTATCCTGTAGGAGTGGAGTCTTTCGATAACCTATACACACTAGCGTACCGAGGGGGGAGGCCACTGCGCCATGGCCCCCCTTCAGACCCTAAAAATGTAAAGCAAAACCGAGCAGTTTTGGCAAAAGCAAAGCTGGCTTTTCGCGAGTATTCGGGGTTCGCCCCGGATTTCGATTTTCTTGTGAAAAATCACTCGTCGCTCAGACCACTTGCTGGTAGAAATCTGGACTGGACTATCTGGTTAAAGTAAAAGAGTTATCAAAATTTGTTATGCTCTTGAAAGTGAATAAGAGTTGTAGAGGACAGACAAAACTTTGTAGAGGGAAGAAACATAGCAGCACAAACCACTATTTTAAAAGCGATATTTGATCAATTAACTCTGCTACTTATGCGAAATATCAGCTTTCTGCAGAGTGGTTAGTGGCAGCTACCTTTTTAAAGAGAATCGTACAACTTGTACGAGAATAGAGAGCTACCGGTATCACTAGCCACTATACATGAACATTTCTAAAACACAAAAAAACGCTCTGATTTGCAAATATATTTTGGTTGCATTTTTAACTGAAATAAAGTAACTCTTAAAACTGCTAGACGACTTGGGACGTATTCGATCACTGAGACATTGCTGCAAATTTTCGGAACGTCGCCAGTTACAACGGGAACGGGCAAACGGTCATTTAGCGCCCTAAAGCTGATCAAAACGTACTTACATATGAGCATGCAAGAAAATCAGCTCAATGCATTGGCTCTTTTGTATGTAAACAACGACATTAAACTTGGTTACAGTCTAGTGATTGACCAATTTGCGAATGGAAACCGTCGCTTCAATTTAAAATAAAGTGACTTTGTTTTATGCTTGATTTTCATTTTACGATTTCATTCTTCTAATACGTCTCGTAAAAGCAATATACTAAAAGTTGCTTCCAGAATGCACGAAAATGCGTATTTTTAGGTGTAATTTTGCAAAATTTTTCGGGGCATACCCCCGGACCACCCTAGAATGGTCGTGCTTTCGGCGCTCCCCATAAAGTTGATTTGTGACGTCACACGATTGTGACGAAACTATGGCCCCCTCGGAAACTTTCTGCGTACGCCACTGCCTATACATGAGCTAGTTTAGTGTCTTTGTTACTCGCTGGTTGATATGTTGTGTTGGTTAGGAAAGCATAGAAGTCTGCTTTAGAAAGGTGCTGGTAAGATAGAATGCTTTTCGTGTTGTAGGTTGCTTGATTTGTATTGTATTCTAACTGATTCTGTTTGAATAAGGTTTACAGGATTGTAGGCCTAAGCTGCTTGTTAGTGTTTTAAGATTGTGCAATAACTACTGCTATTGTTACACTGATATCTGGAATACTGGTTTTCCTTTGCTGTGAAATTGTTCCATTTCTCATTTTCTTGAACCTGGGAAGCAAATAGCCATTGATTGATACTGTACGCAACAATTCTAACCTGTGATGTAGAAATACAAAAGTTAGAAAAACACCACACTTGTTTTTATGGTCCTCACACTTTTGGAGAAAAAAAGGTTTTATACCGCCTTATCTGTAGGCCTAATAGAAAATTGATTTGTTCCAGCCTAAGAAGGCAACTTTTAACTAGTTATTTTTCACAGCTTGAAATTGTTGTTTTGTTTGAGTAGAGCCATGCGGAAGCTGAGTAAAAAGCTATACAAGTTGGGCACCTCACTAGCAACAAATTTAAAAGAAAGGCACAGATCCATGCCCCTCTTCAACGATCTTGATACAAAAATTCAAAAACTAAAAAGATTAGCCTAGTTACGAGGACATTTGCGTAAACGTTCGATTTTTTAAAATACGTACCGGTACTTAAAGATAGTTTTTCGAAAGCAAGCAGTTCTTACGTATCAGTTCATTTTATTCCTTAATCATCAAGCACATCCATCCTATTGGAGGTGCTTGATAACTTTAATATAATGAATTGTTTTTTGCTAGAAGACCAAATTTAACCAAAAGACCAAATTTTTATTCGCTTTGCGTTTTCCTTAACTCGGTTCTTTTTGTGGATAGTCTATTTTACAGTCAATCGAGTCGAATCATTGACTAGTCTTCCCAAAACTGCAAAACACTTTCTAAACTTGCAGAGGGTGATCATTGAGTCACAGAAACCATACCGGTACTATTTCTCACTGGTAAAACCAAATGTTCTACATCAGTGGTTCTCAAAGTTTTTTTCATATTCCTCACTTACAAACGGAAACACTGTCAATTCCTCCCCAAGAGAAATCATAAATATAAAATTGCGACCAGGTGTGTAGGCCCACTACCTGGATATGGTTCCTGTGTCTTTTAGAGATTTATCTCAGGGCTAGAATTACAACATTGCAAACGAACAATTTTAGAAATAACAATTTAAAAAGACTTCAAAAGAACAATTAAAAAAGTTTTACCAAACAAATTCAGAAACAAATTGTTATTCATAGTTAGTAAGACCCGTGAGCCTCATGCTGATACGTTAGCAAAGAAAATCGAGGAGAAAAGCATGTCAGTTTTGCACGAAGATCTCCACGCTTGCAAATATCCAGTGTTCCTCTTTTCTTTGTCAAAATGTCTGTAACGGCGCTAAAAGCACATTCAACTAAATAGGTAGTTGGAAATGGCAAAAGTGTTTGCTCTGCCACTTGAGCTAATTCAACATACTTGGCACAGACCTGCGGATCTAACCACATCAGCTGGTTTTTGGATGCATAAATCGGTTTCATTGCATCATCATGTTGCAAGTGTAGTAGCTCATCAGCCAGATTGCTGTCCATTGCTAAACCTTCCTCACTTTCACAATTAAAGAGAAATGGCTGTGCAATCCATGAGGGAAACTTTATCAGTTTTAGATCTGAAAATCTAGAGTTCAACTCAACAACCAGCTTTGAAAGATGTTCTGATATCATTCGGACGATGTTTTCACTTGATTCACATTTGCCAAGATGTGTGAATCCAGAAAAGTTTTTTCTTGAAATTTGGGCAGTAAAATACTTCAGTTTATCAATAAAGGCAAAAATTTGGGTTTTGCAGTCCATTAGTGTCTTTTGTTTTCCCTGTAGTTCCTTGTTCAAAGCATTTAGTTTTCCAAAAATATCCGCGAGATATGAAATCAATGCTTTAGATTCGCTTGAATTTAAAAACTGAAATTCTTCTCTGCCACCAACAAATTCCAATATCGCGTCATACAGGACTACAAATCGTTCCAAACAGTTACCTTTTGATAGCCATCGTACACGAGTGTGCAGAAGTAGCCTTATGTGGCCTTCCTCCATCTCCTCACACAACTGTTTGAACATCCTTTCATTTAAAGGACGGGATTTAGTCCAGTTGGCTACACTAATAACTTTCTCTAATAGTTGGTTCATTTCACGACTAATTCATGCAGCTGCCAAATTCTCTCTATGGATAATACAGTGTACCGCCATCATTCTTGCGTTGTCATCTTTCAGAAGCTTCAGTACTCCTTTATGTTTTCCCATCATTGCAGGAGCACCATCAGCAGCAACAGACATAATATTGGAAATTGGAATGTCATTTTCAGTGAAATACCGTTTGACTACATCATAAATATCTTGAGCTGTAGTGGTTGTTTCCAAAGACTGGCAAAAAATCATTTCTTCGACAAATTTGAAATCGTATTTGAACCTAGCATAACCCAGAAGTAAGGCTTCACTATTTCGAACGGTCGATTCATCCAAAGCCAATGAAAATTTTGTCATACGAAGAATATCATTCAATTGTGACTAGATATCGGTGGAAATTTTGTCTATGCGGCGTCGAACAGTATCATTACTTAATGGCAGACTGGCAAGTTGATGGCCTGCTGTTCCACTGTCAAGCATTGTTCGGTGGTATATCTCAAACGCTGGTTTGAGCAACTCTTCGCCATCTGTGTGCGGTCGAGATTTCTTTGCCAAAAGAAAACTGAGTTCATAGCTAGCTTCCAATCCACGTTTATTCAAATTAGTTTGCGCCTTAAACATTGATGCTAGTATCATTTGCCTATTTTTCTGCCTATGCTCGTTAAGACGTTGGAAATATTCGAGAGGTTTCTCTGCATGCTCTGAGTGGACATTTTTTAAATGGTCTTCCAGTTTCTTGTTTTTCATCGAATCGTTACAAAGAGATTTACAGCACAATAAGCCGTATGGTTTTGTTTCATCAGCGTCATCTGGAATGAATCCTAGCTTTAGATAACTCACAGAGTATCCACGAGTCTTTTTTCTCTTGCTGTTAGAAAATGACAAAATCTTTTCTGAAGTTCTCTTTTTTGACATTTTGCAGAATTTAAATTATTTTACGTATGTTTGAATATTACTTTCGTACTACTAATTATACAAAACATAAAAGAAGTGTCTGTAATAAATGCTAAAACATAAAAAAACTGTTACAGTCTACCAACGGTTTATAAAAACTAAACTATTTCAACAGTCACTGCTATCAGTTAGGGCCACACAAAAGCAACACGCAGGCCTGTACACTTAAGGTCGTATACTTTTCTTCTTCTAAGCAAACGCTTTTAGTTACTGTTGCACAGTAGCCTATTCTCTGGACAAGGTATTACCAAGTGTGCTGGATTGTGCCTTTACAATGTTGTCTTCTCTATTACATCATAAAGGTGTAATAAAGTATTAATAAAGTTGGTTAGTAATAAATTATTGCATCATAACAAAGTATTAAAAAGTGTAACAAACAAATTAAGGTTATAGTAATAGCATCATTAGGTAAATTTAAAAAATTTTATAACATTTACTCAAATTCCTCCCCAATTCCTCCTTTAACAAATTTTCCTCCCTTCAAATTAAGAATTCCTCCTTTAGGGAGCCAAGTGGCTCACTTTGAGAACCACTGTTCTACATAGAAAAGTGGTTGCTAAAATGAGGCAAAAAAATACCAACGTGAGACTGGACTAAAAGTAGGTTAACGATAAATGTCCTTACTCAAATGACCGTGGATGCTAAATAAATCACTCTCGGTTTTTTCGATTCTAGTTAGTATGATTTTATGCCCCATTAAAATTTGTAATCTTTAGTATGTTTGGCTGCTTCTCTCACTCACCTATCAGCCAGCTTTCAGAAAACGTGGTTGATAGGACTAGAGCTAGCAACTTTTCAAAAATTCTATTTCTACTTTTGATTCTGCTGTGGTTATCATTGGTCTGCATTGTGCTGTTTGTAGTATTTGCAAGAAAATTCCATTCTTTCAAAACTGCGTAACAATAGTAACCGAAACAGCTGTGTTTGTTGAAGCAACTAGATAGCTGTATTTGTTGCAGCAACTGCAAAATGTATAGGATTAACGAACTACACCATTGGTATTGAAATCAGTGACGTAGCAACGGGTGTACGGTGTGAGCAGTACGCGCAGGGTGGCCATTTTTGGCTGAGAGAAACAAAATTGTAGCTGTGTCTGAAAGTAGATTTCTAACACCGTCATTTATAATTAGTTTCATTGAAAATGGGGCGGCATATTTTCCTTTCAAACAGGTGTTTCAAAACTTACCTTGTGCCGTTAGTCGTAATTGAGGACACTGTCCCAGTTTGACTCTGTCAGGCAAGTTGCTGTCAGGACCTACGCCTTGCGAAAGTCAAATTAGGGTTTGTTTCACAGATTTAGGGGCCGTATAAGAAGCTAACAGCGCTTTTCGAACTGCCATTGGCAGCCCATCCAGATTATAATAAAGTACCTCCAGTCTACATGCTGATAGAGACATGGGTGGGAAAAAACTGGAACGGCTAATTGATGAAAGCGCATGGAAAAAATTTGTTGATGTTGGTAATCTTGAAGCCGGCCACATCTACGCTCAATCTCAGATTCTGCTGGTGATTGCTCAATAAGTGTTCAGCTCAGAGATTTTCGGACAATAGCAGCAAGGCCATGTTTTCTGCAGAGGACGGTCCCAGATAGTGAAAACTCAGGCTTCACTAGCATTCCTACGTCGGCGCGCTGGTTTGTGGCAACACCAATTTAAACTCTTTAAATCAAGAGCATGCCATGACCGGGTTTATTAATATAAAGCAGGGGTTCCCAAACTGGGGTACATGTACCCCCAGGGGTACATTTGCACGTTTCAGGGGGTACATTTGGTCTGAAGGAAACAATTACTTGCACAATACATGGTGTTGTAATCTGCACTCAGATTGCACTTTTCTCATTTTCTTTGTGTTGATTAGCACCACCTTTATTGAAATTTCTTGGGTGTAAGGTAATACCATTTGTTTTTACTATTATAAACCTCACATGTCTCTGCTCCCCCCAAGAAAAATCTGAAATGACGCCCGTGTGTAGGACTACCTGTACCAATCTAGAAATGACTGGTACAGGACGTGTTTATCGACGCGTCAGTGCCTGGCGGCTCACGCCTCACTGAGTGACTCAGTCCTGTTTACACTCGCAGCTAGTGAAAGTGTGAAAACGTTTCTCGTTACTAACTCTCCATATCCTTGTTGTAAGACCGTGTTGCATTAAAAGTTCTATACATACTGTAGGTAATAAGATCCTTTGAGCAATAACGTGCTGACTGAACCCAATCGCTGGGAACTAGCAGTCACAAGGAGGAAGGCACGACAGCAAAACTTTATTCCACCAATTTACGCGGTTGTGGTAACAATTGAATTACGTCCGTCCGTCACGAAATCCAACGATGAAAGAGAGCACAATATCTCCGACCACATGGTCGGTAACAAAATCTGCACGCGACACCAGGAATTAGGTCGCTGCACACGTCTATGTAAACAGGACACTGCACACGTCACATTAACAAAAAATAACGGATAAACAACCTGATGGCGGGAAAGGCAAGCCGATCACCGAGCTACCAAGAGAAGATAAAAATAAACATAATCTAGCCCAAATAAAAAAATAAAAATATGTGTGTGTGATTTTAGACGCATACAATAATAACACACGAATGCACATAGTAAAAACTAGAATCACACACAACAGTCGAAGCAAACTAACAAAAAAAATGTAAAAAAAGACAAAAAGATGTTTGGCATGGCAGCTTGATGAAGAGCGAGGCGCGACACGCTACACATACAATTAAGAAAAACAATAAAAAGACATAAATATCTAATATTAATATATACAAAGTGATGTTAATTTTCTTGCCATGTACTTTCCGTGGCAGTAGCTATATTCTTATTCCTTGCATTGGAAACATAACATAAACCCAAAAAGTGCCATAAAACATCATACGGCCATATCAGAAACCTAGTATGTGTATTTAATTCTTAGAGTAGATACACATACCTGGTTTCAGATGTGGCAGGATGCTGTTTTATGGCACTTTTTGGGCTTATTAGTTACTGTTACCTAATATATTTTTTCTATCTTTCAGAAGGGTAAATAATGATGAGTAAAAGAAGAAAATATTCAGAGACCTACTTACAGTTCGGGTTTACATTCGTAGTAAACAATGGTATGGATATTCCAGTGTGTGTACTGTGTCAAAAAACTCTGGGAAATGACTCATTGAAGCCAAGCCTACTTACTCGACATCTTGAGAGAGCTCATCCACAGTTCAAAGACAAAGACCTTAATTTTTTTAAACGTAAAGAAGAAGTGTTTCAGAAGCAACGACTGGATCCAAGTGGGAGGATTTTCCAACAAAACAGTGCAGTGGTGCAGGCATCTTATGAAGTTTCACTTATGATTGCCAAACAAAAGAAAGCTCATACCATTGGGGAAAACCTTGTTCTTCCAGCTGCAAAAGCAATGGTGCGTTGTGTCCTTGGAGATGAATCAGAAAAAAAGCTCAACTCTATCTCCTTGTCAAACAATACAGTGCAACGACGAATAGAAGAAATGTCACTTGATATTTTTCAGCAAGTGATTAGTGAAATTTCTATGTCTGAAAGTGGATTTGCAATTCAACTTGACGAGTCCACCGATGTTACAAATTGTGCTCAGCTACTAATGTTTGCTCGGTATGTAGGAAATGAAGGTATTAAGGAAGAGTTCTTAATGAATGCAGCCTTAGAAGCAACAACAAAAGGCGAAGATATTTTTCAAGTGGTAGATTCATTTTTCAAGAAACATGGTTTGAAGTGGGAAAATCTGAGAGGATGCACAACTGATGGGGCACCAGCAATGTTGGGGCGAAAGTCTGGTTTTAGAGCTCGTGTCATGGAAGTAGCACCTCATGTGACATTTATGCATTGCATGATACATCGGTTTGTTTTGTCATGCAAGGTTCTTCCTGCTGAACTAGCCAGTGTGTTATCACTGGTGGTCAAGATGGTTAACCATGTAAAAGGGAGTGCTCTTAACAGCCGATTATTCAAACTATTGTGTGAAGATTTTGATGCTAATCACAGTGTACTTCTGTTCCATACTGATGTACGTTGGCTTTCCCGAGGAAGTGTCACAAAACGTATTTATGAGCTTCATGGAGAATTGCTAGAATCTTTTCAACATTCCCACAAGTGCGAAGATTTCGTCACTTCCTTGAAGGATCAATACTTCATGCTTAACCTTGCTTATCTTGTGGATATTTTTGATGCTCTAAATATGCTAAACCAGAGTCTCCAAGGAAGAGATGTATCAGTTTGTGGCAGTATAGCTAAACTCAAAGCATTCATTGCAAAACTTCGACTGTGGAGGGGAAACATTCATTCTGATACCTTGGCTATGTTTAGTAATGTAACAGAATATATAGATCAAAATCCACGATCTAAGACTGACAAGTTCACAGGATTAGTCACTGAGCATCTTATGAAGATGGAGGAAGAAATTAAAAGTTATTTTCCAAGCCTTGATGGAGATGAATTTGTATATCTTAGAAATCCTTTCAGTACAGATGCTCAGGTGTTGCAGGCTGGGACAGGTAGGCAGGAGGAGTTGGTAGAAATGCAACATGATGATTCTGCATTACATGTTTACTCTGAGAAAAATCTGTGTGGTTTTTGGTTTTCAATGAGAAACTCATACAGACAGATTGCTGAACCTGCTATTCAAGCACTGTTGGTATTTCCATCAACATGGCTTTGTGAGTCGGCATTTTCAGTACTGTTAGGTATCAAATCAAAATACAGATCAAAACTCAACACACCTGAACATGATCTTCGTTGTGCAATTGCTAAAGTTTCCCCTCGTATCAGTGAGCTTGTTGCTAAAAAACAAGCTCACCCATCTCACTAGTTCTGTTTAGATTTGGTTACAATTGTTATCAATAATTCTGTCTCCATACTAGAGTGCATTAACATTTTTTTCCCTGTTTCTGCCTTATCTGCAGGACTGAATGTGTGTTGAATTGGTTGTGATCCATTTATGTTGAGTTAGTGCGATGCATTAAAATAAGAATACCTGAGTTTTGTTCATTAATGTTTTGGATAATAATAATAAAAAGGTATGTATTGTATGTGCTGGATCAAAATATCAGTTACCTTAGTAATTGCTTTATTTCTGTTTTCATCATTTAAGATGCCTATGTAATCTAAACATGAAGACTCTATAAACTTAAAATATCAAAATATTTAAATGTCTTTTTTTACTATTAAGCTTCATTTTTAGTGTTAGGGGTACATGGGAACCTATAAAAAGTGTCTAAGGGTACTGAGGAACAAAAAGTTTGGGAACCCCTGATATAAAGAATAACATCATTAAAAAGGAAGTGAGTGGTGAAAAATCTTCAGCTGAAGAAAAAAATTGTTTGTGTTGATCTGTCAGTGATTTTCTTCCATCTTTTTCTTTTCATAAATGCAGTAAATAATGGTACAAACGGCTAGTTGATAAACAATACCCAATGTGTTGTGTAAACTGATGTAAGAAGAGTAATGTGATGTTAGGCAAAACTTTTTGCCTAACATTAGTTTACCCAATGTATTGGGTAAAATGATGTTAAGCAAATAGTTTTTCTATTGAATTTCATAAGGAAAACTACTTGCTAATACAGTCGCATGTGAACCGTTTTACCCGTAATTTTACAACCTATCCGCTGTTGTAATTAATACTTGGTCATGCAGCCAGAGGTGCAGCCACTTCCGCAAATTGCGGACTCAAGTTTCTATTTGCGGACCTAATTTCCTACCGCAAATATTTGCGGATTTGCGGTGAAAAACTGAAATTTACCGCAAATCTGCAAAGCAATAGGCAGTGTTGCCTGTTCCGCGGTAAAACCTCTTGGAAAAAGTGGACGCTCTTATTTTCTGGGTTGGAGGTAAACGTCCGGGAGTTGATGACCTTTTTTTTTCGAGATCAACGTCTGGTCAATAAAAAAAGTCATCACGAAGACAAAATAACAGTAAATATTGTGGTCTAAGTTTGCGGAAGTGCAATGTGCATTTGCGGTTGCTGAAGTGCAAAAAGTTACCGCAAACCTATCGCAAACTTGCGGATTTGCGGTTGTGGAACACCTCTTGCAGTTTTGCGGAATTGAGTGTAAATTTACGGTGCCCAGGTCTGCATGCAGCAGCTCATAACTAGGAGCTGATATTTACATAATTATTACTTCTTGCATTGAGCCCCTAAATTTTCTATTTTTGTAATGCCAAAATATAATCAACGACAATAAACATTTAAGTAATTATACTGAATTTTCTACAGCCTTCACATCGTTCAGTTTTTTCCTTGTTACCAAGATAAAATACACAGCACGTAGCATAAGATAAAAGGTAAACAGCAAGAAAAAGTGACATGCAAAAAACGCAAAAGCGCTGTGATATGATGACCATAATAAAAACGAAAATTTGTTGCATAATTTCGCACGGCTGCATTACCTTCTACATCATTGTTGTGGTGAGGAACAGCTGTAGGCTACTGGCCGTTTTACCGCCGCTTCTATTTGGGAGATCCTGTCTTTAAATATCTTGCTCACTAAAGGTTTTCAACGCACGAGCACACACCAGCTTTTAAAACATGGAAACTATTAATAAGGAGGCAGAAACTTTGTTCACAAATTAGCTATGCCTCATGCATCAATCAGGACACGCTGTCCGTATCTGGTTCTAGTTATCACAAGATATTAAAGACTAATGAAAAATCTCCTAAACGCATTTCATGCAAACAAAGAAATGATTACAACGGAACAAGCGTATACTATCGAATAAAGGCTAGCATTAGCTGACAACATGAAGGGCACAAGCTGTTCATTGTTTCCCGATTGAACTACGATACAGACAAGCGCTGTTAGAAATACATTAACAACTTGCCACTCGCATTACGTTGGTGATAAAACATTAAATATTCTCTTCGCTACCACCCCCCACTAAACACTGCCAAAAGCAGGGTAAGCTCATAAACGGCCACCAAGCCTATTTAAGACAACAAATAGATATGAGATCAATTAGCAAAATTGTCACATTGCAATTAACAAGAAACGAGAATGGCATATAAATCGATTAAAGTAAAGGGAAAACAATTTGCCTCATTAATTTATCAATGATTTATTGAACTAAATTTACAGTTTCTTGCCATTGAGAGTCGAACGTAATTGAAAACAACTTTTGAAATATAAAAACGATTTCATCAGTCATTAGTCACATATTCTATTACAAAACACTCCTATTCCTCACTTATTGCTAATGACAACCTTTAAATATTACGGCAAACAACAGCTTAAAAGGCAAGAGCTTCCGAAAACTTATGATAACAAGAACAACAACAATTACTGGCTAAACCAAGATAACCAAATCAATGACGGGGCATATAAATCACGTTAACAATAATAGTGAAAAGAAAATAGCATGTAACCGAATCATAAAGCGAAAACACAGAATCCAAATAACAATTTAATCGGGATTCGAGTTGGCAACTTAGGCCCATGTTTTTGCTGCCAGATAACATTAGTTTTTAATTTTTATAATAGTTATCAATCTTCGAACTTTCACAAGACCTTGAGAATTTTTAACAAATAGGAAATTTTTTGCAAATTTTTATGTTGCAAAAAATATGTGGATTAATGTAGCGCTATTTTATAGGCCTAAATTTCTTGTTTTGAGGAAACAGTTTTTTCGTTAATTCAGAGAGTTTTTTATTAGTTTATGGGCAAAGACTTTTGCTGGGAAAATATAAAAAAATCGTACGGTTTGTTGTTGATAAAGATTGGTTGCATTGAGGTCATAAATGGCCTGCATTAATCGTTGTGAATGAAGGACCAAAATTTAGTTTTTACCGTGTAAAGGTATAGGAAGCAATACAATAATTTAAGAAAATTAGAAAGATATAGTTGTAGAAAAAGCTTTTTAACAGAGACATCAAGAAAATTTAGCAAATCGTAATGTAATTCAGTAAAAAGGTAGCATTTCTTATGACTAAACGTTTGCCATACCAACAAAAGAATAGCCTAACCCCATTAATGTATAAAGGGATTACAACTGTAAACTTCATGGTTCATCTTCTATGCTTTGATAGGGATAGATGAAAATAACGATCATTTTGTGCCGTTGTTTGATGTGGTAGTAAAGCTAGCAAAGGAAAAACTAGGTTTTTTTGATGCCCATACATAAAGTTGAAGAAGAAAGCAGCTTGAACATTTATCTTTTAGCTGTTCAAAAGTTAAGTCAAGTGGCTTTCAAACATTACAAGAAATAAAAAGGTTAGTTACACATATCTTCAAGTTTGCAGTGATCATTTTTTAGAAGGTGCATCAAGCTTAACTGGTGTAGTTTGCTGCTGAACACTGCAATACCGGTAGGCTTGAGGCCTGCCTGAATGTGTGAAATGTCCCGAAACCAGTAGACCATCAACTATTTGCCTCTGCTGATGCTGTCCTCATATGTTATAAACTAATAGGCCTAGTGTTATTCTGGCTACCAGGTATTTTTGATAAATTCATTTTATTTAGCTCTTCTGGTAATGCTAACGTTTATTCAAGTTAATGCAAGTTCTTACGGAGCATGCCAATAACTTCAATAATCGTCAACGTTTCGAACAGCTCTACAGCTGTTTTTCATCAGTACTAGTAATAAACGAGAGCACGAGTGAGGCAATATAAATAGTGTGCTATGAAAGCAAAAGGCAAAACAAAACGTTTAAAAGCGAACAATAACCAACTGTAGATTACGCCAAATTATCATAAATTTCAGTATAAAAACAATTTTCTTTATCATTGATTGCATTTTCTGAATTATGAATAAAAAAAGATTCAAGAAATTGGCATTTAAACCTGTTTCAAAGGTTAAAATTTTGCTATTATCCCAGTCAACTCGGTGATCTTTGGTGATGACATGTTTAACCAATGCCGTTTTTTTATTAAAATTGTTGTCATCAACTTTTCCAGATTTTCTGGCCTCAAATCCCTTTTATGCTCAGCCAATCTTGTTTTGTAAGCCCGTCCAGTCTCCCCAATGTAGATTCCAGTGCAATCTCGACAAGGAATCTGGTAAACTACACCAAATCTAGATGGCCTTTCCACCAAGTCTTTTGCCTTTGGTAAAATGTTTTTTAAAGTTACATGCGGTTTGCTACAAACCAAAATTCCTACGTTTCTTAAAATTTTTGACAAAGTCTAAGAGTATCTTGGAACATAAGGCAGCATAATAGGTGTTTTATTCTCCCTGCTTTGGCTAATGATCAATTTGCTTTTCTTTTCAAACTTTTAACTGTGCCTGGCTGCAAGTTATAATGTAGATGTGAGAGCAGTTAGCTTGTGGAGACAATCTATTTTTAATAGTGCATAATAAATCACTAGCTCTTAACCTTTGTTTGACATCACCCACTTTTTGTTGCGACTAAATCTTTGTTTCTGAGGACAGCTGTGTAGAATGAGATTCATTAATCTTTCTTCTTGTTTGTTTCATGTAGTTTCTGTAAAGACATTGTGGAATGCAACATTACTTGGAATTAAAACCAGCTGGAAGAGATTCTATGCACTGTTAAGAATTGTGAAAGAATTGATGACACATTTGTACCCTACTAGGGCTACTGCACTGTGTAAGCTTGATGCTATAAACCATTGTTGTTACCTTGTAGCATATTATCTTTTTGATTAAATGTAAAATAGTTTCACATTCATATTGTTTATTATACACTTGTGTTATTGAATGGTGTTTGGCTTTTTTTTGAGCATGTCATGGCTTCGGCTTGATCGTACTCGACCAGCACTTTTGCCAGTGGAAATTCTTGCTGTGGAGTAACCGATAACTCAATCTTGAAAGAGCTCACTTGTGATCAACATTCGTTGTTTTGTGTTGTCTACGCAATGGTATATGAGGAACTCGGTTTCTTCTACCTCCCTCTCCCCTCTTAAATTGTTCTTATCATACAATTTTAATTTTTATGCGAAATGTCACTGAGATGGACCTACAAATTGACCCCAGACAGATTTCAGTGCAAAGAGCGAAGATATGAAGCTTGCAATGATAAAATTTATGTTGGTTTTAAACATAGGGCCTTTACTCTCAACAATCTTGGTCACGATATCATCTCTGAATTTAAATTGAAGTACGGGTAAACTTGCTGTTGTTGTGGCCTCGTATTAAAAATTTTAGTTCAGCTTTGTTTAACACTTTATCCTTTTTCTTTTTTTAAATTGTGATTTGTATTTATGTAGTTAATGATAACTTCATATTGATTAGTACAATGTTTTTTTCGAAATTTAGAGCATAGAAATTGCAGAATGCGATTGCTAACTGTTCTAATATTGAAAGCATAGTAGAATGCACCAGGTCATGGGTAGAAGATCCGCATTGAATTACTGCTGCAGTATAAATTTACAGATAATCTAAGAAGCTACGTTCTCAGACTCGTTATGGAAAAAATTGGTTGAAGAGGTCATACACGTTTCTTACGCTTCCCATCTGAATATACCATCAATGCAAAAGAAATTTGTGCTCGCCCCTATCAAAATATTGTTAGCACCCCATGTCCATAAATTTCAGAACTCAAATGCAAAAGGTCAATCTCAAAAAAAAGTCTTCATCTTTGATTGTGTACAGCAAAATAGTCGCTCAAAAAACCTTCAACTTTGTTTTGAGATATAAATATCTTCAGCCCCCAGAATTATCAAAAATGAGCAATATGCTTAAAAAAAGAGATCTTCACTTTTGTTTGGAGCCAAAAATGGCAAAAAAGTCGATCACAAATAGTACGGTATTTTCCATAAAAGTGGTTTTTAACTTTGTGGTAAAACAAAAATGCTTTCAGCCTCCCCTCACTCATCCAGCAGAATCTTTGAAAATATACGTTATGCGTAAAAAGTGATCTTCACGCTTATTTGGAGCTAAATGTAGCCAAAAAGTCACGCAGAAAAACTTGATCTCCAAAAAAGTCTTCAACTTTGTTTTGAGACAAAAGTGCCTTTCTTCTTCCTCCATACACAACAAGTGTACCGCCCATGAAACAAATTAGTTTTTAGGAGTGTTGCGAGGTTGGCCCTGATTCGTGTTTTAATTTTTTAGAAAACTGAAGAACCAATCTGCCCACCACGGGACAAATCAACGCCGTTTTAGTAAAAACACTTAAAAGTTTAGCTGAAAACGGACTTTTGGGGGGACATTAAGCTACATCCTTTTCTCAATTGATTTGTTAAATTTTTTAAAAAGGAGTTAAGTTGCAGTTACTTTAACATCTCTGGATTGTTTACACGATCCTCAATTTTTCGGTATCGCCTGGACCCTTCTCAACGCAATTGCTTAGATAAGTATTTGGTAAGACCTTTTTTCAGAGATGAACCTGAAATATTTTTTGTGCCCAAATATTTGAGACATTTGGAAAGTAATAAAATTGCTTTTTTAGTGATTGCAGTGGAAACCCCGTTGGGGACCACTTCAAAATGTTTTGAATATTTTTCCATTGTAACGCATTGCATGCTGTTTGGATTACGCGACCATTTGGGTTTCCAAACGGCAACCACCAAATATTTGGTCCGAAACGGCAAACTTAACCCTGTTAAATGGTCACTATTGCGCTTATCACCTTTGTGACAGAGATTGCATGTCACGGCCAAACAATAGGATCGCTCGCGTACACACACAGGAGGTTGTAACCGCGTAATGAATGAGCACTGTGATGTATCAGCAGCAACCAACGTTCCTGGACTTCAATAATTGGTTCAAAAATAAGTACATTGCAAACACCGTTTGTAAGCTGCGGGCTTAAGATTCATTCCGAATTGTGTTTATGATTTTAGGAAAACACAAGGCGTCGGGTAAAACGAAACCAAAAAAATTTTCCGCAATTACTGTATTTAAGGGCGCATGTCCAATTACGGAAATAGCATGCAAACAAACAAAATCCGGCAACATGACCGCTTGGCTGCGGTCCCGTTAGTGGTCGGTTTAGCGGGATTAAACTGTAGTTAGGGCCTTTGTTGTGTTTTTGCAAATTTCTAGTGGGCTACCAGGGATGTGGGAGCGGTTATTTTTCAAACGCTTCCGCTTCCACACCTATCGCTTCCGCTTCCATCGCTTCCACTAACAAAAAACGAGAAAACAATCGTTGATAATTTTTTTTAACTTTTGTGGGTCTGTAGCCTGCCTTCTCCTACACTTCATCATTTTGAGGGGACAAAAACCTTCATTTATTGCTATTACTTTACCTACTTCGCTTGAGCTTATTGTTTCGAACTACTCTGTGTTTCTTTTGTTTAGATATTCGAACTCGTGTTGAATGTAGAACAGTGCTTTTCAATCTGTTTGTCATCGTGACACTCCTAATGTACTTTCGCGTTTGTCACGGAATCGCTACTAACAAAAATTTAGAAATCACGAATTGCTTGCATGAAAATCAAATATTTCGTTTCTACATTTCAAAAAATAATTAAACACTTCAACAAATAGACAGATATTACAAGTTCCTTTACTACTTACAACCACTTTTCTAACAGTTAACCTAATGCTTCTCAGATCTAAACTGTATGACCACATATTACAACTCTCGACAATAACCTGTCGTCACAACAACAAATTACACCGTATAGCACGGATTTTCCCTCTCTATTCTAAACTAACTCTGACTTTGAGTTAACTTTAACTCTAATCATCATTACGGACCTTCTGTCCGTCCCCAAACACGTATTGACTCTGATCTTTTTGGATAGTGAAGTGCGAAATTTCTGTTGTATATATAGCATGTACATGTAAAGCGAGCAAAATTGAACTGCACCAATCAACAGCCGCCTCAACGTGGTGGTGCGGTTCCCAACCCCATTTGGGTTGGATTAAAATGGCTGTTGGCCTTCCCGAGGGTCCCAGTTACCCCGGGCACTCCCCTCACACAAACCATTTTTTCGCCGTGCAGCCTCCTGAACGACCGCAGAAGGGTAGCATGCAGCCCCTTTAAAATCGGCCTGTCTTCTCTCTTCTCCTGACTTTCTCTTTCCCGTCTTCTCATTCTTCTCCTCTTCTTGATGAGTGGCAACGTTCATCCTTACCCTTGTCTTGTCTTTTACTGTTCAGTGTGTGCTGGAAATGTGATCTGGCGGGATAGGTTAGTGCAATGCTGCACATGCTCTAACCTGGTTCATTTAAAGTGCTCGCTACTCTCCTTTTCTAGATTCAGAACTCTTGGCAGCTCTCACTCCTGGAGCTACCCTCCCTGCTGCATCCCTTCTTTTTTTGGAGATTCCACACCTGCTAGCACTGTGACTTCCTCGTCGGTATTCTCTAGCTGGTATGCCTCCACTGCTCAAATCTGACCCATCTGGCCCCCTTCTGCTAATGCAGCACTCGCATCCCACCCTCGCTTTCAAACCTCTTATCTTTTTTCCATCCACTTTGTGTCTTCTCCCTCTGCACCCTCACCACCACCTCATGCTCCTAGCTGTTTCTCTTTACCTCCTGCTTCTTCTTTCCATCCCTGATTCAATCAGTCTTCTTCAATGGAATGCTGGGGGTCTCCAAGCCAGGAGCACTGAACTGCTGCACTTAAATTCGTCTCATCCCGTTGACCTCATTTGTATCCAGGAATCTAACCTTAATTTAACTTAATCTTAACCTTAATCTTTTTGGATCCATGGATTCTCTGCTCTGCGATCTGATCACATCCACTACTGGTCTGGTATTTTTTTACTGATGTCACACACGTTAGCGACGGCATCATCCTTTTCGTCAGGCAGGGTTTATCCTTCTCCAAGCTAAATGTATTCCGAGCTTTCTACCTTCTCTCTTTCATCGCTTGACCGTGACTCTGATTATGTAGAGGTCAACATCTCTCTAAACGACTCCTCCTTGCTCTCATTTCTCAATGTGTGCACTCCCTCTATTCGCTTTTCTTTGAAGAATAGCAGAACCAACTTCTCTTCTCCTTCCATTCTTCCCTCCTCCACAAATTTCTTTATTCTGGGAGACTTCTATTGCCATCACCACCTCTCTGACTCAAAAAGTACTTTCGACCCCTGTGGGGAGAAAGAATTCGATTGAGTCATGTTCTTTGACCTTCTCCCTCTTAATGGCTCTGACATACCTATTCTTCTTCATTGCTCCTCTGGCAGGGGCTCCTCCCCTGACATCTTCTTTGCTCTTTTCTCTCTCGCCCTATCTTGATCCTGGAAGGTGCTTTAGAACCTGGGTTTTGATCACCTACCGATTCTACCTACCGTTATCTTTTCTCCGGCCTTTCACCCCAACGAACGTCTCCCTTCCTTCAATTTTCAGAAAGCTTGTTGGGATGATTTGCTTTTTACTTTGACTGTCACTGTTCTTCTGCAGAGAAATACTCGTCTCATTCTCTTTCCTTTGCTGCTGCTGTCTTCACTTCTCTGACACTGAAAGCGCTCCTTATGATCTGGTGCTTTGGACAGATGGCTCTGTTCCCTTCCCCTTTGGCAAAGACGGCTCTGACGTACCTAATAACTGCTCTCTCTGTGGCACTGAGTCCACCCTTTTCTCGTTAGCAGGCCTAGTATGCTCAAGTTTTTCTGCTGAAGTCTGCGCCATTCTGCAAGCTCTTTGCTAATCTTGGCAGCACCAAGAAATCTGCAACTTTTCTTCTCCTTCTATCTGACTCTCGCCCTGTCCTCGCCACCCTGTTTTCTTCTTCATCTTTCCTTTTATCTCAATCTCTCTGGCAGGAACTGTTTTCTCTCTCCTCCCCTTCTATCAGGCTACAGTGGGTCCCCGGATACCCGTTTCTTGCAGGCAACGACTCTGCTGATGAGCTGGCCAGACGGGAAGCGCTACTTGTTCTCTCAGCAATCTCTTGTAGACTCTCTCCTCTTATCCCTCGTATCCACTCTTGTCTTTTCTCGGACTGGAGGCATACTATCTCATCTAAATTCTTTGACTCACAGGCTCCCTCGATTTCCACCGAAGAACTTCTGCTTGTACGTCACGCACGCAGTGTTCTCTCTCGTCTATGCTGCAACGGACACAGTATTCTGTTAAGCACATATCTCTCTAGAACTGATAATTCTTCTTGCAGCGCTTGCTGACACTCGTCCCAGGACACCTCTCATCTCATTCTGCGCTGTCCAGCTACGGACTCTTTGCGTCACTCGCTCTTTGGCGATTTTCTGCCTCTCTACGACCTCTGAACCAGGCCCTGGGAAGTTCCCCGGCTTCTAGGGCCTCATGGTGTTCCGCCATGCCCCCATCTTTCGGAAGGGGTTGGGTAACCAACAACAACAGCAAAACTGAAATTACAGACGCACTATTAAGTATCAAAGGGAGTTAGCAAATTCAGACTTTCCTAAAGTTGTAAACAGAATTACATTACAATCTGCTACTTGCTATCACAAGATTCCATTACTATTTATACACAAGGAACGCTACTAAATATAAGAAATCAAACTGAAATATGAAATAAATACTATTAATAAACGAAGAACCTTCGCGGTCTCCTCGCAGAACCTTTAAAACTCATGGAGCAAAACTATATGCTTTGCAAAACCCCTGATGAACAACACTGATGTGGAACGATCAATTTGTTTCCGTGGTGAGTAATTTTTTTTCAACATTTTCGACCCCCTTTCCAAGGTCAGTTAAGTTTAATCAAATCACCATTTTATTAGCTACCTTTCATTGTGTCCAAACTACCTTTTTCTTACCCGTGATCTATACAAAATGTGATGCTAATTATACTTTTTCTTGTTCTCTCGCGCTGCTGATATCGCACGTTCATTCAGACTTATATGCAACTTTACCGTTTAATCCACATTGGTAAATGGACAAAACTTTTTCGCCAAGTTACTCTTCAAGTCAAATAACCTATGTGGAAGCAGAAGCGGTAAAATTTTCGCGCTTCCGCTTCCACAGAAAAAAGACCGCTTCCAGCCTCCGCATCCGCTTTCACATCCCTGTTGGCTACTAATTTTTGTTTTCATTTTGTTGTGTGTTCATAGTTCCACTAGCAAAGTTTGTTTCTCTGGAGTTCATGCCTCTTTTTTAGAGACCAGATTCAACAAAACACAATTAATTCTTGGGGTAAAATTTCAGATACAAAAACTATATGTTCAAGTTTTAGTTTTGCTAAGCAAAATATAATTGCGTTAGACAATTTTGATTATGACATGAAAAATAAATATTCTTAAGTAACTATTTGTGGTTTTAATCTTTGTTTTCAGAAAGATAGTTAGCCTGCTCAGTTTTCAGTTCCACAGATCCTGTGCATCTGTATGGCTTGTAACATGTGTCAATTCCTAAAATTGCTTATAAAAGCTAGCTTTAGGTTATTGTAGGTGTAGAAATGTTTGGCTATTAAGTCCACAGGTCCGTACTTTGAGGTCATGCTGTTTAGGCAGGGGTTCATGATAGGTAGTAATCCAGCCCAACTTCTACATGTCATAGTAATATTTTATCATAACATACTTTAATAAAGTGAAGTCATGTGATATTTTTGGCAGGTTTGGCTCCAAGAACCCAAACTACAGCATTGTACTATACATATGGGCATACATGGTACTGCATATAGCTAGTTGCTGGGACTATCCACAGATCCATCAATTTTATTTTTTAAGAAATATGGTATGATTTTTGATCCTTCAGTAACTTAGTTTAGCTAAAGTAACTAAGTATTGCCAGCTAAATAATTAGGAAGTGGTTTTGACGTCCACAGCATTTTATCCTTGAAGACTATTTTGCAGTAATCATTTACATGTCTTTATATTACCATAATTGCTACAGTTCTGCCAGTGATGCTGTGGCATTTGAATAGTGTACTGGTCTTGAAATACAATGATTGCAGGTTGGAATCTTGGCTGGCAGGGCACTGAGAGAAAGGCAGGTACACTGGAGGGAGAGGCCTGATATGTGAATGTATGGGTTAGTGTATGTTAGAAGGGAGTGTACAGGGTGGAAAAGTGGATACTGGGCAGTATAAAATATTTTTAATCAGTTATTAAAATTGACCAATCAGAAACGACCAAAAGTCACATGTTCAATATGTCATTAAGATTGATCAATCACATGTAACTCAGGGCAAAATAGTCTCTAAAGGTAAAATACTATCAATGGCAAAATAGCCACGGCCAGTTAAATAATAATTATGTTCAAGACCATTATTTTCTAGTCAACTGAACAAGTCCATCTATTGAAAGAGCTGACGATCAAATTACTTATACTACTATTACTTATGGTATGCTATCAACTAACATGGCTTTTGATGGTTTATGTTACTAATTTTTCTAAAACTTGATATCTTCTTTAAGATGTGCGTTACTTGTTGGGCTGTTTGGTGAAATTATGCTGAGTTTGCTTTCATTTGAATAAAATTTGTTGTTCTTTAAATGCAAGAATGATATGGCAGAAAATTCTAACACACAGCTGTTTCAACTTCAGATAACAAGTGAGTGCATGATAAGCTTTACTGTGAACTTCTAGCTCATACTCTGGGGTACATGCTTCATGCCCAACTGAAGTGTACAACGACCATGTTATATTTAAACCCCCTTGTAAGCCTGTATTACAAGAGAACGCAAAATACTACAGAAGTTTAATGACAAAGTTGCAATTTTTTAGCAAATTCTTCGACTTGTTACATCACAAGATTTCAAAACACTTTTTTAACTTCATAAATAATTTCTGTGTAGGCATTTCCTTTGGTTTGCTACAGCAAACCCACTTATGTGTTTTTAGTATATGATCGCTATTACATTTTATTTCCAACTGCAGCGTTTGAAGATACTCAAGGATACTATAGCAAAGAAACTTCATAGAATTCCATGAACTAGCCCTAACCCTTTATGTAAATCTGTTTTAAACTCCAACCCCCACACTAGACACTAATTTTCTTAAGGGACTGTCTTAATTTAGCAGTTTATAATTCTATAGATAGTATTTGTTGATTTCCATGTTTTGGTTTCTCCCCACACATAGAGCTGACATAGGGTACAGTCTATAAATGGAGGAAGATCGAAACTGAGCATTTCATGCTCTGTCAATTACTTGAAATGATTTGGTGAAGTAGGTAACTTAAAGTTATTCTACATAGCAAAAAAATATCTAAAAAATATGTGTGTTTGTTTGAGGATCTTCACATAATTGGCTCCAAAATGTGTCAAATGTTGTAAAATCTGAAACCTTTCTTCATTTTTGGTTCAGTAACTTGAGACCTACATTTTTTCGTTTTGAAATTAAGTAGGCCTACTGATCAGTCTGTTGAATTAGCCTACATTCATGGGCTCTTCTGCATATTAGTGTTATCAAAATTAATTGTCAAGTTAAAGTTTTTTTAGTCTTTGAACTGCACAACTATGAATTATGGAAATGGAAAAATTTTTACAGAACTATGGAAAACTTTTAATTAAATTACAGAAATTCACAGAAATGCCTAGGTTAATTCAACTTAATTTTAGTGTTATCTATTAATATTTTTGTGGTTGTACTTCAGTTTTTATTAACTCTAGTAAATTTCTGTATTTCTGTGATTTCTGTATTTATTAAGTTAGTGATTTGTCCTTATTTCCAGAAGCCAATTATACCTTTTTTAGATTGAATTTTTATGCATAGTTCTATAATTTAGTATGAATTTCTGTACTTCCATAAATTTCCATATTCAGCATTGTCCAACTTCATTCTTCTGGGATTTAAAGTTGAGGTTAATATCAATACTTTAAGTGTAAATTGTGTTTTAACCAGGGATGTAGAAGTAGTGATTTTTCAACCAATTCCACTTCCACACCTATCACTTCCGTTTCCGCTTCCACTAACAAAAAATGAGAAAATGACTGTTGACCTTAACAGTACAAAATTTGTCATTTACTACAATCAAAAAGTGTAGCCAAAAATACGAAAGTGGCAAAAACGACTAAAAGAAAAACAATAAAAGTAAACAATCAAAAAGACAGCGAAGATAAAAATAATTTCAACTTTACACAGAATTGTTGGTCTGCATAAACACAATGACATCAGTTAATTCATTGCCCATTCGGACTCTGTTTTTATGAAGTACGAGCTTTAAGTGGGAGAACATATGTTCAAGAGATACCTGCATGCAGGGTAAACAGCTAATGATTCGTGATACTGGTTGTACAATATGGGGGTTTTTGGAAATAATGTCCCAAACATTTGGCAGTTTTAATCTTCTGAGCTGTTCTACATAAACAAGTGCCTCAGCATATGCAGTAAGATCAGATTTTGCAGATGCCGTAGCTGATGCCTGAGCAGCTGCTGTTGAATGTATGGAGTTCAAATATGCATCAAAGTCAAATACTCATGCTGCAGATTCTGATGCTGCTTCACTTTTGCTTGAGTCAGTTTCTGCATCAGCACTCGCTCTTTTGCTTGAAGTGCTTTGAATGCGCAAGAAAATCGACTGAAGAGTGCTCTTTGCACATAGTTGCTCCTGGTTGCTCAAGACGATTCTCGATTGAGCATCAACCTATCAAGAAAGTAAATAAAATGATAATATCACGGTTATATAAATCATTCAATCCTAATATAACTAATACATTAGTTGTGATTCTCGACTCAAATAAAACCAAGTGCACAAACGCTTACCAGTATTTAGTTGAATATACTATCAACAAAAATATTGGTAGGTCGTCACAACAACTAAGTCAACAAACACTACTTACACAAACAGCTGCCAACAAAGCCTCTTTCTGCAACAAAAACTCTTGGCATGATTGCAGGCCAGTGGCAAGAGCAGAAGCCAAATTGTTATCCAGCTTCTCCAATTTAAACATGTCTTCTCTAAAATGAAGCAGGCATTCTCCAAGAGTTAGATCTTGTTTTTGAAAATAAATTGTTGCTGGGTGAGGTATTTGTAGTACTTTGACCATCATTGTGACCTCAGCCCATTCAATTTCAGTAAGGTATGATTCATGTGAGCCAAGATCCTGAACAAAGCATTTCAAATCTACTAATCATTGAAGCATGAGGAAATTACCCCCAACGAGTTGGCATGTCAATCAGCATTCCCTTGTTAGCATGACGCTTTAGAATTCCATTGGTTCACTCTTTTCATCTCCTGGTAATTGATGGCCCAACAATAAGCGAGCAATTCATTTATTTATCGCAGATTTCAAATACAACACATGTTTCATGGGCCATAAGACAAACAGAGGGGAGGGCTCGGCGTGAAATAGTGAATATGATGTTAAATTTGGCTTATCTTACTTCTACAAATGCAAAGAATCATATTACTATTTCTAAATCTACACATTCGTACAGAGTGGCATTCAATAAATGTACCATGCTTAATGCTTTATCAAAGATGATGAATACTGCAGCATGGTTTGTAACCAATGCTTTCTTCAATCTGCCATAGTAGAATTTGGGGCTATTATTTATAATGATTTTGGGGTAGTTTTTCCAAATTGGAGAAAGTGGCCTAAATAATTTGTTTTCCAAGTACAAGCCGACTGTAGTCATACGAGAAAGCTGTATCCATGAGTTGTTTTCCTGGTACAATTCCATCTTGTTCGTAATAAATAAACTAAAAGTGATATCTACCCCCTTTGGTTGTGTTTGGTTGTTTTCCATTAGAACTGCGTCTCACTAATATGACTCATAGCATTACAGCCACATAAAAACATGAATGTCAATTAGGCGTTTAGATCTTTGCAATTATAAATGAATTGTAAACTGCCCCTATCACTTGTTCATAATTCAGGATTTTCTCCTTTTTATGTTGTTATTTGTCAGTTCATGTAACACCAGTATCGTCATTCTTTTGTAAGTGTTTGCTCTGTTGGGGTAAATTAAGGACTGCATTTTATTTTTACAGCAATTTTCCAAAACCTAAAACAACTTTTTTGGGTCTGGAGCCTGCCATCTCCAACACTTTATCATTTTGAGGAGACAAAAACCTATCGATATATTGCTCTTACTTTACCTACTTCGCTTAAACTTATTGTTCTGAACTACTCTGTGCTTGTTTTTTCTTAGATATTTGAACTCGTGTTGAATGTAGAGTCTAATCCTTCTGAAGAGTGAAGTGCGAAATTTCGGTCGTATTCATGTAAGGCAAGCAGAATTAAAATTACAGACACACTATTTCGTACAACAAAGGGAGTTGGCAAATTCAGACGTTCTGCAACTTGCTATCACAAGATTCCATTACTAACTATTTATATACACGGAACACCACTACATATAAGAAATCAATATCCTGAAATAAGAAATAAATACTATTAATAACAAAGAACCTTTGCGATCCCTTCATGGAACCCTTTAAACTCATGGAACACAACTACACATTTTGTGGAACCCCTGTTGAAGAACACTGATGTAGAATGATGAAAATGTTTTCATTGATAAGTAATTTTATTTTCAACGTTTTCATTCCCCTAACCAAGGTTAGTTAAGTTTAAACTAATCATCATTTTATTGGCTATGTTTCATTGTCCAAACTAGCTTTTTCTTACTCTTAATCGATATAAAATGTGATGCTAGTTTTACTTGTTCTCTCGCACTACTGATTTCGCACATTGAGTCAGACTTATAGTGCAACTTCATCGTTTAATCCACATCAGGAAACAGACAAAACTTTTTTGCCAAGTTGCTCTTCAAGTCAAATAACCTATGTGGAAGTAGTAGATTTTTTGCGCTTCTGCTTCCACAGAAAAAGGACCGCTTCCTGCTTTTGCTTCCACATGCTTGGCTTTAACCTTGACAGAAAAACTGTTTTCCAGGTAGAAATTAGGTAGTTATTGAAGCCACACTACCAAATATTTAAGTAATTTGGTGATGCTCTGAATACTTGTGTGTTTAGTGTCACTTTTGCTGTTCTGTGAGTCTAACTCTAAAAGTAGCTTGCTTTGTAAAATGCTAGTGGTCAAAAGTAGTTGAATCATGCTGTACTAGAACAATGCTGCATTCAGACTCAGTTGAAAGTTGCCAACATTGCTGGCACAGTGCATATTATCACGTGCAGGTAACCAAGTGGAAGAAATTGTTTGAAGAGCTTATCTCAAAGATACAACAATGTTGCTATTGTAAAGTTTGACTGCATGGCAACAACTTCTACTGATAGCAATCCAACTCTCTTAACCACCTACCTGGATAAATCAAAACTAGTCAATGTAGCACTGCAGCAGTGTCATCTAAATTTTTGATAACTTGGTGTGAGTACTATTATGTTGGTTATGAGCTTCACATTGATGCACCCAAGTTTATGAAGTAGGAATAATATTTCAAGCATGGCATTTTCAAAAAACCTCATAGAGTAAACGAAATTTAGTATTTTATCTTTTGTTCTAGGTGGACTAGAAAACTTGAAAGATAGGTTTGTCTGCTGTTAGTTAAAAACATGTTCCTAGATATAGACTACTGGGCACTAAGCATTGTTGGAAGCAAATATAGCCAGGATGCGAAATATTTTAGGCTGGCAAACTTGAATGGCTTATTTGGGCACACTGCAATTTTACAACAAGGCACTTGTTTTCAAATATTTGCCTGTCCTTGTTTTGGCGTTTTGTGATAAACTGGTTCAATAACACAAGAGTTTTTAGTTTGACACCAGCAATGTTTTTTTTATTTTTAAGATATTAGCTAGATTTTAATGTCTTGTGCACTTAATCTTCAATTCATACTCAAGTTTTTTTGCTCAAACTACTTGTCAAAGTGAAACCAAGCTCAGCATCAGCTCAAGGGTGTAGTGTGTAAGGCACTCGCAAGCATTAAATCCCAGCTGTGTTGTAATATTTAAAAACAGCTCACCAGTTCTACCCAGGTTGTAGTAGCACCACTAAACATTTGCGTCAAAGAAACAGCAGCTCAGGGAAAGAACTGCCACCCCCCCCTACCTTCATTATCACCATGGACTCAAGAAAATGAAAGTTTTAACCAAAGCTCAGCATTGACTGTGAGACTACCTTTACCTTACCTTGTCAAAAGCTTGGCATAAAAATGTTTCCTATACTTCTTAGTTTTAAGAGGAATTCTTAAACCTGCATCTGGTTGGATTTTCGGTTCCAAACATCCAGACTCTTATGTTGCCTTGCATGTCGACAATGAACCTGCCAAGAAAACTGCTACTGCCATTAAGTCCAACTATCCTATTTGGGAGGAAACTTTTTCTGTGTAAGTTATTGTTGCAAGCTTGGTTTTAGTAATAATGATTTTTAAAAAGTGAAAGACTATTATTGAATTTGTTTTAATGGTACTGATAGGTGTTTAAATTGATCTTTTTGCAGTGATCTTAGGATAGTGTGTTTTAACGGAATTTTTGATATGCACATGGACCGAAATGTGGTTATTCATTTAGTACCTGATGTACCAAATTTTTAATTTAATTAATTGGGAAATATTTTTGTGTAAATACTAAATACCTTGTATTCAGCAATTTGTGATGATGATGCGTATCTGCCCCTTTTTTGTGCTGTGTTTTTCTGGAAGGATTATATCATAAATTAGTTTCATCTTAGTGTAAGAATTGCATTTTACATAACAGGACCGTTGACAAGCGTAGTGAAATTCTATTTCAAGTTTACAATGCCGCCAAAACCCATGTCTTGATTGGTTCTGCTAAATGTCAAATGAAGGACCTTCTGCAGCGAAACAATGGCAAATGTAAGACAATAGTCACAATACCTGCTTTTTTCACAGTATTAAACGATCTTTTTGAATTTTTTAGCTAACATTTGTGTAGTCATGTCTAACTTTTGAATTTTATTTTCGTCTGCTTTCACCTTTATCCTCGAGACTAGCCGGACAATGTCAGTGGTACTAAACGTTGGTAGAGCTGTGCAGACCAGCTTTTGAGTTTTCATTGTTCCATGCTGCACTTAACAAACTATGGTGTTGCTTTTTGTAAATTTGCTGCTTGTTGGAATCCACTAAGCAGGCCAATAGTCATAAAGTGGCTTTTTCAAGAGAACGACATCGTAGCCATTGCCGTTGTTAAACTAATAGCCGATTAATTAATGCGACCATTATGGTGGCCTGCTGCTTAGTGCTGACAACATTTATCCTTGAGCTTGTTTCGAGTACATGAAACCCACTATTGAATTAATTCATTTTTTGATCCGGATTATGTAGCCAAAATGTCCGTGTGGTCGTAATTTCAATTTGCATCAAATATCAATGTTTATTACCATTAATAAATTTATGAGAAAGCTATCTGAGGCTCACATCTTTTTCTTGGACAAACTACCAATTTGGAGAAGTAGCGTCTTGCTTTGAGAGGAGCATTACGCGGAAACCCTTGTATGGGCTTGTATTTTTCAGTGGAAAGACTTGATCAGAGTTTTTCGTTACTAAGTGAAACCAGTTCCACTACAGCTGGCGAACTGCAAGTACAGTTTAATGGACTGGCTTTACCATCCAATCATTCTCCGTCAATTTTATCCAACGGATTGAAAGGTATTTAGAAATTAACTTTTCAGTTTTATGCTAGTGGTAATTTCGTCATCAAGTGTTTATTAGTTTTGAGGTTAATTTACTTAATTGGCGTATGTTTTCTATTAAGTATTGAGGTGTAGGATTGAGTGTTGTTGATTATTATCTTTGCCTCCATTTAAATTTACAAAGGTAGTAAAATTTGTGGCTACACTTTGACTTTCAAATAAAATCATTTAATGAATAATTGCAGCATTTAGTATTTATCACATATCATGTGATAGGGCTGCGTGTGCGTTGCATAATCGGGTTAAAAATGGTTGTTTTTATTGATCCAATAGTTTGTTTAGTTAGCTAGTCGTTATTTCCTATACATGCTCAACATCATGACACCAGTGGTGTCTATTGTAATGGCTATTTACTCAGTTGATAAATCGCTTGTTCATTTATATCAAGTACTAACGTCATGTAGGTCATTTGTCAGTTCAGTTGCGTTATATCAAAATAGTACCTATAGTATTTGTCTTTTATTCATAGTCAATAAACTTCTTTGTAACCGTGGTGGAAATGCCTAATAATTTCTGTATGCTCAGTTAAAATAATCTTTTTCGTGTGCTCAAAGCTCAAGGAGTTGTCAATGTTAAAACGTTGAAAATACTAAAGCGTTCTTTTGTTAGAATATCGATACACTCTTTTGATTAGCCTATATTTTTTGTTTTAATTTTTAAGAACGTTAACTCGGAATCATATTAGAAGAATTATGTTTTTTATTGTTTTGTTGATTGGATTTTATTATAAGAAGTATTAGGCCTTATCTTAGCGATTTGAAGTCTCAAATTGCTGAGGTATTTTATTAGTGTTGTTTGTAATCGGGCAGCGTAACACGATGCACCGGATGCTATTTGTTTTCAAAATCTTGCAAGTTGAGCGCTTAATGGCGTTAGGTTAGGTGCGGCAGGGCTTAGCGGTACTGTGGCTTAAATGGAAACTCATGTTTCAAGTTTAACCTATGGCTTATACTGATCGCGACATCGATGTGTGTGGGTAGCTGCTGACTCGAACATCGTCTTATTGTTTTGAAGTCTACCCCAAACTTTCCATTTCTCTTGTGATCGTTGTTGAGTTGAATAAGTTTTCGTCGTTTTATTTTTTTGTTTGATTTCACAAATAACTGTTATCCAATAAGATCTCACGTTGTGTCGCATGTTAAGTGCGTCGTGCAATATTGTAGATGTTTTATTTTAAGGCACATCAGGCGTGTAAAAACTTTTTCCTTCGAGGATACTATTTTTTTACGCATGGTGATGGCATGTTTTTCTTTATCGGTAAATGTTTTAATCAACAGCGTTAAAGGTTTACGTTTTTAGTGTGGATACGCAAAATGGCAGGTGTCGTTTTAGTTTGTATCATATGCCGTGGTCTTGTTTTGCATTTTTTATGTTTTAAAATGAAGGTTAGTATTAAGTAATTCGTCATTCTTGACAATAATTAATTAAATTTTTCGATTTCCATTACCAGACTGTTTGCTGTTTGTGCTATTCTCGCTGTGACGCGTGCGACAATATTACTCTAAGATGGTCACGGCAGATTTTTGCCTGACTTGGAAGCAGGCTGGTCATGGAAATCATTAAAAGGTTTGATGCAAGCCAAGCTAAATGCTTGTTATTTGTGTGTAGCTTCTAGTTCAGACCATCATACTCCACCTCCTGTTAAGCCCAGAAAACCACCGCCGCTTCCACCTCGGCCAGGTTTGTGACCTTCTTTTCATAGGTTTCAACACTATTTATCAATCATTATTAACTGCCTGGGACGGTAGTTGAGTTGAAAAGTTTTTTGCCTATTAGATAAAAATTGTATTTTACTATAAATTCAAAAACCGATTAAGTGCTAGACGTTTTATTTTGTGTAGGATTAAAACGCGTTAGATGGTTCACTTTTTGTCTTTTTGTTTGATAGGACATCACCACTGGTGAGTGCATTGCAAAAAGCTTTTTTTCATTAAAGCTTTTTAGCGCCAATACATTTGTTGTATATATTTTATTGTTCTGATAAAACGAATCAACCCAAGCTATATCTATCTGCTTATGCCTTTTTATCAGTTTTTACACTTCATTATTACGTACGCTGTAGATAGAGTAGGGCGTGATTGGGAGTGATGAAGCGATACCGGTATCACTTACTTGGTTCTATGAAATTTTTTGATCATGGAAAAATTAATCTCAAATTTTCTTAAGGAGAAAATGTACTACGAAAGGTTGGCTCCTTTATTTGATCTAGTGCCAATTATTTGCTTTAAATGTTAATTTTTACAGCAAGGGTATTTTTAAAATTTGAATGCCCGGGGCAAAAAACATTACCTTTTTCTAAAAAAATGTCAATGTTTAAACCTTTATGCGTTTATATTTTAATAGCTTCTTTGCTGTATTTGATTATTTTCTTATTTTTATTTTTTTAGTGTTACAATTTTGATTTTGCATGTTCTAAGCAAGGGATCAATGGTGACGTCATATAAGATTAGTGCTGCGTTGATGTCATCTTTCGGCTATTTTTCCGATTAGGGATCGCCACAGCAGATAATTTCTGATCGGCATTTGTTTTTACAGTCGGATGCCCTTCTTATCACCAGTCCTTTCTTTGGAGGGAAAACTGGGCCACCCGTCTTCCACGTAAAGGTGGGGGCGTCCCGTTAAGTCCCTTGCCCAAGGACACAACCAGCGAACTTGCCGACTTGTTCTCCATAACATTCCTTAAATGTCAAGCACCAAGCAGGAAAGCTGTGAATATCATTTTTTAAAGTCTATTGGTATGACTCGACAAGGGGAATAAACCCCAGGTCTACCAACTGCGGAGCGGACCCTCTAACCACAGCGCCATTGCATTGCCATTAGTATTGTGTTGATAATAACTCAAATCGTGTATATTTTTTATTTTTGGCATATCCAGTGTTAGCAGCTCTCTAGCTCATTTGCTTTACACTTGGGGCTATAGGTTGGTAGTTGGTTGATTTGGAATTGTGCCTACTTGCCAACAAAAAAATAGGAAATAGATTATTGTCAAATTGTGATTTAGAAAATACTAAGTTAACTCTAAATGATTTCCAACTGATTGGTGCCGATACTTTAAACGGCAGTAGGAACTCGTATAAAAATTGAGATCAGGCGTATTTCTTCAAAATATTTCAAACCAAAAGTATTTTCTCTTTACATCTTAAAACTAATCTTTATTGCGTCAAAATGCTGATAAAATATATGATTTTTGGTTGTTAGTTTATGCCTGCAGTTTAACACTGAAAAGCGTTAATAGATTATATAAAAATGTAACACAGCAATGTTGTTTCACTCTAGGAAGACCATCAACTGTCGCTAGCAATGCTGACACTTCAAATGTCGCTAATAACGTTAGTAGTGAGAGTCAATTCAAACCGGAACCTCCTCCTCGAACAAGATTGTCCGTCAGCAGGTAACTAACAGAGTTTAATCAATTAGTTAGGGGCAGTGGTGGACCAGTGATCAATTAGTTAGGGGAAGTTAAGCTCATGGCATATTGTACAGGCCGTGTGCAGGTCCAGTGCAATGCTATTAACACCATTTACCTTGCAAATGGAGATGAACAGACACACATTTAAGCACTTACGATGTAATGTTGCCTAGTTTTTTTTAATGTTAGTAATCTGCACACTGCGCAATATAAACGTCTTTGAAGTCTCATCATACACTCAATTAAGTAAACAACTCCTGACGATCAGGTTAAAAACCTGCAGCATCAAACCAGACAGGAATAAAAAAAAATAGAGATGAACTTCCTATGGCATACGATATCTGATAGATGTTCTCAAAACATGCTGCGTGATCGGTTTCGTTATTTTATCTTACTAAAGTAAGGAAGGTATGAATGAAATGCGCAAAAGGATTTTTATTATTTTCGATCAACAGGGAGCCTCCTACAGATTCTCCTCGTGCATCAATCCGCAGAAATGCGACAGAACCTATCCTTTTTTCTTCGCAGGCATTTTCCACCTCGCCAGGTATGGTAGTAAACATTTACATCATAAAAACTTCGAGTTGATTTCATTTTGATCGCTCATTTTGACGCTTTGGTTTCTATACTGCACTCTGCTTTTCTCTATCAATCAAGTTTTACCAATATTTCATTTTTTGATTTTGTGTTCAAATTGTTTCGTAAAAACCTTTCAATGAGCAATATCCGGAATTAGCCCAAAAGGGTAATAATAAAATCAATTAATTAATAGTTATGTTATGAGGCACATTCAGGTGTTGGTGTTTTATTTTTGTCATTTGAAGTCCAGGCTCTTCGATTTAATAATCGCCTCGGGGTTGCTAATCACTGAACTTGTAGTCTATGTGGTTGTTTTGAAGTTTCCATGTTTTGCTTGATGTCAATTTTGATAAATCTACTGCTTGTTAGAATTCGTCAAGAAGGCGAAATCATCTTTTCGAACAGCCTGGCCATAGTGGATGTAAACTCGTACCTGGGTTATCTTTGCCGAGTTAAATATTAGTTTGAAGATATGATGTATGTAGTTGTTTTGTAAATTTGAACTAAGATTTCTACTACGGCTTTAAAACTTCGACGCCTATGCTGTACTTGGACGGTATCGGCTGCAACGATGTACACTTATTCCGGTTTTAGCAGGCAGTTCAGTTGCTTCAACATCTCGTATGGTTGCAACCGATTCTATTCCAACATCACCGTCACCTCCTGTTCCCTCCACCTCAGCTGTAGCATGCCAGCCTGTACCAGATACAAGGTCCACGGGGTCCACCTCGAACACGTCTCGAAATCAACCAAATCCGCCGGAGCAATCATCTCTGCCTTCTGGGTAAACGCTAAATTTGAAAACATTTGTACTACATTGGCTATAGCTCTTGTAAGATGTTGGTTACTTTTATGTGATTTCAAGCTTTATGCATTAGTTATTTGTGTATCTAAAGGTGTTGAGATCGTACAGTATAAACTTTGTTATACTATTTACTTTGTTTTTGCACGTTTTAAAATGCCATAGTTGCTCTTGTTGTGCTATTATCATTACACTGTTTTTACACTGCCCCCCCTTAATTAGAATTTCCATTTGCTTTGCATAAGCTGTATGTGAAGTCGCCCTATAGCATGATAACAGTTTTAAGAGAGATCTTTTTTGATAAAAGGGTTCTATTTACAGAGGTAACAAGAGTCTGCTCTAAAAAAACAGCATAGAAGTCAGCTTAGAAACTTATGCTATTGTAATGATATTGCACTAACTAATATTATTGAAATAATTATTGTAACAAGTTTTAGTAAACCAAGTATCTTCTCCTGATACTTGCTTGATATAGTAACAGCTGATAGAAAAGTTTCCTCCTTTTTCGAAATCTAGTATAAGTTTTTAGTTTACTTAATGTATGTATATTTAAAGCAGGCTCTTCAACGTTGCAAGCATTTAGTAAACTCGCTTAGAATGCCCACCTTACCTAGGTTTGATTACTGTTTTTTCATTTAAACTTAATCCTATTGAGGAGTCTGTCACGAAAAACTTTTTCGCCATTTTAAAACTCTGCTGTGCTAAATGCTTTTAAATAGTGATTAAGTTTAAAAATAGAACTATTAGCTAAAACAAAGCTTAGCGGTTTGTGAATATTGGCAACTTTTAAGGTATGGAGGCAGTAGTGCTTTGACAACTAGAGTCGTAACTCACTGCAAAGGCGTGTTGCAGCTCGGATAACAGTCACTGTGAAAAAAGAGAAACAAGAAAGGTGTAAATGCTAAATTTTGGTTCTAACGTAATTGGTGTTTTTTAAAGCACGGTACGACATGTATGATAAGGAATGATATCACAACTGTTTAAAGTAATACCAAGCCATTCAAAATGTAGTACCAGCTAGTATTTTCGTTTTTAATGTTTGCCACATTCGGCGCTTTACGCTGGTGTCCCACTCTTTCTCGCGTATAAGGCTGTTTCCAATAAGCGTAAATCGCAGGCGTAGCAAGAAAAATTCTTTGTTTCTCTATTTAGAAAGATGCGCGCATCTTTCTAAATAGAGAAACAAAGAATTTTTCTTGCTACGCCTGCGATTTACGCCTAATGGAAACCAGTCTATAGTCATTGTTTTGTGTGTTACAATATCTTGCAGATGGGAAGCTAGAACCGATAGATTAGGTCGGATCTACTACGTCGATCACCACAGCAAGACAACGACATGGGAGAAGCCAGAACCACTGCCTTCGGGGTAAGGATTACAGTTCTATTATAAATAAAACGTCACTCGACTGCAATGGTGATTAGTATGCAACTGTGGCCCTCGTTATGTGGCACGAAGTTGCAAAGCTGAGATAGCAACAGTTTTGCTGGGAACAGAGCAAAACTTTCACAATATTTTTCAGGACTGGATTCCATAATCTAAAACATGGGGTACTCAAAATTTTTATGGTTCGGGGCACATTTCACTGCTATGAAGTCTTGACAGACCGAAAAAGAAGTATTTTGTGGGGTTCAACTGGCCTAAGTTGAGGTTACCATGTCTGAAAAGGCAAAATAGCATTTTGAACTCTTAATTCTGTGGCAAACAATCGTCAGGAGACTAGTCGTGGGCCAAAAGAACTTCTTTCGCTTGCCGCACTTTGTGCACCACTGATCTAAAAGGTCATATGCTAATATAATTAATGGGAGAGTAATGCATCGCGAACCCCGATCTAATCCTCGATTACGATGTTAGCCTCAGTGAAGGTTTGTCTCTACAATAAGGCAGCATTAGCAGAAACGGACTTCGGGTGGGATTCGAACCAACGATCCGACCCGCTACCCTGGCAGGTAAACCCTCGCTGTTGGTAATCGGACGTTCTAATCGTAAACACCGCCTTCTCTACTATTGACCGATACAAAGGCATTCTTCATGACTAGTCGTAATCACAGATGAGCTACGTGTATGGCTTAAAGTTAAGCCACTTCGATCAGTTGTGCCGGTTTGAAGTTAACAAGTTTCTGTTTGCTACGTAGATGGGAACGCAGAATTGATAGTCGCAATCGACTTTACTATGTTGACCACAATACACGTTCTACTTCATGGCAGCGTCCTACTTTACAAAGAGTGGAAGTCTTCAACAACTGGAGGAACCAACAAGACAACATGCAGAATCAAAGGCAACAGGTAGGTCTACTTTGAAGCCAATAGCATGATTACCCCTGAGTAGGGACTACTTTAATATTGTCTTGATTATTTATCGAACTGCTCCAAAATACACACTATTACATCCGCGTGATTTCGGTGAAATCAACTACACGAAATCACGTTTGTGACTCGTCGTTTTTTAACTAACGCAGTCATTTTGATCATTGAATTCGAATTTAAACCAGTAGGCATCATTAGGCATGTGCGAAAATTGGAAAGTTGGAGCCCAATAGCCGAAATGTTTTGCTACTGAAAAAAAATCTTCAGCTATTTTTCTTGTTTTATTTGGAAGAATGCATAAATCCCCATTTATCACCAGTACCGGCAACTTTGAACCGGGTCTAAATAAAACTAGCTCTATAAACCAGTTCTCAACCGATGGGCGTGGCCCACTGATGGGCCGCCAAGGTCCTTCACGTGGGCCGCGAAACTTTCTGTCATAAATTAATGATTTTTTTGGAAAAAATCATGAATTACGAAAGCTAAAAATGTACTATAAACTTAACACTCTCGTTTTGTAGCAACTTCTTTCCTGGAATAAATGATTGTTCTAAAACAAATTTTTCATGAAGTGGGCCCCAAAACAAAGTCTCGACGAAAAGTGGTCCACGAGATCAAAAAGGTTGAGAAGCACTGCCATAAACTATAGGTTTGTGTCCTAGTCACAAGGTAAAATATATAACAGTGCTTCTCAACCTTTTTTGATGTCATGGACCACTTTTCGTCGAGACTTTGTTTTGGGGCCCAGTTCATGAAAAATTTGTTTTAGAACAATCATTTATTCCAGGAAAGAAGTTGCTACAAAACGAGAGTGTTAAGTTTATAGTACATTTTTAGCTTTCGTAATTCATGATTTTTTCCAAAAAAATCATTAATTCATGGCAGATCATTTCGCGGCCCACTTGAAGGACCTTGGCGGCCCATCTATTGAGAAGCGCTGATATATAACAGCTAAATAATCACTCGTGGTTGTCTAAACTGTTAGGAACGTTGTAAAATTGTTTTTTTCCCAGGCATTCGACCGACGCTTTTTGGATGGAAATGCAAGCGAATCCGCTTCGCCTTCTTCGCAAACTCCACGAGTGCAAGATGATGCTTTAGGAACGTTGCCAAAAGGATGGGGTGAGAAGAATCGCATGTTGTGAATATATATTCAGAGTCTGGCTCTGTCTAAGATCGGATGTCTTGCATTCACCAATACAGTGGGAAAAGAGATGAGTCAATTGTAGGAAAAGTTTTTCAAGAAAAAGGAGGTGTGGATACCTGGAAGGTGCAGTCTCTACACAGCGAGATTATTTCGCATTAGCCCCTTTTTTCGTGGTTTTAATTACATCCTTGATGTATGGGCAAAGCTTATATGTGTTACCATCAGGTAAGGACGTAGTGTCAAACGAGGCATCAACTCCACATCATTTGTGATAACTGAATAGGATTAGATATTTAAAGCACGTCATACAAGACAAAATACTTTGAGCATTGTGTTGTAAGGGTTGCTGCTAAGCTGGCAATTATAGAAAATATGAAATCAATGACGGGGTGAAGGAGTAGTTACCACCTCCACAGTCGTAACTAACATGAAAAACAAAGTTTAAAGATCTTCCAAAAGAGCAAACAAGCGAGCGTGCGTGCTGTGTAGCTTGCTGATTGCTTGTGGAAAATAACAGTTTGGTGTCAACCTTGTATGAAAGAATCCTATTTTTCAGAGAGACGCACTGAAGTAAATGGAAGGACATATTTTGTCAATCACAACACAAAAACAACGCAATGGGAAGATCCAAGAACACAGGGGTAATAACAGCTATTATTTACAGTTACGTTTATTGTCACGTGTTTTAAACTTGCTGTAAAATTCAGCACATATTTCCGATTACTTTATATTAGTTGGTTGAGATTGCATTAGCAAAGTGCCGAATTTGAAATATCTAATTCATTTGTCGTTCTAACCCAACGTTATGATAAGGTTATTTTGAGATAATCATGTAAATCGGTAATCTACCGTCAAGGCTTTGAATCATATTGCAATCAAACTAGTTACACTTCACATTTGATAACTGTGTAGGGTTGACGCTGGTTTAACCTTTGATTACATGGTCTTTTAATTGCTAGCTCCATATTAAGCCAATATACTCAAGTGTGAACGTAGCGCGATTTCTTTCTGTTGTGCGTTGTTGTGTCTTTGGAAAAGATACATGACAGCAATTTTTCCTATTTGTTGGCTTAGAAACAGGTCTAAACACCCATGGTTTTATGCATATACTGACGACAAGTTTTCCTATGGCCGGAAATAAAAATATGTATCTCAAATCTGACAAGTTTTATCTACGGTGTGAAGTACGGTATTGTTCATGTATAGTATCTTTTCAGAGCTGGAGACGACGGACCTTTGCCTGCTGGATGGGAGATGAGATTCACTCCCGAAGGAGTCGCTTATTTCGTTGATCATACGAAAAAGGAAACAACTTTTATAGATCCTAGGACGGGCAGAAAGTCGACTCTGTATGTACCGTTTAAAGTTTATCAAATGTTCGATCGTGAATGTGATAGATCTTTTGCACGCTTGCTTCTGCGCACACAATGCAGGTTTGTGCTAAAGGTTATGCAGCTCTCAATTCGGAAGCGAGATTGGAATGCGTACTCTACATGGATGATTGTATCACATCTGCTGCGTTTGAAACGATTGCAAAAAATTGCGCATGAGAGCGTATTTTTGATTAAATGCCTTATCACCACGTTTGTCACGTTTAGGTATTTTTTGAATGGCAACATTAAAAGTTAATTGAGTAGAAAACAATCATCTGTTAGTGTCATCAGTGTAGGGTTTTTATAGAGCTGTTAATAGGTTGTATCGCAAGCAATGCTAATAGATAGGGGTTAATGATTGTGCTCTGCATCTATTGACTTTAAAATGCCATAAACCATTATAGGCATTTTTGAACTTGACGTTTTATCCCATTGCTAAGCCTAACACTGAAAAAGTAGATTGTTTACTATTATTATTTGTTGTTGATGTGTGTTTGTTAAACTTTCTTCCGCCGTAAGATGAACGGCGATTTACGTTCACTGCGCAAACCTGATCGCGAACAAGCTAGGGGAAGCGACAGTTCGCATCGAACTAGTTACATAACAAAATGCAGACCGGTAGCCCCACCACCTACAAGGCGGTCTGCATTGGTGAAGGCTGGAAAGTCGCCTGCCACATGCTCGGTAAGCGGCTTCACTGTTTTCACTCTGATGAAACACGGAGTTGTTGTCTACCCATTTTCCTCCTTGGGTTGAAGACATGGTAAAAAAACGTAAGATCTCGGTTCCACATCGAAAATCTAATCAAGATGTGGGTAGGGAAGAGTGACAGTTTATTTTGAAACCAGTCATAAATACAAATTGCTGATTGTTATTCCCTCCTAAAGGCGTGCTACTATTGAAAATACTGTTGACAAAACACTAAAAAAATTTTGAAATGCTGAAGTGTTTTTCAAGTAAAAGAGTTTTTCGTTGTAGGTAAAAGTTTATCTGCTGGAGACAATTCAAAATTCCACCTTTTCCTGCTTATACGCATTTCAATTTATTTTCTAGCTTTGTTATTTTGCAGGCGAGGTTCAAATCCAGCTGGTTACAAACGCAGTTTCAAATGGAAACTTGGTCAGTTCCGATACTTGTGCCAGGTAGGTGGAAAGTAACTATTTATTCTTCTGCATAAAAATATCCGCTGCATAAAAAATATAGATGTCACGGTCAAGCCCGTATAAACGGTAATGCATTTCTGTTAGAAGCTAAATACTCTGTCTAAAACCAAAAGTAAACCGATTGCCATAAGTGATCGTTGTTGTTGCAGTTTACTTCTTGTCCTTGTTTTGAAAACAATATCTGGGTGAGGGGTTTTAAAACTTTTTTGAGACGTGCCCCCCTTGACAATGTCAACAAAAACCTGTGCCTCCTTCATTCGCGACAAGCTTTCTTTTTCCATGGAAATCACTTTAAAAGCTGTCATTTTCCCACGCTTCCTCGCCAATTTTATGTTGGTAATCAAATTTTTCAAAGGGCTGCAATTGAAAAAATTTTATGGTTAATTTAGAAGCCTGCTACCCTCTTGTGAACTTCCCTCGTTACCCCGGGGGGAGGCTGGCCCTCAGCCCAAGAACCAGTGATCTATGTTTATTACGCTAACCTGAAACAGATTTCTTGGTTTATATCGTAGATTAGGTCAAAATAATGTGGCGATCAGCCTTTAGTTGAAAATAAATGGCAGCCCTGCTTTCAAGACGCTATGTCGTTGGTGCCTTTTAAGCTACCTGGGTGAGCAGCTTCACTGCTACTAGAACAAGGTAAAGGTACCAAAACGTCGTCGTACATGTGCATTGCTGGTATTCGAAGCAGTCTTACCCCTTCCCTTCAGTCTTGTGCGTAACATATTACTGTACACACACTCTTTTGTATAATAATGCCATTCTTCTGGTTTTATCACAGAATGTTCTGTTTGTTTCAGTCCAATTCACTTCCGCATCACGTGAAAATACATGTGAATCGACAGAATCTCATGGAGGATTCCTTCACGCAAATCATGCACTTACAAGCTTATGATTTACGCAGAAAACTGTATGTCATTTTCAAAGGAGAGGAAGGTTTGGACTATGGCGGTCCTGCTAAGTAAGTTATAGCTTATAAAATTATTTTTCAGATGACTATAACTTGACTGCTTTAATTGCCCTATGACATATGCCGGTAATAGCAATATATGCTTATTTTTGCTGAGCACAAATACTCAAATATTCTTGGTCTCAATGAAAATTGATTAGGGTTGCTGCATTTACTATGTTATTTTTTAAAAATTATACGTAATTATTGATAAAACTTATTCAGCCAAATTCCAATTTACAGCTCTGCGTCGTTTCTTTACCTACGGTAAAAATACGTTCTTCCGGCAGCACTGACATTCTCACGTTTGTAATTGAATACATTGACTGTTTTCCCCAGAGAGTTTTTCTTTCTCGTTTCGCATGAAGTACTCAACCCCATGTATTGCTTGTTTGAATATGCGGGAAGCTCTAACTATACGATGCAAATCAACCCTGCCTCGACTATCAATCCGGACCACCTCAGCTACTTTCGATTCGTGGGCAGGTTCATAGCAATGGTACGTGTCATCTATATGTATACAATTTGTCATTGATGTTGCGCAGTGTAGAATAGGCGTTATGTAACAACTAGTTACTAGTTCATACAAGTTATTGAAAGTAAAAATGATCTGATCTATTGAAAGTGGAAATCTCGAGGCATTTAGAATTTCCAATTACGTAAATGCAATGTGCATTTACGTAATTGGAATTTTTAA
Organism: Trididemnum clinides; assembly: GCA_963675345.1. Taxonomy (NCBI): domain Eukaryota; kingdom Metazoa; phylum Chordata; class Ascidiacea; order Aplousobranchia; family Didemnidae; genus Trididemnum; species Trididemnum clinides. The sequence goes on from OY776301.1 coordinate 17,354,408, forward strand.
ATGTCTTGCGATCGTTCGGTAGAAAGTTGGATTACAAATCAAAACTTACTACCTATTACGCGCAACATTTTAAGGAATTGGTAACTGTGTAGTCCAAATTTAAAAACCGGATTTAAAGAACTTGATCTCTCTCTTTTTCTCTCTCCAGACGCGATACATGTAAAGATGAATGCTGCAGCTATCTCAACACCAGCGCGTAAAAACCAAGCATTGAATATCTGTCTGCTCTTCATATTCTTTCGTGCTCCTTTCTACCAATATTAAATTACTGTTCACGTTTGGTTAATTTTTTTCAAGCGCTGCGCTTATCACACAGCGAATAATAAAAAACGCTGATATGTTTATTTGGTGCTGTCACTTTACGAATAGACAGCTAAGAGACGATGAGATCATTTAAAACAACTGCCATTTCTTTACGCAAATATTTGAGAGAAATTCTAAAAAAACCCTCAAAAAACTTACAAAATAATCAAGAACAACAACAGTAAATAAAACATTAAAACACTTGTTAAGAGACGTATGACATTATGCTGTATTGATCAAACTTTTAATTCACTTTTAGGCTCTTTACCATGGCAAGTTTATTGACACTGGATTTTCTCTTCCTTTCTACAAGCGAATGCTAACTCGTAAGCTGACAATCAAAGATATTGAATCAGTCGATGAAGAGTTCTATAATTCACTCATTTGGATACGGTTTGTATTCTATGGATCACTCTATATTTTAGCATTCACTGCGCTACCATCATCATGTTAATGGCTTGGCATTCGCATCAAACAGTGAAGATGTTACACATGTCATTTGTGTTTTATAGTATTGTGTGTAGCATCACAGTGAGCAGATATAGCTTTGAAGTTGGCAATACAAACGTCCTAGAACGTATTTTTTGGAATTTTCGATAACTTTTTTCACTCTTGCGATTTCAAAGTTTTTTTAACGTCGGTTCCTGATTGTGCTCTCAGAATCTCTCAAAAAAACTAAGCATATATGCAACTTGCCGAGCCATAACGCGATAGCAGATTATTACGCAAGCTACGTAATCGTTTGTGGATTCTTACTTCGTCGTGATCATGTTGAAATATTTTGATAGCATAGTTCCGTGTGAAAACGCGTCTACTACTTCCCGACAAAACCGTTTTATTTTTTTCCCCTAAAAACGATACGAATATTACACGCAGTAGCACAGAAATAAAACAATGTCGATCCATCTACTCTTTAAAGTTTCATTTCTTACTCAAAGCCCCATGCCACAACAGGCGATTAATGGTAGGTTTACACTGAATCAGAAACGTCTGATTGCTTATATAACACGGAGAGAAATGACGTGCGGCATTTAAACAGCACTTTTTTTCAGCGATAACGATATTGAAGAATGCGGTCTTGAACTCGACTTTACCATGGATTACGAAGTTCTCGGAAAGGTTGATACAATCGAATTGAAAAAAGGTGGAGCAGACATTCCTGTCACCGAAGAAAACAAAGAAGAGTATCTAAGGTGCTTACGAGGCCAGTTCATGACTCACCCCAACACGTTTAAAACTCTGAATTCAGAGATTTGTGGGCAGCGTGACGGGATGAATTAAATGTCAAAAGCGATGAATATAACATGACCTGCCTTGCCGACTAGTGGTAGGAGACAGTCTGTTTTCTTTATCTCTTCTAGGAGATGTACTGTCTCCCTAATTCTAGTTGTTTGGCAGAACATGTTATTATTCACTGTTTATGACTATCCTAGCTTCGTATAAAAAGAGCAATTTTTCAGTCCTCCCTCTGTATGCAGCGGGAAATTCATGAAAAATAGAAAAACGTTTTCTGTGTTTTACCTTGCTAGGAACCACCAATAGTAAATGATTTCAAGAATTTAAATCAGCTGATATTTGTCTTGGTTTATGACGAGTATTTGACTCTGTTTGGCTTTACACTCATATCTACCACCTTATTTTCGTTAGCCTCCCTATTTGCTTTGTTCAATAAACTAAATCCTTCCTTTATGACAGGTGCGATTGCATGGCTTTGAAAATCACGAAAGTTTACTTCTTTCTAGTCCTTGGAAGTGTTTTGCGAGGATCCGTTTTTCGCAACTTTTAATCTCTTTTTTCATCAACGATCTCCCTGTATCTCTGCCTTCTTTCGTCAGCTGCTTTTTTTATGCTGATGACCTGGCTATATGGTCCTCCCCTCTTTACTTGCTGCTCTGGAAGCCACGTAACAAACACTCATTCGACTGGAGCATTGGTATCTTTCCTCTGGTGTCCTTTCTTTTAATCCGAGTAGATGTGAGGCATTCTTTGTTTTGGTGAATCCCCACGAGGCTAAACTTCAGCCCCGTCACTCCCTGTTCAACTCCCCTGTCTGCTTCAATCGTACTCCCGATTTTGTTAGGATGGCTTTAACTCGCATTCCTTTCTTTTCTTAGCATGCATTTTGGCTGATCGCCAAGTTCTTTTCACGTCTTAAGGCATCCTCCTGTTGCTCTGCTTCCTCATGAAACCCTCCAAGAAGTCTCTTGCTCTTTTGAACAAAGCTTTTCTTCGGTTGTTCTCACTTATGCTTCACCCGTACGGTTTCCATTTCTCAGCATTACCAAGTTAGAACACTTTCACCGAGCGGCCAGTCGTGCCATCACCGGTTGCCTCTCGTCCTTTCCTATCCATCCTCCCTAAGGCGTCCCTGCCTACCCTTCGAGACACCCTGACTCATTTCACTCTGTCATTTTATGAGGTGGTCTTTCGTCTTCAACCTCTTTTCCTATTTCAGGTTTGGCCAGACATAAAGTGAAGCCAAGGCTTTCCTAATTCTCCTGGAGAGACTCTGTCTCTATTCACCCGTTCATGCTTTCTCCTTCTCCCCCTATAGAGGCCCTCTCTCTCGCCCTCCGTCTCCTCCTTAAAGCACTCCATGTTCTTGCTCTGGCCCCCTCTTTCTTGCCATGGTGCTACTCTCGCCCACCTTGACTGTCTTTTCTCACAATCTCGTGATTTGGACTTAATCCCTTTTCTTTTTTGTTAGAGGAGATTGTAGCGTCCTTGTCAACTACTCACTTTGTGGCACAGTGGCCACCCTTTCCTATTTGGCTGGCCTGATATGTTCAGGTAATTCTGCTGTAGCCTGCACCATCCTGCAAGCTTTCTGTACTACCAACACGTCTGTTGTTTCTATTCTCCTCCTCCCAGGCTTTCGCTCGTTCGCGCTACACGTTCTTTTCTGTCTTTGCTTTTTTTCACACTCTCTGGCACAACTAGCAGAAACTATCTAGTCTCTTCTTTCTTATTCGGCTACAATGATTCTCCGGTCACTCATCTCTATCGGGCAGTGACACGGCCGATGAGCTGCTCCAACCATCCCCAGTCCCTTGTAGTCTCTCTCCTGTTACCTTTTCTATTCACTCATCTCTTCTTTAGAGCTGGAGGCATACTTTCACATCGAAATTCGTCGACATAGGTCCCTTCAGTCCCTACTGAGGAACTCGTGCTGTCTTCTCACGCTTGCTTTGGCCTCTCGTCTTCGCTTTAACGGATGTAGCCTTCTGTTGAATTTTTACCTCTGGATTTAGCAGAATCGAGAATCCTTTGTGCAGCGCCTGCGGTCATCCGCATCCGCCTGAAGACACATATACTTCTTATCTGAAGACTCATCTCCTTCTGTTTGATCCAGCTACAGACTCTTTGCTCCGCCTGCTCTTCGGCGATTCCTTTTCTCTCTACGACAATTGCTCCAGGCCTTGAGGTGTTGCCCGGCTTCTGGGACTCCCTTGTCTTACGCCATGCTCTCATATCTTTCAAAGTGTCGGATGACAACAACAGTAATTGTATTGTGGTTAGGCTATTGTAATCAATGCGGTTTTCGTGACGAAAGTGCCTTGAAAAGGTGGTAAAAGATCAAAGCAGGCCTTTCAGCATCTTTGATGAATGTTAAAAATTCTATTTTCTATGATTTAGCTTCTACATTTTCGTTGTTTTCCAGGTTGATGATTGAGTGGCGCTTTTCACGCGGCGTGGAGAAACAAACGAAAGCTTTTCTTGATGGCTTCAACGAGGTAGTTCCTTTGCAGTGGCTGCAATATTTCGACGAACGAGAATTAGAGGTAGGTGTGATTCAACCGGCAATGCTCACGCAAGTTTTATAGGATCGGTTCGATCATTGCAGATGCAGTTAGGATTGTCGGTTATACATATGGCGTCCGAGAGTTCGTTTTTACGAGTTCGTTTTCTTGGTCATCTTCAATTATTCGACAGCTGCATAACCACTCAAACAGGCTAATTTGCCTAACAGGGGTAGCATAACTTAAAAGCGTAATGCTTTAACATAGATACTTTTCCAGTTAATGCTCTGCGGTATGCAAGAATTTGACGTCGAAGATTGGATGCGACATACTACTTATAGAACCTACACGAAAAACAGCAAGCAGGTGAGAACGACATCAGGCGCACTCCTACGGTGAGACTAGCGCTGCAACCGAAAGATCTTGAGTTCAGGCTCTGCATGTGCTCAGCGGTACTGCCCTTAAAAAGGCGTTTCAGGGTAGCCTCATCTCTTTAGTAAGCAGTGCTTGTGGTAGAAGCCTGTTACCAGTGCAAGCAGCTTCACAATAAGCCTAAGTACAAAGCTATTCCATGTGGTCTGTTGAATCGAGATCAGTCTACTTCCTGCTTTTGCTTAGTGTCCTCATTGCTTGATTGAGCGCGAGCGGTGACCACTTCAATATTTACAAATTGAACAGCAGAAATTTTCCTGTGGCTACTTTTATTTGATCGTCACAGGTCGTGTGGTTCTGGCAGTACGTTCGTGGCATCGACAATGAAAAGCGGGCTCGACTCTTGCAATTCGTGACCGGCACGTGCCGAATCCCGGTCGGAGGATTTTCGGAACTACTAGGTAATTAACTATTATAAATTTAGCTCACTCCTACGGTAAAATAAATAGAAATAGAAACACTAGAAGTACAAAGAAGTTGTCTTGCGATTTTATTTTATTTATTGTTGGTTTGCCATATATCTTACAGGTAGCAACGGACCTCAGAAATTCTGCATCGAAAAAGTTGGCAAAGACTCGTGGCTGCCTAGAAGTCACACGTGGTGAGTCGATTCGAGAGTTTGTGGAGTTCAGTATGAGATTGGGTTGCTTCAGAAGTGTTGGTGAGGAAGAATGCGCTGCGCTGCAATGCTGTTCCACAAGCCCTAATACGGGAATGAACACATGTTCTCCTCGTATAATAGCTAAGGTTGTCCTATACCCCGAGAATATTGATTAAGCCGGTAGCGAACTAGCATCATGCGCCAGTGTTGTGTTGTGTTTACTCTTTCTTGGGATGGAGGCACGAAATGAAACAGTTATTTTCTAGTCTACATTGCAAATCTAACCAAAATCAGCCTGGGAAATTGTCTCAGTGTATTTCAAATCGGTCTGGTAGCTTCGCGATTAAGGCAAACTGCCATTTATGGGTATTCAAAAGTCGCCGCTTACGACATGCTGAAAGCAATTGTTCTTGCCTGGATGAGCACTGGAAATAAGTAAGTGGGTAACGTGGTCGAGTTGGTTGAAACTCCATTTCGTGGTGGCAATGATCTGACGCGTTTAAACGTTATGGTAACTGTGTTGTGCTGTTGGGGAAAAGCTCTTTGCGATGATTTTCTCGACTAGGCTAATTCTAACTGCAGCAAATTTATTGAAAGTGATTTCAAGCAAATCAAGCAAAATGTTAAAACTTAGAAATACTTGGTACTACTGTCGTCGTCTTGCGAGTTTGGGATGCACATACCATAGGGTGATTTATAATTTCACCACTTTCGACTTTTCAAACGGCTATCAATTTTTCTGAATGGATTTTCGGCGCTAATTACGAATTTGGCATTATTTTTGTATTATGACGTCATCTTCATGGTACCCCGTGCGATTATTACGTCATTTTTTGCTGTTTTTTTAGCATCTCGAGAATCATTTGCGATAGAAGCATGGGGTTTGTTTCAATTGACGCAGAATAGTCAATTTCCTATCTGTCTTTAATACATTATTTAGTCGTATCTGCACAAGAAAAATAGTTATCAACGAAAACGTATATTATACAAGCTGCGTTTTAATAATCTATTGCTGTAGGTTGCAGTTGGCTGTAATTTGTTTTGTTTTTTTAAAGCTTTAATCGTCTTGACTTGCCTCCTTACAAAAGCAAGGAACAATTGGAAGAAAAATTGACATTTGCAATTGAAGAAACGGAAGGCTTTGGTCAAGAATAGAAAAAATGCGGGAACATGCTACAACTCAAACAAGATCATCAGGACAGCGTTACAAATAGTAGTTGTTTATAAACAGATAGGAAAAACTGTTTTGCAACAGCTGTGAAATTGCGTCAAGCGCGAAACTTGGGCGATGCTGCTGCTGTTGAGTTCTGCAGGACAGCTTTCTTTTTTCAGAACTGTTTAAAGTTGTACACCAACAAACGGCTACAACAATTGATGCATTTTTGTGATGTTCTTTTTCTTTGTTGCTTATTGTCAGCAATTGGCTGAACTCTTGAATCGTCGACCAACTACAATGGAAACCCGACAAACCGACTACTCACGTTATCCCAGCTTAGTTGTTGTGTTGTTGAAACAGGATGCAATGCGTTTTAAAACGTAGAGAAATACCGGGATTGCGCTAATGGCGTGTTGCAATGGTGGTTGCTTACTGGACTATCTTGTACTACCACTTTAGGTCCCAACACACCACCGGATGTTATCTCTACAATACGATTTTGAGCACGTACAACCACATACCTGGTCTCTTTTATCTCTATAGCATATTAATTGGCATAAATTACCCGTGTTTTTGTTATTGTTCAGGTTTGTTTGTGGTGCCTATTTTTAAGTTGTTACATATTTTATTTTGCATTATCCTTTCTCTTTGTTTTGTTTTAGATTTGTGTTGTCTTCGAGCATTATATCTTAGCGTTGTTGCCTATGCTTCAATTCATTCAAATATCAAAGAATTAATTTAAGGTTTTCGAATCAATTGACAAACTGCAGGCTTGCAGGATTCAAATCAATAATTTTGTCATTTTAATTAATATTTAAAATGGTTAAGATGCATTTTGTTCGTGTTTTCTACGTTACCGGTACCGCCATCAGTGCACGCACAAAAAGCGTTGATTTCATATTTGCTTGTTCCGTTCGTGCGTAAATAGTGTTATTTTCATTGATCTATTTCAAGATTTGTGTATTTTTTTGTCAGCAATTGAATCACCACAGCTCAATAATGCACGTCCTCCGGCGTAGAACCTTGCACTTGAACGGTATTTACCTTGTACTGCTTTGCGGTTAACAACATTAACATCGTCTCTAAATATTAGTTGATAATCTTTCTTCTAAGTGCTTTGATGAAAATGAGAGTTAGTCAAGAAAGACGAAGTCTTGAAATGTTTTTGCTGGTCAACGTATTATCACCCAACCCTTTCCTAGGGCTGGAATGGCGGAAACGTGGAGTTCCAAAAGTCGGCAACTTGGTCGAGCGATCTAGAACGCTCTTTTTGAGCGTCAATGATCTTGCGGTGGCTACATCGTTGTATTGCCAGAACGGTACGTTACGCAGTTTTCCTCACTCGGTTCATGCGGTACGATAACGTTAAAGCAGGTCTGAATATTAAAGTTCGGATATGATCAAAACAAGATCTGCCGATGACTGGAGGATGAAATTAACTCAAGCACAAGGTTTCTTACAAGTAGTTATTGGCACCTTTGGGGTTTCGAATCTCGTCCCTGCTTAGACCACATGATTGCTAGTTAAACCTCTTGTCTTGTTTTTTGAATGCATTTGGGAATGTGTTTTTGACCCAGTGGAAACGAAATTTAATGATCAACTATTGAAATTCGTTCCTTTCTATATTGAAACAGGCCCTTTTTTCATGTTTACTGGTTTTCTAGGCGTTCGTAGGGTTACGATATTTGAAGTAAAAGCAACAAACTCGTCAAGATCTATCATAATTTATCTGTATATCTGTATCACAAATGTTACTTTTGTCTTTTTGGCAGAATTTGTTTCGCAATTACCAATAAACAAACATGACCACGATGCTGACATTGTGTTATTAATAGCTACCAAATTTGGCATTTGTAATCAGTAACTTGTTTTATAGCAATGATTAATATTATAGTTTTCACTCCCGTTTTTTGTTAGTATTGTTGTAAAACGAGGCATTTGCATTAGTATTAATGTGTTTGTGATTATTTTTGCAAGTATGTTTTTCGATGTTGCACGCAAAAAAAATTGTAATTGTGTATATGCGTGTTTGACGTACAGATATTCTAACTTGCATTCATTTATGAGAGGCGGTGTTAATGCAATAGATATATTTATGATACCGGTACCGTATGTCATTTTCTTTTCCAAGAAAATCTTTCTCAGTGTTTAAGTTTCGTTGGCTAAAACAACAGTTCATTTCATTGACGACATGATCTGATGTGCTACAAAATGACCTCCGCATTTCATGTTCATTTATTTCATTATTTCCGGTTGTTTCTTCGACAACATAGTTTTGTAGCAACGCATCAGCACGTCGTATTCGTTTTGAAGGAGCATCGATTTGAGTAATGACTTCATTCCATATGTCACTATATTTCGCTTCTGCAAGAAGATTGCGAACGTTTTCATCACACGATGTCACAGGCGTTATTCCAGTTGACAAGTCAGTATTTTCAACTTGGCTGGAGCAAACAAACCAAGAATCTATTAAATGCAGTTGAAAAATTAGCCACACCAAAACGAAATGTCCTTTTTGAAGTTCTACTTGGCAGTCTGTGAACGGACTGGACATTCTCAGACGGGTAGGCTGCATAGCCCCATTAGGAAATAAACGTTACTTGTCCTACCATAAACAAAACAATATAGACACCTTGTCTGGGCGTGAAACCAGCAAATTATTAATAAGCTCGCCAACGCGTGATCTATATAGCTGACGCGCTATCTATCCGCTGCCTTTAGCAGCCTTAACTTTACAAAAATTTTGTTGTAAGCATTAACTTACCGAATCACGCAAACGATTCATTTCTTCGACAGAATTACCTTTTATTTCTTAAGGAAACGCGAAATGCTTGTTAGACTTGAACAGAAAAGATGTTCCAACCTGCTACTTCGCTTGAGCTAGTTGCTTCATTTTTGGCACATGAATATGAGCTTGCTAGTGTTTGGTTGGACCACGACAGTTGGACTGTTCGGCCCTACCACGGGCTAGAGGCATCCCATTTAGTGCCTTGCCCAGAACACAACAAGCGAACTTGCTGGGTTGGCATTCCCTAGGATCCCAGTTACCCCGGGCACTCCCCTTCATTTTTTCGCCATGCTGCCCCCTGAACGACCACAGAAAGGCAGCACACAGCTTCTTCAAAATCGGCCGTCAGTGTTCTTTCTTCTGCCCTTCTCTTGCCCGTCTTCTCATCCTTCTCTTGATGAGCGGCAACGTTCATCCCAATCCTGGCTCCATCTTTCCTTGCTCTGTGTGATCTGGCGGGGCAAGTCAGTGCAATGCTGCACCTGCTCCAAATGGGTTTATCTACGGTGCTCACAACTTTCCCTCTCCAAATTGAGAACTCTTGGAGCTGCTTCCCATGCTGTCTCCCCACTCGTAACACTCTGACTTTCTCCTCGGACTCCTCCGACATGTATATCTCTACTCTGCAATCTAGCCTCCCTCTGCTAATGCTGTACTCCCGTCCCACCCTCATCTTCAAACTCCTTATGCCCCGTCTGCCCATTTTGTATCTTCTTTCTCTGTACCCTCACCACCGTCCCTTGCTCTTGGCTGTTCTTTTACGCCTCCTCTTCCCTTTGACTCTCAAGGTTTTTCAATGGAATGCCATGGAGGTCTTCGAGCCGGAATCACTGAACTACTTCACTTTCTTTCGTTCCATCCTGCTGACCTCATCTGTATCCAGGAATCCAATCTTAACTCATCTTCCTTTTTCCGGATTGCTGGATTCTCTGCTCTGCGTTCTGATTACACCCACTCCCGGTCTGGCATTCTCTCTCATGATGCCACGCTCGCTAGCGGCGGCGTCATCATTTTCGTCAGGCAGGGCCTATCTTTCTCTGAACTTTCTACTTCCTCTCTTTCTTCGCTTGACCCCTAGTCTGATTATGTAGGGGTCAACATCTCTTCAAACAAATCCTCCTCGCTGTCATGTCTTAATGTGTACTCCCCCTATTTGCTCCCCTCCGACGGATGGTAGAACCAACTCTTTTTCTCCTTCCTCCAGATATCTCTTCATTCTGGGGGACTTCAATTACCATCACCCCCTCTGGGACTCCAGAGGTACTTCCGACCCCCGCGGGGAGGAAGTATTGGACTGGGTCATTTCTTAATTCCTCCCCTTCGATGACCCTGACACACCCACCCTTTTCCATTGCTCCTCTCCTAACATCTCCTTTGCTCCCTTCTCTCTCGCCTTCTCTTGCTCCTCGGAGGTGCTACAGGACCTTGGTTCTGACAACCTTCCAATTCTTCTAACTGTCCCTCTCTCTTCGGTCTTTCGCCCCAACGAGCATCCCCCTTCCTTTGATTTTCAGAAAGCTCGCTGGGATGACTTTGCCTCCCACTGTCCCTCTGCAGAGGAATACTCTTCTCTTTTTCTTTCCTCTGCTGCTGCTCTTTTTACCTCTCTGGCACTAAGATCGGCCAAATCTTCCATTCCTTTCGGCCGCACCAAACGCCAACCTTAAGCCTGGTGGTCTGCTGAGGTGGAAGAAACAGTTAGTGAAAGACGCAAGGCTTTCGCTGCCGCTTACAGAAGTGATGAAGATCGCCAGGCTTACATCTCCGCTTCTCGGCGCCCCTCGTCAGTCATCGACAAGGCTGAGGCATGGCAGACGACTTGCTCTTCTCTTTCACCCAAATCAAACCCGAAAACTGTATACTCTCTTCTTCGCTCTATCGCTGGCTCGTCTTCCTCCTCTCCTAATTTTCCTAACTGTTCTTCTCCCAGGGAATCGGCTTCGGTCTATGCCGCTTACCTGAGATCTCACTTTTCCGTTTCTCAGCCAAAGGCTCTGCGTAGCAGAGCCAGAGGCTACCTCTCTGAGCTCCGCCGAGCCACGTGCCCTAAGGAGTTTCACTCGTCCTTTTGCTCTCCTTTCTCCTCCGTTAAATTTCATGCGACTGCCTCCAACCTCTCCTCGTCCACTGACCCAGAGAAAGTTGCTTATCCCATGCTAAAGCATCTTCTTCGCTCTGGCATGGGTTTTCTTCTTCACATCTTCCACCTTTCCTGGTCTTCCCTTTCCTTCCATCTGGAAGACATCTTCTATTGTTCCCGTTCACAAGATGGGAAAACCTCTCGACTCTTTTGCTTCCTTCAGGGCTATCTCTGTCACCTCCTGCAGATAAAAGCTTTCTAAACGCATCATTCTATCTCGTCTTCTCTTCTTTCTGGAATCTAGTTTCATTCTCTCTCCCCGCCAGGCCGGTTTCCGCCCTGGACGTTCTAAACTTGATCAAATTCTGTTCCTTTCTCAGTCCATTTCGAATGGGTTTAACAAACCCAGGCGTGGCTCTCGGACAATCCTGTCTGCTATCGATTATTCTAAAGCTTTTGACTCTGTCTGGCATCCCGCCCTTTTCCACAAACACATTTCGGCTCGCCTCCCTCCTTGCTTTGCTCGTTGGACTCAATCTTTCCTTTCTGACAGGCGCGCTTGCGTGGCTCGTCAAAATCACAAAAGTCGTTCCTTTCGAGTCCGTCGAGGTGTTCCGCAAGGATCCGTTCTTGGCCCTGTATTTTTCTCTTTTTTCATCCATGATTTCCCAGCTTCTCTGCCTTCTTCCGTCAGCTGCTCTCTTTACGCTGACGATCTGGCCATTTGGTCCTCCTCCCCCTCGGTCTCTTCTACGGTGGAGGCCACACAAGAAGCTCTGTTTCGATTGGAGCGCTGGTCTGAGTACTGGTGTCTTCCTCTCAATCCGAGCAAATGTGAGGCCTCCCTCTTTTCAGTGGATCCCCACCAAGCTCACCTCCAGCCCAACCTCCTCCTACTCGGCTCCCGCCTCCATTTTAATCCCTCTTCAACCTTTGTTGGGGTCACCTTCGACCGCACTCTTTCCTTTTCTAAACATGTATCTTCGCTGAAGGCCACATTCTTCCCACGTCTCAAGGCCTTACGCTGTATCTGTGCTTCCTCGTGGGGCCCCTCTAATGAGTCCTTCTGTACAAGTCTTTTCTTCGGCCGTTCTCATTTATGCTTCACCCAGATGGTTTACTTTCCTAAGCGCTACCAATTTCACCAAAATGGAATGTCTCCACCGAGCGGCTGGTCGCGCCATCACTGGCTGCCTCTCGTCCTCCCCTATCCCACTTCTCCCCTTCCCCTGTTCCACATCCCATTCTCCGAGGCTTCTTTATCTTCCCTACGAATCACCTTCATTCTTTCATCGTACAAGTGGGCCCTTCGTCTCCCAACCTCCTTTCCATTTTAGGTTTGACCAGACTTGGAGTGAAACCAAGACTCCGCAGATCGTCCTGGAAAGCTTTTACGTCCACTCACCCGCTCATGCTTCCTTCTACCTCTTCTAGGGAGGCTCTTCTTGCTTGCCCTCCCTTTCCTCCTTGGAATCTGCCTTCTTTCACCGTGGAGTCCACCCTTTTCTCTTCATGCTCTCGCTCTGATCCCCTCACTCTCGCCAAGGTGCTACTCTCGCCCACGTTGACTCTATCCCCCTCACGATCTGGTATTCTGGACAGACGACTCTGTTTCTTTTCCTTTTGGCAAGGGCGGCTCCGGCGTTCTTGCCAACTGCTCTCTCTGTGGCACTGAGGCCACTCTTTCCTTTTCGGCGGGCCCAGTATGTTCAAGTATTTCCGCTGAAGCCTGTGCCATTCTGCAAGCTCTTTGCTCATCTCAGCAGCACCAACAAGTCTGCCATTTCTCTTCTCGTCTCCTCCTATCTGACTCTCACTCTGTCCTCACCACCCTGTCCTCTCCTCCATCTTTTCTTTTACCTCAAATTCTCTGGCAGGAACTGTCTTTTCTCTCCTCCTGCTCTATCAAGCTACAATGGGTCTCCGGACACTCGTTTCTCCCGGGGAACGACGCAGACGGGGAGCGCAACTTGCGCCCTCCGCAATCTCTTGTAGTCTCTCTCCTCTTATCTCTCGTATCCACTCTTGTCTTTTCTCGGACTGGAGGCATACTGTCTCATCGAAAATCTTCGACACACAAGTTCCCTCGATTTCCACCGAGGAACTTGAGCTCCCCGTTGTTGTTGTTGTTGTGATTACACCTCCTCCTCCTCGGGATGGAGGTACGGCACGAACGGCAATTCAAGTTCATGCCGTTAACCTAATTGAAATTAGATTATGGGAAAAATGGCAGCCCATTTCGAACCAGTCTTGAGTGACTGGTAGGCCCACCACCAACAAAGCGGACTGCCACTGGTGGGTACCCAAGAGCCATCTTTTACGACATGCTGGGTTAGCAACTTCACAATTGTAGCCCGGTGAAGTACGGGTAGACCACCTATCTGCCACATAAAGGTGGAGGCGTCCCGTTACGTGCCTTGTCGAAGGACACAAAAAGCAAGCTTGCGGCTTGTTCTCCACACTATCCCTTTTGTATGCTGAACGTCAAGCAAGGAAGCTGTGAATACCATTTTTTAAAGTCTTTTGGTATGATTCGACTTGGGGAATGAACCCCAGGTCTATCAACTACGAAGCGGACAGTGTACGCCTTCGACATGCTCGCTGTGTTTTCTCTCGTCTATGCTACAACGGACACAGCCTACTGTTAAGTTCTTATCTCTCTAGGATTGGCGGAATCGAGAATTCTTCCTGCAGCACCTGCGGATACTCTTCCCAGGACATTTCTCATTTCATTCTGCACTGTCCAGCGACGGACTCTTTGCGCCACTCACTCTTTAGCGACCCTGTGTCTCTTTACGACCTCTAATCCAGGCCCTGGCGAGTTGCCCGGCTTCTGGGGCTCCATGGTCTTCCGCCATGCCTCCATCCCTCGGAAGGGGTTGGGAAATCAACAACAACAGCTTGCTGGGTTGTTTCTAACACCTTTTCTGTGGTGCTGTGCGCCAAGCAAGGAAAGCTGTAAAACAACTTTTTGAAAACCTTTTAGTATGAGTCGACAAGGGAAATGAACCCAAGGTCTACTACGCCATAGTGTCGGTTTACATCCATTATTTAGCCGTCGAAAACGATCAGTCTGACTGCAGAGCTTGCCAATGTTGGGCAGTATAGGGAAAATCAGGCGCTGTTGCAAGCAAATTGAGGGAATATTTTACTCAATTTCTGCAAAAAATGATTTAATATAAATTTCGCGTGGATGAATTATAGTTTTCTTGAATGTGAAACCATAGAATATAACTGAAATTATCTTACTGTTTATTTTTGATTGAACTTTTACAGTAAACTGACAATCTGCTCAAAGATCTCATTGATCAGCTAGTTTAGCATGTTTACCAACAGTGTCGCTAGTTAGATATAATATCTCACCAAATTGGTCGATTTGGCGTTTTTTATTGAGATTTGTTAAGCAGCTTTTTAAGTTTGGTATATTTTTGGCGTGTTTACGTTGGGAATATTTTTTGGTTTGGTATATTAAACTTGAAAAAGGGTTGATTTCCATTGAGAACATTTATCAGCCCATTGAAAATTCAAAAAAAATTTCCGCATTTCTATAGCAGATTGCCGAATACATGCTACTGGCGCCAGGATAATCCGTGTTCAGTAAAGATGTTGAACCTTGCTGCATAAGGGATTTTACCACCGCGCAGAAACCTGTTGTTTCTTACCGCGCCGCGCCTGTAACCACTAAGTTAAATTCGTGGACTGTGGTACATATTTCGGTAAATTTATTTCCTGAGCGGTGCATTTTAATGAGTAGTCTAGCATAACTAGTGACATTAAATTTAGTGCCTTTTGCAATTGCGCTGTTTTGTGTCATAAATAAACTCCAAGACAAGGGTGCACAACGTGCGGCCGTACAGTCGCATGCGGCCTTGTGCGATCAGCAGTGCGGCCGTGCTCATACACAGTAATTAGCGTTGATCCTCCTCCAAAAAAAGCTTTATTCTTTCATGAACAGAAAAAAATTCAATTTGAACAAAAACTTTAATTCAGATCAGAAATTTTACATTCAAAATTTTAACCCATTAACACTCAGGATCCCGCGTGGATTGTGAGAGAACTGTCATAATTTGTCACAATCAATCATAATTAATCATCATAAAATACCCAAGTTTGTTTATAAATCATTACTCATCTGTTTACTTCTACATCAAGTGTTATACGAGGTGTGTCCGAAAACTAACGAGACTGGTGTTATAAAAACTGTATTGAAAAGTATTGAAATATACCAAAGTCATATTCCTTCAAAGTAACCTCCTTCCACTTTGAAACACTTGTGCATTCGCCTTTTCGAGGATTCAGTACACTCTTGGAAGGCATTTTCTGGGATCTTTTTGAGCTCCGTCGTCGCGGCCATTTTGATGGAATCGATGTCAGAAAAATGGGTTCTCTTCAGAACAGATTTGATCTTGGGGAAGAGGAAAAAGTCACAGAAGCCCAGATCGGGAGAATATGGGGGGTATTCCAAAATTGCAATGTTCCTTTCGAAAAACTGACCAATACTCAGGGCTGCGTGATCAGGAGCGTTATCGTGATGGAGCGTCCATGCGTGAGCTTCCCAAAAAGGTCCGCCTCTTGTCACGCACTGTCTCATAAGGCTCAGAAGAATGTCTCTATAGACGGTTTGGTTCACTGTTTGGCCTTGGGGTAGGAATTCGAAATGAACGACGTCTTAAAGACATTCTTCAGAGCCTTGTGAAACAGTGCATGACAAGAGACTGAGCCTTTGGGAAGCCCACGCATGGACGCTCCATCACATTAACGCTCCTGATCACACAGCCCTGAGCATCGGTCAGTTTCTTGCAGAAAGGTACATTTCAACTTTGGAATACCCCCCATATTCCCCGAACTGGCCCCGTGTGACTTTTTCCTCTTTCCCAAGATCAAATCTGTTCTGAAGAGAACCCATTTTTCTGACATCGATTCCATCAAAATGGCCGCGACAACGGAGCTCAAAAAGATCCCAGAAAATGCCTTCCAAAGGGGTATTGAATCCTCGAAAAGGCGAATGCGCAAGTGTTTCAAAGTGGAAGGAGATTACTTTGAAGGAATATGACTTTGGTATATTTTAATATTTTTCAATACAGTTTTCATAACAGCAGTCTCGTTACTTTTCGGACACACCTCGTATATCATTGAAATCTCCATTTCTTGAGGATTTCAAATTTAATAAAAACAAAAAAATTTTTTTTTGAATATGCAAATTTTATGCAAATTAGCCCCCCCAACAGGTGCTGAGTTGTCTTTAAAGTTTTTGATCAGTAAATATCATATATCGCTTAGCCTAACTATTTAAAGTGATATATTTCTAAAAAGCAAATTTCCTAAGCTTTTAAATGAAACCGATATTTAGCAAAATATCATATACTTTACGCACTAAATCTACTTTTTTCTACTAACCATGCAAATTTATTTGGGGGTTTTTAAGACCCCTAATAAATTTGAAAATTTGAATAGGTAAATTTTATCATTATTGCTTGAAATTTTGTCAAATGATGCCCCAAAAGAGAGGTATTCAGACTGTGTTAATGATAAAGGGTTTGGTTTTGTGGTAAATATGGTATCTTGATTTGAATTGAAGGTAGTTGGCTCTTGCACGTGACTGCTGAGAATTTTGCAATTTTAGTTGTCTGCAACTGGGTTCTTGGTCTTTTTAACCCTTTTTCGGTATAAAAATACAAGAATTAGGGCCCAAATTATACATCTTCCGATGCGTGAGGAATTAAGCGTAATCTTTTGAAAATTTTATAAAAATCGGATGAGAAATAAAGTCACAAATCGTTTTTTTAGTAAACTAATTTTGTAACTCATTTTGAAAAATTTGAGGGAAACTCTTATTTTATTTTGCCAGTAATATTGCCGTCGCGGGATCGAAAGAGACGCCCAACGTCCTATTTGTAGGACAGTAACGTATGTCCGGACTATAATCAAATTTCGCACTTTCAACCTAAATATTACATGATATGACCCTTCTAGAGGTCACGTCAACAAAGTTTAAGCAATTTTTGTGATTTTGAAATGTGGATTCTGTGGATGTAAAAGTAGCAGTTTTTTGTTTGCTGACAGTCAGTTTTTTTGGGACTGTATTCAAAATCTAAAAAAGAAAATTTTCGGTATTTCTTAACAAATGGCTTCTAATGAGTTGTTTTAGACTACTGACAAGCAAGATTTAGAAAAATTACAATCGTTATCGAGTAATATAAACGCAAACATCACTGTTCTGTAGATAAAAATTAGGACGCTGAGCGGTTATAAGCTTTTTTTAGTGATTTACGATGTACGTTTGTTGCATCTGGCTCAATTAACTGAGTCATCTCTATCCAGCTACGCCTTTGTTCCTTACGTGCAAGGACACTGTATAAACACAGAAGCATAGATACATAGTTTGGTGCCTTGTGATTTTGGCATTAACTTCAGAAATTAGAAGTAATCAACAAGATAGGTTTAATTGCTAAACAGTAGCTAGATTCAGAGAGGCGTACGTATTATGCATGTTTTTGTACTTTAGGTTAGAAATTGATTGTGTAAACATCTTTTTTGATATCTTGTACTCGTTTTTATACCCTGTTCCAATGCAGTTTCTTAAGTTTTTGACAGTGTTTGTTAGTGAATAAAACTTTGCACCAAGTTTATTGAATTCGTAACAAGTATAACCTTCCAAGTATCTACAATCTTACGGACAGGTAAGAAAAATAACGACATGAAAAATTATATTTGTACATCTGCATTTAAAAAACTGTAGCTTCTCTATCCTTAACCATCTCATGTTTTTTACAGTCACTGGTTCTAATGAGTCGATAAACCTTTGCAAATGTCGAAGATGCCGTGGATTATTTACTTGGTTCAGATATTAGTGAGACAATGGCTGCTATTCTGCCTGATGTTAATGAACTCACGGATGAAGACGAAGTTGATGAGGAAAACCTGGATGCGCCTATAATTTGCGATATACTTGGAGGAATAGAAATTGTTGATTTCAACGAAGAGCTGAATGAACAACAAGATCCTTCAACATCATAAAGGCCAAGAAAAGCAAAATCAGAGTTAGAGTAATAGAAAAATAATCCGACAAATACTAAATGGTCAGTACTAGGCAACCACGCAGCAACAAAGTTTGAAAGAGTGGCTATTTCACTGCAGAATGCAACATTATTGCAAATTTGAAACAAATTTTTTTGATGACGTGATACAGCTAATTATTGACAAGACAATTCTATATGCCAAAATTCAAAGGAATAAGCACGACTTAGAGATAACCACAACGGAAATCAAGATTTTTCTTGAGTTCTTAATTCTAAGTGGATATCACCAACTTCCTAGTGAAAGAGATTATTGGAGTGAAGACGATGATTTAGGATTGGGTATTGTCCGAGATGCCTTCAGCAGAAACGCTTATGCAACTCTGAAAGCAATGATTCACTTCCAAGATAATTCAAAAGCTGGTCAATGCAAAGACAATAAAGCATTCAAAGTCAGGGCGCTAATTGATAAAATCAACGCAAAGTTTAAGCAATGGGGAGTTTTCGAAAAATATTTGTCAGTGGATAAAATGATTATTCGTCATTATGGACATCAAGTCCTAAAGCAATTTATTAATATTAGATCAAAACCAATACGATTTGATTACAAGCTATGGGCACTGTGCAGAGTTTCGACCTCACCGGAAATAAATCGGTCTAGAGGTGCTACGAGAAGAGGCCGATCAATAAGACTACCATTGCGATTTTGTGATTAATTGTACTATCGTTATTTATGTACAAATGTACAATCGTTATTTATCCCAGCCCAATCCCACCATTTTGCCGTTCGCTTACACCATCGCGACTGCCAATATTGCCGTTTGTCACTTTCATTCGCTTATCTTCTCACTTTTCTTGACTTTTGCTGTATATAACTGCATTTCATGTTGTTCTTGTTTGTGATCCGCCTTTTTGCTGTTTAGCTATAATTGGGAATTACATGTAGTTGGTAACATTACCTTTGTTTACATCAGTAACCCGGATTTAGTGCGGTACAATTATACAGGGTGGTCCAAAAGTAGGTGGACAGTAGTCAGAATTGGCTTATACCTAAATTAGGTGAATATTAGTAAAAAAATATTATTTGTTGGTTATAAATAATACTATACATGTATACTATACTATACAACACAACAAATAATCTTTTTTTTACTAATATTCACCTAATTTAGGTATAAGCCAATTTTGACTACTGTCCACCTACTTTTGAACCACCCTGTAGCCTATACAAGCTCTAGTTGTTTACTTTGTAATAGGGTAATTTGATTTAACAAGTCTTTTTAACCTGAATTAGGTGTTTAGCTGTACAGTTGATGCATCAGTTAGTCTTTCCTTTATATGATTGCTAGCTTTAACTAAATTTTTGGATAGTTTTAACTGCTTACAACCTGTTATTTGTATTACATGCTACCGTATTGTTCTATTTGAATAAGATTGTGATAATGCAATGGTGTTGTAATGTAAGGCTGCAGTGAAGTTGGTAGGATAAATACCGCTAAAGATTTCTGTGCCAAGAGAACTCAACGTACAGAAATATGCTGTGTAAGTGGATTTTGTTTCAATTTTTTCCTGTATGACGAAAAAGAACCGAAAGAAAGTCCATCGACTGAACCACTGAGAAACAGAGTTGTTCATAAATTGCTTTCTGTAGTTCAAGAGCCATCTAGTTATATTATCTTCTTTGATATTTTTTTTACCAGCTACTCTCTTCTTTGTGAGCTGCAGCAAAAGGGATTTAGGGCAACCCCGACCATTCGTGACAACAAAACCACAGATGTCCAATAAAAACGCCCGAACGAGTGGAAAAGATGACACACGGGTCATATGATCACAGATTTGAGGTGAATGATGAAGTGCTGATAATTAGATGAAAAGATAACAAAGCTGTTGGAATTGCATCAAACTTTGATACGATTCTGCCGGAAGTTTCTGTTCAGCGCTGGTCCATTAAAAGCAAATCACGCATTCCAATTGTGAAGCCTTTTCTGATCCAAACATACAATAAATACATGGGTAGGGTAGACCACCACGAATGCAAGAGAAACATTCTATTTCGATTAGAGGGAAAAATAATACTGGTCTATATTTACGAGAATCCCGGACATAGCAGTGGTCAATAGTTTTGTATCATACAGACTTCTTCATGGATCCAATTCAATTTCAATAAAGAATTTTCGCAGAGCAATTGCCACAACTTATTTGAAGCTAGGTCATGGGTCAAGACTGATGAGGGGACGCCCTCTGAGTCTTACATCAACATCCAGGACACCAGTTGCTCATGACATTCGCCTTGACCAGCAAAATCATATGCTTGGCAAAAGAGACAAACAGAGGCGTTGCCAATACCAAAGGTGCAAGTGCAAACCTCTCACTTATTGCATTTAGTGTAAAGTAACCTTATGCTTATCTTGCTTTCCAAGGTATCACTGGTAATGCAATAAGATATGGCCTGACAAAGTTTTTCAATCATAACTGTTGAATTCCAATGAATAACGTTTCAAAAACACAAGAAAGTTTTACATGTTTTTCGCAATAGCAGCAGTTACTAAAACTCTTAGATAAGCGCATTTATTACATACAAACGCCCAGCGTCCTATTTATAGGGCAGCAATTTCTCTCGAAGTTACAACAAAATATCTAAAAAATTTTACTAAGCATCAAAAAATATTACATTTGAAAGAAAATGTTAAAATATCCAAGAGTTTTTACCAAAAAAGTTTTTCGGGCATTAATGGGTTAACTACAAAAGTTTTCACTTTCATATGAAATGAAAAATTCTTAATTTGATTTATTGGCAGCTGTGTTTACCGACGTGATGGCGTGGTAATTAGAGCGTCCGCTGTGTAGTCAGTAGACCTGGGGTTCAATCCCCATGTCGAGTAATATCTAAAGACTTTAAAAAATGGTATCCACAGCTTCTCTGCTTGGCGCTCGGTATTTAGGGGAGGTTGTGGAGAACAAGCTGGCAAGTTCGCTTGTTGTGTCCTTGGGCAAGGCACTTAACGGGACGCCTCCGCCTTTATGTGGCAGACAGGTGGCCAGGCCTGGAGAAGGATGGGCTCCGCCAGGTGTCTTGGACTAAGATTCGCTGCATGATGAAGACAACCAAAAAACAAATTGGTTATCTGCAGTGCCCTGTTGGTAATCGCTACGGGACAAGAACGAAATTGAAATAAATTGGTAATGCGGCCTTCAATAGTAAAAAGGCTGTGTACCCCTGCTCAAGTATATCCCTGATTTCCTTTACGATTCAGGTGATGTCACTATAGGAAGTGGACTGCATATGATGTCACACGTTTCGCGCCAAAAAGAGTGGCTGACCAAAAGCTGTAATTTATGCTGGAAAGGTATAGGGCGAACACCAACTTTTGGGGTTATTTTGAAAACTGATGAAAAATTTATTAAAAATTGGAATGAATAATTGCTAGTTGGATCCTCGGAAACAAATAAATTTAATCAAAAGCATTTTGGTTGAGATTAGATCTTTCATTTGGCTAGTGCAAGTTTAGTACTGCGTGCCAATTAAAAAAAATTGCCCCAAAAAGAAGTAGGACACATACACGATTTGCTCCTCAGTTAATTATAACTCTATACCAATTGGATATTCGTCAGTACATTACTAAAACCAACCATTATCTGATCATTACTACCGGTACCGTAAGCTTGTCGGCAAGCTTGCTTGTTGTGTCCATGGGCAAGGCATTTAACGGCATGCCTCCATCTTTATGTGGCAAACTGGTGGTGGGGCCAAGCAGTCTACCCGTCGTGGTGGCCCAGTTTGACAAAAGACATGCCAACAGAGCATGAATTCATACGCAGGTTTAAATAAATCGGTACCGTAAAATGCGGTGAATAGGGACTAAGGACTGAATAGGGACAAAGCATTAAAATTTGTTTGTGTCTTAAAAAATCTATGTTATAATTTTTTTTTAAGCTGATGATTGACTTGCAGGTGCATCTAGTTGTAATAAGTAATTATTGATATTTGTCATTTTGAATAGATTTTCATAACTGCAGCTGCAGAGAATAAAATTTGGTGAGTTTTTTTGGTGGTCAAAACTTTGTTTCTGTAAATCTATTTATAGTTAAGCTAGCTCTTTTGACCCCTGCACTTTTTTAAGTTGTTTATTGCACAGGTCTTAAAGCCAAACAAAAACATATTTAAAATCTACTTTCTGAAAAATATTTATTTTATTTTTTAGAGCTGTCTTTGAAAGTTTTTGGGGGTGAATTGGGACGCTATGCCAAGAAATTATGTACCAAAACCGGGAGCCAGGCCGTATAGAAAATACGATAAGAGAGTTATGGCAAAGGCTATAGAAAAAGGACTTCCATATAGGAAGGCAGAAAACATGTTTAAAATTCCACGAAGTGTATTGGAAAGGCATTATAAGGAGAAAGATATCAAGCGACAAAGAGGGCAGCTTGCCTTGGGAGTGCGTTTTGAAAACACCTTGTTAAGCGTCTTGTGCTTTGTGCACTATGGGGCTATCCTATGGACAAATTTATTTGTGCTGCATCGTTAAAGCTCACTTAGACAGGAGAGGCATTCAGCACAAATGTTTTAAAAATAATATGCCAGGTAGGGTTTCGGTTGATTCCTTTCTAAAACAAAACAAGCATCTTCTGGCTCGTAGAATGTGCCAAAATATTAAAAAATCAAGAGCTACGATTTCCCCGAAAGTCGTTTATGACTTTTTTGATAACCTCAGGGATACTTTGAAAGATGAGGTAACATCATAAAGGTAACAGCATGAATTATGATGAAACCAATCTTTGCAATAACCCAGGAAGAAAAAAAGTCATTGCAAAACGAGGCTTAAAACACAAGGAACGTGTAATGAACTCCACTAAATCAGCTACTTCAATAGTGTATGCTGGATGCGCTGCTGGATCGTTACTACCGCCATATGTTGTGTATAAAGCCACAAACATGTACAATATGAGGACTCTTGGAGAACCACAAGTACGAGGTACAATCCCAGCAAATCTAGGAGGTTTGATTTGCGATGTTTTGAGAATAGGTTTATGAGCGTCGCCCTCCTTTAGTTGAAAACACTTTGAGCCAAAAAGGTGTTAGTGGGGGACAATTTGAATTCGCATCTTTCTGCAGAAATCATACAAAAATGCAAAGAAAATCATATTGCTTTTTGTTTTTACCGTCCCACTCTGCACTGAAGAGACTTGGTAGGTCGAAACAGTGTCACTGTCTTCAGTTATCAGAGTGCATTGCTGGCCTCATTTATTTGTTATATTTCACTAATTCGTTCTTGATGAAGCGTTAGCTTCACTCACAGTATCATTTTATCAAGAAGCACATTATATTTGCTTCTATCAATGTCTCTATTTATCCCATACTAATACTGAATAGGGATTACATGTGACATTTGCATTATGTCCCTATTCACCCCAAATGAGGAGTGAATAGGGACAGCAGTTTTTAAAACCTGTGACGAGATGGATAAGTACTAGAGACAAACTAAATTTTTCTGCAGAGAGTCTAGTAATGTGGTCGGATTGCAAACTAACGCGGATTGCAAAATTTTTTCGGAAAAAAATTTTATAGATTAAAAACCGTCAAAAGTGTCCCTATTCACCCCATTTTATGGTACAGTAAGTTTTTAAATTACCCTTGGTCCAGCAACCTAGGCAATAGTCCAAAATATTGTTTAAGGAATAGTTAAGGTCACAAAATTACATCTGACAGATCAATATAACTGATCTGCAAGCATTATTGACAAAAAATTTCAAAAACTTATTGATTTTATCCATCAATATCTAATCCAACATATGACAAACGGTACAGAAGTCTGCCTTGTCATTAAGGCTACAGAATAATTTAAGTTTACAACTTTTCAGTATGCTTATGCTACTAAATATACTGTATAAGTTGCACATTACAATTAACTTAAACTCAGCTTTCCCAAACACGCTGATTAATCGAATATCAAACCCTAACAGAACCTGGCTACAAACAAGCCTGCATGGTTGGCACATAAAATTAGTCCAACTATTAGCAATAACGAGCAAACCTTAGCACCTCTTACCTTACTTTGACTTCAGATTCATTCCTTAATATCAGTAAACCAACATATTTAACGTTCATTGAACAATTGTCACGTTTCTCCATTTGATTTGCAAACACTTCTATTCAGTTTAATGCAAAAACACTAAAAGTGGTCAGCCACTTTTTTGGAAAGCGCATGTTGGTGACGTTTGATCACATGCGTGCAACCTTCCTATTGAATTATGTTCTAACCATAGCTATATGCAATTTTGTCATTAAATTGCTAGTTTATTGTTATTATCAGGAAATTTTTTTCAAAAAAGTCAATTTTTATAACTGTCATTCTGCCAGAAAAAAAGATCCACTTTTATACTCAGACAAATTCGCAATGAAAGTTGAGCAACAAGAAACAGAAGAAAAAAAAGCTCCCTTGTTTGCACGTATCTAACCTATTATAGACGCTTTGCGAAAGGAGTTTTTGGAACACCGCAAGTGAAAATTGCTAACGTATTGCAGAGTTTCATGGTGGGATCGCCATAAACAACAACAACTTTTATTTCGTTCAAATAAACGTACGAGATTTGAATAGGACAGTGAAAGATCACTAGTGATCATCTAGTCAAACTGCCCTTTCTTGCATCACAATTACTTATAGTATAACAGCAAAAGCGTAAGACACAAAGCAAAAGCATATGTACAGCTAAGCTACAGCAAAACTATGTACATCTGGCCAGAGTAAAACTAGTATCACATATACATCAGGCCAGAACAGAAGTACCACTACTACTACTTTGTGTAGTAGCTCTATTATGTATATGATTAACGCGTTATCAGAGATTGCAATATTAGTATTGCTTTAATAATAAACTTGAGTAATATTTAGTGAAACTATGCCAAGACAGAGATTTGTTTAAAAGTGGAATTTTGTTCCAAATTTTTACTACATGAAAATTAAAAGAAGATTGCCCATATTTAGTGTTGACTCTTTTTGAAAAGTAATTTTTATTTGTAATTGACCTAGTTAAATGAGTATGCTGTTGTGATGCAGTTCTGAAGTAGGAATTAAAATTTTCTGGAATCTTGTTATGGTGAAACGAGTGCATGAATTTTGCTATTTCTAATTCGAAAATATCTTTAAGTCGTAAAATATTCAAAGATTTATACAAAGTGTTCATTGTGACACAGTCTGCAAAACTTTTGAATTCCATAATTTTAATATAGCTTTGAAAAAAGCTGTTTTAGCCATAAGCTTTTCGTGACGCTCTCATCAGTGGCGGTATCGCGTCAAAAGGGAAGATCTAGAGTGAATGAGTCTTTTATGTGAATAATTTGGATGTTACGTAATCAAGACAGGCCAATGATTGCGTTTGTATTGCAAAGCGCGCGAAAGAAAGATTTCGCAAGTGCGAAAGTTAAAGAAGGCGCGGCAGGAGGCCAAATGCTACGATTATCGAAAGAGTTTGAGAGTGTAAACAAACTCTTTCTGTCTGCATAACACCGGGCGTCGGGTCTTGATATAAGTAGCCTCTAAAAGATTGAGATGGAAAGAGCTGCGCGCTGCGGCAAGGATTGAAAACCGCTTATCATCATAGTTTAATGCGCATCGATCATTATCTAAAAGATGCTGACCAATGGCGGAGTCACAATCCGGTTTGGTGTCGGTTCGTTTGCACGATCTGTGTGGTTGAGATCGGCGTGGACGAGTCAATTGCTGTCTTAACCATTGCGGAACATGTTGCTTGATGCGATCCTGTAGTCGTTGAGATGTTCGCCCTACGTACCGACTATCACAGTGGCACTTGTATTCATATATGACAAAGCTTTTCTGAATGGCAGGTAGAACATCCTTGCGGGCCACAGGCAGCATGCGCTTAGACGTAAAGACCAGGCGGGTACTGACGGAACCATAGCAGCTTTCCACGGCGGTTTTGACTTCTTTTTCTAAGTTTGTAGATGGCTTACCTATCCAAGGGACCCTCAAGTACACAGGACACTTTTCAGGGCCAAATCGCTTAAGGGTGGAGAACTGAGAGCAGTTTTCTTGGTGATCTGAGTGTTGATGATGTTTTTCGGCAAACAATACATTCGAGGTCTTTGCGATCCAGTTGGTCGTATTGCGTCATATATCCACTTCGGCATGTGATCGGCTTTGACTAAGTCAAGCAACCGCTTCTGAAGGCGCGATTCAACGATGGCTGTGTTGTCATTGCTGGAGACCGGACCAAGTCTTCTAAATTTCGATTGATCATCAAGTATCTTGTTCATTTTAAAAAACACACAAACACACAAAGAAGGCACTCCACTTCGCCCAATACTGTCTATGACAGGTTCGTCCCATCATGAACTTGGCAAGTGGTTGGCTAGCCTATTACAACCTGTGTTGGAGCGGTTTTCGTCACACTGCATATCAGATTCGTTTACGTTTGCTAAGACCATGCAAAATCTTGACATCGACCCTAATGTCTTCATGTGTTCTTTTGATGTATCCAGCTTGTTCACCAACGTTCCCCTTGATGAAACCATCAAAATCTGTTCGGAAGCCCTCTACGACCAGTCTAATTCCCGACCAGTCATTCCAAAGGACGTGTTTGTTGAATTGATGAAGAGCGCTACATCCTCAGTTGAGTTCAGCTTCAATAACACCATGTACAAGCAAACAGACGGAGTAGCTATGGGATCACCACTTGGTCCGGCTTTGGCCAACATCTTCGTTGGATATTATGAAGAAAAGTTATTTTCTCAAACGCAAAATCCTTCAACATACTTCAGATATGTTGACGACACGTTTGCCATCTTCGATCACGAAGCTGAAGCAGATGAATTTCTGACCAAACTTAACTGCCTTCATCCATCCCTCAAGTTCACCTTTGAAAAAGAGAAAGGGAAATGTCTACCGTTTCTTGACGTCTACGTCGAAAGAACAGATGTTGGCTTGGAGACCAGTGTATACCGTAAACCCACTTTCACTGGCCAGTATTTGCGTTGGGAGTCCTTTAGTCCTCTCAAACGCAAAATAAGTCTAATATCTACATTGGTGCATCGAGCTCTAATGATTTGCACCAAGCGTATCAATGAAGAAATAGAACGGATTAAGAAGATATTACTGGTCAATGGCTATCCTAAAAACATCATCAACACTCAGATCACCAAGAAAACTGCTCAGTTCTCCACCCTTAAGCGATTTGGCCCTGAAAAGTGTCCTGTGTACTTGAGGGTCCCTTGGATAGGTAAGCCATCTACAAACTTAGAAAAAGAAGTCAAAACCGCCGTGGAAAGCTGCTATGGTTCCGTCAGTACCCGCCTGGTCTTTACGTCTAAGCGCATGCTGCCTGTGGCCCGCAAGGATGTTCTACCTGCCATTCAGAAAAGCTTTGTCATATATGAATACAAGTGCCACTGTGATAGTCGGTACGTAGGGCGAACATCTCAACGACTACAGGATCGCATCAAGCAACATGTTCCGCAATGGTTAAGACAGCAATTGACTCGTCCACGCCGATCTCAACCACACAGATCGTGCAAACGAACCGACACCAAACCGATTGTGACTCCGCCATTGGTCAGCATCTTTTAGATAATGATCGATGCGCATTAAACTATGATGATAAGCGGTTTTCAATCCTTGCCGCAGCGCGCAGCTCTTTCCATCTCAATCTTTTAGAGGCTACTTATATCAAGACCCGACGCCCGGTGTTATGCAGACAGAAAGAGTTTGTTTACACTCTCAAACTCTTTCGATAATCGTAGCATTTGGCCTCCTGCCGCGCCTTCTTTAACTTTCGCACTTGCGAAATCTTTCTTTCGCGCGCTTTGCAATACAAACGCAATCATTGGCCTGTCTTGATTACGTAACATCCAAATTATTCACATAAAAGACTCATTCACTCTAGATCTTCCTTTTGACGCGATACCGCCACTGATGAGAGCGTCACGAAAAGCTTATGGCTAAAACAGCTTTTTTCAAAGCTATATTAAAATTTTGTACCACCAACAAGATTTTTGAATTCCATAATTCGAATGATTCTGTTTTGGACTACTTGGACTTTCTACAATAGGTTGTTTGCAGCAGTACCCCATGCTAGAATTCCATATTTAAGATGTGAGTAGGCAAAGCTATAGTATAGTTTAACTAGCGTTTTTTTGTTCACATAGTGTCTCATTTTAGATAGGATTCTAGCTGCATTAGCAAGTTTGTTTACTACGTGGTAAACCACTCATCAGAATAACCACAAACTCGCATAATTATGGCCGGGGAATCGTTGCTTGCAAAACAGAATGGCGATCATCCATCAAGAACTTGTGGTCAGTCTAAGCAAAATAAACACCTTTAAAGGGATTTCAATATAATTTTAACTATCGACAACAATATAAATACGCTAACATATTGCAAAGTTTCTTCATGGGGCCGCCATAAACTGGTCATCAAATAACTATCTAAAGTTGTATGGTTATTCATTATCACGCGAGTTTGCAGTTACTGATAAACGGTTTATAGTGGTCCCACCATGAAACTTTGCAATGCGTTTGCAATTTTTCACTTGAGATGTTCCAAAAACTACTTTTGCAAAGACTCAAAGCGGTTTTTTTCTGTTTGTTGTGGCTCAATTTTTATCGCGAATTTGCTTTAGAGTAAAAGCGGATCTTTCTTTCTGGCAGAATGACAGTGATCGATTTTTCGGCAGTTGGCTTCAGCGGCGCGGTTTTATGTAAGAGTTCTGGATACAAATGGTAATTTTCATATTCTCAATTTGATAGGTCAATGAAAAGTCAATTTTTCATTACTTCGTTCATTTAACTGTGTAAGTCATATGAAAGATGGCTAGATACTTGTAGATTTCTTAGAGGGTTGGCTGGGAAAAAGACATTGCATTGTAGGTTGACAGTCTGGTACCACTCTTCAGTAATATGTGCAAGAATGAATTGAAATATGAAGACTTTGATATAGATAGCTGGAAGATAATTTCAGCTGATTGAAATAAATAATGCCAGGCTATCAAAATGGTCACATTGTTGAAAAAAAAAGAATTCTTTGCGTAAAGTGATAAAAGAAGATGGAAGAAAGTAAGACAGTAGTACATACTAGCCAACCAGCAGTTGGATATTTTTGCACATGCTGTGGCAGAGACTGCCTTTCTGACATTAAATTGCTGAGCCACTATACAACTACATAGGCTGCTCTTAACAAGACCAAACTCACTATTAAGCTCACCCTATCATATGTCAAATTGTTCAATTTTTGGAATTTCTAGGTGCATTGTCAACTTAATTGTCTCCATCCACTGTCTTATCATTACTTCAACTATGATGCAATAGATTATGTAAAATGTATTTACTGAAAAAACAGTATTTTTTTTTCTGTGGCAATGGCTATTGATCCAAAGTGTGCAATTTTGTGCACATCAAAAATACTTATACTCTGGAACAGGTTTTGCAGTAACCTAATATTTTGTTGGTGTTTGTAAATAAACCATAAATTAAAGAAAGCCCTCATATTTTACTTGAACTATTACTTTAGCTGTTTAGCTATCCCAGATATTTTTTGCAAAGTCTTTATGAACTAGCAAAGCTTTTTGTTTAATGTAGTGTTTTTGTCCACTCTGCTGATAGTTATTTTTAATTTTATATACTGGTAGATTTTTGGTACCAGTATATATTTGGTATATGTTTTTGGTAAAATTTGGTGTATATGTGGTATGTGTAAAGAAAATTACACATATTTTCTTTTTAAAAATCTGGCAAACCTTTAGGCAAAACAGATTGCTTTGTAAATTTTAGGTGATAGCATAAAGCTATGAAGTTGGGAAGAGGGTAAAATTGAAGTTTACATACGTAAATTATTTAAGCTGAAAGGGCAGTGTACACTGTAGGGCCAGGCCTGATATGTAAATGTACGGGGCAGTGTACACTAGAAGGGAGTGTACAGGGTGGGGGAGTATACACTGGGGGTGCAAAATTACAGGCCTGGTATGTAAATGTACGGGGCAGTGTACACTGGAAGGGAGTGTACAGGGTGGGGGAGTATACACTGGGAGTGCAAAATTACACTCCCTTCCAGTGTACACTGCCCCGTACATTTACATACCCGGCCTGGCCCTACAATGTACACTGCCCTTTCAGCTTGAATAATTTACAAACGTAAACTTTAATTTTACCGGGAAGAGAGTATGCCAGGTCTGGTTAAGGTTTTTGGCAGCATCAGGGATGCCAGCTAAAATTTTTTGAGAAACCAAATCGTGTACTGGTATTCAAAAAAATGAGGCAAAAAAACTCAGGCACAGAAAAAATGCAGTAAAGTATTTCAAATATCTTTTAGAAGCATTTCACATCATAAGCACCATTGCACAAGCCATGGCAAACTATAAAAACAGATATACAGTATATAGCTTAGCACAAAATACATATGTGTGTAAATGTGTAGCCTATACTAGTTGGCTACAGTGGCACTATACATAACATCTTGGTGCACTAATATCATGGTTACCAATAATACTGTTTAGTCAGTTTTGTTTCCTTTAAACTAAAAGTAATACTGCAAAGAGTACAGTTACGTTGTATAGCAACTCAAATTTGCAATTAATGTGCAGTACCAGTAACACAAACAGTTCAGCAAAATTTCAGTTTTTACTCACCATCCCTATTTTCATGCAGTCAAATCATTTCTTCAGCATTCTTTGCATGTTGAAGTCTTTGAGCTTACCTCCCTTAAAGACTCCCAGCCTCAAGATCTTTAATCAGTGCTGTTCCAGGCTTCCAAGATAACCATGAGCCATTGTTTTTGGTAACCATTTGCTTTGCAAGAATTCTGTCTCTAGTAGTCTGAACCTTGAGTTCATTCCCCAAGTCGAGTCATACTAAAAAACTTTTAAAAAAATGGTATTCACAGCTTTCCTGCTTAGTGCTCAGCTCATAGTGATGGTAGGGAGAACAAGCCGGCAAGCTTGCTTGTTGTGTCTTTGGGCAAGGCACTTAATGGGATGCCTCCATCTTTATGTGGCAGACAGATGGCAGGGCCAAGCAGTCTATCGTTGTGGTGGCCCAGTCTGATAAAAGACATGCAAACCGAGCATGAGCTCTTACACATAAATAAAAAAATGAACCTTGAGTTTGTTTGTGGTACATGTCTTTAGACAGTTAACTTGTGAAAAGATTCTTTTAACACATGCTGATGAGTGAGGCAAACAGTCAAATTAGTCATAAAATTTGATAGCAAAGTAAATTTTTGCTGATCAAGACCATCAGTTATCTTTCTCAGCTTGTATCAAAACTCAGAAATTTTACCGTTCTCACACTTGGGAGTGTTGCTCAGTCAACATCCTGAAACTTCTCCATTCATCATTTAAATCATTTGACTTGCTTTCTGTGACAAAAGATTTGAAATGTGCAGCTATATTAGTAATGGAGGTTGGTTTATCAAATCAGATGCAGTGATGGGGTCTAACATTCTTAACTTGGCAATCAAGATATTTTTGCTAAACTGAAACTGTTTTCTACATTGCAAGCAATGTTTCACCAGAAATTTCAGACAATCTTTTTTGAACCTACGAACACTCTCAGCAGGAAGGGGCTCCTGTTCCAGCAGGGTCATTGTCTGGGCACCGAGGTAAATAGCAGGCACATTCTTGTGATTTTCATCCTGGATTGGATCTATCTCACCCATTTTACCTTGCACAAGACTTTTTTTTATGAAGAAACTCAAAATTTTTTTGTATTCTGCTGAAACCCTAAAATACAACTTTTGCAAACAAAAGTGCTCACTCTGGAATTCCATGTTGAGGTTATTTACCTTTTTAAGGACATATTGCAAGAAGCTTTGCATTTGCTTTGTTCCATGGTTAACCAGTGATTCATAAATCCATTTTGCACCGTCAACCTTGTCAGTCTTGCATTTATCCTCAAAATGCAGTGCCAGTGCTTCCCACTCTTACAAAATGCTGCCGATGACATGCTCTTGCAACATCCATCTTGTTTGTGCCAGTTTGGGAATTTTGTGGTGAGCTATTTGAGTAGATGCCTGAATCAAGGAAAAATCATTCTGCCTCTTGCTGCTTATGGAAAAATAAGACGTGAAATCTTTTAACAGTAACTCCAAATATGAAGGCAACACAGACATGGCAGTGCTTGCACAGAGAGCAAAAGAGTGGCAAATGCAACCACGAATAGAAACTGATGGCACTTCATGTTTAAGTAATTTTTGAAAACCCTTTCTCTCCCCTGTCGTGGTGGAGCAATTATCACTTACAAAACCTATGACAGAGGTACTCAACTAATTTTAATGGGGTCCAGTTGGATAAGTTTAATACTTCCAGAGGTCCAGTAAAATTTTTGGCTCACAATGACAAAAATAAAACTCTCATTATCAGCAAATACAAAAAAATACTCGGATTTTTTCTTAGTCTACACACTCTACACTAATCGTTGAACTCAAAAATAAAATGAACTTATCGTAGTGTAGTTTATTCCACCAATTTTGTGAAAAGAGTGCATTTCTTATTTTTAGCCAGTTCTGAAAACTTGGTCCATAGCAGTAACAGCAAATCAAAAGTAGTGGTAAAGCATTAGATCTTTATACCATACAGTAGGCTATTGTGTGCGGCAGTAACATCTGCCAATACAATGCCTGATTTATTGATTTCTTCACAATGGTGTTCAACGTTATAGATTAGTTTAATCACTTGATCGGTTATGCATTGATTATGCCTGAAGCCAGCTTGTTTGTCAGGAAGTTGGGGGGTGAAAAATAGGTTCTAGACGCCTTAAGAGTAACCGCTCGAAAAGATTGTAAGAAACGCTCAGCAACAATAGTTCTTTCCATTATAAGGTGCTTTGCCAGGTTTTGGTACCGAGATAACTGGGCGGTGGGCATATTGTGGGGATTGTTAGGTAGTTGACGCAGGCAGTTTAGATTTTTGAAGCCATGTATCACATTTTGGGCTACAGTGCTTCAGAATATATCTGGCGAGATATTGCCTGGGCTTTAAACTTTACCACACTTGATCAGTTTTATTGCAGAGGCACATTTAGTGGACAAGAGAAGCATGCCAAAGAGACCTTCAGCACTGGGTAAAAAGTTTTGTTCCTGTTTTTCATGCTGATCGTGTTGTTTGTTAGTCCGTTAAAGGTGCCATTAGTCAATGCCAATGATGTGCAGTTGTGCCAAAGGCACAGAAATTTTTGCTATTTTGTTTGAAAATAACTTAGTACTGAGAACAAGACAACAAAGTTTGGTAAAATAGGCATGGAGTTTTTTGGGGGCTAGTAAAGAATCGGCCGTTATGCTCTGTAATAGGCAATCACGTGACGAGCGTTGCATGACGTGTTTTACGTGACGAACGCAATGCGCGCGAATGAGATACTCTTGTTTCTTTATTATCGCTAGCTTTCTTATAACTGAAACTGTTAGAAACGTGTTTTTAGTACAGAAGAACTGTTCGCAGAGCCGAGTCACTAACAGCAGTTGATCATCGACCACAGGTGTGTACCGTAACGCCACAGCGACGTCATGATGCCATTAAAACATGCGAAAATTGCGCTCTTTCTTAATATAAAGGCTTAAAATTTGTACCTTTTCAGAGACAAGATGTTAAATACAAAAGCGCTGTTTGCAAGCACATCACATTTCAAATGATTGATTAACCCTTTCCAATGGGCTCCTTTTTGGTTTTGGTGTAAAAACAATCCAATGTTCTAAACTGGCACCACCACAAATACGAGATTAATGTAATGAAAAACAAGCTTGCCATAACAACACTTGTTAAGCATATGTCCCATGAGAAAAACGCAATTTCATGCTTCTTCTTCGAGTCCGTTTGAGCTAGATTAAGTTGCACCAAGCCGTTGTGATTTTTTTGGCCTTGCTGTTACATTGTAATAAGTGATCCATGGCGCAGGTTGTTCCAGTTTTTTCGCAAGTTAAGAAATGGTTGATGGTTTGATTTTCTTTTCTACACTGGCAGGTGGTATCAATGCCGGGGGGGGGAGGTAAGTAGCCCCACTTCCGTAGAAGAGGTTGTTCAAGTTTTTTCGCAAGCCAACAAATCGTTTATGGTTTGATTTTCTTTTCCACACTGGCAGGTGGTATCAGTGCCGGGGGTAAGTAGCCCCACTTCAGTAGAAGAGATTTGGTCTTGCCTACACCTGATCTTAAGCGGTTGAGACAACGCCATTTATTCCATTGTAACTTGTATCCTTGGGGGAGAGATTCTTGAACTGGGAAATTTTGGAGCTTATGTTGATCTGGAATATTGTCTGTGTAGTTCTGCCACAGGTTCTGTGTTTTGAGTTGGTACGTGGTGTGCTTGTCGAGAGGAGGAACAGTTCTTAGAAAATTCTTTCTAGATTTTAGTTTGGATGGGGCGGCTGTCAATTCGTACATAGGATGTCGTTGGTCCAAATTGCATTTTTGTCGTTCAGATTGGCTGGATACTTCACGGCGAATGCTGGGGGGGGGGGGGCGATTCCTACCAAGCTGTACACCTTATTAAGGGGAGTCGGTTTAAAGCATACTGTAATTCGTCGGCATGTATTGTTCAGAGCTGAGTCGATTTTTGCTGCATGAGCTGATCTCTCCCACACTGGGCACACGTATCCAGCTGTAGAAAAGCACAATGCTAAAGCAGTTGTGCGCAAAGTATAAGGGTTTGCACCCCGTTTAGAATTTGCTAATTTGGAAAGCAGAGCATTTCTTGATTGAATTTTAGCCTTTAGTTTTCTTGTGTGTTCTTTGAAGGAGAGGGCTCTATCCATCGTGATGCCCAAATATACGGATATTTGATTATTTGATGCTGAAATGCACAACGCTATTGTGTACAAACCCAAATAAAGTGTAAATTCTCAAAACCAAAATGAAACCTGATGCTCAACTACCTGCATACTACGCGAACACTTACAGATCACTCTCAATATGAGACCCCAACATCATGAAATACACGACATCATCGCATATCGACCCTAGTCAAGTATAAGCCGCCATCCAAGAAAATGCAGTCGATCATGAAAAACACGACGTTATTGCATACTGATCCGAGTAAAGTATAAGCCCACAACCAAAAACAGGCACTTTATCCTGAAATAAACTAAGTTATTGCATATCGACTCTAGTCAAATATAAGCCGCCATCATGCAGTTGATCATGAAACACACGACGTTATTGCATATTACCCTACTCAAGTATAGGCCCCGATCGATAAAAATTCCAATTTATGGTGAATTACACGGCGTTATTGCATATCGGCCCTAGTCAAGTATAAGCCCCCAAACAAAAACATGCAAATTATCATAGGATGCACGACGTTATTGCATATTGATTCTAGTCAAGTATCAACCCCCAACCAAAAACATGCAGTTTATCATAAAACACACGACTTTATTGCATATTCATCCTAGTCAAGTATCAACCCCCAACCAAAACAATGCAATTTATCCTGAAATACAAGACGTTATCGCATATCGGCTGTAGTCAAGAATAGGCCTCTATCCAAGAAAATGCAGCTGATCATGGAATACACGACGTTATTGCATATTAATTCTAGTCAAGTATAAGCCGTCATTCAACAAAATGCATTTTCATGGATTACACGACTTTATTGCTTATTCATCCTAGTCAAGTATCTGCCGCCATCCAAGGAAATACAATTTATCACGGAATACACGACGTTATTGCATATTCATCCTAGTCATCTATCAGCCCCCAACCAAAACAATGCAATTTATCCTAAAATACACGACGTTATCGCATATCGGCTCTAGTCAAGTATAAACCGCCATTCTAGACAATGGAGTTGGTCATGAAATACACGACTTTATTGCATATCGTTCCTAGTCAAGTTTAAGCCGCCATCCAAGAAAATGCAGTTGATCATGGAATACACGATGTTATTGCATATTGATCCTAGTCAAGTATAAGCCGCCATCCAAGAAAATGCAGTTGATCATGGAATACACGATGTTATTGCATATTGATCCTAGTCAAGTATAAGCCGCCATCCAAGAAAATGCAGTTTATCATGGAAATACACGACGTTACGGGATATCGAATCTAGTCAAATGTATGCCCCCAACCAAGAAAATGAAATCAAAGATGTTGTTGGTACGTACTTTTTATGAATTGATGCAATTTATTTGAATGATTTACATACCGGAACATAATGTTTACATTACAGATATAATGAAAGTGCGTATAGGTGTAAGCACTGTAACACTATGTAAAGCAAAAGAGCTAACAGTTTAAGTTTTTTATCTCCGGATGCCTTTGTTCGCGTTTGACCATATCTACTTGACGGTAAGATGGGATAAAGACTTATTAAGACTGAGTGTGTTCGCACGTTTGCACTTTCATCGCGCCCATTGCCTTGTTCTAAGTCTTGTTGAGGTACCTGCTGCTGCCGGCCAATCAAGGGTGCAAACAGGGGGCCGAGAGCGCTAAACCTATGTCTTGTTATCCACGGTTTAATACCTGAAGCTTTAGGCCTACTTTTAACAACCACTGGTTTTTGAAAGTACGTCACAAAACATTTCGTTATATATTCTTTTCTGAAGATGCTCGACGTAACCGCCCAACCAAAACGTTAAAAATATATACGGTAGCTTTTAGCGATAATTGGTTGTTTATTGCTTTACCGGAAAAATAGTTAGCTTAAACTAATTTCAGTACACCTAGAACAAAAAAATCACTTTGATTCGCTAAAATGACTATGACGTATTCAATTCCATGTTTTTATTTAACGGGGCGTTTGCGTTTGAAGTCGCTTTGTCGAGCTTTTTGCAGCGAATATTTCCCGTTAACAGTTCCTCTTATAGGTTGATATATGTCTTACCCAGACAGGTGTGGAGGAAAAGTTTTGCGATAAGAACAGGAGTAGGCGAGCAAAGTAGTTAGCGAAGGTGAGGGGGAGAGATGCGGGCCCTAGTCAAGTATAAGCCGCCATCCAAGAAAATGCAATTTATC
The DNA here is from genome assembly GCA_963675345.1 of Trididemnum clinides. Classification (NCBI taxonomy): domain Eukaryota; kingdom Metazoa; phylum Chordata; class Ascidiacea; order Aplousobranchia; family Didemnidae; genus Trididemnum; species Trididemnum clinides. The sequence goes on from OY776301.1 coordinate 17,391,474, forward strand.
TTGATATACATGACGTTATTGCATATCGACCCTAGTCAAGTATAAACCCCCATTCAAGAAAATGCATTTTATCATCAAATACAGGACGTTAATGCAATATGATCCTTGTCAAGTGTAAGTACCAATAAGAAAATGCAAATTATTAAAATTACAACAAAGCGAGATCAAACAAGCAGTGAATCGATAAAAAAAGAAGCATTACAAGCCAAATACAAAAATTTTAAATATCTGATTGATCGCTTGATCAATAACATCACTGCTGCAATGACAATTTATGGCAGTGGATATTGCAATGTTATTGATTGTAAAAGATCCGAAAATACTTTCATTTTTGTTCTTTTTAGACGCCACAAAAATTCATCCAGATAAGTTGGGAATAAAATTTTGACGGGTACCGTGCATGCGCTTGAACTTCGACTTGCATGCAGACCATACACTTTCGATATCGTTTGTGTGGACATCGTTACGTGCCACAAACCAGCGTCTGTGATTAACGGTGTGGTGAGTGTATCCCAAAGCTGAAAAATCACATAATCATCTCTGCAGTAACTACTGTCTTTGTAGTATTTACCCGTCAAACCGACATAGGCTCCCCATTCATCGGAATGAATTTCAGTTCCTGGAGCAATATTCGCCATGATGATGGGTTGCAACGTTTGTCGATCTCGTTTATCAACAAGTTGCATAAAAACTTGTCTGAAATATTAATATCTTCATGAAGTTAAAATCGCTTACTTTAAAACAAAAGATGCTGTAATATCATTCCAATATTTTACCATTCATCTTGGTCTTCCACCCGCTTCTGATATTAATAGGCTTCAAATAATATAAAGTCTATGGTCCTCCTCAATCCTTTAACTCCCCTAATTTGTTGATAACCATGTTGACCTATTACTCACAGAAGAAAGAAATTTTAGTTTGGTTCGTAAACTGCACAAGAGAAAAACGACTGACCACGTTGGCAAAAAGATAACATTGGCCAAACAGTCGCAAAATTTCGTGGAGTGTAAAAGAGCCTTTTCTCCTACTTTCTTCACAACTGCGCCTAAAACCTACCTTGTTTGGAGGTCAATTCCACCAAATAGCCACTGCGCTGGGACAACTCGGCCACGCTGATTAGCGGCAGGTTTTCTCCTCGCCACTAAAGTTTCGTCAATTGCCACAATGTGGCCAACACCACCAATTGGAGATGCGTTGGCAATAAGATCTTGTGAACAAATCTAAATGATACAAGTGATTGCTAACATGTTGCTTATTTTTATCGTATATGTATATATATATATATATATATATATATATATATATATACTACCTGATTTTGCCAGCGTCGACTGCACTCGATTATTGTTTTATTATGATCTTTTTTCTTAAACTTTGGATTACATTACCTTTCACTTTGCCCCTAATTCAGACCTCCCAACTCTTAAATGAAGATTAGTGTTTAAAACCGATACAAAGAGATTGATGTGATTAATTTTGGTGTATTGATTAAAGTTTGTATGTCCAGTGGTTTTGAAAGAGTTGAGCTTAAAAAAAAGCCGCAAAGCACAAAATGGCTTGCTGCATTCTGAATAAACATTGCAATATTGAAAAAAACTCCATTTCGGGGATAAGCTTCTCGATATCTGCCGAATGAGCCATTAACCACGTTTCTGCGGCTAGCGTATTTCAAAATATTCATAAAAAACATTTTTCCAATCAATTGTTCGTTATGACGTCATAGGAAATTGTAAAAACGCAAAAAAATTTAAAGTTAACAAGTCGGACGCTGGCTTTTATGCTCAAAATAACATTCATTTGTCTAAAAAGGCAATTTTTGAAAAAATTATCAAAAAATTTGGTACATAAATAAAGATGCTTATTTCCCGTAAAAACTGGCACCAGTCCACTGCAGTGGGTTTGCTGATACGGCAGTCTTGCATAATTATATCAAGACCGTGGTCTCTAGCCCAGCAAAAACATATCTTTAAGCATTGTTCCAACTTCAGGCTTGACTTTTCAAAAAACGAATCCTTTCTTATGGACATTGTAGTACGACATCCCTTTCAAAAAAATACACTACATTTTGTTCCATTTGTTTAAGCAATAGCTTAGACCAGGGATAGACAACCTTTTTAGCCGGAGGGCCGCATTGATCACTAAAGAGTTGGCCAAGGGCCAGTGTTCATGTAAGTGTCCAAAAAAAAGGTCCACCTTCTTGCATTGTCGTATTACAGAACGTGGACGTGATGGTCTCTAAAACAAAAGGTTATCACCCTCTGAATGGACAGAAAATGCGTCTGTGCAAACTGACAAATGCCTTTTTCATCGTGACGTGTAAAGTTTTTGGTTCTTTAATACGGTAATTGTTTCTCCTCCTATCATTGTCACTCAGGTTTACTGAAGTTTCAAAAGTGCTCGCGGGCCGCACAAAATGCTCTCGGGGGCCGCATGAGGCCCGCGGGCCGTAGGTTGCCCACCCCTAGCTTAGACCATTTGCACTGCCTCTTAAGCTCACGACAAGTTTAATCAGAAGATAACTTTTTTGAAGTAAATTTCTGTGACAATTGAAGTGAATTTACTGCTACCGATACCTTTTTAAACTTGCAAAATGTTTAGGAAAGAAAGTTTAGTTTGTAGGCTATATGCACAGTATGAGACCACATAGTGGTGTCATTGGAATCGATGAATTAGTAGAGTGTCATACTTATTTTGTGTGATTAACGGTGGAACCTTGACGCAGATGAGCTTACAGTTAGACAAAGAGACAACATTTTTGAATTCAAGTTTTACCCAGTCCTTTAGCTTAGTTAAAACTCGGTATATTATGAGCTATTTGAAAACCGATGTGATGCCCAATAGCAGCTTTTACTAAATAGTCATTAAAATTGACACAAACTCATAACGATATGAGCACAGGAATGCTCACTGTGTTGGAACATCGCCACACTTTTCCATCTACTACCGATGATGTATTTTGCATCAGCATGTTGCTGTTGCACCGCAAGCAGCTTCTCCTGTTTGCAAGAAGCCCGTGCTGCTGCATCCACATTCTTGTTGAATCAGCAATCCCAAATCCGATAATGGTTCCAACTTCCCAAGGATCTTTACCCTCTAAAATAGAGAAATCTACCATTTTATTATGTATTTTACGACTATTTGCTGAAATACAAGCAAATTGTTTTTTTTCAATGAAAAATAAATAAAGATGCGTAACACTGCACTGAGCAAAAATGGTCATAGACATAATATTGTAGGTTCATCGCATACTACGGTTCTATCCCTTTCCCCACCCCCCACCCTCCCCCAGGAAAAATTCAGATCGATGATACAAAAACAAACTATTTTCAGTTCATTAATGTTTTGCAGAGCAGTTTGTAAAATCTACTTGTAAAATGAAAGAGAAATAGAATGGTTTTTGGCCTCTCTGAAGGTATTATGTACCCCGTCCACTTCATGCAGCAAATAGTTTTCAGGGTGCTGCTAACTGAACGACCGAAGAAAAACAGCCCGCACTATCTGTAACATCAGTCTACTGCTTTTTCCTCTTTTGTTTCCTTGCCTTTCTCCTTCACGCCTTCCTATTCCTCTTTCTCTTGTAGTGAGCAGCAACGTTCATCCCAATTATGCCACATCTTTCCTTGCTCTGTGTGCGCCGGCAATATGGTCAGGAAAAGGTCAGTGCTGTACCTGCCCCAAATGAGTACATTTCAAGTTCACCTTCCTCTCCTCCTCTTTAAAATTCAACTTTACAACCGACACTCCTAAAGTTGTTCTCCTTACTTAATCTCGGCTTGCCTTGAAATTTTCCTGCCTACCAATTTTTAGCGGCCCTCCAGCACCTACACCACCGATGTGGATCGCAATTTAGCTTTTTTCCCCTTTCTAACGTATCTTTCCCCCTCACCTTCGCTAACTACTTTGCTCGCCTACTCCTGTTCTTATCGCAAAACTTTTCCTCCACACCTGTCTGGGTAAGACATATATCAACCTATAAGAGGAACTGTTAACGGGAAATATTCGCTGCAAAAAGCTCGACAAAGCGACTTCAAACGCAAACGCCCCGTTAAATAAAAACATGGAATTGAATACGTCATAGTCATTTTAGCGAATCAAAGTGATTTTTTTGTTCTAGGTGTACTGAAATTAGTTTAAGCTAACTATTTTTCCGGTAAAGCAATAAACAACCAATTATCGCTAAAAGCTACCGTATATATTTTTAACGTTTTGGTTGGGCGGTTACGTCGAGCATCTTCAGAAAAGAATATATAACGAAATGTTTTGTGACGTACTTTCAAAAACCAGTGGTTGTTAAAAGTAGGCCTAAAGCTTCAGGTATTAAACCGTGGATAACAAGACATAGGTTTAGCGCTCTCGGCCCCCTGTTTGCACCCTTGATTGGCCGGCAGCAGCAGGTACCTCAACAAGACTTAGAACAAGGCAATGGGCGCGATGAAAGTGCAAACGTGCGAACACACTCAGTCTTAATAAGTCTTTATCCCATCTTACCGTCAAGTAGATATGGTCAAACGCGAACAAAGGCATCCGGAGATAAAAAACTTAAACTGTTAGCTCTTTTGCTTTACATAGTGTTACAGTGCTTACACCTATACGCACTTTCATTATATCTGTAATGTAAACATTATGTTCCGGTATGTAAATCATTCAAATAAATTGCATCAATTCATAAAAAGTACGTACCAACAACATCTTTGATTTCATTTTCTTGGTTGGGGGCATACATTTGACTAGATTCGATATCCCGTAACGTCGTGTATTTCCATGATAAACTGCATTTTCTTGGACGGCGGCTTATACTTGACTAGAATCAATATGCAATAACGTCGTGTATTCCATGATCAGCTGCATTTTCTTGCATAGAGGCTTATTCTTGACTACAGCCGATATGCGATAACGTCTTGTATTTCAGGATAAATTGCATTTTTTTGGTTGGGGGTTGATACTTGACTAGGATGAATATGCAATAAAGTCGTGTGTTTTATGATAAACTGCATGTTTTTGGTTGGGGGCTTATACTTGACTAGAATCAATATGCAATAACGTCGTGTATTCCTTGATAAACTGCATTTTCTTGGATGGCGGCAGATACTTGACTAGGGTCGCCATGCAATAACGTCGAGTGTTTCATGATGAATTGCATTTTATTGGTTTGGGGTTTATACTTCAACAGGGCCGATATGCGATAACGTCTTGTATTCCATGATAAATTGTATTGTTTTGGATGGTGGATTATACTTGACTAGGATGAATATGCAATAACGTCGTGTATTCCATGAATTGCATTTTATTGAATGGCGGCTCAAACTTCACTAGAGCCGATATGTAATAGCATCGTGTCTTCTATGATAAATTGGATTTTTTTGGTTGGGGGCTTATACTTTACTAGGGTCAATGTGCAATAACGTCGCGTATTGCAGAATAACTTGCATTTTGTTAGATGGGAGCTTATACTTGACTAGGGTAATATGCAACAACGTCGGGTGTTATGTCATAAATCGTTTTTCATTGAAATTGCGTTTCGATGTGCGCGAGTTTTGAGCTTGTGATCCTTTTGCTCTGAAATTTTGCGAGGCTGACCTGTCTGATAAGGTCAAATACCTAATTAGCGTATTCTCGTTTGTGTGTTTTTTCAATTATTGTAACCGCGGGGGTACGCTTTGTTCTGCCGCATTGTTATTTTTAGCTAGGCTCGTTAACAGATTTCAATTCCGCTGCATTGTTCTAATTCATTGATATCAGTTGAAATTTCTACTCAAAACCTTTCATCATTGCATTGTTTACCGCAGCAGCAGCAACTAAAGTTCGTTAGTGTAAGGCACTATGAATTATGAAATCAACAAACATCTTATATTGTACCATTTTTTAGCTATAAGAATTTGTAATTAAATTATTTAAAGTTGTTGGATGTTCTGTCGAAAAACAAGTTGCTAAGTTTCGCATATCGGTCATTTACGCAAGTAACAATTACATTGTATCTGTTACTTTTGTTACAGAAACCAGTTTGCTATAAATTTGTGGCAATTATTTCATTTCTGGTTCATTGATTTCTCCTCGAATTTTCACTGAATAAACTGCGTTTCAATGACGACATCTCGTCCTTCTCTTGTTCGCCCCAGCGTGAGGCAGACACGCGTGTTGCGACGTAACATCGCGTATTCCATGATAAAATGCATTTTCTTGTTTGGGGGCTTATACTTGACTAGGGTCGATATGCAATAACGTCATGTATTTCCTGGTAAACTGCATTGCTTTGGATGGCGGCATTTCCTGGTAAACTGCATTGTTTTGATAAAATGCATTTTCTTGTTTGGGGGCTTATACTTGACGAGGGCCGATATGCAATAACGTCATGTATTTCCTGGTAAACTGCATTGCTTTGGATGGCGGCATTTCCTGGTAAACTGCATTGTTTTGATAAAATGCATTTTCTTGTTTGGGGGCTTATACTTGACGAGGGCCGATATGCAATAACGTCATGTATTTCCTGGTAAACTGCATTGTTTTGGATGGCGGTATTTCCTGATAAACTGCATTGTTTTGGATGGCGGCTTATACTTGACTAGGGCCGATAGATAATAACGTCGTGTTTTCTATGATAAATTGCATGTTTTTGTTTGGGGGCTTATACTTGACTAGGGTCGATACCGCAATAATGTCGTGTATTCCAGGATAAAATGCATTTTCTTGTTTGGGGGCTTATACTTGACCAGGATCAGTATGACTAGGATTAGTATGCAATAACGTTGTGTATTTCATGATCAACTGCATTTTCTTGGATGGCGGCTTATACTTGACTAGGGTCGATATGCGATGATGTCGTGTATTTCATGATGGTGGGGTCTCATATTGAGAGTGATCTGTAAGTGTTCGCATAGTATGCAGGTAGTTGAGCATCAGGTTCTATTTTGGTTTTGAGAATTTACACTTTATTTGGGTTTGTATACAATAGCGTTGTGCATTTCAGCATGAAATTGCGTTTTTCTCATGGGACATATGCTTAACAAGTGTTGTTATGGCAAGCTTGTTTTTCATTACATTAATCTCGTATTTGTGGTGGTGCCAGTTTAGAACATTGGATTGTTTTTACACCAAAACCAAAAAAGAGCCCATTGGAAAGGGTTAATCAATCATTTGAAATGTGATGTGCTTGCAAACAGCGCTTTTGTATTTAACATCTTGTCTCTGAAAAGGTACAAATTTTAAGCCTTTATATTAAGAAAGAGCGCAATTTTCGCATGTTTTGATGGCATCATGACGTCGCTGTGGCGTTACGGTACACACCTGTGGTCGATGATCAACTGCTGTTAGTGACTCGGCTCTGCGAACAGTTCTTCTGTACTAAAAACACGTTTCTAACAGTTTCAGTTATAAGAAAGCTAGCGATAATAAAGAAACAAGAGTATCTCATTCGCGCGCATTGCGTTCGTCACGTAAAACACGTCATGCAACGCTCGTCACGTGATTGCCTATTACAGAGCATAACGGCCGATTCTTTACTAGCCCCGTTTTTTGCAACCCATGGCTGCACCTACTATTTCTCATCCTGGAGCTTGAGGTCCAGTTTCAATACTTGAAAGGTCCAGATTTGGACCGTGGTCTGCCAGTTGAGGAGCCCTGACTTATGACATTACTCAAAGGAATATTCCTTTCAGCAAAAAGACTTTCAACAGAGTTGATCAGCCCATTCGCAGTCCCATTTTCTACTACAACCATACTCAGAAGAGCATCAACATCAAGTTTATTGTGGTCAAAGTATCTTACTACAATGTCCAAAACTTGGATAACAGAAATATTCGTGCTTTCATCAATGATAATAGAAAACTTTTGCTTATGGCAAATATCATCAAAGGACAACTTTTTGTGGTAAGCTATACCATCCTGAATGATGTATGAAAGCTTAGTGCGTTTTCTGTCTAACTTTTTGAGTATATAACTATCACAAATTGTGAAAAAAGTATTGATCTTCATATGAGACTTTCCAGCATTGAAATTTTTCTTGTGCTTGTCAGTCTTGCTGTGAGCCAATAACATTGATTTATTAGCATTCTCCAGTGTAGTTTTGCAACATACACATAACTGTGGCTTTCATTTGTGTCATCTTTTTTTTCTTTCAGTCTTTGAATTCAGGATCTTTTAGCCATTGTTTTTTGAATGACTGTCCATACCACAGTTTTTGTTTCTTTTGGGGGTTTTCACATTCATCACTTATTTTTGTTTACTAATAACAATAGAATAAGTGCAAAAACGCAGTACCAGTTCAAGAGTCTGTAGCAAGCTAACGACATAACTATTTTAGTTTTGTCATATTGATAGGCCTACATTAAATACCATATACCAAATACCATAACTGCCATGTTCCAGCAAAAACAACTTAAAAGTTGCTCAAATCGAGCAAAACCCAGATTCAACAAAATTTTCTAAAAAAACCTAGAAACCTAGACATGCTAAAAACAACCTAGATTTAGGTGGAAAAGCACAGCGCTGGCATCCTTGGCAGTATTATCCTGTGGGTTATGGTCTTGTCTTTTTAAGCAGAATCAAAAATATTTTAAAAATCAATTAGTATTTGGAAAATTTTGTGTTGTAAGCTGTCATTATAGCAGGATAGCCTGCGTTATACCTTAAGAATTTTATATAAGTACTGGTAGACCTAAAATACTTTAGCCAGTTTGCTGCTGTTACAGGCTCATTAGTAAGACTGCCTCATGTAGAAAAAAATTGTAATGCACGTATATTGCAATGCTTACGGTTCAGGCTAGGTCTGTAAAGAATAGCATTTTGGGCATGATTAATATTCAGAAACCTGGCATTGAAAAAAGTGTGACAAAGTCTGCGATTGAAGGCAAGATTCCCTCTGCCCCAAATAAAGTAGAATTCTGCTGCAAAAAATGTTTTTACCACAATTACTGTCACTAAAAAATACAAGTTATGCTGAGCTAGCCATCCCTTACCATTTTCTGTAATACTGCTAAAACACAGAAGTTTGATCGACTAACCCCAACCCTAATGTTATTCTGCAAAATTTCTGCATTTTAGTCATATCCAATTCTCTGAAACGCTTTCTTGGATTTTCATGTTTCAATAGTATATTGCATTTTTTCATGAAGTTGATATTGTGATGTTTGCCTAAGCCATATATTTTTTTTTATTTGTCATTGTATTCTCCACGAGAAAGTGAATTGTATCACTATATTTTGGACAGGATGTACGCACATGCTTGGGAGTTGCCATTTCTGTGGTGTCTGGGCCACCTGTCTTCCAAAATAAAGGTGGGGGTGTCCCGTTAAGTGCCTTGCCCAAAGACACAACAGGTGAACTTGCTGGCTTGTTATCCACAACCTCCACTAAGAGCAGGGAGGCTGTGGATACTATTTTTTAAAGTCTTAGAATGACTTGACTGGGGAATTGAACCCCAGGTCTACCAACTGCAAAGCAAATGCTCTAACCACTCCGCCATTGCGTTTATTTGGATGGCACATGTTGTCAGCTCTTATGCGTGGTGCTTATGTAACATGCACCACAGGTCAAATTTTAAATGGTTCAGGTCATCGACTCTACATTGGGTAGTCATGTGATGTACTGGCATACCACAGACGTTGGGTTTTGTAGGCAGGGGGCTAAGAGAAAGAGGTTGCATTGATGGACAAATGAGGATCAGCTATCGGAAATTAGTAGATTTTGTGAAGGTGATGGTAATGGGGCAAGGTTTAATAGGGCAATTTAACATTCCGCAATAGAAATGACCGTGGGGCGTCAATTGCCTTATTTGCATTACTATGTGCTTATTGCCCTATGCCCTTTCATTGCCTTATACTTATCATCTCATGCCGGCAGCTCCAATCACACCTAAAATGAGCAACACTAAGATGTAAAACTATAGAAATTTGTACTGAAGTTGTAGCTGAAATATGGAAATGATGAATCATAAAAATTCGTTTTAAAATGTAGAAACACTAAGTTACCAAAATTGGAAATTACTAACCAATAGAGGTTTGGAAAAACTACCAACTAAAGAAATACGAATATTGTAGAAACACAAAATTATTCCCCAATTGGATAAAATCAGATAATTGACTTGAGTTGAACTATGCATCTCAAAGTTTGATCACTAAGCTGTTCTGGAGATCAGTCATGAGATTCTGTAGTACTGCAGTCTCTCTGATTTCACTGGTGTTTTTTCATTTACTTGTAGATCTCGTTTTCCATATTGTAGTGTTTCCCACTAAAACTGGAAATAAAGGTCTCTTGCTCAAATTATGCTGAAATTGGTATCAGAGTATGATTGTGGATCAAGATAGAATAGCAATTTTAATGCTCTTGAATTAGTAAATAAACATTTTTGACGCTTCTGTTTTGTAAATAGCCAAAGTGTAATTATTCAATTCACCTCACTTGTTGTTGGCTTTGATCTATTTTCAATGTGTTTGTCTTCAGTTATTGCAAAGATTTTACATTTAAATGCTTTGTAATGGGGCCCCAGAAAAAGTGTACATAATAATGATTCTACATGAAAATCGCCAATAAAATCACTAAACTGCAAATGCTAGTGAGCAGATTGATGAGTCGTATGAAAGATCACATGAAAATCAATATCAGCTAAGCTTTATACTCTTCTGAATTTGTGTTTTATTAATTTTATCAATTGGATTAAAATGCCATCTACTTTTTTCAAACAAAATCTAACTTTGTTAAGTAGTCAGTTTGATAAGTTGCTCTATTTTTAATATTGAACAAAAAAATCACAAAGCTAAGGCATAAAAATTGAAAGATTATATTGACAGCAATGTTTGCATTTTCTGCAGTTAAAAGTTGAACAGTAAGTGTATTTTCTAAGAGCAACGATAAATGTTTTGTCAATTGAGATTGGCAACTTACAAAATATTCCAATAATATCTTCATTTTCCAGTGGTGTTAAAACATTGGCCATGATAACATCCAAAGTTGGCAATTCAGAAGAAAAGCGCTGTATAAATGTACCACTGGCATGTGACTTAAGCTCAATAATTGATGTCGAATTAAAATACACAATTAGATATGAAGTCTCATTCATTTTTTGTATTTTTCTGCGTATGTGTGTATGAACATTAAGGTGTGACAAGGTTAAATCACTCCCGTTGAAAAGAAAAAATGTTTAGGCTTTGTGGTGCTGTGTTTTGTCAGGCCACTGTTGTGTCACAATAAATGTTGCTATATTCTGTCTAAATTTGATGACAATGAGTCTTGGACTTGCATGCAATTTAATTTTTAAATGAAGTTTTCAAAGCAGTCATCTGACTATAATGTCGTTCAGAACTGATAAGCAAGATTTAAAGGTAATGTTTCCAAGACATAAGTGCGCTTATATTCCCAAAAGATAACTGGAAATCTTCCCCCTAGATCTGAAAACCCTTGCCATGTGACTCTTTTCTTTGGGGGTATGCAACAGGCTTGGTATACATATCTCATTTCGCAACATCAATGAATGATGTGAACATTTTGATAAACTTGATTCTTGGTAACCATTGAGCCATTTAGGCTTGTTCACGTTCATTAAAAAATGGAATACCGTTTAGATGTGTGCTGTAAAACCAAAGTCTTGCACATATAAAAAAATCTTGTAAAGCATTCATGTCGTGAATTTTTGTATTTAAATTTTTACCACAAAACTTGAGAGCAGTAGCATTCAGGAAATACAAGTTGTGTTTTTATTTTTGACAGTCGTTGAAATACAGGGTGTCATAAAAGCGGTTGTCTTTGCAACACTCGTATATCAGATTTTTACCTGTACATTTTTGTTCATATTTTATCACTTACTAAATATGTATATTTGCACTTGCCCCATGAAGCGCATTGTCTAGTAAATTGTAAAGGTTATTTGATGCTTTTTGGCCTCCCACCTGTATTTTATATGATCTATTTGTTGTTCTTTTCATCTACTTATGGTAAGTTTTTTATAAGACAAATAAATTGAATGCTAGCTACAGTGCAGTGTATATTACATTGTTAGGCTTATTGGCTGGTACAAGATTACGTTTGCTGAAGTCAGCAACGATCAAATGATATTTTTCATTGATTGTATTCTTAGGTGTTTTGTTTGTACTGATACATTATTATAGACTGGTTCCAATGTCTAAATCTGGATTCAGACGAATTGACGTTGATCAATATGACGAAGAAAAGTTCAAAGATGATCAAATTGTTCAAGATGAAAGTGGTCCAGATGAGCAAGAAGTAAATGGGTTTTTAATGAGTGGAAATAGCCTAAAAGCTTTAAAATCTTGTTTGCAAAACCCTCTTTATCGTAGTAAGGACGCTGCTATGAAAAGCAAAGCTGTGTTGTTAGCTGTTCGTGTACTTACTTCCTTCAAGTCTAGTGAAATTAGCGGAGCAGTGGAGTCACTTGATATTCAAGAACTTGATGTGTTGATGAAATACATTTATAAAGGATTTTCACTTGGGCTTGACGGTCAGCAATGTGGGAGCCTGTTGTCATGGCATGAAAAAGTGACTGCCAAAGGAGGAATGGGATGCATTATTCGTGTGTTGGCGGACAGAAAACGATTGTAATGTTTATCGAATGCAATACATTAAAAAACCAAGTAGTCTTAATTATGTGATTACCTGGCAGCTACTTTTATCATATAATAAAACAAGTTTTTATTTTTATGAAATTGCATTGCAGACTTATTGATTGTTATGAAAAGGGTATATGATTACAACACCATTGATTTAAATCATTTTTCGCCACATACTGTAACTGATTTGTAATACAGCTTTGAAATAAGGTTCTGTGTGTTTTCACACTGATTTAATCAGTGGTTGCTCGCTTCAAACAAGACAGACAGCTTTTAATAAAACACCATTTTTCAAACCTATTCACTAGTATCAGAATTATTTAGATAATTGCGTGTAATTTGGCAAGTTTGGATAGGATCAATTATAGAATTTTGTCATAGTTTTTGTGTTACAAAACTCGTACTTTATGTTAAGGTCAGAATTAGATTAAAATTGTAACTATTACCAGTAACCCTGACCTTGATGCTAACACCTGTTTGTTTTTGACCACAAATTTGCCTTGAACTTGTAATATGCGGAGTTTGTATTGCATTGCGTATATGAGTGAATTAGATAATGTAGGTGTTTGCACAATGCACGCGGTACAATTATTTTCCTTTCTAAAGCTGTTTACTTGATTTATGTTTGCAGAATTTTAGTTGTTTTATGTAACGTAACTTATACGATGTTTTAATATCTGAGAGTGATATGACATTTGCTTTCTATATAATTATCGTCTGATAATTGTTAAGCTAATTTTGTATGGCTATATCAAGGCCAGCATTTTAGTTTGATACGAACTGGAACATAGTTAATTGTGATGCTATAAGCGGTACTGCGTGAATGTGTTTGGTAGAAGGCTTCATTTTTCACCATTTTTGAAACTAAATGTGCTTGCGATGAGATATTGAACACTGATCACAAAATCTGTAATTATTGCGATTAGGATGTCATTTTAAGATTTCAGTTTAAAGTTTTGGAGCCAATTTGGGAGGGGTATGGTTATGCCACTAAATGGGACTTGAGTTAAAATGACCGAATGGTTGATTTCCTACCATTTAATAGAGTGTAAAGTCATATATCTATTGGTTCACGAGTTGTTTGGAGAAATTTGAATTCTTACCTATTTAAATGCAAAAAATACCTCATGACCTGCAATATAAATTTAGACTGTCACTTGAGCTAAGGTAGCACTTTATTTAATTTGGTAAAAGTCAAAAGCTATTTGGTTGACATATGTTATTAAAAATTTTAATAGTACAAGTACTATAGCTACTGCTACCAACGATTACTCGATCAACCTACCTTGCAATTTGCTTGTTTATACATGTCGAAGCCGTATGGTATTCAAAGCCACTTCCATACCAAGCACTTAAACAATGGCCATCGGTTTATGGATACATGGAATGCGACGCAACATCAGCTCTCACAATTATCCACTTCGGACATTCTATCTTGCTGGTTGGCGTAGCTAATTCGGCTATTTGAATCCCGTACGGCCAAGCAGACTATGACCTTGATACATTAGTGTAGTTATTATGACTGAGATCTTAGTAGTTATTCTATTTCATGAATAATAGTTTCCTTACAACCATTAATTTTGATTGGAATCATTACTTGAATCCCCGTCAAATAGTGATATTTTTGGTGTGTGGCATATCCCACTTGTGGTAAAATCGTACTTGGCTCCGTTAACTCATGAAGCCGAATTGCCAATATTAACATCGGTGTATGTAAAGCGGCAACTCAAATCGTGCTTTCAATTACATGTATAAAAAGAACATTTTTGACTGGTTGGTGTAAAGTGGGTACTATTTCATCTTCAACCATTGTTTTGTCACATTGAGAGTTGCAAGGTCTAGAAGAGATCTCATTGAAATAATGGTCTTGCTGCAGTAATGTTTGATAAGGGAAAATTGTAATCACTACGAAACAATGGCATTTTGCTGGATGGGTTGAGTCACAAACCGCTTGTTGCATAAGCAGAATTCCTCAACTTCTTTCCAACCTACGGACCAATTTAATGTACAATAAATCTAAAGCAAGCTCACGGTGGCACTGTTAAGGCTGACTGGTATGTTATTGGATAAACGAATACGAGCTTCCGCTGTTAAAACTACCGCTTCGTCATGTTCCGTAAAACAGCAACAACGAGATACACAAGCTAAAAAAACTTACCAGTGGGTCGAGGAACCCAAAGAAAAAGCTGTGAGATCGAATCTAGAAAATGATAAAATCTGGCAGTAAAACTGCCTCACGCTAAACTTGACTTAAAGCTGACCCTCGTAGTAAGCTAAAAACTAAAAGCACGAGTAAAACTTTTCAGCTTCTGCGAGGAAAGGAGCTTAAAGTCCGGTTTAGCGTGAGACGGTTTCACTGCCTGATTTTATCATTTTCTAGATTCGACCTCACAGCTTTTCCCCTTTGAGTTTCTCGATCCGCAGATATATTTTTTTTTTGCTTGTAAGTTTTTTAGCTTGTATTTTTAATTGTTGCTATTTTACAGCTCATGACGAAGCGTTAGTTTTAACCGCGAAAGCTCGTGTTCGTTTATCTGATAATGCATCAGTTAGTCTTAATAGTACCACCGTGAGCTTACTTTAGCTTTATTGTTCTATGCCTAAAATAAACGTGGCTAACCATTCTAATTACAATTTAAAATGGACATTATTTTCACGTATCAACCTTCAGAGTATGGGAGATAATTACACCAAAGCAACCCTGAAAGCCGGGACTTTTTTTTTGCGACCCGGGACCAAATATTTGAAGGACTAACAGTTGTTGACAACTGGCATGAACTTAAGTATTGTACCATCAAAATTGTTAACGCCACATAATATTCAATAAATAGTTTAGCCCAGATTGTCACCAAATAATGATAACTATCACTTCAATAAATAGTTTAGCCCAGATTGTCACCAAATAATGATAACTATCACCCTAGTGCCCCTCTTTCACATGAAAGAATGGCACAAATGGTAATTTAAATTCGCACCGCATAGCTAATCAAGAACAGGTTAGAAAAAAGCATCAGCTTGTTTCAAACCGATCATGAATAGAAATTTCACACTGGTAGCCCCACATCATCAAGCCAGACTGCTTGTTTGGGATGGGAAAAAGTCGCTTCCCACAACATGCTGGATGAGCAGCTTCACTAGTCTAGCATGAGAAAAAACGGCACTTTCTGACTTTAACTTGAGTAGTTGCAGCATTTTAGCTGCTTTGGTGGTTTGCACAATTAAAGTTATGAGAACAACTTTCAACATACAATAGTTTTGCTTCAAGGTCTGGATTTTTGTATTTTGCGTTCAAGCAGCGAAAAAATATATCTGTTCTGCAATTCAATTGACTACGCAATGCAACTCTTCAAATACTGAAATATTTGTTAGGCAATTCTTGATTCTTAGTCGCAAAAGAATTTTTGGTAATTCCAACAATTGCTGTTTAGATATTAATAAATTGATGACGTTTGATGTTGTTTGCATTGTTGTATGGTATCTTGGTAGTTATCATTACAGCACATAAAAAATCCTATGTAATTAAGTGAACATCTCTTAAGCAGTTAAGGCACCAAACTTTGAGAAGGGATTCTCATCATTTTCTTTAGATAGAATAGAGAAAGCAAATGCAGCTCTGAGATCAGTCCCGGGGATAAGTTCAGTCTTGTTGAACTACGGCAACATACAACAGCTTAATGTTTACTGATGCCGCTTGCACTGTCACGTTGTACTGAATTAATATCTTTGCAGGAGTTTATAGCTTTTTCATCTACTTTCTGTACGGATCTGATACAGATTGTTTTGCTTGTAGGCTAGAAGAAGTTAAGGAGGGAGCGGAAGATACGACTTCACGCTTGTTATTATCGTATCACCTATTGGTACTGCTGGAAGTCCAAAATTTCGAGGAGTAAGGCGCTTACTGCCTCGCTACGCCTCTTATGTATTGGCTATTCGTTTAGTAATTATTTTATTCGTTGTGCTTTTGGTGAGATTTCGGTGTTATCCTTCTCAACTAATTTACTGAAGAATGTATTTTCTTTGTGAAAAGTTTAATGTCCAGCTTACTTGTTTAATGTCTCATGGCATAGTCCTGCAAGGCTTTATAGGTTCTATTGGTATTGCTTGAGTGCTATTGCCTGGATAAAAAATTTGAAACTTATGTCATTGCATTGTAACGCGACGCAGTTGCTCGATTTTGTAACGTGTTTCGCGCGAGCTATATATTGTGCATTTTTGATTTGCTTTCCTCAGTAAGTACTTATTAAATTTTGAAGTTTTTGCTGCATTTCTCGCTTAATACTCAATCGATTTACCTTGTCCGTTTGCATTAGGCCTACAGAAGTTGTGATACTTAGCCTCTTGATTAATATTTTAGTTATTTTGTTTTGTTGCACCTTACAATAAATTACACTTTGGTGGAAATTCTTACTCTTTCATTACAAATAAATGATAGATTTTATCAGTAGTGTGATTATGTTGTGTTGTATTGCTTCATGTTTGATTAAAAAGCAATTGGGTGGTGGTAGACAGTAGGTATTAAATCAGGCTGTATCAGTGTTGGGGACGTAAAATCAAAGTTTTACCTTTTTATCGAACACGTCTTTGTTTTGGTAGGTTTTGAACCTACAGCTTCATGCACAGCCGGTAGCTGTTGAAAGTGTGATCTTGCTAAAAGGCGATAGGTTCCTTCAATTTTCAGAAAGCTCGCTGGGATGACTTTGCCTTCTACTTTGACTCTCACTGTCCCTCTGCAGAGGAATACTCATCTCTTTCCTCTGCTGCTGCGCTCTTTACCTCTCTGGCACTGAATGCGGCCAAATCTTCCATTCCTTTCGGCCGCATCAAACGCCCTCCTAAAGCCTGGTGGTCTGCTGAGGCGGAAAAAGCGGTTAGTGAAAGACGCAAGGCTTTCGCTGCCGCTCACAGAAGTGATGAAGATCGCCAGGCTTACATCTCCGCTTCTCGACGCGCCTGGTCAGTCATTGCCAAGGCTGAGGCATGGCAGACAACTTGCTTTTCTCTCACTCAAATCAAACCCGAAAACTGTATACTCCCTTCTCCACTCTATCGCTGGCTCTCCTTCCTCGTCTTCCTCCTTTCCTAACTTCTTCTCCCAGGGAATCGGCTTCGGTCTATGCCGCTTACCTGAGATCTCACTTTTTCGTTTCTCAGCCAAAGGCTCTGCGTAGCAGAGCCAGAGGCTACCTCTCTGAGCTTCGCCGAGCCACGTGTCCTGAGAAATCTCACGCGTCCTTTTGCTCTCCTTTCTCTCCCGCTGAATTTCATGCGACTGCCTCCAACCTCTCCTCGTCCACTGCCACTGGCCCAGACAAAGTTGCTTATTCCATGCTAAAGCACCTTCCTCGCTCTGGCATGGATTTTCTTCTTCACATCTTCCACCTTTCCTGGTCATTCCTTTCCTTCCATCTGGAAGACATCTTGTATTGTTCCCATTCACAAGATGGGAAAACCTCTCGACTCTCCTGCTTCCTTCAGGGCTATCTCTCTCACCTCCTGCAGATAAAAGCTTTCTAAACGCATCATTCTATCTCGTCTCCTCTTCTTTCTGGAATCTAGTTTCATTCTCTCTCCCCGCCAGGCCGGTTTACGCCTTGGACGTTCTAAACTTGATCAAATTCTGTTCCTTTCTCAGTCCATTTCGAATGAGTTTAACAAACCCAGGCGTGGCTCTCGGACAATCCTGTCTGCAATCGATTATTCTAAAGCTTTTGACTCTGTCTGGCATCCCGCCCTTTTCCACAAACTTATTTCGACTGGCCTCCCTCCTTGCTTTGCTCGTTGGACTCAATCTTTCCTTTCTGACAGGCGCGCTTGTGTGGTTTATCAAAAGCCGCTCCTTTCGAGTCCGTCGAGGTGTTCCGCAAGGATCCGTTCTTGGCCCTGTATTTTTCTCTTTTTTCATCGATGATTTCCCAGCTTCTCTACCTTCTTCCGTCAGCTGCTCTCTTTACGCTGACGATCTGGCCATTTGGTCCTCCTTTCCCTCGGTCCCCACTGCGGTGGAGGCCACACAAGGAGCTCTGTTTCGATTGGAGCGCTGGTCTGAGTACTGGTGTCTTCCTCTCAATCCGAGCAAATGTGAGGCCTCCCTCTTTTCAGTGGATCCCCACCAAGCTCACCTCCAGCCCAACCTCCTGCTACTCGGCTCCCGTCTCCGTTTCAATCCCACTTCAACCTTTGTTGGGGTCACCTTCGACCGCACTCTTTCCTTTTCTAAACATGTATCTTCGCTGAAGGCCACATTCTTCCCACGTCTCAAGGCCTTACGCTGTATCTGTGCTTCCTCATGGGGCCCTTCTAAGGAGTTCTCTCTTTTGTACAAGTCTTTTCTTCGGCCCGTTCTCATTTATGCTTCACCCAGATGGTTTCCTTTCCTAAGCGCTACCAATTTCATCAAAATGGAATGTCTCCACCGAGCGGCTAATCGCGCCATCACCGGTTGCCTCTCGTCCTCCCTTATCCCTTTACTACTCACCGAGGCTTCTCTACCTCCCCTACGAGTCACCTTCGCTCATTTCACTCTTTTATCTTATGAGCGGGCTCTTCGTCTCCCAATCTCCTTTCCTTTTTCAGGTTTGGCCAGACTTGGAGTGAAACCAAGACTCTGCAGATCGTCCTGGAAAGCTTTTACGTCCACTCACCCGCTCATGCTTCCTTTTACCTCTTCTAGGGAGGCTCTTCTTGCTTGCCCTCCCTTTCCTCCTTGGAATCTGCCTTCTTTCACCGTGGAGTCCAACCTTTTCTCTTCATGCTGTTGCTCTGATCCCCTCACTCTCGCCAAGGTGCTACTCTCGCCCACCTTGACTCTATGCCCCCTCATGATCTGGTACTCTGGACAGACGGCTCTGTTTCTTTTCCTTTTGGCAAGGGCGGCTCCGGCGTTCTTGCCAACTGCTCTCTCTGTGGCACTGAGGCCACTCTTTCCTTTTCGGCGGGCCCAGTATGCTCAAGTATTTCCGCTGAAGCTTGCGCCATTCTGCAAGCTCTTTGCTCATCTCAGCAGCACCAACAAGTATGCCATTTCTCTTCTCGTCTCCTCCTATCTGACTCTCGTTCTGTCCTCTCCTCCATCTTTCCTCTTGTCTCAGGCTCCGTGACGGGTCTAGCCGGAACTGTCTTTTCTCTCCTTCTGCTCTATCAAGCTACAATGGGTCTCCGGACACTCGTTTCTCCCGGGCAACGACGCGGCTGATGAGCTGGCCAGACCGGGAACGCTGCTTGCGCCTCCGCAATCCTTTATGGTCTCTCTCCTCTTATCTCTCGTATCCACTCTTGTCTTTTCTCGGACTGGAGGCATACTGTCTCATCGAAGTTCTTTGACACACAAGTTCCCTCGATTTCCACCGAGTAACTTGTGCTCCCTCGTCATGCTCGCTATGTCCTCTCCCGTCTACGCTGCGACGGACACAGCCTTCTTTTAGGTTCTTATCTCTCTAGGATTGGCAGAATCAAGAATTCTTCCTGCAGCGCCTGTGGACACTCGTCCAGGACATCTCTCATCTCATTCTGCACTGTCCAGCTACAGATTCTTTGCGCCGCTCGCTCTTTGGCGACTCTGTGTCTCTTTACGAACTCTAGTCCAGATCTTGGGGAGTTTCCCGGCTTCTGGGGCTCCATGGTCTTCCGCCATGCCCCCATCCCTGGGAAGGGGTCGGGTAACCAACAACAACAACAACTGGCTTGTCGTTTTGGTGCGACTATGTTGGATCGAATAAAGTTAACTCGACGATTGTTCGTCTGTGCGAAACACAGTTGACACCGTTAAGTCTACAACAAATCCAGGGATACCGGTATCTAGAACTAATTCTAGATATCCCTGAACAAATCAATATCATTTTGAATTGTCAATTGCACAAGGAAGTACAGATCAGGTCGTAAAGGCTGTTGTAAAATCGATGACGTATTTGAATGCACTGTGCTGAAGACAAGGATAGGGAAATTTTTGTGAGGCGGGATTCAGGAAATCTGAATATCCAAAAACCTCAGCGTTTGTTGCCTAGGTAGCGATGTTATTGTGGAAATTGCTGTTAGCTCAGAAACACACATTTAGTCATGTCGGTCTTGCCTATTAAGCTTATTTTCTACAGCAGATTGACTAATGGCCATGTCATTTGTATTTATTTAAAGGACGAAACGCGTCCAGGGATGGTCACGTCTAAATTGGTTGGGTGGTATACAGTGAACCCTCGTTTATCGCGGGGGATACGTTCCAAAAATAACCCGCGATAGGTGAAATCCGCGAAGTAGTCAGCTTTATTTTTTACTGTTATTTTACAATGCAATACTGTACTGCAGAATGAAACAAAAAACAAAACCTCTTTTCAAGCCCAAAATGTGTTTAAAGAAATAGAAATATTTACGTGTATATCAACTTTTTTCACTTTTTTCAACTTTTTTCACTTCTAGACAACAGTAAAGCCCCTGAGCCAATCAGGATTCACTGTAAAAAAAGCACTGTAAAAAATTCCGCGAAGCAGCGAAGCCGCGATAGGTGAAGCGCGATATAGCGAGGGATCACTGTACTCATTATTGTTTCCTGGCATATTCATTTTAATAAGTTTGTTAATGCCCCTTACGCCCGTATGCTGCTTTGCCAATTAGGTGCAAGGTTTACAATGTCCATATCTTCGCCTATAATTTTCAAATGTATTTATTTCATTAAATCTACATTCCTTCTTTTACGGCAGGCTGGTGCTAAGAACGGAGCATCTATGTGACGTAACTAAATCCACAAGTTTGGCTTGCACATAAATGTGTTGCAGTAGCATCGCTAAGCCCATGTTAAATTTCGAGTCCAAACTAAGTTCTAGAAATGGCTTATAGTGACCGTAACAACGTACGTCAGTGATACTTAACTCGAGGGTCGAAAAAAAGCAGTTGTGCAATACTTTCGCTCCTTAGGGATTAAAAACAAAACCAAAAATCAAATTAGTGTTCTAGGACCAGGTTTAGGGTGAAGCTGCTTCAAGTAATGGTCATCAACAAGACACAAAAAACTCGCACCATAACCTAATCTCCAAAACACATTGAATATTCACCAAAAAATAGACAGAAGGGCTCCCACGATGCAATGATTTCATAACAAAAAGGGAAAAAAGCCTCTCACCGCAAATTGTTTTCCGAAAAAAAAGTAATTTTCTTCAAAAAATAACCTTACCAGACATGGGTTTAGTTGCAACCCATCGTTGGCCCTCCCCTTATCTTTTATCAATCTTCGATGCTCCTATGCACTTTCCCAAACTTTATTTATTTCCTGTTTGATAAGTTACCGTAAATTTCTATCACCGTCACGGTTAAAAAAATTAAAAATAAGAGGATTGTAATTAGGCCTATGCAAATTTTGAGAAAAAGAATCACTTACCTTCCAAATTTGATCTCACCTTAACCTCCCCAAAGTTATGGCCATCACTTTTTTCAAGACGTTTTATGTCACGTGAATACACGTTATTTCGAAAGGTGGAAAGAAGTGCTCTCCGTTTTTCGGGAGAGAATGGTAAAGCGCGCTGCATTTTTTTACAAGCAGGCGGAACGCCAGATCGAAAGCTTCGTTGCTTTTTTAAAAATAACCTCGAAGCTTCTGCTCGTGTTTCTACCAATCTTTTTAGTTGCGTCATTGGACTATTTTGACCCATCGTCTGCAATTGACTACGAAGGAACAAAAACGGTTTTTAAATATTTCAATGGAAAGGCGTGTTTCTGCATTGACTTGACAATCTAGCCGTCAAAAGGAGCGCAGAGTCGAAGTCAGCTGCTCTTTTGTATCTGAAAGCGAGCAAACTACGCTCTCTTTTGTAGGAAGGAGTAAGAGGGTCTCTATATATTTTTGGAGCCGTTGTCAGTGTCTTCATATATTCCTTACATATGCCAGCTATCTTTACTGTTATACAATGCTCGTGTAAATTTTAATTTAATTAAACAAAAATATCACTACATTAGAAGGCGGAATATCCAGACTAATTGGGACCGGGAGTGGTTCGAGTAATCGAGTTTTTCGTCATATACACGTATCGTGATTTATTCTGCATTATGTGCAATACAGAAAACATCGATTTTGTTGGTTAGAAGTTCTTTTGTCGCTGCCAAGTCCCTCATCCTTTTCAGAAGCAGAAGCTATCTTGAACAATACTCACTCTGTCGTTCATACCATGCTATGACAGTTTCTTATGTCTCCGCATGTATTGGGCCTTTGTCGTCTTGTTCATCCCAGCCTTCTTTATCTGTTGCTCCTAAACAGTGGCTTCTGTAATCACGGAGTCAAAAATTTGATCTTCAGTTGAGATCTGAAATTCCAGTTTGTCGATTTCACTTTCACTTATGCACATCGCTTTCATCACATTCTTCGAAACCAGAAACGCGTTCAATTACGTTGGAAATCTGGAACATTTGTGACCGTTCGAGTACCTGAACTTGTTCGTCTTCCCAAAATTCTTCAGAAGCAGGCCAGAACTTTTTCCATGCGTTAATCACTTTCTACTCAGTCAGCGAACCCACTGCATCAGCTAACATGTAACAGGCATTTTTCAGGTTGATCCTTTTACAAAAACAACTACACCATCATTGCTATCGTTCTCCGCCAGCAACAAACGGCGTAAAACTTGCTTTCTGTAAAGTTTCTTCAATATTTAATAAAAGCAGCAAAAAGTTTCCTTTTTTACCTTTTGGTCACAATGTGTTCTAGCGCATGATATGAAGTCGTTAATGTTCCAGTCGATAAACGATTGAGAATTAATCCAGGCGCTTTTATGTGACTTGTAAGTAGTGGGCAAGCAAACAACATTTTTGAAGCAACGTGGTTTCTTAGCTTTGCCGACCACAAGCAATGGCAGAATATGCTTCCCACTAGCATTGACATAGATCATAGCAGTAACTCGTTTTTTGTTTGCCTTGAAACCTGGAGCCCTAGCTTCCCGCCAAGCTGCAAGCGACTTCTCTGGCAGCGCTCTCCAGTTTATTTCTGTTTCGTCAGCTTGTAGACATCTTCTCTGGCGTGTCCTTCTCGAGCCAAAAGCTCGAAAAATTCTTTTCCAAATTTGTTGGCAGCATTGCTCTTTCCTGACAAGGTTTCACCTTCAATATGACCCTCTCTAATTCCATGTCTTGATTTAAATTCTTTCAACCAACCTGTACTTGCTTTGAAGTCGGAATTTCCTGCAATTTTTTGGTTCTGTAGTAACGCTTTCTCGCAGAGCAATGGACCTGATATAGGCTGAACCAAACTTCGCTTTTGCTTAAACTAAGTTAACAAGGCACCCTAAAGAACTGTATCGCTGGCACCTTTTATGCTTTTTCTTCTTTTAGAACCATCTTCACAATCACGTTTAACTGCATGTTGAAGAAATGCCTCTCTGTTTCTCTATGTCAGTTACTGTTGCTTTGCCAATATTGTAGCGCACTGCCAGAGAAGAACAGCTCAATCCTATTGCTAGTTGATCAATAATGTCAAGTTTCGTCTCAATCGTTACTAAATTCAGTTTTCTTTTCATGAAAGACGTAGTCACTAGATTAGTTTGAAACTTAAATTTGCATTTAAACACATTTCATTATCAAGTGCCGATTGCTTTTGGCACGTCACGCCAAATAGCGATTGCTCAAGATAAGAATATAGATGCGCCTTTTACGACGTTTGTCAGAATAGTGTTAGGATAAATCGGCGTTCTACACTACATTAATAACAACCTGTGTATAACATCGATTTTTTCAGCCCAAAAAGAGCACTTGGCAATTTAGCAGGGTCGACTAACAACATAACTTTATCTATCTGATAATAAGGCGATTAGGCTACTATACAACAGCAATTATAAGGTTGGTGGTTACAACGTTTCTTGTTACGTAAACAGTAATAAGCTGCTGTGTAAAAGCAGCACAACTTAAAGTTCACAGTTCAATTAAAGTTCTACAGTGTGTTCATGTTGATGGCGATGTAAGTTTTCAAAATCAGCATGCTTTTTAGGATCTATGTAATCAGGATCTCTCTCCTCCAACGGTAGATGATGAAACGGATGCTTGTGAAGCAGGTTGGGATCATTGTGAGGTTCTGGTCCTAATAATATAAAAATAATACACTGAAAGCAATCAAGAAATTGGTCGATGACTTTGGCTGTCTTGAGGTTGGCAGGTTGAAGCAAACTTTTGGCGGTGTCGATTTTTTAAAAACTCTAGGGTTTTTAGTTCACATTCAAAGCTGAAGCGAGAGTTTAAACATTTTTCAGAAGCCCAACACAAAACAATGCAAGTATTGAACTTGCAATTGAGATTGCAAGAAAGTGTTACGTGTGTATTTAGAAGAACGACTTCGGCTATAAAGTCAACTACAAGTTGAATGCTGTAAGCGTAGTCTTTATAGGCCTACGTCGATCTATCAACTTACCAACTTCAGCTGTTACAGCAGTAGATAGCATTTTTCTTTCTTCTTCTTCCCATTCTCTCTTTCTCTTTTCTTCTTCCTCAACAGATTCCTCCGTATGATGTGGGTAATTGAATGTAAACTGGTCGTCTTCATAATCTACCATCTAAAAATATATAGAGTTAACTTAACCTATGACCAGGGAGTGTTGGGCGTGAAACCGAGTTCTCATACTTGTTGGACAAAGGCTTAATCTATTCCAAGACGCTCATCAAGTGTTTAACTTCACGCTTTGTTTGCTAGTCTTTTGTTAGACTAATTGCATCGTACTCGAGATTCTTACCGGCGTCTTTTGCTCTAGCACCGTTCAATTATTTTCGCATTAACAATTGCGCTAGTTGCATCTCACGGCGCGGTTGTCATAGCCACGCTTTTCAGGTGTTGTCTTCGTTTATTATTGTACATGTACTTTAAATTTAGCACTTCCGTTCAAAGATTTAGTTGGCAATCAGTTTGAGAAAGCCTCATCCTATTTTATTCCTGGGGTTTGTTTGGATCAACTAGTCGAGCTTTTTAAAAGGTAGATTGTAGCCAGGTGATCGACATAATCACTAGTTACATTCCAACTGCAATTGCAATAAGTTTTTCTGATATTGAAGTGACCGACTTGGCCACCAAAATTGTCTTCGCCCACGAGAAACTGATGATGAGCTATAAAGCATTCTTGAAATCATTGATATTAAATTGTGTTATTATCGCTAGTAGCCGCAATGTTGGTAGTTAGTTAACGTCATATTGCCGTAATTTATTTTGAGCTTGTTTATTTAAATATAGGGAACAATAGGAAGGTTGTATATGACGTCACACATATGGCGCGAAAAAATGTGGCTGACCAAAAGCTGTAATTTATGCTGGGAAGGTATATGGCGAACAACAACTTTTGGGGTTATTTTGAAAACTAATCAAAAATTAATTAAAAATTACAATCAATCATAGCCAGTTTGCTACTCGGAAACAAATGAATTTAATCAAAAGCGATTTGATAGAGATTTGGCCTTTTAGTTGGCTAGTTTAAGCCTAGTACTGTGTGACAATTTGTCAAAAAATCGGCCTTAAGAGAAGTGCCATCTAAATACCATTTGCTCCTCAGTTAAAAATATTTTACATCAATTAGATACTCGTAGGTACATTAGCAAAAACAATCATTATCAGATTATTACTACCGGTACCGTAAGTTTTTTAATTATCCTTGGTCCAGCAGCCTAGGCAATAGTCCAAAATATTGTTTAAGGAATAGTTAAGGTCACAAAATTACATCTGACAGATCAATATCACTGGTCTGCAAGCATTATTGACAAAAAATTTCAAAAACTTATTGATTTTATCCATCAATATCTAATCCAACATATGACAAACGGTACAGAAGTCTGCCTTGTCATTAAAGCTACAGAATAATTTAAGTTTACAACTTTTCAGTATGCTTATGCTACTAAATATACTGTATAAGTTGCACATTACAATTAACTTAAACTCAGCTTTCCCAAACACGCTGATTAATCGAATATCAAACCCTAACAGAACCTGGCTACAAACAAGCCTGCATGGTTGGCACATAAAATTAGTCCAACTATTAGCAATAACAAGCAAACCTTAGCACCTCTTACCTTACTTTGACTTCAGATTCATACCTTAACATCAGTAAAACAACATATTTAACGTTCATTAAACAATTGTCACGTTTCTCCATTTGATTTGCAAACACTTCTATTCAGTTTAATGCAAAAACACTAAAAGTGGTCAGCCACTTTTTTGGAAAGCGCATGTTGGTGACGTTTGATCACATGCGTACAACCTTCCTATTCCCCCAACAAAAAACGGCGTGAGCATCTTTACAGAACTCAGGCCATGGCGAAAGGAAATTTAGAGTTCTGCACTAAGCGTACGTGCTCAGCACCACCACGTGGCTGCCAATTAAAGATGGAAAAATCCTGTTAAGTGCATTTCAAGGGGAATTGAACTCCGGTCTGCCGAATGCGAAGCGGATGCTCTAACCATTCAGCCGCCGCGCGGACCAGAGGTGTTGTCAGCACCACACAAATTAGGTCCAAATACGATTCACACTCGTGAAGATTTTTTTGAAAAACAGGTTTATGTTGGTTACAATTCGTTGGTTTGCTGTGTTGTCAGATTTATGCTCGCGTAGTTTCTGGATTGTTGGGCTCTTTATAAAGAGTCAAGGCAATTTTTCCTTGTTAAGTTTACTGTGCTCATGGCAGAAACAATCTTGAAAGAACATTTAATTCAAGACTCACCGGCGGCTGGTTTGCTCCTCCGCTTAAGATAAACTGTTTCAATTGTTTTAGCTCAATACCCATATAGTATTTTATAACCTGAAAATAACAGTTGTAATTTTGTTGGTTGAAATTAACCAGGAGAGCAAAGCAAGCTACAGAAAAGCCCCTCATAGCCAATATCGCAATTAGGAAATATCCTCAAGCCCCACTTTAGACAATTTAGTTTACAGTTTGTACTCTTAGAATAAGATTTAGACTTTTCAAGTAATCCAGACCTCTTGTAAGTGACAAACATCAAAAATTAATTTTCGCTTAAATCGTGTAAGTAGTGGCCCCCTAGCTGTTTGCACTACCAACCGATGTAATGTAGGCAATATTTTCACCAACCCGTCTTTAAAGTGAGACAGATTATTGTACCGAAGAATCGTAGCACGTTTGGAAGGCTACCTTTGCAAGTGCATTGAAGTTAATACGTAGCCAAATTGCTATTGTTCTATGCATAGCTCTGGCGTACTTTTCCTGGGTGTCAGGAAGATTAATAGACACAAAATAGTGCATGCACATTTGCCCCTTAAGTTAAAACGTGAAACACAGTACATTTTGATCCCTGCGCCCCGGCAACAAATGCTTGAAGGAGCGAAAACGGTAAATGGACCTGTAATAGGTGACCACCGGTGTAAAGGGAGATTTTAGAATTTATAAAGCAAAGAGTTTTAAGAAATATTTTCAAATGGCAAAGATCGAAATAAAGAAATGAAATTTTGTTTAAAATCCTATGTAAAATGTACAAAAAGGCCATTTTTGGGAAGGGTTCAAAAACATGTGGCGTAGCAAAGGTATTATCTGCTCTGTCAAGAAGCAAAAAATGCCGCCCCACGATGTGAAAAGTAAGAATTTTAGAATCTTGTTTTCAGACAGAGCAAAAACATTCTCTTTCTATCAAAAAAATGGCCGCCCTGTGCGGACCGTTCACCTCTTGCTCCGCCACTGCCGTAGAGAATTCCTCATTTTCTCCTCAATTTTGTTGGTGTACTACTTTCACTTGTCTTTTGGATGACATAAATAAAACTGATGCTACCACAGACATAACCTACACAGAGCTTCCAACTCAAAATTTATTATAGGTCTACGTGCAATTGGCGCATATGATTAAAGGTATGCATTTAAGGCTTGCTTTTTCAACAAAAAGGTAAAAAGACATAATAGAATTAACTTTGTCAAACATCGTATTGTAGAGTCATTACAAAACATCTGCTATGGTTCTTAGAACTTACTTTTCCGTTTGGGTTAAACAACTTAATTGCCGGTGTTTTGATTAAATCTCCGACTTCAGCGTCGTTCAATGCGAGGTTTAGGCGACCGAATACCGTCGAATGATTTGATCGAAACTCTTTTGCAAGTTCATTAAAAACAGGTATCGCTGCTTCAGATTTACCATCCTTTGGAAGGTCTACAACATGTTACGGCAGACTGTTGGGTTATATTTGAAATAAATTGAAATGGAAAAGCTACTTTAATAAAGGCAACTGACTCGAAAACAGTGCCATATGGATACTTTGTGTCTATTGTCAGCAAGATCAAATTCTTGGATTTATTTTATTGCTTTGCAATGTCAGAAGTTACCGCTGAAGAATTGAATAAATACAGTAAACTAAATCTCCACAAATTGCAAGTCCAGATACTAGAGACTGATATCAAATACTTATGCATCTTGAAGTCTTTAGCGAGCTACGCGAAAACGATAACTGTTGCTAAAACAAAATGTCACGGAAAATAATGTTTAGATATGTCTCCGAAAAAATTTGAAAACGATCTTTCATCTCATTGCGATCAAGTTTATAAAATAAAATTTAGAAGTTTAATCTATAACATTATTTCCTTAATTATTAACTGGTGCGGGCACTGGATCCATCAATGAGGTGAGATACATAAGAATAGGCGTAGCCAGGTAAGTGGTGAGGTGGCCATGCCCTACCATTTCTCCAAAAAAGAGATGATCATTATTCAGAGATTACTTGATGAATGGCTTGGTAAGGATAGGTTCTTTAGCGATTATTTCTACAAAAAAACTTGTCAAAAATTTCAAGGAAAAGCTGCCCTAAATGTTATATTTCGCTACCTTCTTGTACTGTATGCCAAAGGAAACTCAAAAGAACTAGAAAAACGGATTTAAACTACAAACTAACCAGTTTACTGAACTTACAAAGCAGCATCACCACTGCTCTTGCTTTATCGTTGACAAAGTTGTGGTAGCTTTTTCCAACAACTATTTTCACATCGTAAGCATTCCAATCCGAAGGGATTTCTTCACTACGAATATGCCTCTGTAATTTTCAAAAACAAATTGCTAGTAATTAATACTAATATTGATCGCCGTCTTTCGGATTTGCAAGACCATCATATGCGAGTAGTACTTGTAGTTGGTTAAAAGATGCAAACATGAGGTGGGTAGAAGAACCGGAAGTTTTCGCTACATGTTTCGATCTCAAAACAAAGTCTCTGGCTACAATAAAGGCTTAAAACAGACAAACTATTGCCTTGCCCAACCTACCTTTCGGCCGTAACATCCAAAAGACAGATTAATTACCTATGAATTAGGCTACATTCCGGCGCGCAACTAAGGTTTTTGTAATGGATGGTCTGACCAAAACCATAATGACCTTTTGTGAAAAGGTATTGAACCTCTAAAAATGATCTTTACCCTTTTTTATAAAAGATATCGTCGCTTAGGGAGGCGTTAGCCCCATTAGCTCTCTTGGTTGCGCCCTTGATGAGAATAATCTATTTTTAATCTTGGGTCCGTACTCCGTATCATGAACAAAATTCTGGTTACGTTTTAGCGCTGGATTAGTTCATATAGCATTTGATCAATTTCCAGCTTGTCAACAAACATAGATCAAAGGAGGTAATCAACACAAGCCTTTGCCAAAGACACAACAACCCATCTGTGGTTAAGATTTGAAGGCACGATCATTCAAGCATGCTAGCCATAAAAGCAATGCTCTGGTTAGCTACGTTGCAATCAGAGTAATCTGAATCCAATCCTACTTAGAGGCGTGAGAGGGCAGAAGCTCTTTATTCCAAAAGAGACTATAAAAAGTAGTGCAATTTAAGCCCCTAAAAATCACAGTAACTCAGTAAAAACAAAAAATATTTTAGTTATCTTAAAACTGAGAACAAATTTTATACCAATACGAAAATAATAGATAACATAGTAGATAGAAAAACAAAAAAATGATTAAGAAAAAGGTGGTTTTAATTAGACCACTAGCGTTAAATTTGTACGTTGTGTGGTTTGGAACACAGAAATATTAATTTTCAATCATACGTACAGTCGTAATTTATGATTTACATGTTTTGGCTACGATTGAAGATGATTTTTACTCTCACAATGACTTAATTGAAGAATACCGGTTTGATTAAAGTCATTAGTTCTCCTCCCAATTTTGTGTAATGGGTAGATTGTGAAGGTGCTATGTGGAGGCGCTGTGGAAATGCTATCTGATGTCAGAGTTGTTTATGTTTTGTGTAGGAGGAATTTTGTTAGATTGTAGAAAATACGTTCGTAATGCGTCTGTTTTTTGTCATTTCTAATCGTTTATTAATGTACTCGACCCTCGTTTACCGAACCTCGTTAATCCCGACTTCGGTTTATCCGAACAGTGTCCGTCAAACAAAAGTCACCAACTTCGCTCCATTTCGCCGTTCTGTGTCTCAAACCTCCGCCACATAAATAATGTGAATATATTGTAGACTAAATATTTCTAAGGTCAGCAAAACTATAGTGCTGTTGTCTTTTGTCTTTTTCAGGACAGTTATTTCATTTGATTTACATATCTGTATGCATTTGTGTTACACGAACTTTACATTTATCCGGACCGGTTCCTTTACCAGTTAGCCTGGAAAAACGAGCCTCGAGTGTATTTGTGAATTATTCAGGTCGGTCTCTGGGAGGTAGTATTGAGTCAAGAATATTAGCTATTGACCCGATGAGTTAAAAGACACATTTTGCATAAGGATTTTGAGCTATTTAAGATCAAAGAATAACTTGAGGTACAACCAGCTTGCAACATCTCATGTCAAACTATGGTACAATCTGATTGTGCCAAGACATCTTCTCCCATGAAGTTATCGGACTGCACCATCTTTGTTACCGCACCATCTATCTCTTTGACTTGTGCCAATCTATGACACGGCTTAGTTGGAATATTTCATCCAGTTGCATAATCCCCCTTTTTGCAGGTATATAAGGTATTTACAAGTGACATGGATATTAGAATACAATTCCAAGATAGTGCCTCGTCACGAACATCGCACCGGCCGTGGCATTCCTGAAAAAGCTATGATCAGCGTGTAAAAATGTTGTTTTCCCTCAAACAGCAAGCCTAATTCGTGACAATGCTATTGGGAAATCTGCCCTATATGCTGTTTTGGTTCAAAGTTGATACCAAAGTCTATGTGCTGCTCTTCTGTTGCGTGAAAAACCTAGATGATTCTGAATGCCAGGAGCAAAAAAACGTAGAGACAATAAAACAAAAAATATTGCCAGATGGCTTTTGGTCGCACTTCACCATCAAAAACGTGCCGACACTGAATCGTCAAGTCTTCTACCTGGGCAACAACTATCAGTGTCTGAAAGTACAAAACAATAATACATGTATTTGCCATTTGCTGCCGGACGATCACATGCAATTAGAAGGCTTTCTAAGCCTCTTAAAAATGAACCGAAAAAGCATAAAATTGGTTTTATTGAACTATCACAAAGGTTAGTTTTGCTGAAAAACCAAGCGTATATGTCAAGCCTAATTGGCCAAAAGCTTCCCGAGGAGCAATGAGAAGAATCTGGATGAAAAAAGCGCTGAATAGCTGTCGTTTCAAGAAACGAATTTGCTTAAAATCCATCTACAAATCAAATGGTGCCGGAAACCTGGGCATCGAGCAAAAGTACTTTGTAGGTTTGTATCACACTACTCGTGCGTATTCTTTATTGTAAATATGTACAATTAACGAATAAAGCGAATAAATTGAGATACACGCAATTATTTTCAGATAAATTTAAGGTAAAAATAGGCACAATAGCCTGCAAAGGTGGCCTATGTCAATGCAATAAAATATGATAATATATACAGTACACAGTAGTGACCACAAACAGCCAAAAACATGTTTTGCAAGGTTTTACAGTTATAAACCTAGTCCAGCGAATAGCAGCCTACGTAAGCCTCTTGACCAAGGATCTTAGGAGGCAGTCCATTATTGTCAAAGAATATACCACTTTCGCTGTTTAGATCTTGCTCTTTCAGTGGCTTCAAGCACAATCGATGTCGTAAGCAGAGGCATAAGAAGGCGGTTCACTCTCGTCTAAGACGTATACTTTTCAAGTATTTCCTGCTTTGAGAGCCATTCTTTTTACAAACGCTCAATTCGCAAACTATTCCTGATGTGTAATTAAAAGCAGCGTTTCTGCCTTGATCAACTTTCAAAAGATTATCGTCCACCGCAACTGCAATGACTGTCAGAGTCTGTGCCACCGCATCGGCAAAATGAATTTCAATATGTATGTTGCCGTGCTTTATCAACATTAAACCGACCTCTACTGAATGCAGTTGTGGTATCAGATTAAGATTAAATAAAGCACATCCGTTTTTAAACAGTTCTTGCGAAATATCATTGTCAATGTGGCGATAGTATTGACCAGTTTGAATTAAGAAACACGTGCAACAGGAAATAAAGCGATTGTTTCCAAAATCGATTTGCAGGCGATTCAAAGGGATCGGAACACTCCTACGGTTTTGTACTAACTATAATAAAACTGATATAGTTGTGCTTAAAATTGAGAGACGATTTTTTAAATTAGACGTTATAGGCGTCGTTGTCCACTACATCGAATCACGATTTGTGTAAGTAATAGAGCCGAAAACAGATTTTCCTAGGCAACACTTCGATTTCTTATTGGCGCGGTAACGCTCTTTATCTCAATTTGCTTTAATGGGAATCTTCCTGTGACCTGTAGCAATGCTTTTGCACGGGAAATTAGAATCTCCGGATTTGGTTTGACCTTGTGCACAAACAAGGCCGTTTCTTTCAAGGACACTATTCTCTCGGATTGATTCATGTTTCTATGCAAGTAGAAAGAAATCTTTTCACCATATCAGTCGCAGACGGACCTCCACTCCATTCAACAAATATTGGTTTTGCAATGAAAGATCTACATGCAATCTGCCCATCATTTTAACTCATTTCAACTTTCGTGCTCTGGGCAGCCAAGTGCTTTGCATTTAGTATAGTTTGAGTTGGCATCATCCCTACAAATTTCCCGGCTGTATTACGATACCACGGGACAGAAGAAAGTTGTAATAATTTCGCTTTTTGACGTAAACTGAGCAAGTTTTCAAAGTATTCACAATAGGGGTAGATGTTATTGGACTGAGTGACAAGAAACCCATTGGGATAAACATCGATTTGCGACCACCACAGGTATGAAAGTTTCATTTTCGTGCAATTTTTGCACCCCTGGCCAAATTCGCTTCGAAGTTTTTTTTTGCATCCCTGGCCAACTATAACAAAGCAACTTCTTTCATGCGGAACAGCATATCCAACAGCAGGGACCAGCGGCTTTCAACGCATGTCTTTTTCACAAACTCATATTTATCTGTGATAATATTGGCCGTGGTAAATAAAAATGGACAACTTGGCGTTTTTGTAACCCACTTTGCAATTTATTTAGGTTCGTTACAAAGTGGTATGGAAAATGAAATTTCTTCAGATCACTGCCATATGCATGAAAATTTCCGATAGGAAAATTTAGGTGCCAGAAAATGCAGAATATCCAAAAATTGTAACTTGTTTTTTTTTTATACAAAGATGGTTGTTTTTCCTCTGTAATTACAAATTCAGTTTTGTCCAGTAACTGCAGAATCAGTGTGGGTTTGATTAAGTTTATATTGTAGCAAACAGAGTTAAAACCAATACAATCAGTCCTAAACCAAAGGCTTCAAATTCATTTGTCAAATTTTCTTTCCCTACATTTTGGCTTCCCAGGCTTCACACACTTAATCGAGATTGGCTTTTTTGAGTGGATTTGATACATTCTTCAAATAGTCGAGCAGCTTTTGTATCAGTCTGTTTTCATCTTCTCTTGTAACATAGCACACTCCTCCCTCGCAATCCGTGACATTTGTAGCAATGCTTAAAGAGACACGGCGTGATTCAAATGTAAATTTAGAATTGTTTTTAAGCAAATTTCATTGGGAAAAATAAGCTTTGAAATATAGAAATGCTAGTTAAATATACATAAAATAAAATACTAGCCTGCTCTGCCGGCGTCGCCCGCAGGGCCCCCATTAGAAACGTTGGGATTCAGAATATTTTATTTGCCTCATATTCTTTCCATGTACCTCATATTCTTTGATCTCAAATAGCTCAAAATATTTAGGCAAAATGTGTCTTTTAACTCATCGTGTCAATAGCTAACATTCTTGACTCAATACCGACTCCCAGTGGTCCAACTTCATATATCGCAAGTATTAACAAACAATAACAAATGACAAAAAACAGAAACATCACAAATGTATTCTCTACAATCTAATGATCTCTCCCACACTAAACATAAACCAGCCTTATGACATCACATACCACTTCCACAGCGCTTCCACATAACACCTTTGAAACCTGCACCACATGGAACATCATATACAACTCCCTCTAGAAGTTTTTTAGCCCTCTATAAGTTTTGCTCCTACTTCTATGCAATTTAAACACAACTATTGCTAACGCAAAACTCCGCATTCAAATTTTTGAGACCTAATTCTTTTATGATTTGATCTTAATCTAACTGTTGTCCGTGACATCCAATTTGTTAACACCATTGGTCAATTTATAGAGTCCCAAGTATACTTTTCCGGTCATGTTTAAAAAACAATACCTTAACAGTTTATGACAAGATGATATAGCTTGTAACTTTGCATAAATTCATTTCAAACTCTACACTGCACATTTGCCAAAATTTAAGCTTCTTTCAAGGAACACTCATCATCTAATTTTTAGTTTAATATTACAGCAAACTAATATTATTTACTGTAAAATACAGCAAATCCTCTGTTTTCCAAGTTTTTCATCTAATTTGACCAAAACTTTGCAATAGAAACAAGAGTTGCTTTGTCTTTATTTACGTTTATTGACCATAAAGTAAAAAATTTTTTCAAAGTTTGAAAACTAGTTCGAATTACATTTGGTTAAATTTATATTACTTTCTTTTATGCAAAATTTTTTTCTCAAAAAATTGCATCTCTTGATTTCTAAAGATCATTTACTCATTTATTTATTGTCTCTTCATCTTCCAGACTCGCAAAGCATAAAACAATTGTTCAGGCCTGCTTCAAAATTTGCAGATTTCAACATTCCGCTTGAATAATTGTTTCGTAATTGCTAGAATCGTTCAAGCCAAGGAAATTATCAATTCCTTTTTTTTAACGCATAACAACACAGCCATCATAAGATTTAAAAGCATACCACTCGGTCCCTCTCCGCGCACAGAACTTCAAAAAACGTTCACTGCCACTCTGAAATCAAAGCTGCAGTAACTTTTTTTTATTTACCTGTATTTTTCCATCAACAACAGATTGAGTAAAGCTTTTAAAGCCATTATAAGATAAATCCCTGTTTGGTGGGATAAATTTGGAGTGATACGAATCGAACTTGGTCATTCGGTTGCAAGGTAATTCCTTTTTCACATCGACGTGATAGTACTCAATGACATCATCCTTGGCATGCTCAGAGTATTTCAAATCAACGTGAATAAACGTGACTTCATTTTGCTGAAATATTAATAGTTTTATTCCATAATCTTGATTATTTTGTTCAATTTTTATTTCTGCAATTAGTTTACTTTCCATAGTTCAATTCTTTTGAGTGTTGTAATAGTCCAAGCAAACTAATTCTAAAGCCTCGTTTTTCAAACTTTGTCGGCAAAGTTTCAAACATGAGCTCTAGATCTGAACTTTTGATGGTGATTTATAAATACAGTTGGTTCTCTCAGTAATCCAAGAATGAAATATTTGATCATGTTTGCATAATCTGTGGCAATTCTCGGCAAAGTGCATGCTACAATGATTGCAATCTAGTGAAGCAAAATTACACAAAGTGTTTGTCGCAAAGATATCGTGGTTCAGTAAAGCATTTTGTGGAGTTCTTGCAAACAACTGACAAAAAAAGCCTCTAAGATATTCATTACTCTTCCAACAACTGCTGGCTAAGAACACCTTATTTTACTTGACTGAGGCTTGAATAATTTTATTGTCGAACACTTACTGAAGTGGCATTCCAATATTCCCTTGCACATTTTTTAAAGTCTTTGAAAGTCTGAGGAAAATTCCTGTCTTTGCTATTCATGAAAAGAATGTGTTGATAATCTTGAGTTTTATGATGCATTTGATTCATGTACTAAAAATAAAGATAATTCAGTATATCTTCTCCTTGCTTCTTTCATATAAATCCAAAATGGGGTCTGAACACAAGTTGTTCTAAGAATAACCATCACTGACTGATCCAACAAAAGCGGGAGATTAGTTGCCAGCAATTTCATAAAAAGCTTCAAAATTTTATAGCGATGCGCAGAAACCGGGGTGAAAATTTTTCTTTTTAGACATATCACTCAAATTAGCTTAAAAAATCGTTTTTGGACACACATTTTCAAAACAGTACATTTCCAGTTAAAAATTCTCGATCCCCCAGGGCTAATTATTAAGGAATTCCGATCACTAAATAATAAAATATCAAAACTCTTATTCATAGTAAGTAAACTCCCATTGACGGTTTAGTGCTTTTAGAGTGAAATATAAATAAAAATATCAAAACTTGTCATTAACGTCTCTATATCTTTCGTACTTTAAAGTATTAGCGTTAAATAACATCCAAGAAAATCTTTACACTCATTAAATCAAAAGTGAAACTTAGGTAGTCTTGCAATAAAACT
Source organism: Trididemnum clinides (assembly GCA_963675345.1). Taxonomy (NCBI): domain Eukaryota; kingdom Metazoa; phylum Chordata; class Ascidiacea; order Aplousobranchia; family Didemnidae; genus Trididemnum; species Trididemnum clinides. The sequence goes on from OY776301.1 coordinate 17,428,635, forward strand.
CAACTCTGAATAAAAGTGCCTCTACAAAAAACGACCTGCAATCCTTAATAGCTCGAGTTGTATAGGTCTTCTTCATCAGAGAAAAAGCCAATTCAAAAATTGATTTTGGAGGGAATGGTTTTGCACAAACGAAAAATAATAGGACCACTGAATGTCTATCGAGAAGAGGCTTCTTAAAAATAGTGAAGTACAACATTTTTTGGGGGGGATTTGAGCCTCCTGACCCTACAGTAAGTACGGCTTCGATGTAGCATGATGCCAAAATCTGTAAAAAATATTGACTTGCAACAAGCACAGCTATGACGCACTTTAAATATAAGTACTCTAAGGAAGCCGATTGCTTTAGATAATTTGTGAGCGAATATCTTAAATGTCTGTTTCCTGATTTATAACAATTGTTGTTAGCTTTTACTCAGCATAATAACAACTTTCAAAATCATGTTATAGGTACAGTGGCTTTATATTAATCTTTTCTTCTTCCCTTAATCCAACGTTTCTCAAACCATGGGTCGCGTGCGGTGGTGCATATAGGGGGGGGGGGGAAGGAACAAAGGCGGAAACCCTCCAAAAGGTTTGAGAAAAACAAAATATGTAGCAGTAAAATCTTTTTCGAAAGAAAAATTTCCACTTCCAAGAAGCTAATTCCAAAAAAAAATCTTCATGTTGTTTTAAAGACTAAAATGGGCCAAATTACCACTTTCATAAAGTTGATCTCTAAAAGGTCTTCATGTTGTTTTGGAGATTTGGGTGGCAGTCATAACTTCAAGCCGTGTTTTGGAAAGACTCTGGTCGCTGAAACTAGCGGCTGAGAAACGCTGCTTAATTGATCCAACGCTGTTAAACGTACGTCGTGAATGTGAAGTTTGAACACGATTGGCTCAGTTTCGTCTTCTATAAATTTCAGCAACTTGTCAAAACTAGCTGGATCTCCTTGATAGACTGCTTTATCTCCATCTTCAAACTAAGAATAGAAAAAGTCTTTAATTGCAAGTAATCATTAGTACTATACGTCTAAAAAATCTTATTTGCGAAAAAAGTATTCAGTCCATACCGAGACACGATTGATCTTTGGGCCTTAGTATAGGCTACTTGGGAAAAACAATAAAGTGTCGGATAGAGCAGAGAATGTTTACAATCTTCTTTTATCAGGAAAACTCAAATGTAGAAGGATACCTTTTCCTAAAGTTGCTTATCTCAAATAACTTTGCTTTATTTTGTAAATGAATAGGCTAAGGCAGGATTGCCATCAAACTTTACTAGACCAAGGCTGCAAAACCTGCTGGTATAAGTAACAAATTTTGCGGCTGCGCACATATCTATTCAGGTGTACGCTATGGCGGCCGTACATTTATTGTTGTCCATTAAAAAAGATTCAAAAATGTTCCAGAGATTTTTGAAACAAAAGTATCACCTTTACAACAAGGGTAAAAAAAGGGTGAAAAAACGCAACAAGGGTAAAAAAAGCTATTTCAACAAATACTTTGCTCAAAGTTAAAAAATTTACTTTTACAAAGTTGATCTTCAAAAAAGATTTTCTCTTTTACATGAATTAAAACACCTCAATTTGAACTCAACGTATTTATGATGGGTAATTCATAATAATAATTTGGTTTGACTGGCGGGCGCAAGTGCAATAAAAGTTTGTAATGCAAACTCAAATAGTGAAAAGATTGTCCATCCTTGGCCTAGACAACAATAATAAGCACGTTGTTGTTCAATGGCGACATACGATGTTTTTGCCCTTTCTCAAATTGAAGACCTGTTTTTTGGAGATCAACTTCGTAAAATCGAATTCTGTGTTCTTTATTTTAAAGAAGGTGTACTTTACTATAAAAATTTTAAGACTAACTGAACTCATAACTCGAAAACATGCATGTTACTTGTAAATAAGCGCATCACTATTTTAAAATATTTATGAAATAACCACTCATAAACAATAAAGCAATGTACACCGTCGAAAATACTTAGCGATTAGCTAATTTCACCTTTTTGAGGCTCATTATCAGGTAAATGAGAATCTAGATGCCGTTCACTGACAATAGGCTGTTAAAGTACTGATATCATTCACAAACAAAACTGAAAGTACGTCATGCATGTTGCGAGGTTATGCAAAAATTTCCCAAATACTACAATGCTTTGCTGCACTTGGTAGAATCCTCCTATTGCTAGGAGATGCACAGGAAAATATTACTAATTCAAACAAATAATGAGCATGAAATGCCACAATCATATTTTAGGATAAACGCAATCAGAGGATCCAGCCAAAAAAGGCAGATGGTATCGAAGGTGGAAATCAATATTCATCAAATGACCACTCATAAACAGTAATGCCGGGCAGGCCAGCAAATAAAATAGGATTGGGTTAGATTTATCGTAGTATATGACTTTAGCATTTCATACTTTAGCATTTGCGGAATATTACTACTTGTGAAGGTGTTGTTCTTAAAAGTAAGCACAGATTTTAGAAATAAGCACGAAATAGTAACTCTGGCTATACTACCGTGATATGGCAAAACCCAATAACTGCCAAAGTTGTTTTTGAAAATATAAACTTTGCTTTCGTTTATTATTGTTCAACCAAGGAGCAACTGAACTAATTTTTCATTCAGTTTTGCCACGAAGCTGTTAATTGTAAGAACATTAATTATATCTTTGCGTTTGCAGATCGGTAGCTTCACACAAACGAAAAGAAGTCAGGTTATTTTATGATATTTGAAATGCAGTTGTTAGGTTTTGGCGTATCAAGGCAGAATTAGCATTTAAGACATTTGGAATATAATTGTTATATTTTGCCATATCACGGCAGAATTAAGATTTGTATCAGGACTGCCATCTTGATCGATTTCTATTTGAGTTCAAGTTCGAGCCCAGCTTTTCAGATAAATAGACGCAACGAGTTTAAGCTCAATTTTTTTATAGTCTTGACTGCACTACATCACCAATAACAGTGGTTTTATTTTTTTGAATTTTTGTTCATCAGCTTGAGAACTGCGCGTCCACGACTGAATGATATCAAGTTCAGGAATTTTTGTTGTTTTAGTTTGAGTTGAGCAAAATGATGTAGTTCTTTGAGTTTGAGTAGATTTTACTTTCTTCCATTTTTTGGAATCAAGCTCTGCACAAAGTCGATATATTCCGGTTCAGACCGCAAACGCAATCAAGATCAGGGTAGGTGGAAAGTGGCAGTTTATTTTGAATTAATTATAAAAACTAATTACAGACTGATAACTCCATCACAAGCCAGACTGCCAAGGTGGTACCCAAACGTTGCCTCTTACATCATGCTAGGCGCTATGGAGTTCTAGATTCCATTCCTGATTTGCAAATAACTGGAATATAACACGGAAAACATATCAAACTGCTGCACAGCGTACTTACTCTTTTATAGACTGTCACAGATCCACTAACAACTCCCAACTCTCTAGCCAGTTTAGCAAACGTGACGATGGCGAATCTTGGAATGGGCATGTGAGTTCCATAAACGAAATATTCGCTCACTTTGTAAAAATTTTCAAATGCTTTTGCTGGAGCTTTCTACAAAAACATAATTTTAGGGCTTAGGATTTTAGTGCATATAATATGTAACTACTAGGTGTAAAAATGATGAAATATTGAGTCCAAAATGCAATTTTTGTCGAATATTGGGCTTCGAAACAAAAATCCTTGGCTCAGCGATAATTCAAGGAATTTTTGCCGATGCGGCAAAGCGCGGTGACACTTTTTCTCTTTTTCGCACTAGTAGCCTAATTTGTAATCAGTAGGGCAATTTTTTGTCATTAAAGTTATATTTTTTTTAGAAGATCGGTTTTTTATAAAATACCCAAAAATTCAATCAAAACTTTCGTACGATGTTTGATAACGGAGTTAAAAAGTCATATTAAAGTCATATTTTACACCATAAGTCATAAAAAATATTTTCGGTCATAAAAGTCATAAATTTAGTCATTGTTCCTATATTTAGTAGGATATTCATGGTGCAAAGACAGAACGTTAGATTAACAACGATTGCAAAGCTTTGCTATCTCCATTATTGTTATGACTCAGTTATCTTGCTCAAAAATATCGAATTAATTAATTTATTTCCTTGTATAAGTTCTAACGAATCAGCTACACTAGTTTGCAAGTTGTAATTTTAGTCTCAAGCACAGATATTGCTCTTTTGCTACAACACCATCAACTGTCGAAATAGTCGTAATGCTTTTGAAACTCGTAAAAGCGCTAGGCTAGAAGTCACAAGTTAGAAAATAAATTATGTCGTCATAACCACAAGCAAAAGAAAATTATTTTAACACGTGCGTGTTCCTTAACGCATTTTAGCTTATTTAGCAAGAGTATGAATTAGCAAGTGTTCCTTAACAGCAAGTTTTAGCAAACAGTATGGGAAAAACTGCAGAATCAAAAGTAGTAAAAACAAAAAGGTATGTAAAGCAATATCCCCAAGAGTTTTCTTGCAATCCCCAGAATGATCTTTATTGTCAGCTTTGTGCCACCATCGTCAGATGTGACAAGCGCTTTCACGTGAAACAACATCGAAAATTGGCAAAACACCAAAAGAAAATTGCACCGGCAAAAAAGACCTTAAACAAACAGTCTTTTGTCCCCATTTGCCAACGGGATTTTACAAAAAAGGTTGTAACGGCATTCTTTGAGGCTGACATCCCACTTTATAAGCTTCAGCATGCCAGTATTAAAAAGCTATTAAACTCAGAGTTGGGGAAGCATTGCCCTTCTGAATCAGCATGTCGAAGCCATGTTAAGGAATTGGCTGCTAAAGAAACTGAACGCCTTAAGGAATTGTTTGCTGCAAAAGCATTGTTTTTGGTCGTAGATGAGGCTGAGGTATCTGGTCAAAAGTATGTCAATATTTTAGCAGGGCTGATGGAGGAACCTGAAAAAACATACTTAGTCAACTGCAAACCATTAAATGGCAACTCCAATAGCTCCAATATTTGTACAATTGTTGACGACACCCTCAAAAACATGAATATTGCTCGTGAGAAGTTTTTGCTGCTACTCAGTGATGCCGCAAGGTACATGATAAAAGCAGCTGAAACATTAAAAATCCTGTATCCACGCCTGCTCCATGTTACTTGCATCGCACATTTGCTGCGTAATTGTGCTGAGCATATACAGGGTGGCCGAAAAGTCCCAGGACACTCTATTTTTAATATTTTAATGCTGTTAAATATGATTGTTTTAATATTCTAATGTTGTTAAAACAATTTATTTGATTTATTTTTTCAGGTTATTTAGGTTATTTCAGGTCATGACTGACATCAGTGTATTTACTGTTTTAATATTCTAATGTTGTTAAAACAATTTATTTGATTTATTTTTTCAGGTTATTTAGGTTATTTCAGGTCATGACTGACATCAGTGTATTTACTGTTGAGGAGCGCTTAATTGCTGCTGTTTGGGTTCACGACCGCATCAGGAATGACATGACTATGGAAGATATTCGAAGTGCTTTCACAGAAAGATTTGGAAAGCCCGCGCCATCAAGAAGTAATCTGTATCTGTGGGAGAAGAAAGTTTTTGAAACAGGTAGCGTTCTGGATCAGGCAAGAAGTGGCAGGCCTGAAACACGAAAGGAAACGTGTGCTGGTGTTCAAGAATCACTGCAACAGTCCCCCAAGAAATCCACCAGAAAACGTTCTGCTGAACTTGGAATACCAAGGGCTACCATGATTGGATCATATGAAAAAGGACTTGGATGTCAAAGCTTATAAGCCCATGTCGGTAAATCAGTTGTCAGATGAAGATATGGATCGAAGAAAAGAATTCTGTGAGAAATTTTTAAATCGCTTTCCTGATGGTCCAAGAAATCACAGAAAGATAATATTCAGCGATGAATGCGCCATTTATAAAAGTTCTAAAAGTCGAAACACATATTTCTGGGCTAAAGAAAACCCCTTTTACAAAGAAGAAGTTGAAAATAATCCACCACATGTCATGATTTGGGCTGCATTGACATCTGAACATTTGATTGGTCCTTATTTCTTTGATGGCAATGTCAACCAGGAATCATATGCCAAAATGATTAGAAAGTGGTTCATTCCCAAGTTAATAGAACTTGGTATTAAGGATCGTGTATGGCTACAGCAAGATGGTGCACCTGCACATTTTGCACTTCCTGTGAGAGCGCTGCTAAATGCAGAGTTTCCTGATCGATGGATTGGCCGCGGATCAAATTCTTTTGCTTGGCCACCACGAAGCCCCGACTTGACCACTCCAGACAACTCATTATGGGGTTTTATTAAAGGTCAAGTTTCTGGTATTAGATACGAAACCATTGATCAGCTAAAGCATGCGATTATTGCAGCTTTTGCTAGCGTATCAAGGAATTCTCTCCAAAAGATGGCACAAAGAACATGGAGGCGAATGGAATTGTGCAAGAACAATGAGGGCCAACATACTGATTCCCTAGACCACTAAATTACTCTAGTTGTTTTCTGCTTTGTTTCTAATAAAGTTCTCTTTTTTGTTGAATATATACGTTTCTGTGTGTTTCATTAAAAAATACTGTGTTTTATTAAAAATACATGTATAGTGTCCTGGGACTTTTCGGCCACCCTGTACGTGCACATTTTAAAGCTGTAGACAATTTGATATCGTCTATAAAAGCAGCAACCATAAAAACAAAGACCGACATGCTTTGTTCACCGCAGCTGGTTTGCCGGCACCACCACAATCTGTTTTGACTCGTTGGGCCACGTGGCTGGAGGCATCTTTCTACTACGCAGAAAACTTCCAAATTATCAAAAACATTGTTGACAATTTTGAAGATGGTGGAAAACTGGTTGAGCGGGCAAAGGAAGCCATAGCAGAACCTGCAGTTTTCGTCGAATTAAGGCAAATCTATGGTAACTACCGAGATATTGCCATCCTAATCAAGTGAATTACCAATTCATCGAATACAGTTGTTGCTGCTTCGGAAGCCATTCAAAATCTCCACTTTGGTGACGACTCATGTGAGATAAAAAATTATGTTCAAAGTCGTCTAGCTAGAGGTAGCGACTTCCTTAAAATTGCCGCCGGTAATGGTGCACATCTACCAGATCATTCTCCTGCTGAGGTAGCGCTGCTTCAAAGAGCACAGCCAACTTCGGCTTCTGTGGAACGCTCTTTCTCTATACTGAAAAAAATGCTATGTCCTGGACGCAATTTTGACAAAGACAATGTCCATTCGTACTTGATTATGTGGTTCAACTGTTCGAAATAAATGATGATGAGTTCAATACTCCGACTCGGCTGCATAGTTTTTAAGAACCAGACAGAAAAAATTAGATCATATTTAAAGTAATATTTTAGGAAATATCAAGTCATATTTTAGGAAAAATTAGGTCATAAAAAAATTGCCCTAGTAATCAGGTATTACCATTGACTTCACGTGTTGTCAGCTCCATAAAATATCTTTATTTTTCACGTGTTGTCATTTCTTACACGTGCTGTCAGCTTTACAAAATACATTGAGCAATTACAGTCTAGCGACCGGAGAAAAATGTCGCTAAAGGCAAACGGCCATAATAACCAAACTACAATAAACCGTTTTTTAACAACAGCTTTAGTTTAATACCAGAGCTTGGCAAGTGTTAAGTGTTTTTTGATCACAGTTGCTGCTTGCAGTGTTGTGCTTAACTTATACTGTCATATGAACAACGAAACCAAAAATATGAAAATACTGGCAGTTATATTTACAAGCAATAGTAAGCGTGCAGTTTTAGGCCTACAGTGCTGCATTACAGAACAAGTGCCGGTACTGCTTTTAGTTTTTATAGGTGTTTTAGTTATATAGCTATAGCTGTTTTAGTTTTTATTTGTTAAACTTTTTTGGAAATCGTGGTTTGTTTTATTCATCAGACATCGGTGGAATGCAAATTTATTGAGTGGATGTATTCGTTTTCTATATCATTTATGTTCTATAAACAAACGATATGACAGGTGTGAGCAAACTTTTTAGTGCAAGGACCGTATTCAGAAAATTTTCACTTTTGAAGAGCCGCATGTATCATATGAAATCATTAATAATGCAAGTAGGGTTTAGGGAAAAATAAAAGAAGTATTAATTGTTTTCTTTCTCACTTCTCCACCAGGAAGTGATAGCTAAGAACACACTTTTTGTTTAATTGTTATATTTCCCTTCACATGATAAAAAATAACGGAACAATGTGAAGGCAAAAATATAAACGACTAATTCAATGACAACTTCGGGATTTGCAGACGTTGACCGGCAGAGCTTCCAACAGAAATGTCCGATTAGAAATAATGGTTTAGGCCGCCGCGGCAGCTTCACCCATTTTAATTTCTGAGAGCAGCAAGGAAAAGCTGGTAGAAATTTGGGCATCGCCCTCATGCTCCTGATCCCAATCGTCGTATCGGTTCTATTAGTTAAGACTACTCTTACTCATAAACTTTCCATCATTTAGCATATCTATCTGTTTCTTCCAATAAGCCCAAAGTCAAAATTAGCGGTTGGTGCTGCAATGGTTTTTGCGGTAAGACTACAGAAATAAGTTATTTGATGGTAGGCTTATTTTACGAGTTGGTGCAACACCCCTAGTCATGATTTTGCGACACTAATTTCTTAACTGCAACCATATGCCTAGGTCCCGGAATTGAGCAAAAAGAGTTCTATCTCTCCATAAATATGTTGCATTGAATTACTCCGTTGCCGTAACAGCATTTTTCAAGAAAAAATTTTCCTTCTTGGGTACGATTGCATATTGATATTTTTTTTTCTATTGACTTTTTCTCAAATTTTGGATTTCATAAACTATGCCCATAATACCAACCTTCCCACAAATAAATTAAGATCGCGCTTATGCGCAAGCAGCAGACAAATTCACAAACTTTCATGCGTTCATTTGACTGTGTACTTAGGGGCATAAAATTATAATTGTGTGACGCTGTAGTGATAGAGGTATTAACAGCAATTAAGAAATGAAGTAATAGGCCTACTACTTACAATTGTAGGCCTACTGGCTGCGTGTATTTCGTATTAAAACTTAGTGTCTTGTTCAACTTCGCTACACATGATAAAAACGTCTTAAGGATTGAGAGTACACAGGTGCGCGACATGGCTTCACTAAAAGGTGTTTTAGCGTGGTGTCCACCTACAGTTCAGTTATTACAATTTTTGTACCGGCAATAATAGCAAAAACTATCTTCAATTTTGACGTCATAACGACGTCATTAAATCTTTTATGACACTCACCCCGGGGTGGCGATCGATCACCCAAAATTTCATGTTTGTGCGCCGAGCAGTTTGGGAGAAATTAAAACACACACACACACAAACCCAGACAGACAAAGATGTGCTTTATATTATAGAAGCTGCAGCTTTTTAGGCAAACGTTTTACCCTCTCTTCAGACGAGGGAATGTAGTACTTCTGCCCCAGCATAAATATTTGCGCAGTCAATGCGCACTGTAAAACAAAACTAACTACAGTATTTTCAGTATAATTTACTTTTTAGGTCAATTTTCGCTTACAGCGTAATGGAGAACTTTGTTACGAATTAGTTCACAAGATTGACACAATTTTGGTGGCCAACATCTTTCAAAAGTTATGATCAGCTAATGCTACGGCAGTGTGAGATACCCCGTACAGCAAAGCTGAGCTTATGAATTCAATCAAGTGAGTTGGCGGTCTCGGGCTTGCGAACCGCTGTCTTAGACGATATTATCGGTAATAACAACGGGTAAAAAATGACAATTATCATAACTTACTCCAGGAAAGCATCCAAGGATAACGGTAGTATGACCCTTTAGGGATTCCAATTCATGAGCAGTATTGATCTGTATCGGTACAGCCATTGCCAAATCAATCCATGTGATCAACTTTTCGGCAGTTTGGCTTCCTTGAATATAAAATAAGATGAGCCAAGTTAGTTGGGTTTGGTGAAATTAGCTGTCTTCACACTAATCCAAAACAGCGGTTTCAAGCTAATTCGACGATACAAAATCATATTTGAAACACTGCAAAAACCCTATTATACAAATATAAAAATAAACTGTAGAAATGAAAGTAAACATTGCTACATTTCAATGATTGTTACATTTTGACAGTATTTAAGCATTTGACATAAAGCGCAGTGAACGTGCTTTGTAGTCCTGATAGAATGAAAAAGCTGTTCCTGGTATGTAGTGCAAGCATGCTGAATGATTATGGTGGACTTCTTTAGAAAATTGTGATGACTAGTCTGTTGTTCCCAAAGTGGGCTCTACATCCCCGTAGGGGTAGTAGATACTAAGGAGGGCGCGGGAAGGGCGCAGGGGAAAAAATTGCATTACAAAAAATGACAAAGCATTGTTGTGATAATCTTAAAATAATGACTTGACACAAAGAGCAAGTTAGTGGTTTGTAAGTTTATTAAATGCAGTCACTGTTTGTTTTCGTATGAGAATATTTGTTGTTAGTAATAGCTTTTCGCTAGTCTCAGAGTTGGTTAATAGGCTTTTAATTCTTTCTCAACAGCATCATTTTAAAATTGAAGCGACATCAAATATCGTTCTGCAACTTTGCTAAGAGCTTGCTGATTCAGAAGTAAATATTTAATCTACTAGCAGTAGATCCACACCACTTCTTGTTTGAAACAACTAAAATATATATTCTCGATTAAGCTTAACCTCAGCTACATTACCAACTGTAACAATTGTCTGTTTCACTTGGCCTTTGCGGCTTCCAACGACAATGAATTATGCGCCGAAAAAACAAACGCAGATACACTTCAAAACTACCTATGCATTTTTTAGATGCTCTATTTAGTATTTCGTTTGTACTGCTTAGAAGATTCCAGTAAAAGCAACAATGGCAATTACTAGGCTGTCGTAAGCAGGGCTCCCGTACCTGGGGTTTTCAATGCCTTTGCAGGGTTCTGTATTGAAGTTCTGGGGTTTTTGAGATGCTGTAGAACCAGGGTGGCCAAATGGCAGCTCTTTTAACTCATGTATTGCGTGCCACGATTGAGCGTGGTGATGTGTAAACTGAGGGATTAACGTTAATTTTAGTGGTCGGTTTAAGGCCACCCAGGGTTACCATCGCGATTGAACTCAATTTACGGAAAAAAGTGGTTGTGTTTTTGCCGTGATGATGAGTGATCTCCAAAAAAAAAGATCACCTCCTGTCAGGAATGAAAATGCGTCAATCTACATAACCTAGGTATTATTACTCATTCTCAAAGTGCCATGGGAGAGGAGTTTTTATTCGTAATGAAGTGTCTTGAAGCTTACTGTTTCTCATTGATTCATCTGCACTCTTAGATACCAATTTGGGGTTTTCCATCCTTGTCTGGAGTTTTTTGATGAGTTTATGTGGGGTTTCTTAAAAATTCTCGATGGGAGCTCTTGTTGTAAGTGCGAATTCGCACAATTCCTTATCGGGGCAAGGTTACATCACAATCACAATCTTGCAATTAAAGCGTTGTAAACAAGATTGGCTCCGTAATCACTTATAGCAAATCAAAATAACAGTTTTTGAAGCTGCTACACACAAACATTCGTGACATTCAGTACAAACAGAATTAAGATGTGGCGGATTAGGAAGAGGACCGACAGGCTGAAGCCCAGGGCCTTTGATGTTTTTAAACTGGAAGTTTCTCCTTTGATCGCAAACCCATTTGGTGACATTCGCAAATGTGGAGTTCTCAAAAAGAAACTAGTGACACGGTAAAACGATTTTGAACTAATTTTGTACCAAACGCTTCAATTACTAAAGCAAATTAAAGCGAAATACTCGAAAGTGTTGGTTGAGTGAAAGTGTATTTACTTGCTTTCCAAGCTCATACTAGGTAAAAAGCTCTTTCAGTGCTGTGAACCTGCTTCTTGAAACACATGAAAATTGTCTTGACCAGTGATTACCAATATCGAAAAATTATGGAAGCTACGACAAAGCTTTTGTAATGTTTTTAAATAATTCTTTTTCTCAAAAACAAAAAAAATATGTATGCCTTATTAAGGTTTAATGAAACGACTGCACTAGCTGCACTTCAACTATTTCATCTATTTCGAGTTGGCTTGAAGTAGCGCGACTTTTATGCCACGCGTCACATCCAATTTGTTTCAGAGTTAGATTTTAATACCAAGTAGAATAGAAAAAGCTGTCTCACACTCGTAGGTTGTTTTAAATGAAATGAATAATTTTAGAGGCATCTTTACAAGATCCGGACAGGCCTGCGCCCTTCTTATTCCGCAAGCCACTGACTCCTCAAGCTTACCCTACTTCGTTCTTAAAATTTAAATTTGCGTTTTGAATAGGCGTTAGTACATTGAAACTCATGCTTCGACTCTTGAAGTCTTTTTCTATTTTTCTACTTTCAACACTAGAAACCAACAAGGATTTTGATTTTAATGCTGTCTTTCCCACCGCGTCAAACCGCAGAGACAATCGAAGAAAGCTGAAGCTCAAGAAAAGCAAAAAAATTGGAAAAAATGTAAAACTTAAAATCAAATTTGTAGCCATTATTAAATTTAAAAGTAGCTCAAAAGTCATAAGGTGCCTATCCACATTTGTTTGAAGCCAATGGAAATAAAAACAACCCCATTGGAGAGAAGTATTTCAATCTAGCAACATACAGTGCCAGCAAAAAATCTTTACACTTCTTTGACAAAAGAAATCTTTACATGAAAAATAACCACAAGCATTTAACTTACTATTTTCGCCAAAAGCATTGCATCACAATAACGCTTATACAGTAGGCGCCGCTTGTTATGACCACGGATAATATGACCAGCCGCTTATTATGACCAATTTGGTACGGTCCGGAATTTCTCCATTTAAAATTCTCCGTTTAATATGACCAAATTTCGGATAATATGACCAACATTTTCTCCATCTTTCTTGTTACAGTATAGTATTTTTTCCCGCCACGCACTTATAACTTCGCCTTTTCAGCATATTGTTACACACTGTACTAAATTCTACCGTAACGTGTAGTGTTAAAGTACTGTACTTTGTTTTACTGCCAACGTCACACTGCTACTTTGGGTAAACGATGAATTTGACGGTATTTGGACTTCTTGTGGCTTACGGCGTCGATTCAGAAGCTGTTATGGCGACTTCGGTTTTTATAACCATTCGGATATTATGACCAAAATGGTCTGGTCCCAAGGTGGTCATAATAAGCGGCGTCTACTGCACTTATGTCATAAGCTACTATCTGGGTATGCTTCACCGTATACCGATTGTTCCTCGGGCTTCGTATAGTTTTACAGATTGGTGAATGGTAGGTCGGTGAAACTGGACAAAATTTTTTGTTTTTTTGAAATTTCGAGGTCTTTCAAAATTTATCTCAGAGACGAAAATAGGTCAAAAGAAAATGAAAATGGCAGAAAAAATTCGTGTTTTGACATTGTTACAGAAGGGAGATTCTTTGATTGCTGTAGCCAGAGATATTAGGGTGTCAAGAGAAGCATTTTTTCAATTATAAAGGTCAGCTGCGTTGCTACCACTCCGGATGATACCGAAGAGGAAGTCGTGCTCTGGCACACCTGAGAAGACCTCACCAAGAACGGATAAGCTTTTGAAGCATGAAGTATCATCATATCCGTCTATAACTGCCGTTGAATAAAAAAACAAGCACCACGAGCTTTTCCACAACGCCTCAACCAAGACAATTTGTCATCGATTCTAGAAGGATCTTGGTCTGCCAGGTCGTCGTGTAGCCAACAAGCCCATGCTCACTGCAGCAATAAAAAGAAAAGGCTCAACTCTTGCTAGAAACATCGACATTGGACAGCTGCAAAGTAGGGAAGAGTGGTGTTTAGTGATGAGAGGACTTTTACAATGGTGAGGGTAGTCCCAAAGATGGTGCGTCATCCGAGTAGTGCATCACGGTATGACCCAAAATTTACGGTTATAATCATGTAAGACCCTGGCAGTGTAGTGGTGAGGGGAGCTCTAAGTGGAAATCTGGGCCGGGCTGGTTTGTATTTCCTTTAAAAAAATGTAACAATGAAAGGAAGCATTTATATCAACATTTTAAAAGAGCATCTTTGCACATTCTAAAGGATTCATCAATGTGATCATTTCATGCCTGATGGTGCCCCAGCTCACGACTCAAAGATGGTGACAAAATTTCTTAACATCCATAACATCCATGTTTTAGAAAGCCTGGTAATTTACCAGATCTAAATCCAAGTGAAAATGCCCGTAATTACTTAAAAAACGAGATTCCAGAGACGCGACCCAGCAATATCAATGAATTGCAACCGGAGATGAGCAAACTCTGGGAAACACTGGACTCCACCTACTTTACCACCCTTGCTGATTCCATGCCCAAAAAGGTTCAAATGGTGGTCAAATCTAAAGGCAAGATGAAAAAATATTGATTGGCATTATATTTTATCTGCAATAAAAGACATAAATTCTAAAATCGTTTCGTTTGATTTAATTGCAAAGATATTTGGTCAATGTAAAGATTTTTTGCCGGCACTGTAGAGTGCAAAGAAAAAAAACGAGAAAGGGACCAGGCAAATCGATATCTCGGGACAACAATTAGCTGCAAGCTAAATGCTACCACTAGTGGCATATAATACCTTACTTAGCATTATCCAAATTTCAAATGCAAATCAAAATTAATTAAAATTAATTAGAAAATGTATCCCCATCGATTTGAAAAGACTGAAACTTTCCTTTTGCTAATTTCTTAAATTGCAAATTTGTTTGTAGACGCCAAGGGTTCCGCGGACCTCACTTTGGGAATACTGATATTCACAAAAAATTTGCAACTTGACGTTAAAAAGCTGTTTTTGTTGCGTCAACTTTTACTGTCACATCACGTCGTTGTTGAGCAATATAAAATATGTCTGCTTGAAGTTATTGTAAAGTGGGCATTTCACAATCAGCAAGCTTTAAGAGGGAGGCGCCAGAAAACTTTTGCAAAACACTGATATGAAGGAACAGAAAAAGCTGTCGCCAATTTAAAAGATGTTGTAAGAAGTAACAATGTCGCGGGTTTTTGTCTTTAGGACTCGCTAGAAATCGAAGGTAACGTCAAATAAAGAAGCACGAACAATTTCCAAACCTGCTGCATAGCAACGAATTTTTCATGTTCCGCTTCAATAAACTAGAGATTTGACTTTAAATAAATTAGCTGCCAAACAGAACCATCCAAGCAGTAAAATTGCCGTGAAGATGATGTCAATTGATTCATTCAACTCAGGGAACACAAAATGAAGAATAAAAATTGAGAGTCCGCGAAATTAAGTGTCTCTCTTAAGCTTCAACAATAAATTCGTCGCAAGCACGAAACGCAGATTGTTTGATCATTGTTGCCATGAAACGGTCTTAATGCTTTAGTCCATTAGACCACTTTGCCGAAGAAAGTTAAAAATATAGGCTGGGATTTACAATCGGGAACGCAATTAATTGAAAAATTAAATGAAGTGAATTAAAATGAACACAATTAAGTAGGATTTAAGATTAGTTTGAAATGGGTTCCCTCCAACAGGCCTACTAATAAAGAAGTCTAACAATTTTTTACGCAACCTATGTCACTACTGCACTCCAAATGACAATGCTTGCATAAAAATACCTGCATAGTCGTATCGTTTTCCATTTTTAAACAAGCGGAAAGTTGGCTCCTGACGAATCGGGAATTTGCGGAGAATTTCGTGTTCCCGATCTACGTTGATTTTTGCTACCTGAATATCTGACTTTGTATCTTTCAAGTGTTGGGCCACTTTGTTCATTTCTATGTCAGCTTCTTTGCTTTCTTTATCTTTACCATCTTCAAATAAAACATAGCTTCTGTAATGGACCTAGTTTGCTAAGACACTTTCCAGGTGACAAACTGATGAAGTGGACATCTTACTGGCCGTTTCAGAATAAGAATACAATCACCCAAGTAAAATAAATCCAAACTATTTATAATATTTAGGGAGAAGGGGATATGACCTTCTTCTTTCCTTAAAATAGGTCCCTGGCTATTGAGAAAATTATATCAACCTTATCTGCCTAAACGCAATTGAATTCTTTCTAAAACATTAAAGAGAGATTGATTTTGTACTGTGCAAATTGGGAATACGATGTCAACGGCATTCAAATCTTAAATTGATTCACGAATTTTTCCCAAGTTTGGCTTGTTAACTACCCACTACGATCGTCCAAACTCCAGCGCCAGTAGTCAAGACCGTAGGTGTAAAAACTGAGGAGCTACTGCCCCTTACTTTTTTCAGCCTTTTCCCTAAATGTTGTCACACCTTCTCAAGAAATTTAAATAATTGGCCAAAAATATAAAAAACAGTAGCAAAAAGACGCTCTGAAAATCTTATTCGAAAAAAACTGGCTTTACCTTATTTTGGAGTTGAAAATTGTAAAAAGACATTTTGAAAATATTGATCTCTAAAAGAAGATTAAGGTCTTCAACTTTTTTGAGGCAAAAATGCCCTCTACTGTCTCACCCTCCCTCTTACAAAACAAAGTTTTACATCTATCGTCAAGACAAAACTGGTGCTAAGCGTTTTTACTTGCATTTGGGAAAAGCTCTTGTAATAGGTTCCGGAACCCAAATCTGTGGCCCGGTGGCTTTTAAGTTTTAAAGATTCAACAACCCAAATTCGGATTCGCATAAACTTAAACACCTCCCTGTTTGCAATTCTTTTATGATTAAATACACCTTTTACTCTAAAATAAAAATGCTCAACATCTCCGAAAGCTAATGACAATATTTCCCGAAGGTATTAGGAAAAGCTTTAAAAACTCCTGGTTTGGCCAATGACGGTTAAGAGTTTAAGTAGGACACCAAGTTGAAAGTGAAAATTTTCGCAGCTTTGAAACAGTTTAGTCTTGCCGACAGAGCTGCACATCTTTTTGTTCTGCGTTTCCACTCCTACTACCATACTTACAATAAAAAGCCAAAACGAATCGATATTTGTGAAGAGCAGCCACAAAGTTGTGCTGATCCAAAATCATAAATCCATCTTTTCTTGGGTACAAGTCATCATCCGAAATATGATGCTCAAATTCTTTCTTGCAAGTAGCTCTCATAAAAAGAGCTACAAAAAAGTAAAACGTGATATACTTCATGCTTCTGCTCGTATCTTTAAACTAGGCAGCTGCAACTGAATTTAGTTGGCCTTATTATGTCAGTCAAACAACACGTATGCATGTCATTGATACTTGTGTTTTAACACCATTGGCCGCTGTTAGATAAACAAATGCTCAAGTGTTACAATGTGGACATGAGCAACACGATTTTAGTTGTCGCAATGATCAGAAAATAGATTTTGAAGGGTATAAAAAAACGAACACTCGCATATTCAAATTTTCATTTCTATCGATAACTAGAACTAAATTTTCGCAATGGTGCGCCAGCGGCATTTTCAGTTAAAGATCTTTTATTTTCTTAGCCTGATAGGCCTGCATAAATATAGGTATAGCACAGCCGATGAGGTCTTGTCTGATACCGGTTTCAATTGGTCAGTCCCTATCACAAATTCAAACCCATACCGGTACCATTGTTTTTATTTCTTCTAACGAAATTCGGAAGTAGTTAGTAGCCATCTTAAAATTTAGGGGGAGGAAAATTTTTTTTACTGGAGTATTGTTTGTGATGATCTTATTTTAGAAAACTACAGAATTTTTGTAAGAATCAAAATTATTGAGCAAAGGGTATAGATATTTTCTGTTGGAGTTAATTTTTAGTGATAACTTTTTATTTCAGAATACACTTAGGAATTTAGTAAAAAATAAGGGTTTCATACATCTTTCAGATTACGTCCTTAATGTCATGCACGCAAACAACGAAAAACAAAGCTTTATTTGCGGAGAGGCAGTTAAACAATCATAAATTACTGTTTAGGTAAGCACCCGTCCCACAATGAGGGGTAGGTTCAGCCGGCTATGCTTATGATTTCTTACAAAGGAAAAAACGAGTAGATGTTATGGAATTTTTGTTCATGTTACACGTTTGGTTATAACGAAATGACTTTGCGTGTATTGCAACGTATCTCTTTCATTATTACCAATTCAGGTACCTTGAGAGCATCTCCATACAATCCTTAGCAAAATGGTTTTGATCTATTAGTGACACCCTGTGACAACAAATTAGCAGTAGCTACTAAATGAAAGATGTCAATCTTCTCCAAGATAAAAAGTAGATTCTTCTTAAATATAGTGTTTCCTGACAAAAAACGTGGGGGTTCTCATATGAAAAAGCGAACTAAACGAGGGGTAGCCTAGCTACTGGCTCTAAAAGTGACTGTAGGTTTATGCTTATTGCATATCTCTTTCCTTCTCCCAAAAAAACAACACTGCACTCTTGACAGTTACTAACTGTGCAATAAGTTTACAAAGAGTTGTCCGAGACGAAGTCTGACGATATCTACAAAAAGTTTTTCTTTCGATATCGGACTACAACCTTAATTTTAAATGTCTTGACTTTGCTATTAAAAATGCTGTAGACTTGTTGCGCGTAGCCTATGCTACCGGTTGCCGAAAAGATTTCATCAATAGCGGTTTGAGTTGTTGTTGATTTCCCGACCCCTACCGAGAAATGGGGGCATGGCGGAAGACCATGGAGCCTCAGAAGCCGGGAAACTCCCCAGGGCTTGGACCAGAGCTCGTAAAGAAACACAGAGTCGCCAAAGAGCGAGCTGGGCAAAGAATCCGTAGCTGGACAGTGCAGAATGAGATGAGAGGTGCACTTAGGTTCTACAGTGCGATAAGTGAGTGGCGTAGATGTGAAAGAATAAGAGCGGGAGTGATGTGAATAGGGGAAGATAACTTGTGTAGTTTGCTGTGAAATGGAAAAGTGTCCAGCTGAAAAAAGAGTTTATGACATTATAGTGCGATCAGTTACATTGTACCTAACTGAAGTTTTTCGCTGAAAAACACACTTTGGAATATCGAAAAAAGGCAATTCGTTTATCTTTCATAATAGTGGCAGTTTAGTATGTTTGAGGGTGAGGATATATACAAGATTCTACGCACACAGGCATCCCAAATACTCACTTACTCAAACGTGAAAATATTGAACTGTGTCTCACGCAGTTGATATCCAGAATGGCGTGGTCCATAGATATTGCATGTGAGCGCCACTGTTTTATATTGGAGTGATACAAATAATTAGGACGCCTGTGTCCGTAGGCCAAAATTTAGATTTTATTATTATGATTTACACAGGCAACGCAGATGTTTAGGATATGTGGGAGAATCGTTGTCCTGTACAGTGCATGTTGTTTTAAATTTGTCTCAAGTATGACAACCGCTACAAAAGGAAGTGAAACCGGCAAATTGTTGGCAATGCTGTGATCATTTTCAATTTTCCATCGTCCGAGTAATTGGCAACAAATGATTCTGCAAAACACAAGTTGGTGGTAAATCAAGCTACTTGACTACAAACCACCCCTTTGACCCCAACATAATCAAATTGGAATCAACAGGCGACCAGTTTGCAAAAGAACGATGTGGAAGGATATGATCAGAAATGAGATGGTGAAAAAGACAATGATTGTTGGAAGCGTGCGGGACAATATGATGATATTAGGACTAAGATGAATAAGGGGCACGTTTTTGGGAAAGATAAGCACCACGCTGCCAAAAATCCAACAAGCGCTCAATGAAACAAATGGAGAATGATAAAAGAAAAGTTGGAGAATGTCAATGAAAATGAGGAGGCGACAAGTTGCTGAATGACGCGCAAGATCAAGCGACCTCGAGGGCATAGTGGTTGGAGCGTGGCTTCGTAGTCGGTAGACCTGGGGTTTATTTCAAAAGACTTTAAAAAATGGTATTCACAGCTTCCTTGCTTGGCGCTAAGCATAAAAAAAAGGGATAGTGTGGAGAACAAGCCGGCAAGTTCGCTTGTTGTGTCCTTGGGCAAAGCACTTAACGGGACGTCTCCACCTTTATGTGGCAGACAGGTGGCCTACCCGTACTTCATCGGGTTACAATCTTGTGAAGTTGCTAATCCAGCATGTCGTAAAAGGCGACTCATGGGTACTCACCAGTGACAGTCCGCCTTCTTGATGATGGGGCTATAAGTCACTAGTGACTAGTTCGAAATGGGCTGCCATCTTCATCTTAGCCTATTTCAATTAGGTTGACGGCATGAACCTGAATTGCCGTTCGTGCCGTACCTCCATCCCGAGGAAGAGTAATCACAACAACAATAACACCTCGAGGACTAGTTCTACATAAAGTGAGAACGCCGGAAAAAATTTTTTAAGTAAAATGAATTTTCCGTGTCAAAGTTTATGGCTCAAGGTCTAAGGCAAGGAGGCCTGCGATATCATGATGACATTTTTGAGCAATTGTTTAGGCATGGGAAAAGATGGGCTGGTCATTATTACTCAGGGTCTCTTTAATGAAGGAACACCAGAGTCACAGCAGGAATTATTTTGTTCCAGAGGGAAATACGTAGCCGTGAAGGAAAAATGAAGGTGCGTTTTTTCTATGCTTAACCACGTAAAATCAGAAGGGCTTTGAACTTAACACCTCTCCTTTATACGACGTTGCTTTATAGCACTGTAGAGTCTGGTTTATCGTCTGAAGACCTCATCCACCAGTGACGCAAAGGCAGGTGAAAGAGATTGAAAAGACTGGATTTAAGGAGGAATATAACAACAGAGCGTGGTGGCGCAACGCGGCTTTTAACATCGCGAGGAACAGATGAATCTTACCGCCTGAGTGACGTGGACAAAACCGAATTTAAAAAAGTGGATCTTTTTCACAAAGGGTATCGTTAATTTTCGTGACTGTACTGTCTAGGCAATATTGAATACCAAAATTTTATGAAATATCTTTTATTTGTTGGTTAACAAAAATGAAACAGCTACAATGCGAAAGAAGATGTACAAAACACAAATGAGCGATAAGAAGCCGATAACTGAACCGACAATTTATCGAATCAAAGATCTATAGGGTGTTCAACAAAGACTCTACAATTAAAAAAAATTTATTTCAAAAACAGTTGATATTTCATCTAGATTTTTTTTTCTTTTAATCAGCGGTTATTTAAGTTTTTATTGACATTACAATTTTGTGTTTTAAGTATTTTATTAATGCTGTTAAATGAACCTCCATAAAATGGCCTCTCTTCAAGAGAGAACACAATGGTATCCTAGTTTATTGAGACAAAATCGGATGTGCAGACTCAGCGAAACTACAGATGGAAGAATGGGAGAGATCTACCACCAGTCCTTGAATTTGTGCACGGCACAAGAAATTTACGGAAACAGGGACAGTATTAGGTAATGGGAGGAGTAGGCAACCAAGAACATCAGAGGAAAACACCGATTGTGTAAGGTAAGCATTTGCTCGTTCTCCAACGAAGTCCATCCGCATTGCTCCTTAAGAGTTGAAACTACCACGTTCAACGGTGCACAAGATCCTACACAACAACTTACAACTACTGTATGCGCTTACAAAGTGCTACTGTTACAGGCACTTGAGTCCAACGGTAAGCCAAAACGGAATATGCAGTTGACATGAGGGAACAAATTACTGAAGATGAAGCATTCCTCAAGCCGGTTAGTTTTAGTGACGAGGTAACCCTTCATGATTCAGGAAAATTAAACAAGTGCATTAAATGAGGAAAAAAGCTTTAATACACACTGATTAAAATAAAACAACCTGATGAAGGCACCTTATCAACTGTCTTTATAAGAAATTTTTTAAATTGTAGACTCTTTATGGACACCTTGTATTTTCAAAACCAATGTCAACACAAATTGCAAAAACTTAATAACTTTTCAGAGTTATCAATATCAGAGAGGTTGAAGCAAACTTGAACCGAGGAAAGCGTCTTCTTGGAGAATTGCAAAAGTCAAAAAGGTTGAGGTCTCATCATAAAGACCGGTAGAATCTATTTACTTGAAAGGGACAAAGGCATACATATTGAAAAGACATGGTTAGGATTGGAACTTCAGGTCTACGTATTCGCCTTTATCATTTTTCTAAAAAAAGGGATGAAAACAACAGTGTTCCTCGGGTTCATTAACACTTAGCTTTAAGACTGGTCTACATTGAGGCCAAGGACGGTTTAACTCTTTGTTTATTTTGGCTCTGTCGCAAGCCAAGCTCGGTTTGCCATTGCGCCAAAATATAGCCGAGTTAAGCGGCGCTTGGCTTTAGTCTGGTCTATAAAAGGACCAAGCACGGTTTAAAGAAACGTCAAGCCTATTTCCATGATCATTTTAAACCATAGATTGTTCAATAGGCTTGGTTTCAATCATGCGGGTTATGAAGCCTAATTTCAAGATGCATTTACATTTAGCTTGTTGAGGAACATTCCAACACAGCGAATTTGCAGCCCACGTTCAAAGCGATTATCTACATATGCTAACTTCTCGTGCGTAATGATATTATATTAATCACCCGATATAATACAATTTGTTCAAAACTGTTTACGAACACGCAAAGATACAAGTGCTCACGCCAGTCAATCGGATTTAACTTTCTTCCTGAAAAAATCAATTAAATGCCCTATAAACCGAATAAAATTCAACACATTGAAGTTATAACTGCAAATACTTTTCTATAATGTAAATTGCTACTAAACCAAAATAATTTCAATTAAATCTGTGCCGACATATAGAACAATACTTTATATTTTAAAAGTCAGATTCAGTAAAAAATAATTAAATATCGGTTTCTGAACGCAATATTAAAATCAACTATCTACTTTTAAAGCTGCTTTTGGCGTCATTTAACTTCACAAACTCGTCGATTTTCCGTTCACTGTTAAGTTTACCCCATTTACGGTAGAAATATTTTTGGATAGATTTAGAGCAAATATAAGTAACTTTCAAATTGCTTTTAAAAGCCTAAAAAGTGCATTCACTTAAGAAAAAATTTTAATTGCTTTGGGAGGGCTTTAAACCACCATTACCACTAAGTTAGACTTTAATTATGGACTAAACAGAAGTTAACGTTACCTCAAACAGTTATCAGCAGCAATAAAGTATTCGCAGATTTTGCAGTGTTGCTAACGAGATCAATCTATTTGCCTTTTTTTGCTAATCAATAACTCTCAAGCAATTTTAAGGTAAGCACAAGCAAACTGGGATAAGTTAAAACACTTTTCGTAGCTCAAAGTTTAAGCCCACCTCCTATCTGCCAACACGAAAACTAGCTGGCCAAAACAAAGAAAAGTAAGCAAGCCGAAAAAAAACTAAAAAGACTCAAATCCCGTTGGGTGATAACACTTTTTTGAGCTGAAAATTCGGTATATTTGTATAACGCCTCAATGACAATTTTTTTACATGAATTAACTAAATTGAATATTTGCACTGAGGAAATGAGTTACAGAACGATACAAAAACAAGAAAAAACAAAACATTTAAACTGAAAGCTCCAACTAGATGGAAAAGAGTAAAGCACACAAGCTATTTAAGCAAATGCACAGGCGATACATGCAATCAAGTATAACTCACAGATCTTGAAACAATGAACACTAGCTATTATTTTAGTGTGTATTGAATCTGGTCATTTTATAATAGGAAAAGCTCTTACATTTATATAAAAAGGAACACGAGCACGCACTCTAACAATGCCTCATAATAAGCTGCAGCAGCTTTTGCAGCTGGAGGCTAGTTTCTACCTCTAAAACTATACCAGACTCCAAAACAAAATTAACTATATACATTTCACAAAGCTTGCTTTCTAGTACAGCTTTTTGTTGTTGCTTACTATTTGCTAGTACAGTACTGAAGTCTTTTGAACTGAATTTAAGCACCAAAAATTTACAAAATTTTTAAATAACAAGCCAAACTACCATTTGTTAATTATTTGATTTTCACCAGTAATCTACTACCGTACTGGTATCGTATTATCAGAAATGTATAGAACCATCTTTCATAGATACCCTTTAAAATTAGAACACTATTTCAGCTAACATCTTTCAAGGCTGGCGTTTAAAAACTTCAATTAATGCAATATCAAAAAAGACAGCAAATGTCTTTTCACCAGCTAGGCTTTGTAACTCGCTTTTACGTCGCATTTCCTGCGTTTTCACAGGCTCAGACGCGTTAATTCAGTGTATGTCTACCACTAAACGCTGGCTATCAAACCAGACTTTTTGCTGCAGCAAAGCACCACTTTAAATTTAGGATGCCCTTCCTAAAAAATTGCAATGGTGTTTAATGGAGTTTTGAACTCTATACCTTTTATTTCAAAGTCCGCAACGATTACCACTAGGCCACAGCGGATAACTAGGTAGGCTTTGTTAATAAACAAAAATCGATAATTGTAGTTTCAAAACTTTCAAACCAGTTGTTCTTAGTAGTATGAATGACTATGAAATACTAACATTTGCGGACAAATGCTTTGACATTTATGCTTAACAGAGATGGGTAAGAGCTTTACAACATTTTTTTAAAAGAACAGCAATTGAAATGCATAACGATGCAGTGATTATTAGCTTAATACCCATGTGGAAATGCTATTTGAAGCGGTTTCCTATATGTCGTCCAATGTGGATGAACATCGTTAATAGTAGATGACATCAGCTGTGTAAGATAATGCAACGTTGAAACTATCAAATGAATAGCTTCTATTTGCATTTTCTCCATTTTGTGATCTTGAAAATGAGTAGTTGAACAATTATAAGCATAAAATACAATTATGATTGCACTAAAACAACAAGAGTAAGTTTCTTTAAAACTGAACCCAACTATTATTAGTCGAGGCACTTGAAAATTGACCCCACTCTGACCCCGAAGTGGTGTTGTTTGGCTCTTTTGGCTTTTGAGCACCGCCAGGAGGAGGTGGAAGCAATAATCCAACACCAGCATTACTTCTTGCTTGGTGTGGCTTTGGCTGTTTAGAAGCAGAATTTCCAAGTTTAATAGTGAAAGTCTGCCCATCTTTTAATCCCAAATTCAAATTTGGTTGTGCTTCTTCAACATTTTGAATCGTTTCTTCCGTTTTAACTCGCTTAAAGTGATCTTGAAGAGTCACGTTGAAATCAAAGGCATCTCCTCTGTCTGCAAAACCGACTCCAATAAATGCAGTTCTTCCAGTCTCGTCTTTAATCCTTAAAACAAAGTACCGAGAAGAATCTGTTACTGATTCAACGGCTAAACCAGGATATTCTTCAACAGGGGCCTTTGCAAATAGCTCTCCTGAAATTTTGTCCTCAAGTTTAATTTCAAGCAAACCTGATTTTACAATGATTCTCATTCGCCCAGTCCAGGAGGGCTTATCCAATCCCCAATCAGCAGCTCTGTATCCCCTATTAGAAGGCCTTGGAGGTAGGCGATAAACAAAACATTCTGCTTTTACTAGCAAAATTCTTTCAAAGTCGTCCATCTTCTTTGGTGAGATATTAGAACAACTAAATCAAGTAAACTTTGGAAAATTATCCAACTTTAAGAAGCTAAAAGCAACAAGAGCCATTCAAAGCATTACCTCATCACTCACTGTATTTACAATCATCGGTGAAAAGGGTTGCTTTTTCGCAGCAACAATCCTCTAACGGCAATGCACTCAAAGCTAATAATGACTGCATTGTGGTGTCCTCAAAAGAGTCACATGTTATGATTTTCTCTGCTAGGCAAATTCCAACCAGCAGAAAATTAATTGAAAGTAATACCAAGTAACTCAAGTCAAATGTAGAAGCCAGAAACTCCAGAACTGGCCTGGACAATTATTGTCCAACGTTGAGGTCAGATACTGGCCTGAAAGTCAGGAGAAAAAAATGCTATGTTCAAACAAACAAAATCAACTATCATTTGATTAAGCATTCTATTTTTGAAATTAGTTTATAAAACAATGCATCGCACATGGCAAAATAAATTAGTCCCACGTACAAAACGATTGATTAGAAGATCGTAATGGTAGTGATTACAATGCTGGTGCTGACACCTTGTTCTTTCTCGACTATTTGCAAACCTAAAATCATGGTTATTACTGTAGATTACAAGCAAGTTCTTTCGATGTCAAATTCTATCTTAAAATTATCCAAATTGAAGTTTCTTGCAGTTGCTTATGTGACAACTTTAGTACTTTTAATGCTAAGTGCAATAGAAAACTTAAGAAAAGTGTACCTGGAGCTTAATGAAAACATGTATCCTCATACCAAATGGACATGTGTGCAAATATGCAATAAATTAGCCACAAATTTTACTTGACAATTGAAGACCATGGTCCACAAACTTCATTTCAGGAAAAACCGATTTAAACAAAAGTCTCAGTCTGGATGTATTTGCAACACCCTAGGTCTGCTCTTTTTGGCAACAGGCAAAAGAGAAAATCTTTTTTGGAGATCAAGTTTTTAAAACCACAGACAACTCCACATGGGGTTGCAACTGAAAGTTTGAAGACCATGAGTACGAGGAAGTAGTATAATGCGACTTCTAACCAATTTTATAGTTAGCAGTAGTACGTTGACTACTTTATCACCGAATTTTTTTAAAGATTTTAACAATGTGTAACGTGGCTAAAAGTTTCAGTTATAAAATCAAAACTAAGTGTGCTTAAGTTCCACATAAGTAAAGTGCCTTTGATCCCAGTACATCAAATTGTTAGAGAACCAGCTGCTGTAGGTAATGATGCGTTTTGACATATCGATTACAATTGCTCACGCTAGAAAACGTTTGGTGGACAACAAAGTTCATAGGGTAGCAGTGCAGTCTATGATGGCAAATGTTTACATGGTCAAACCTCATGACTATGTTGTTATACACTTGAAAAAGCATATTATGACTTAAATATATTAGAGCTTAAACAATGAATAGATCAATCTGACTTAAAAAATTCAAATGAGTCAAGGTCTAGTCCTAATCATTTCTCCTGCTTAGGGTAGAATTTCCTGGTGCCAATAGCACTCAAAATGGGCCTACACAAAAAAAGTGTTCTAGCACAACCTATAAAAGGATTTTTTGTGACAACAGAATGACACACTTCTAAAATTGTCTTGAAGTGTAAGAAAAATCAAAACTTTTGTTATTGATTTTTTATGATTGACTTTTGTTTTTGGTTTTATTCACGGCTAAGCATTTTGTTGTATTCTTAACTCTTATCCTACGATGCAACTTATGAAAAAAAATGTCCGTTAGGTGGCAGAGCATAAAATTGTCATTATCAATTATCAATCAATTAATCATCATAAAATGCCCCAAGTTTGTTTGTAAAACATTACTCATTTGTTTACTTCTATATCAATTGTTGTATATCATTAATATCTCTATTTCTTGAAGATTTCAAATATAATAAAAACAAAAAAAATTTTGAATATGCTAATTACCCCCCTCATAACTGCTGAGTTGTCTTCAAAATTAGAGTACCCTTACCTTAAAGATCACCACAGATTTTATTTTCCACCATGATCGCTAGATGATGCTAAGGAAATAAGCTTTCAAGGTATATCAGTTAAAACTTACCTAAAAGATTAGGTTTTCTACAATTTGCAACTTTCTGAGACCCATGAGCTTTTAGTTGACTGGTACTAAATTTTTTAGTTAAATTTAGACATAAAACATGATCAGTCATCATCTGCTAGAAGTTAGCCTAAACCAGCCTAACCAACCCGCAGCTTGCAAGCTGCATGCGGCTCTTTGCCTGGTTTCAAGCAGCTCTTTTTCACAAGCCTTATTTCTTCTATCGGCAGGTTGGTTTTGTGAAAATCTACCAGTAGCCTTGCTAGCTCTGTAGTATTTTTTGTACATGTGGACAGGCTAATTATATTTGCGTTTTTTAGCTTTTCGTATATTTTAGTAATAATGGCAAAGGAAAAATGCACAGCAAAACGAAAATATAAGGATGAACACAAGGCGTTTTTAACAGAGTGGGAGAGCTTATATTTTTTTGTTGAACATAATAGCAAGCCATTCTGCCTTGTATGCCAGGTGTTATTAGTGCATTTCAAAGCTTCAAATCTTTAGCGCCACTTCAGGTCACTCCATGCTAACATCAGCCATAAATTTCCGAAAGGGACTGAACTTCGCAAGCATAAGTTGATCACTTTGAAAAGTCAAGCAGAAAAGCAGATACAGGTTTTCCAAAAATTCACGAAGCACTCAGAGACTGTAATGCTTGCACCGTATTTAGTGGCGTGGAATATTGCAATGGCCAAAAAGACATACAATGAAGGGGAGTTCGTTAAAAAATGTCTCTGTGACATTGTTGAAATCTTGTCTTCCGAAAACAAGCTGAAAAGAATGTTATCAGATGTCCAACTGTCCCTCCACACTGTTGAAAGCAAATATCTGATATTAGCATGGTTATTGAATCACAATTGCACTCTGACTTCCAAGCTTGCGAGAATTTTAGTGTTGCATTAGATGAGAGTTGTGACATACAAGACAAGCCTCAATTGGAAATATTTGTACGATTTATTTCAACGGATTCTTTGATCAAAGAAGAACTTCTTGATATTGTGCCACTGAAAGACAAGCACCCACGGCATAAATGTGAAAGAAGCAATGATGGCTGCAATCGAGAAAGCAAATCTGTCCATAGCTAAACTCACTGCAATAATCATGGATGGAGAGCCAGCCATGATCGGATCTGTGAACGAAACTTTGGGGCTGTGCAAAGCTGACCAAACATTTCCTAAGTTTTGGAGTTTTCACTGTATTATTCACAGGGAGCAACTCGTGTCTAAATCATTGAAGTTGGACAAGGTCATGAAGACATTGATGGAAATCGTCAACTACATCCGCACACATGCGCCTCACCACCGACAATTCAAGAATCTTATCGCTGAGCTGGATCAAGGGCTCCAGGTGACCTGCCGCTGCACTGCATTGTAAGGTGGCTGTCAAAACGCCAGCTACTCTCTCGCTTTTTTTAGCTTTAGATGCTGTGAAACTGTTCATGAAAGAGAAGAACAAAAACTATCCTGAGCTCTCGGACCTCGAGTGAATTATGGATCTAGCTTTTTTGGTCGACATGCTGTGTCACTTGAGCAGATTGAACCTGAATTTGCAGGGTAAGTTGAAATTGCTGCCTGACCTGGTGCAAAATGTGTCTGCTTTGTCAACAAACTGAAGCTGTTTATGGAGCATATTGAAAGGGGAGATTTGATGCATTTTCCCATTCTGCTAAAAGCCAGCAGGCAAGTTACTATCACTACCTTAAATAAGCAAAGAGCTATATATGCAACACTTTTTGAAACCCTGAAAGAAAGCTTTGTGTCGCAGTTCCGTGATCTACAAATGAAAAGGCCGCAGATTATGCTCCTTGTCGACCCATTCAATTTTGAGACAGACTGTTTGAAAACCTCTCTAGTCTCAGATGAGGCTGCATCTGAATTGGAAATGATCAATCTTTGTGAGGAAGCCAAACTGAAACCTGCTTAAGGGAAGGGACCACTGAGTTTTGGAAAAGTGTAGTAGTAGTAGTAGTAGTAGTTATTCAGTTTTTATCCGGTGTTTTCCCTTTAGCAGAGATGGCTGGATTTACCCCATTCCTTCTGCAATTTCTCGCACTCCGTCCCTCCACTTATCTCGTCTCAGAGCATCCTCCTTCTTCAAACCAACTTTCTTTGTCTCCTCTTCCACTTGCTTCTTCCAGGTCTTCTTCGGTCATCCTCGCTTTCTCTTGCCACTCACTTCAAGATTCAGAGCAACCCTCAAAACACTATCGTCATCCCTCCTCATCACATGTCCATACCATCTAACTCCATTTGCTGTTGCTAACTGGTCTATCGTTTCCTTCAACCCTAACATATCCATCTGTTCTTCAGTCGTCTTTCTGTCTACAATTTTCTGACCGCACATGGCTCTCACCATAGCTCTTTCCGTTCTCCTTAAAATTGCTTTTTCACTTTCTTTTAGACACCATGTCTCACTTCCATACAGTATTGCTGATCTTACGCAACAACAATAAACTTTACCTTTCATCTTCAGAGGAAACCTATTTCCAAGCAACAACTCTCCACATTTCCTGAATCTTACCCAACCGATTCTTACTCTTGCTGTGACTGCCGCTTCACAACCACCACTAGCATTTATTCTGTCTCCCAAATAACAAAATCCATTCACTGTCTCCACTTCATCGCACAACTTCTCGATTGAGTCCATCGTCCCTTCCATTATTCCTTTACATTTCAAGCAAACAAAATGCATTACCAACCTAGCGGTTAGCTCTCCTTTATTTTTGCACATTTGCCATGAACCCAGTTTTCACATTTTGTGCACAACACTGAGTTGGCCATGACTCTCCTCCCACAAACTCCACATGGATCTATCTTGCTTTTGTATAGTTCTCCTTCTGACCCGCTTACCATCATTTTTGTTTTTCTGGTGTTGACCTTTAAACCTTTACTTTCCAGTGCATTCTTTCAATTCCAAAACCTTTCCTTCAAGTGCCAATGGAAAAATACCCCAATATCAAACGAGTTGCACTTAAGGTGCTCTTAATGTTTATGTCAACATACATCAGCGAGTCTGTGTTTTCTACCCGACATCATGTAAAAGCAAGGCACCAAACTGTACTGAATGACACCCATGTGAAAGAGTTATTTCTAGTGGCATCAACGAAATAAGGAAGATTGTTAAAGAAAAGAAAATCCAGAATTCCCACTGACTAAGTAATATGCATGATAATAAATAGCTTGTAAATTTCTGTCATTATCATGTTCGTGTGTGACATTTACAATAAATCTAGCTGAGCAAAGGTATGTGTTAATGTCAGTGAGTAAGAGGTGGGGTGATGTTCATGCAATCATTATATCTTGTGTATAATGTGGCTCTTTCCAGAAACACAGAAAGAAATGTGGCTCTTGGTTTCTGAATGGTTGGCCACCCCTGGCCTAAACCATGTAACATTGTGTATTTTTGAAAAGGGAATTTCTTCAAGATTTAGAAAATATCAAGTTTAAATAGAATATGTTGTCACTAACAATGACACAAGTTTTTTACACCTCTCCCATTTGTTGAGAAACAAGGGGATACAGCAAATTTTGATTTAGAGAAGCCAAACATCTCCTTGGAAACTTGATACAAAACAACGACTTTAGTGGTGAAATATTTGCAATTTATTTCATCTTTTTAAAGGATGTAGTTTTTCTAATAGTTCTAATTTAGTGAAGGTAAGTCGAAAATTTTTGGGGTTTTTGAGCTGATATGATATATGGTACCCGTTTTTGATCAGTAAATATCATATACTGCTTAGCCTGACTATTGAAAGCTATATATTGCTGGAAACCAAATTTTCTAAGCTTTCAAATGAGACTGGTATTTAGCAACATATCATATTTTTTAGAAACCAAATCAACTATTTTTACTTATCATAAAAATTTGTTTGGGGGAGTTTTGAGACTCCTAAAAAATTTGAAAACTTTAATAGGTAAATTTTTTCATTATTGCTTGATATTTTGTCAAATGATGCCACAAAAGAGTAGTTTTCAGACTATGTTAATGATAAAGGGCTTGCTTTCCTGGAAAACAGGTAATCCCAATTTGATTTCAAGGTAGTTGGCTCTCGCTGAGAATTTGGCAATTTTTGTCGTCTGCAACTGGTTTCTTGGTCTTTTTACCCCTTTTTGGGTAAGAAAAATCCAAGAATCATCAATTGATAATCTTGGTAGCAAAAAAGTTAAAAGTGCAGTGCATTAAAGCACAAAATTTTTTTCAAAAAGTCAAGATGCAGCAGAATTTCGGCAAAGCAAATTTTTAAGTGATTGAACTGCAATGCCACTTCCAAGAGCAGACTTTTTTAGTGATTTCAGAGCAGTGCAATATGCACCATTGAGCCCCCTAATCTGGCAAATTGTAGCACAATTGTTCAGTATGCAAAAAATTTAACAACATTATTAGTATTATCATCATCAAATGCATTCTTTTTGAAGCAAAAATCTAAAACCAATGACATCGAAAAAATCTTTATTACACAGAGCAATAACAAAAATTTCATATGACAAATGCCATCAGGCGTATTTCGCTCCATAAGTTCTCTTCAGGGTATTAATCTGTCTCCTACCACTAGTTGGTTAGGCAGGACGGAATAAGATTCAGCATTTAACAAGAATTTCATAATTTGTCAAAAACAGTCCCTGTATAATTAGAAGTGAAGACGTATTTTTGCACTTGTCACCTTTTTTCATCACAAAACACTCAAAATTTTATCAGGCCATTAGGACTCTTCTTTGATTTTAAAACCTCAGATCCAATTTAGAACTCCTAATCCACTGTGGCTGAACTCAAAACACTGTTTTTGCTTTTTAAGTTCACCTGAATTCATGCTGGACTATAAAATACATGTAATTGTATGATTCTATTTAAATTTGGTCACCTGTCATTTTATCAGTTTTTCAATTGGCATTCTATTCAAAAATGGCAAACATTTTTAATTTTGAATTGATATGGAAGTAATTAGATGGTCTACTTTTAAATTGTGCTTTTCCAAATTAAGAGCACAGCCAAAGGAAAATAAGCAAAAGTGAGATTTTTCTTTTCAAAACGCAAGAGCCAATTCATTTTATTGGTGCAGTGTGCAACTTCTACTAAGACAAAACGTAATCTAAAAAAGCACAGAACAAAATCTGCAATGGTGGAAGTTGCACAACTTGCACTCTGATTTGAAATCTGCCAACCTCTATGATTTCTTTATGGAAACTTGACTGCAATACTAGTATTGACATAAATCAATTTCTTTGGGCTATTTTTTTATTTGACAATGCTTTTAGTTTGCCCGCAAAAGAGAATTTGATATTCCTCTTCAGCATCATCCTTTGGTAGTTATGTAAAACTACAGTAAATTTTGATGCCATAAGTACATGATTGCAATGGATGTCAGGCATCACTAAAATAGAGAAATGCAAATGAAAAAGTCTTTGCAGAAATAGAAAAGACACAAACTAAACGAAAAAAATTACAGAAATATTAAAATTTAGTAAATAAAAGCAACTAATTGTTAAACCACCTTAACTTGGAAAATGCTAAAATGCAAACCTTAATTAATTTCCATTATCTCAGTTTGTTTCTTGTGCAGGTAGATTTTTATAATAAGTTTATTATTGAGCAATGTAAATTCTCATATTTCTGAGCTTTCCATACTTTATTGATAATTTTTCTGCATTTTTGCATGAATTTACATGTTTACATAGATCATGAAATTACTGGTTCAAAAAATTAATGTTTTAACTTTACATGACAACATTTTGAATGAGATTTAAATGAAAGTTTACAACCTACAGTTTTGCTGCACAATTAAAACTAATGTTTAAACAAACCACAATTTGTATAACTACAATGGCGCATACAGATAGCTGCTGACTCAATGAAAGTGTAACTCTTTAAAAAGTTACTTTGTGATCTCCCAATACGAATTTGATAAATTGATTTAAGTTCTAATTTATTTAGGTGAAAACTAACTTTTTATACACAGTAGACCAGCCAAGCAGATTAATCAGATGTGAAAAATTCAGCTCAAGAAAAACATGATGTCAATTTTACATTTATTTTTAATCATCAGCAAAAGTTGCCAGACTTGTACATGCTTTTGAAAATCTCCAAGAGAATTTTTGCAAATCCAGCAGCTCAATAACATGTAAGGTAGATTGATTTCTAAACGAAAACCATTGTTTAAGATTACCTACACCCAATATTTGCAACTGTCGTTTATGATCCAATTCTAACACCAGTTTGCAAGCTTTTTTATACTAGTTATTCTTTTTTACTCAATATCACAGTGGACAATACTAAAATTTGGAAATCTAAGAAAATATGGAAATTCTTACTAAAATATGAAAAAACAATAACGAAATCACAGAAGTACTACAACAAAAAAGCTTAGTTAAAACCAACTCAATTATCTAAATTTACATAATTTGCTTGTTATATTTGCAGTCTTTATTGACTTCCTGTAAATGTTAGCATTTCTGTGACTTCCTTACTTCTTTAGTTAGTAGTCCCAGCAGTTTTTTTCATATTTGTGTAAGCCACCAATTCCTTTTGCTAAGGAATTTCTGCATATCAGTAATTTCATGTTTAATATGAATTTTCACATTTCCATGATTCAGTATTATACTGTAATTTAATATGAATTTCTTAATTTTCATATTTTAATGGTGTCCCACACTTGTTGCTTGATAGCTTCAGCCAGTCTTCACCACAACATTTAACCCAGTGGTCCCAATGCACTTTTATATTCCTACCTTACAAACCCCAAACATAATCACAAAAAAAATTGAGTTTTATCAAAAATAACAAGAGCCTTGAGTGCCATAGCAATTATCAGAAAAATTCAACTAAACAGGGCAAATAAGGTTTGATTGAAAATCTCCTAACTTGCAAAAGTCGACTTTTCTGCTTTTTGAATAAAATGTCTGCAATTTCTCAAAAAAAGTGTCAATTAAATATATAGTCATAAGTGGCAGAAGTGTTTTCTTGATTATTAAAATTAATCTGGCATAGGCCAAGTTCATACTCTTATAGGGGTCCAATCACATCAACAGGTTTTCAAATGCACAAACTAATTTCATGATATCACTTTTTAAGTGTATCAATCTCATGCAAGAGTAGAAACTCTCTGTAATTCACACATTCAGTGTGGGAGAGCCTTGGCAAAGAGCCAGTATCTGACAGTTTGCATAGAATATAGGCTATTCCTTTTGATGTTTTATTAAAAATTTCAGAACTTATCATCCAAAAGTTAGGAAAACTTGTTTTCATGTAAACTCCTCTTAGTCTTATAAAGACTTCAAAACTTCAAAAGAAAAGTGGAACATCCTGTATAATCTAATGCATTGTTGAATAATTCTAGCATGTTGTATCTGTAGTTTGTCCACATAACCAATGCATCTTTAAATTGAAAAAAAGCACAAGCACACTCCAATAACACTTATCGTATCTTATTACAATTCTGGTTCTGACCTAAAACACCTACATACTGGGTCTGGGCCTGTCTCCAAAGGCTCTTACTAAAAGGGCCTAGCAGGTACAGTAATGTATGTAGCCAGCGCAAGCAATGTAGGCATTGCCATGTTGCAGAAAGGCAATGTAGGCTTTGTGTGCAATGGAGATGGTGAAAGATCCTAATGTGAAAAAGTCATCATTTAAAATTTCTACACACCATGCCTCGGTGATCATTTAGGGTATGCATGCCCAAACTCTGCTTAACTACTCTTTCCTAATTAATAGTACCCCAGGAATTTTCAAGTTTTCCTACTTTAATTTTGGTACAGCAGCAAGCATTGTTGGGACTGCCTGCATTGCTTAGGTTCTGCTTACATCTGTACATGTTCCCTCTTACTTCAATCCCAACCCTGTCCTTTGCTAACAATCAAAACTTTTGTTATAGGCCAACCTGGGTTTTCCTTACCTTGTTTTCAGCATTTAAGCTGGCACTGACCAGCCGTAGCTTACTTTTTCTGCACTGCCATAGGTATGTATGGTTGCATTGTGATTATTGAGGTTGCAGCATCGTTGCTTGATGAAAACAAATTATTTCCATGAAATTGACTGTTTTGAAATTTAGTAATATACCACAATTTGGTTCACAAAGCACAGAAAAAAAAATATTAATTTACTCTGATACATGATACAGCTAGATGTTTCAATCAGATCACTTCGTTCTTTCGACAAATTTATTATTAAATTTAACGTTTCGCTCCCCTTAGTTACCGGGGAGCTTCTTCAGAACATGGTAGATGTTAATAATGTGAACATCTACCGTGTTCTGAAGAAGCTCCCCGGTAACTAAGGGGAGCGAAACGTTAAATTTAATAATAAATTTGTCAAAAGAACGAAGTGATCTGATTGAAATATCGTTACACTCGACATACGAAGAATGCCTGCTATATTTAACAGCTAGATGTATCAACAACGTTTTATTACCGGTATGTGTAAATCATTAAACAAAATATAAATTTCCTCATAAATTCTTTGCTTAGTCAAATTGTTTATAACTTTTAATATTTCCTAATTTGCGAAGCAAAGCGCCTCTCGGTTGAAACCACTGGGTTAACTTTAATCCAGCCAACTTAATTCAACCGATGTCGGTCAAAATCAATTAACCTTGGTCGGATTAGGACGGATAAAGAAAACCATTAGGTTGTCGTTCATTGCAGATCAATGAACCATTTATTCAAAACCGGATAATCAAGAAGTCAAAATCTTAGTTCGCAGTCTTTGTTTAAATCATAACCAATAAGATAATTTTTCTTCATTAAAACAAAAAAAACAAAAGCTTATATTACTGTAATCATGCCTATGTGTTCCGATTTACTACTTATGCTATTCAATCAATCAATCATTCATTATATTATTGCCTAAATCAATATAAAAGAAAAATAAGATTTGACAGCAGTAGAGAAAAAAGGAGACGATGGCAAAGCGATATACGTTAGTTCATAACATGAAAAAAATTTTGCTTAAATTTTAAGTTAGTGGCATGGCCATCGCACCTGTATTTCTGAACAAATAAATATTGCAACGATTCATCAAGCCATGTCTAGGTTACCAATTACCATTGGGTAAAAATGGACAAGTTTGCATCAGAAGTAGGAATGTGGAAGCGGTGATTTTTCAATTGCTTCCGCTTCCACACCTATCGCTTCCGTTTCCGCTTCCACTAACAAAAGACGAGGAAACGACTGTTGACCTTAGCAGTACAAAATCTGTCATTTACTTCAATCAAAAAGTGTAGCCAAAGATACGAAAGTGACAAAAACGACTGAAAAAAAAATAATAAAAGCAAACAATCAAAAAGACAGCGAAGATAAAATGATTCCAACTTTACACAGATTCATTTGTCCGCATAAACACAATGACATCAGTTAATTCATTGCCCATTCGGACTCTGTTTTCACAAAGTACGAACTTTAAGTGGGAGAACATACGTTCAACGGATACCTGCGTGCAGGGTAAACAGCTAATGATTCGCGATACTGGTTGTACAATACGGGGGTATTTGAAAATAATGTCCCAAACATTTGGCAGTTTAATCTTCCAAGTCGCTCTACATCAACAAGCGCCTCAGAATATGCAGTAAGATCAGATTTTGCAGACGCCGCAGCTGATGCCTCAGCAGCCGCTGTTGAATGTATGGAGTTCAAATACGCATTAAAGTCAAATAGTCATGCTGCAGATTCTGATGATGCTTTACTTCTGTTTGTGTCAGTTTCTGCATCAGCACTTGCTCTTTTGCTTGAAGTGCTTTGAATGTGCAAGAAAATCGAGTGAAAAGCGCTTTTTGCACGTAGTTGCTCCTGGTTGCTCAAGAGTCAAGACGATTCTCGATCGAGCATCAACCTATCAAGAAAGTAAATAAAATGATAATATCACGATTTTTTAAGTCAGTCAAACCTAATACATTAGTTGTTATTCTCGACTCAAATAAAATCAAGTGCACAAACGCTTACCAGTATTTTGTTGAATATACTATCAACAAAAAATATCGGTAGGTTGTCACAACAACTAAATCAACAAACACTACTTACACAAACAGCTGCCAACAAAGCCTCTTTCTGCAACAAAAACTCTTGGCATGATTGCAGGGCGGTGGCAAGAGCAGAAGCCAAATTGTTATCCAACTTCTCCGATTTAAACATGACTTTTTTCAAATGCTCCTGGAGTGAGATCTTGTTTTTGAAAATAAATTGTTGCTTCGTCAGGTATTTGTTGTACTTTGACTATCATCGTCATCTCAGCCAATTCACTTTCAGTAAGGTATGATTCGTGTGAGCCAAGATCCTGAACAAAGCATTTCAAATCCGCAAGCCGTTGAAACACGAGGAAAGTACTCCCCAACGGGTCAGCATGTTGATTAGCATTCCCTTGTTAGCATGACGCTTTAGAATTCCATCGGTTCACTCTTCTCATCTCCCTGTAATTGATGGCCCAACAATAAGCGAGCAATTCATTTATTTATCGCAGATTTCAAATACAACACATGTTTTATGGGCCATAAGACAAACAAAGGGGAGGGCTCGGCGCGAAATGGTGAATATGATGTTAAATTTGGCTTATCTTACTTCTACAAATGCAAAGAATCATATTACTATTTCTAAATCTACACATTCGTAAAGAGCGGCATTCAATAAACGTACCGTGCTTAATGCTTTATCAAAGATGATGGATACTGCAGCATGGTTTGTAACCAATGCTTTCTTCAATCTGCCGTAATAGAATTCGGGGCTGTTATTTATAATGATTTTGGGGTAGCTTCTCCGAATTGGAGAAAGCGGCTTGAACATAATTTGTTTTCCAAGTACGAGCCGACTGTAGTCATAAGAGAAAGCAGTATCAATGAGTTATTTTTCAAGTACAATTTTTAAAAATTTTTTTTTATTTACCATATTTATCCTCCATACACGAGAAAGCGAATTGTATCGCTAAGTTTTGGACGGTATGTCTGCACTCGCTTGGCAGTTGCTATTTCCGAGGTGTCTGGGCCACCTGTTTTCCACATAAAGGTGGGGCGTCCCGTTGAGTGCCTTGCCCAAGGACGCAACAAGTGAACTTGCTGGCTTGTTTTCCACAACCTCCCATAAATGCCGAGCGCCAAGCAGTGAAGCTATAGATACCATTTTTTAAAGTCTTTCGGTATGACTCGACAAGGGGAATGAACCCCAGGTCTACCGACTGCGAAGCGGACGCTCTAACCACTGCACCATCTCGTCGGTCAATTTCAATTCCATCTTGTTCATAATAAATAACTAAAAGTGATATCTACCCCCTTTGGTTGTGTTAAGTTGTTTTCCATTAGAATTGGGTCTCACTAATATGACTCATAGCATTATAGCCACATAAAAACATGAATGTCAATTAGGCGTTTAGATCTATGTCAGTTATAAATGAATTGTAAAATGCCAATATCGCTTGTTCATAATTCAGGATTTTCTCCTTTTTATGTTGTTATTTGTCAGTTCACGTAACACCAGCATCATCATACTTTTGTAAGCGCTTGCTCTGTTGGGGTAAATTAAGGACTGCATTTCATTTTCACAGCAATGTTCCAAAACCTAAAACAACTTTTTTGGGTCTGGATCCTGCCATCTCCAACACTTTATCATTTTGAGGAGACAAAAACCTATCGATATAATGCTCTTACTTTACCTACTTCGCTTAAACTTTATGTTCCGAACTACTCTGTGTTTGTTTTTCTCTGATATTTGAACTAGTGTTAAACCTAGAGTCTAATCCTTCTGAATGGCGAAGTGCGAAATTTCGGTCGTATTCATATAAGGCGAGCAAAATTAAAATTACAGACACACTATTACGTACAACAAAGGGAGTTGGAAAATTCAGACGTTCGTAAGGTTAAAAATAGGATTACAGCACAATCTGCAACTTGCTATCACAAGATTCCATTTACTAACTATTTATATACACGGAACACCACTGCATATAAGAAATCAATATACTGAAATAAATACTATTAATAAACAAAGAACCTTCGCGGTCTCCTCACGGAACCCTTCAAACTCACAAAACACAACTGCACATTTTATGGAACCCATATTGAAGAGCACTGATGTAGAATGATGAAAATATTTCCGTCGTGAGCAATTTGATTTTCAACGTTTTGAATCCCCTAACCAAGGTCAGTTAAGTTTGATCAAATCATCATTTTATTGGCTACATTTCATTGTCCAAACTAGCTTTTTCTTACCCGTAATCGATATAAAATGTGATGCTAGTTTTACTCGTTCTCTCGCGCTACTGATATTGCACGTTTATTCAGACTTGCAGTGCAACTTCACCGTTTAATTCACGTCGGGAAACAGACAAAATTTTTTCACCTAGTTACTCTTCAAGTCAAATAATAATCTATGTGGAAGCGGAAGCGGTAGATTTCTCGCACTTCCGCTTCCGCAGAAAAAGGACCACTTCCAACTACCGCTT
This sequence comes from Trididemnum clinides, assembly GCA_963675345.1. Taxonomy (NCBI): domain Eukaryota; kingdom Metazoa; phylum Chordata; class Ascidiacea; order Aplousobranchia; family Didemnidae; genus Trididemnum; species Trididemnum clinides. The sequence continues at coordinate 17,468,369 of OY776301.1, forward strand.
CTGCTTCCACATCCCTGATCAGAAGTGGCCGTAGTTATCAATTTTTGGGTCCAAAGTCAATTTTGCTCCAAACAATCGTCTCACAAAACATGAACCACGTTCTGTTTGCGCTCGAAAAATCTGAATCTTGATCCTATTTTAAATGTGAAAAAGTAACTTTTAGATTATTTTTTCCCCACTTTATATGTTTCACATGAAAGACAAACAGATTGGTTATTTTTGTACACAAAACGCAAAAAAAAGTACAAAATCTGTTTTTTATTCTCTTTGAATAAGGTTTTGTTTTGGTTTATATTTAGTAAAAGCTTAATGTAGTGTCATAGTTACAACTAACTGTTCAATCAAATTTTGCATTCGAGGCAATAATGGATGCTGGTACTGGAATGAAGAAATCAACGATAAAATAAATTGTTTCAGATGTAGGATGTAGCGCCTCGCACTTCATCGAGCTGCCATGCCAAACATGTTTTTATCCTTTTTTTTATTTTTTGTGTTAATTTGCTTTCGGTGGCTTAGCACTTTGCTCCCACTGATGAGTGTAATTCTGGTTGTTTACTGTAAGAGCTGTGTTTGCTATTTTGCAACTTCGTGCGTCCCCAACTTGACGCCCAGGCAGTGCACCGTTGCTGCTTTATCCTACGATTTTACTGATGAAGTAGTATTAACTGACGAAGTATATCTACCGTCAGGTTTGTAGCCGCTTGGCTATCTCCGTTTAAAGAATATTGTGATCCTATAACTTTCACGCCTAGCGATGTAATCTCACGCCAGGAATCTTAGCCTGCATGGCTCTCCGTCAATATAGCCATGGACTGATGCCTATTATGTTACTTATGATGATTAGCCTTTAAGGCTTTCTGGCCGTGGACTGACATCTATTATGTTACTTGTGATGATTAGCTTGTATTGCTTTCGAGCAATCTAGCCGTGGAATGATATCAATTATGTACTGATAATAATCGGTTAAAATATTAGTCCGTGTAGTTGGCGATTGGAGTGATTATCCGTGCTGGCTTATTGGCGCGAGGTCCCCTACATAGACTAGTTAAGCACAGCAGTGTAAAGGTTTACAGATTATTTTTAATCCACCCGTCGCAGTGTGACAAGAGTGTGTTGCGATTAATCTTGCACGGCGTATTCGTTTATTATTATTGCATGTGTCTAAAATCACACATTTATTTTTCCTTTTTAATTAGGGCTAGATAATGTTTATTTATATTTCTTCTCATGGTAGCTCGTTGTTCGGCTTACTGTTCCTGCCGTCTTCTGTTGTCAATTATATTTTGTGTCTTCTCAATAGAGCAAAAATTACCTGTTCAACGGACTATCTCTTCCAAAAAGAAGTAGCTTATTTGAAAAATCTTTTTTACAGTAACGGTTATCCAATCCATTTTTTTAACAAAATTTTATGCCAATTTCAAAAAGAAAAAACAGACAGTAAAACAGAAAAAGAATTTATCAATCTTTTTATCATCCCCTACCTCGGAAAAATCTCAAAAGAATTCGGTCTACAAATTCAATCACTAATAAAGAAACGGTTTGACATTAAAATCACAATTGTCTACAAAACAACAAAAGTGCAGGAATATTTCTCTTTGAAAAGCAAAACTCCTCTGGCCTTGAACTCAAATGTCGTTTATAAGTTTACCTGTTCACGTGATGTGAACGTCACGTACATCGGTACGTCCGCAAGACATTTGAGTATAAGAGCAGGGGAACACTTAAATGTTTCAAGGTCAAGTAAAAGTGCCATCAAAGAACATATAAAAAAATGCAGTTCGTGCAAAACTCAGCCGGATAACATGGGGCAATTTAAAATAATTAGAAAATGCCAAACATCCTACGAAGCCAAAATCCATGAAGCCTTGGTCATCAAAAGAAGCAACCCTGTGCTAAACAAACAACTCTATGCAAACGGAGCGTCAATTTTACTAAACGTGTTTTAATTAAAGATATTTATTTAATCATTTAACCAAACAATTTCCATTCATTTGAAACAATTATTTACAAAACCCTAAATCCGATTAACTCCTAGCAGACAATTGTTTTTCTTCTTTTTTTTATTATCAAATTCTTTGTTAGCAGTGACCAGACAATTACGAAGAGCGTAGAATGAAGCTTTACTGTTTTTTGTCAGAACTATTTCAAGTTACTTTATGTTTTTGTGTTTTCATGCAACGAAGGTTTTAATGCTGTAAATATTTGTGTATAGATCCTGATGAGGGCGAAATGTAGCGCCGAAAACGTTTGAATTGTATAAATATATTGTATTATTATGTTCAACGGTGTATTGCTAGTAGCAATAATAGCAACTTGGATACTAAAAGTCACCTCTCTACCGAAATTGTACCATTATATTTTCGTTGTTACCAAACAATTGTGGCATTGTTTCAAATTTTATGAATTAAATTCTTGTGGTCCTTAAAGGGTTAAATATGGTTAAACTTGTTACAAATAAGTATCATAGAGTGACCATGTACTTTATTACACAGGTCATGGAAGAGCCAATTCATTCTATTTTACAGCAATCAGCAAACCAAAATAAGGCAAATGCTCTGATTAACCATAAAAGCAAACTTATGTCCGAAGTGTAGATGCTTTTAAGCTACAATAACAAATTATGCAATTTAAAAAACTTGTCACTTTAGCTAAGCACCATCTTCTTTCCACCCAAACGACAACAAAAAGGCCGCCCTAAAGGTGTGGCGCAAACTGCGATAGGATTGCCAAGAAGAAAAAGAAAACCCCATCAAAGGAAAAAATCATTTAAACCCATTCCTTTTGTGAAAAAGCATCCTAGAGAAAAAGATCGATGTAAGTTTAATAAAGGTATAGCAAAGAAGTAAAAAGATGAATTACTTTCAACTTTTGCAAATTCTTACTGGGTGTATTAAGTTGTGAAAAGGCATGATTTGCATAGAGGAGCACTGAAAAGAAAATTATTTCTACATTTATCATGTTTACTGTCAATGGCAACCAATAAATCATTACTATTCAGATATCAATCTAGAATCTACATCTCCCCTCATGTTCTGTAGGCCCATGCTCACATGATTTTTTTTGGCTAAAATCTAATTGTCACTATAGCCCTAATCATTTTAACCGTAAACTAACAAAACAGTATGTTGCAGTTCAATGGGCTACAGCCAATATCAACAAACGCACTTATCATTTCTCAATATTAATAAATTTGTTTTCTGTGAAGGTATGCTACAATGGTTTGTGAGCTCTTATGTCACAGATGCTGCATTGTCTGGATACAGCATTCAACCGAATGATGTAAAAGAGCTCTACCAAGTATCACATGCATGCAGAGATGAAGACCATGTTGTATTGCAACGAATAAGACAATACTTTACCACAGATGCATGGCAACATGTAATAGATCTCATGGATAACATCAATGAAACTGACTGGAAATGTGGATTTTGTAATGATGATTTGGATAATGAGCAATTAGGCTGTGACAGCTGCTTAGAATGGTATCATCTCCGGTGTGTTGGTTTGTCACAGCAACCGAAATCAAAGCAATGGTTTTGTAGAAACTGCTATAATAACTGAATTCTTTTTGCATGTGTTTTGTTAATGCTTCATGACTTTACTAAACATTATAATAAAATTGCCTTGTCTTGCATAGCCTAATGACTACAGCTTCCAGTGAACTGATATGCAACTTAAAACTATCCTATAAACAATTAAGCTGGTCGTTTTTTGTCAAACATTTGTATTCTGTAATCAAAGAAAAACCTTTTGTTGATATGCTACAACAAGGATCGGCAACTTAAAGCCTGTGCACCAGATGTGACTTGCCCCAGCTGGCCGAGTAAAATTGTCTCGCCCATGGCTCCTCAGTTAATTGCAGTACCTACATAGCTCATGTGTGAATGGGACTAGAGAAAAAGGTTCAAAAGCTGTTAAAAATAGATTACTCTATTTATGTGCAGTAGGCATTAAAGAAAACTGAGACCAGTAGAGGGATGATATTACAAAAATTTTTTTAATGTTTAAAAAAAGCAGTGGCTATTTTGCTATGAGTTACTTGTGATTATTTAATCTTAATGATGTATTGAACATGTGACCTTTGGTCATTTCTGATTGGTCAATTATAATAATCAAAAAAATCTGCACCCCTGGTGTGCACTCCCCCACACTGTACACTACCCTGTACATTCATATAACAAGCCTCCCCTTCCAGTGCACACTGCCTTTCTCTAATTGCCTTGCCAGCCAAGATCCCAACCCATAACCATAGCATTTCAATGCAGGTGCACTATTCATGCGCCACAGCATCACTTGCACAATTGTAGCAATCATGGCAATATAAACACACATAAATGACTACAACAAAATAGTCTCCAAAAGTAAAATTCCATCGACATCAAAATATCCACTTTCTTTAAAAAATACCATTGCATTATGCTAGCAATACCCACTTTGCCAAATAAACTAATGGAATTGGCTACTTTGCCTTAAACAACATTTTATTTTTGGAGGCTGTTTTGCTCTAATACATTAGTGATTGGTCAATTTTAATGATGTATTTACAATGTGATTTTTTGCTACTTCTGAGTAGTCAATTTCAATGACGAATTAAAAAATTGTTGCAGCTCTTGTGAACCAGTGAACACTCCATCCCTCTGTACACTCCCCCACACATTCACACACTGCGCCCCCTCCACTGTACACTGCCTTTATCTAAATACCCTACCAGGAAAGATTTGAATCTGTAACCATCACATTACTTGTGAAAAACCACTGTCAAGCTAGCCTAGAGATGCTTGACACACTTTCAAAAAAGAGGTTATAAACGAGCATAGTAGGTATAGTATGCATAGTAGCCTTCTTCATTTTTAGTGGAATTGCACCAGGCTAACCTTCAACAACATCTCTTCTTTCTCAATTCCTCTCTCTGCCCCAAAGCTTAACTATACCAAGTAGGCCTAGCAATAATAGCAACTTGGAAAATATAATGGATTTCAGATAATTGGTTATCACGTCATAATGATATAACAATCAACAATCATGGTACATATGTGTACCAAAGGTCCTCAAAGGGTTTAGGCTTGACATCAGCTATAACAATGCATTTGGGTTTTACAAATAATTAAACTGTATTTGTGGTGCTGCAGCAGTTTCCATTGGTGAACGACCACAAATAATGATTGTGTTAATTGCAAGAATCATTAATTATGAGAGTACATTTTGTCATGGTGTGGCCCACCAAATGGTTTGTTGCTTATTGGTTGGAAATGGCTCTCAGGTAACTATGATGTCATTAAAGTTAGTACTTACCACACTACTAGTATTTGCATTTGTTGGTTCGCATGGCGTTGTTGAATTAGACAAATAGGTTTGTGTCTCTTCCTTAAAACAAAATTAATTTTGTACTTGAACAATAACTATTAAGCTTTGTTTCAGTGGTGTCCAACATTGTTTTTTTTTCCCATTACAACATCTAATTTTTCATTTTCAGAAAATGCAAAACAGTCTGATACAACTCTTGTTTCAATGGGCAAAAACTTTAAAAGATAGGATTTTTTATTAATACAGGGTGTCTCAAAAGTAAGTATACACTTTAAAATTTGAATAACAATCTAATGGCTTATTCAAATTTGTCAAAAGTTTACAAAAATATTCTATAAACTACTAGAAACAGATTACCGTCCTAATATCTCGTTGAATTTATTTATTGACAGAATGTTAGACCTCAACGTGGAAACCACCAATTTCGGGAGATTTCAGCCACCTTTTGATGCATTCTTGTTTGACACTTTGCAATAAATCTTGTGTAACTAGTCCACATGATGCTCTAATGTTTTGTTCCAACTCTAAAAGGTTTTGAGGCCGTGTGGAGTAAAGTTGACAAAAAATGCTTCGGTTGAAAAACTGTTACTTTCAGCAAGATGGAGCTCCTGCACATTACACCAGGAAAGTCAGAGATTACTTAAATCAGCTTTTTCTTGGTAGGTGGATCGGGTGCAGTGGTCCTCTAGAATGGGCCGCTCGTTCACCTGACTTAACCCCATGCGACTTTTTTCTTTGGGGTTTCCTTAAGAGCAAAGTTTACTCCACACGGTCTCAAAACCTTTTAGAGTTGGAACAAAACATTAGAGCATCATGTGGACTAGTTACACAAGATTTATTGCAAAGTGTCAAACAAGAATGCATCAAAAGGTGGCTGAAATCTCCCGAAATTGGTGGTTTCCACGTTGAGGTCTAACATTCTGTCAATAAATAAATTCAACGAGATATTAGGACGGTAATCTGTTTCTGGTAGTTTATAGAATATTTTTGTAAACTTTTGACAAATTTGAATAAGCCATTAGATTGTTATTCAAATTTTAAAGTGTATACTTACTTTTGAGACACCCTGTATGAAGAGTGAAATGTTAGATTGATATTTACGTAAATGCATTGTTGAAAAAAAATAGGGCTGGGCAACACAGTATCTTTTTTGGATCATAAAGGTCTGGACTAGGAAATTTTATAAATGTACCATTGGTATTTGTTTGGAAAAACATCCGGAATTTAAAGTGCTACGTTGCTCCAGCAAAAAGTCTGGTCAGAAAGCTAGTTTGTGTTGATACACATAATACTGAATGAGCTTCTCTAAACCTGCAAATAAGACTTAAAATTAACTTTTGAGGTGTGGTGGCCACATCAGTAAAGGCACTGACTTTGTTTAAGTTATGCTGAACACCTGCAAACCATGACTATTACTTGACGATATGTTATCCCCCACTTCACAATATTTGTCAGTTAAGTGTCTTTTGCAAGTAGACAATAGGGTAACCATCACAAGGTTCACTGTCACAATAAATAGTGCTCCGACCCACTTGAATACGTTGCCAACTGCACAAGCTACACACAAAGTCATGTTTTTAAAGTTAAGTGTTTCATTACATATAAAATGCATCCCATCAAAAATTACAATTTTTTGCTGTTGAAAATTGTTTTCCCTGACCCCTGTTTAGAACCACAACTCTAAGTGATAAAAAACTTCAACTCATAACTTACAAAAGATTGGCGTGGCCGAGAGAATGAGCATAGAGGCTTCTGAGATATCTGAACAGAATATATTGACACTATGAAGCACATTTATTTCTGTGTGTGTGCATGTTTTAATTTCTCCGAAAGTACTGGACGTACATCACACTCTAATCACTACAACTCTCAGTCGGTTTAGAAAGATTAAGAGCCTCTAGAGTTGTACCTTAGTGCGTACCTCTTGGCATTCTGTTGACAGGGAATTGGTGGTGATGTGATCATAATGTTGATCAACCTGAAAAATAAATAGTCACAAAATGATTTTTCTTGTAGTTATAACACTCATCATACCACTATGTTTTCTGTTCCAGTAAACAAAATATCTGCAAAAGCGGTATGTTAGTCAATGTTCCACTTTATAAATGCGATGTTCTAGTTGGAATGCCACCGGACCCTTAATGAACACTGCAAATCAACAAAAGCACGAAACAAGCGAAAAAGATCGTGTGCTGCAAATGCTTACTTCAGTAGGTTTTGTGTTGTTTAGTGTAACGAGTTTTACGTCACATCCATTTTGCCAGTTTCGTAGCAGATCTTGAACAATTGTTTTTTTATGAGGATATGCTTCCATGCCGCTCTCGCTTGCAATTGCCGCTATTTGTTGACATAAGGAAAATAATTCTCTGTACTTCTCTTGCTGGGAAATCGGTTTCCGTGTATGTTGTTCGTAAATTATCGGTGAAGGGGCTTCATCTGAAGTTGTTGGTAGTTCCTGTTCAGTACGTTCATGAAGCTGAAATAGGAACGTTGAGTGCATTTCGTTGTATTCCAGGGTCCAGCGTCTGTTAATAGTGCTCTGGTCAAAAAGCGATAACCGCATGATTCTTCTGTAAGCCAAAATGTGCTTGCATGGAAGGTCGTTCAGCGTAAAAAAACGGCATGAGCATGATTGGCAACTGACAGTTATCACTTCGTTAAAGCAATGCACCTGGATAGAGTTAGACTTTGAGTGTGTTGTGGTTGGCAGTTGTATCTCTCTAGATTGTTCAAGTTGTTTTTCTACCAACTTGTACGCCATAGGGGTAAGTGTGGTGACAAATGCGTATTCTTCCGAATCATGGCTAATGTTTGCACTGTGTTCTTTAAGAAAAATGTTGGCTCTTCGACAGCTTCTTTCTTGGCGCAGTGAAAAAATTGCCATTTTGAGATCTTTGAAAAAACAATCCAAAGTTTCAAATCTGCTAATAATTTGTTTCAGCTTTTGGTTGATTGATTCAAGGCGATTTGTTGTGTTATTTCCATAGTGGCATGAACGTTTAAGCCCCACCACCCATTCTTCACAAATGTTATGCCAAGAGTGTTGATAATACTCAATGACTGAACTGATGCCAGTATTAAGCAGTAATGTGTGGAGCTGTTTGTATTCTTCCATGGAATGTGAATAGGCTACTTTTTGAATAATTTCAAGGCACAGCTGTTTCTCAGCAGAAGTGATCCCTAGTTTTTCGCAGTGAATTTCGCGTTTCATGGACTTAAGTACATGAAACAAGCATAGTTGCAAGTCGACATTGGGCATTGCATCCTTGTACACTAAACGCGCGGTCAAGTCTTTGTCCGTCAGAACTGTACGCGTATTGATGTACTGGGGATTGTGTTTTTTAAATAGTTCCAGCATGGATGATAGAGTAGCAGCGTCTTCGCTGGTTACAAGAAAAACTGAAACAATTTCTGTTTCTCCTGTGCCATGAACAATCACTTGAAGATATACTGGCATCCTGTATGCATTTAACTTGTAGGTGGCGTCAGCAATGATTATTTTCGGAAAGTCATTAAATTTTTTTTTCATAACATTATCCTGATAAAATATTCCTTTTAGAACATTTTCTTCATCTACGACAATTTCGAGTGTGCTACCTGTAAAGCAAAGAAATTCATTTCGCTTGATGCGAGTGATAACCAACTTTCAAGGTTTATACGGTGACTTAAAAGTGAAATTGACATTTAATGAAACGAAAAAACTGTTAATGTGTTAACGTGGATGGACATTGCATACGGTTTTGTACGTTTTTGGCCCCTTTTAGAACGTTTTTTGTTTTCAAGCAATTGGGTACATTTATTTTTATCCCCATGGATTATTTCCATGGTGTTACACAGCTACCCTGCGTGAACATTCTGCTTTGTCCGCAAGGTACTACAAAGATTTTCGTAGATTTTTGTCTGTAAAAATCTATACCCATCTGGTGCATACTTTGCACACAAAATAGGATGCTAAGACAACAACATAGTGCACTGTAAAGCTTCGTTTGCATATTTAGCGGATGAAAATTTTCATACAAATATGCACTAGAGCAGTGGTTTTCAAAATTTGTGTTGCCGTGCCTCCCTTAAAAATACTCAATCATACGACGCCTCCCCTCATTTTATAAAATTATAAAAACACGAATTATGGAACATAAAAAGAATAACAACGTTTATTTTTGTCTTTCAATGAGATGGATGCGCATGTCTATTAGCGCAAAGGCTGTTAAATCTCGGTGTTATTGACGAGATGGCTACTCGTAGCTCTTTTTCTACAATCAAGCGAGCTCGATATTTCGATTTCATTGCAGCTAACGCAGAAAATCCTGTTTCGCATAAATATGATGTTGCGAATAGCAGCAGTATTTTTAAAGCTTTGCTTGACAAAGCATTATATTCCGAACTGAGATTCAACCAAAATTGAACCAGAGACACATTCTGAAATCTCTGTATCAATGCAGTATCACAAGATAATTCAATCAATTGTTCTTTCTCAATACTTGTCAATCCGAATTCATCATCATCTTCTTCGTCGATAAATGGATTCTGTATCCACGCATCTTTCGTAAAATCAAAATCATCAAAGTAATTCGAAAAATGAAGTAACAAACCATTCAAGTGTTCGACAAACAGATTTTTGTTGGCTTCTACATTAACTCGGGTGCATGAATTTAGAAGTGGAAACATGTCAAAGTTGTTTTTTTGCAAATTTGCTTTCCACAGATTCAACTTTTTTACAAACGCTTTTACTTTGTCTTTTTGCATCAGCAAATGCATTTGTGGTCCTTGCATTGACTTATTAAAAACACTCAATTTTCCGAAAATTTCAACCAAATAAGTAAGTTTAACAATAAAATTATCATCCCTAAACATGTTCGAGTCCTCATTATGATTTTCATTGAGAAAAATTGCAATTTCGTCTTTGAGTTGAAGTACCCTTTGAATTACTTTTGCACGAGATAGCCAGCGCACTTCACAATACAGTAGTACAGAAGCGACGAGTAATTAGCTCCCATATCTTCACACAGCTTTGCAAACAGTCTAACTTTTAATGGACTGTTTTTTATGTAATTTATAACTTTCGTTACGTTTGTAAAAACGTTGTTAAGTTCCTCGCATATATTTTTGGATACGAGAGCTGCTCTGTGGAGCATGCAGTGCGTCCAGAGAACGTCAGGTGTTTTCTTTTTAACAAGTGCTTGAAGACCAGCTTTGTGCCCCGACATTGACCGTGCACCGTCGGTACAAAGCCCAACGCAATTACTCCACATTATGTCGTTCTCATTAAAAAAAACGTCAATTATCGTCGATGATACTTTTACAGTTTTTAACGATGAAGACGAATGCAATGAGTTTTTCTCTCATCTGAATTCTCTCCATCCATCGCTTCGTTTCACTTTTGAAAAGGAATGCAATCGGACTTTACCCTTTCTTGACGTCCTGGTAGAAAAGAATGATCACGAATTTGTTACATCGATCTACAGGAAGCCGACTTTCACTGGCCAATACATTCGCTGGAACTCTTTTTGCCCCATGAAGCGGAAGACTAATTTGATTTCAACTCTAGTCCACAGAGCTCTAGTTATCTGTTCGAACTCAACTCTTGAAAATGAACTTTCCAATATTCGATCAATCCTTATCAACAACGGTTACCCTGAAGCTATCATCAACACTGTTATAACTAAGAAAATGAATCAATTTCGCAGACCAACGCAATTCGGTCCGAAGAAATGCCCAGTTTATCTTCACTTGCCATGGCTGGGCAATGTTTCGATGAGGTACGAAATGCAAATTAAAACAGCCGTCAAACGCTGTTACTTTGTAGTTGAACCATGCATTGTCTACACCACCAGACAACTTCTGCCTGTAGCCAAAAAGGATGTACTACCCGCTTTTCATCAAAGCAAAATTGTTTATCAATTTCTGTGCCACTGCGATAGTCGGTACGTGGGTCGTACGTCTCAAAGGCTACAACAGAGGATTAAGCAGCACGTGCCGAAAACCATACTCCAGAAGCATATTTCTCAGGACCGAAGCACATTGGCCCGTTCTTGCAAGCCAATCAGAAGCTTTAAAACTGAAACTTCCTTTTCTGCCATAGGTCAACATCTTTTACAAAACCCTACATGCGCACACGAATACAATGACAACAAATTTTCTATTCTTTCCCGTGGCCGTACTTCTTTTCACCTTTCCACCCTTGAAGCCACGTACATTAAAACATCCAAACCAAATTTATGCAAACAAAAGGAATTCGTTTATGGTCTAAAAATTGCACATTAGTTTCCGCTCCTTCTATTGGTCGCTTCTTTTTACCAATCACGATAGAGCCTTTTTTCCCTTTTTTCTTTTTCGTCAACTGTGTCTCTATATAAGTGACTCACTTCACCTTTTCACTCATTTCTGACGGATTCTCTTGAAAAGTGTCAGACGAAAAGCTTCGAGAATGAATACTCTACTTTCTGCAAAAATCTCATTGGCTGTGGCTTTTTCAGGAATGGGTTTGCAAAATAATATATCTTCAATGACATCAGTCTCTTCAACATATCGAACATAGGCAATTAAATGTGCGTCTTTGGCTACATCAGTTGCTTCATCTACTTGTATCGCGAATTTCGAAGTACGCACTCTAGAAACTAACTGATCGCAAATATCTTCAGATATATCATTAATTCTTCTGCTAACTGTATTATCAGAAAGCGGGATTTGCCGTAGCTTTTTCGCATATGATTCTCCAAACATTACTTTGACCATATCAATAGCTGCTGGCAAGACTAAAGTTTCTGCTACTGTGTGTGGTTTTTTACACTTCGCGATCCTGTAAGACACTAAGTACGATGCTAGTAATGCATTTGATGGAGAATGAACTACTTCTTTTAGCATCTGCTTTTGTTTAGTAAACTCATCCAATTTTCTTTGAAAAAATTCTTTAGGCTTATCAACGTAATCAGAATGCGTAGTTTCAAGGTGCCGCTTTAATTTTCCGGGTCTCATGCTATCAGCAGCCAAAACTTTCGAGCAAAGCAAACACATTGGTTTTTCTACCTCAGCATTAATAACTCTTATAAATCCGAAGGATAAATAGGATGGGTCGTATTTTCTTTTCTTGGCAGTGCTTCCTTTCTGTTGTTTGTTCCTTTTACTCTCGCTACTAGTGCCAACATCACTATTTTCATTACCGGTACTATTGGATTTTCTCTTATAACCAGTCAAAAATTTATCCATTTTTCTGAAACTAATATTCTTAATATATTGTTTTAAAAAAAATTAAATTTTAATTTTGATGCTATTTATTACATTGCTTTTTGATTATTTCTCCATTACTTTTTGATTAAATAAGATAAATAACTGCAGTTTGTAGGGCAGCAGGTGGACTAATAGCAACTGCATTATCGACTATCGAGCAATCATTCGATAATACGAATCATATCGCATTAGGACGTCACAATGACCTAGCATGTTAGAAATGAGTAAAGCAAAACTTTGGATACTGGTTTAGATTTATTGCTTGCGAGCTAACAATTTTGAATAATAACCTCACTTGATTTTGCAACTAACACTTCGGTTAATTATGTAATTAAACGGGTTATGCTATAGGCTTATGTTGTGGCTAACACTCGCGCCTCCCCTAAGAATAGTTCGCGCCTCCCTGGGGAGGCGCGCCTCCCAGTTTGAAAACCAATGCACTAGAGGAAAAATACACAAAAACCTTTACTGTTTACATTCACCTTTAAAGTGTACCATTACGTTTCTTCATTAATATTGCATACAACGCGTTGAACACCATATCACAACTTTACTTGCCGCATATTTTAAACTTGCGTGTATGGGCTTGGAAGGATAAAGTTTCTCAAAAGCGCGTTTATCCGCTAACCAGCGCTTTTTCGTTTTAGATTGAAAATGCCTACGAAAAATCACAAAAATTTGTACCTGGTTCTTTGTTGACGTTGCACAATACTTCCTCAAAAGAGCTTTTGTCATGGGCATTTCTGGCCTTTGCTTCCATGTTGTGTAAATCTTTCAAGGTAACAGTTTTGCCATAAGAATCTTTGATGTGATTTTGCAGAATTTTTTTGTTAGGTTTGCTTTTTAAAATAGTATTGACTTGATCTTTTTCGTTTTCATTTAACCTTCGTTTTCTTGGTAGGAAATTAAATAAATGTTCTGCCACCGAGTGATTGTGGTTAACATTTAAAGATACCACTTGGAGGTATTGTGCATTCATCGATGCTTTCACATGAACATGCGAGTCGCAGCCACTTCGAAAAGTCCTAAAATGTAAGTTCTTTGTTAAGTCTGATATATTGTTTTATCATTATTGTAATAGCCGGTATCTTTTTCAACTGTACTGCTCTATCGCAAAGAATGTATTTAATCAATATAGCAACCAAGTAAGTTATGGCATCACCGAGATCATTGTTTTCTTAAAATCGCAGTTACAAATTGAAAGTTGCTTCATTCACTTAAAAGGTGTAGTGACAAACTGAAAGTAATGTAGCAACCATCTGCAGGGCTCGGCACAATTAACTTGTATTAGTCATCAATAAACCAGTTACATCTATTTGAATTAGATCGTTGAAATGCTTTTCTAATAAATTTTATGTTTGCGATCATAGTTGGATCTTTGTAGACTTGATTTCACGTGAACCACTTTTTCTTCTCATGATTGTTGTGATTCGTGCCGTAGGCATGAAAAATTGCATTTGCTTTAATTAAAGCATTTTTAAATACCATCGCTGTTGTATTGTTACTTATTTTTGTTTTGGTCGTTTTCCTCGACTCGCATTGTCATACTTTTTCTCTCCTTTCACGCAGCAAAATTTAATCGAAAAGTATTTGATAGCATCATTTAGTTGGAGGTTTACACAAAGACGTTTTGCAGCTGCTAGTGTCCTGCTGTCTCGTTTCCAATACGATACATGTTGTTCTGCTTCGAATAATTTCACGGCATCAGTCAAGGCGGCTAGTGATGAAAATTTATCTCCAATGTGTAAAATGGATGAGTTGGCCATTTTTAAAAAATTATAAATCACTATCTCCCGCGCTGTAAAAGAAATTCTAGTAAATTTTCACGCTTATGAAAATTGTTGATACAATTTTTTAAAACTTCATTTCACTATTTTTTGCAGAGGTGAAGATTTCTTGGGGCTGTAAAGTCTTGTTGCACGTTTCGCTTCGTAAGCAGTCACGACTAAGGTACTTAAAATAGTGCTTGTAAAGTATTTGGTGGTAAAAAATGCTTCATGTATACCCTCTATTTTGTCGTCCACCTCTTGCCCTTGTGTTTTTGAAACCAGGCAAACGCTCATCTCAACATGTCATTACAATCTCTCTTCAAAACATGTCCATACCAACCCCCTCCATTCCCTCTTGCCAATCCATTCTGTCTCAAAAAAAAAATAGATTTCATAGTACCCAAAATTCATGCATTGAAGTTGGTTTGACGTTTTGTATCGCTCGAACAAGATGTTTGATTGTAAACTCGTGGAGACGTTGCTATTTGTAGTTGCAAACGACCAATTTTCCAACTCTAAATTAGCACCACCTCTTATTCGATAAACCACAAATCTCTTCCCTAAAATAAAGCCTCAATCTCCGCGGCGCTACTAATCCCAGAAACACTAGTGTCATCTGCTTTGCTCGTTAGATACAAATTATTACTCATGACCATTATCAATTACGTTTAAACCTAGCGTATGCGAAATGCATTAACTTTAGGCCTTTTCCTGCATAAACTACTTTTGTTTTTAGCGCTTCCTTAGCTTTCAAAATCGTCATATCCTCGTATGTGCTGCACCCGTGTTTTCGCTTCTTTTGATTTATTTCATAAGCCCTTTCGCCACTAAATGATCCTCCTGCTGCAGCGTATTTTGTAACCAACAACTTTTAACTGTAATACATAGAATTTAGTTAACTAATTTTATGAATAAACTGAAACAGATTTAACTTCGCTTTACATCTACGGTACAATCTGATATTATTGACTGACTACAATAGTAGATACTAAAGCTACAGTAACTAAAAACAGCAAGCAGTCTGAACAATTCGCGCGTTATACACTAACTCATAAATCTCAATTAAGGGCAAACAGTAAGTCGCCCAGCCTCGATTACGTCATCAATCGAAAGATTGTTAGTTCGATCCTTTAATGACAGACAAGATAAAGATGGCAATTACATTGTCATTTCATTTGGTTGATCTATAACGCACCTTCCTCTTAGAGAAGCCATTTTAAAATACCACAATGCATTGAACGCAGCGGTAAAGGTGGCAGCGAAACTAAAGGCTGTTGTTGCGTCACAACTGTTAACAATAGATACTCATTTGATTGAAAACGAAATCAGTATGTTTGACAACACGGTGTACAAGCCAAAACATATGCAGAAACAAAGACTAACGAGAATGATATAAAATAGCTTCAAAATTTTATAACTTATGTTTTGCAAAATGAAAAATTTTGCGCTGAGTCGGGAAATTGTTAGTTTAAATCTGGAGAACCTCTCCAAATCGGTGTAGTTTACAGGCCTGTGCTAATGCAATTACGTTTAACTGCCAATTTAGTAGATTGGGAGCTTACAGTATACATTTGCATCGTACTTATTGCTTTTTTCGTTGTAATGTTGTCTTAGCTTTATATTATGTTTGCGTTATTTACTATCACACCATTTCAACAACGGTTTAAAAATGTTTTTGTATGAACTGAAAATAAATGTACCATTGCAAGAAACTGTTCTGCTTTACGTAACACAATGCTACTTGTCACTGGAAGAAATCAGCTTTTTTCTAATTCTTTGAGATTTTGTCCGGAAAGAGGTGACATTTTTTAAGCGCATTTATTGAAAAGAAAATTGCACAAGAATCTACATATATTTTTTCAAAACAGTTTTATGAGGAGTAACATAACACAGAAATAGGTACCGGTCTTCTCGAACTTTTACTCATCAACATATGTTTTGGAGTGCCCCAACGGATTAACAGAACAATCGTCAAATCCTACATCTGGAAAAATTCACGTTTACGAGCAATATGTTTTCAAAGACGAAACGAATTGTGACGTGCACTTGCTGCTCGTTAAATAGCAATTAAGCGATTTGGAGGGGCTAAATGCAGTAGATGCGATGAATGGCGCACGCAGAAATTTGTCATGGGGAGAGGATTGGTTTGTCTAAAAATACCAAACACACAATTATTGTACTGGGTCTAGGGACATGCCCTCCTTTTCCCCGGAAAGATGACATTAAAAATAACCATTTTTAGGTTTCTAGAACAAGTTTTAGGCTAATGCTTTCATGAATTCTTAAGTTAAAAAACTGTATACCATCAATTTTTATAAGAGGTTTTGATCCCCAGCCACCCTCCGTGCGTAACCCACTGCTTGCGATTCTTCAACTTTACTTAGGTTGAAGTTCTGGTCTATTTAGGTAGTCTGTTGAAAGTTGGTAGTTCTTGGAATATAGGCTAAGGCTGTTGGTTACTTTTGTCAACTTTTTCAAATTGTTTTCTGTTGGAATCACAATTAGGCATGTCCAAAGTACATAACATCTTGCAAAACTTTTGTCTCTACAGTTTATAGTGCATTTTCACTGTGGTACCGGTAACGCAATGTTGATTCTATTTATGATGGTATCTAAAACATTCCAAGCTAATAATATTTATTGAACAAAGGTCTTAAACGCTTTCGAATTCTTCATTTTCGTTAATGAAATTGTGTTTCTCGCTTAATCTCGGAAGTAATAACGGGTCCAGCAGTCGAAGGACTCCAGTCGGTCTGAGTCCTTTGAAACTGTGACTTGAGTCAAGTCCGAGTCCCTTTCTAGGATGCTCCAATAAAAATCTGTAATGAAATGATAAATTACAGCTATATGTAATGAAAAACGGTTAACGAAAATCCATTTATACTGGTAGGTAAGCCTACATGTGAACGACATAATAATGAAAACTACAGCTAGGCTATACACAATTCAAACAAGAAAAGGTCTGTAAATCCATCAGTACTTTGCTGTGCTAAGATTTTTAATAGAGAACTCTAGTCCTTTGGTAGACCTAACTGGACTCTAGTCCCAGTTCGGTACTCGAGTCATCTATATTCTTGGATCAAAGTTTTGAGCCATGAAGTAATAATAATAACGCATTTTATTTCTAGGCAAAAAATAACTCAATATTATGAAAAGAAACCAACGAGGTATTGTAAATTACTACGTGAAGACAGTAGGCTTTAATACGTTGTTTTCTCACTGAAGGACTGCTGAAGACATTGATTCCAAATGGAGTTGCCGTCGAGTGTTTAGCCTCTTGCTACAACATATTAATGGCGTGTTTTAGGGCGAGCAGAGCATTCTGTTAGGTTGAAAAATCTATTTTTAAGCGTAGATTTTCAAAACCCTTGAATTTTGTCCAATTTGGTCTTCAAACAGAGCTTTTTATTTTTACATTTTATGCTACTGTTGTATCGTTTAAGGGTGCCCATCGCCCATAACCTTACCCCTTACATAGGTCACTAAATATTTTAATCGAGCGTTATTTGCTACACTTCATCGCTAAACGGTTTAAGATTACAAAATGAGAAGGAAAACCACTTAAAAAAAGAAACATTAACAATGATACCAAGTGCATTCTTGCACAGAAGGCTACCGAAAGGTAGACCTATCAGTATCTTTGTGCAAAGCTTGTAATGGTAACATTTCTATCAACAGCGCTGAAGAGCGCTTTTACTCCGACAGATTTCTACCCAAGACTACAACAGACATAAGTTTCCATCACACCTACAGTATATTTTGAAAATACTGATCGAAAACTCATGAAAATCATAGAAATCACGCCCTGACCTACAAAATACAGTAAACAAATGGACAGCTTTTCTTCAATTGAATGTTTCCGCCATCTCCTCAACTCTGGTTAAGTCAGGCGATCCGCTCCACTCGTTAGGTCACGTGATCTGCTCCAAACAGCTGAAATATAATAAAGAAATCAGTCAGCAGCAAACTGTGGCACATAACCAGCACACAAGGAGTTTACTTTGCTCAAATATTTTAGGAAACAGTAAGCAGCAGCTCCAATCAGCTGAAATCTCATAAAAAAATCAGTCAGCAGCAAACTGTCCCTTGCAACCAGCATACGAAGAGTTTACTCAGCTAAGATATTACAAAGAAACAGTAAGTAGCAAACCGTGACCAGCGAGCAACAGCTATCACCAGTTGACCAATCAGAGACGATTTACGGCAAAATAGATTCCAAGGGCAAATTGCCGTCGACGGCAAAATAGCCGCTGCCTTATTTTTAAGCATTGAATTTTATTAGAGTTATATTTATAGATTTTATTTCTTGCAATGAATTATAGTTTTTAACATAATAAACCAAATATCATTTTGAAAAATGTAACCACCCAAGACTTCCTGACTACTGTCAATACTCATCTGTAGATGATATTGCGTCTGCAAGTAAATGTAACAATAAACAACAGCTTTTTCTAATGAATGCAAACATAAGAAGTACAAAGGCTAAAAGTGATGACCAAAATAAACTTTTAGTCCAAGCCAAAATAAAGACTAATATTTTCCATTAAGAAACAAAATTATAAATATCACAAGCTTGCAACATCTTAATAAAAAGATATCATTTCATTCATAAAGATACACCAACAAATTTTGGTGAAATAGGTCTGTTTATCAAACACAGTATTTCATATGCTGAATGCATAGCATTAGTTTGATTGATGCAAATAATGAAGATTTATGGATACAAATAAGTATGCCAAAAACCAAAAAGATAACTAAGGATTATATATTGGCATTCTAGAAAAGAAATAGATACAATTGCAACCATTCCTAAAAAAGTGATATATTCTCCAAAGAAGATCAAAGGTAATCACTATTTTTGTGGAAATTTTAATATCGACCTTTTCAAGAAGTGACACAAATAAAAACATAAAAACCTATTGGGCATGATTTGTGGTTTAGGATGCACCCCACTAATAACTCAACCTACTCGTGCTACTACCAGCTCATCAACTCTTATCGATGAGATTTTTTTTGAACAATACAGAAAGTTTTATTTTGCTTCATAATATGAGTGGTTTTTTCCTCTTCTAATGTAGGGCAATGTAATTTATCGATTAAAAGAAACCCACATGATCGATATACAGTTCGCGACTTAAAAAGATTTGACCATAAAAGTTTTTTAATGAACCTCAACTATGTGCTCAATAAAACAGAATACGTAGATAGTTTTACAACCATAGATGATAACATGAATCAATGTATTGACACCATTAAAAATATTCTTGAAACACGTGCACATTTACGAACACAACAAGAAGGGAGTAAAAACTAAAATTGAAGGCTTAGATCATCAACGGCTTGCTCAGATCAAAAAAATGCCAAAACAGCTATTATCAAACCGCACTAAAAAATAAATGTGATACATCATGAAACATTTATAAAGTATAGTATTACATGTTCTAAAGCAAGCAAAAAAATAAATTTTATAACTTAATAAAAGCGGCACAAAATCTCAAAGGAAAACAACCAATTCCACAATAAATAACAACAGTAAACAATCTGCAGATATTTCAGATAAAGTTTTTCATAAAAACAAGGGTGTCAAATGTTCACCTTCAATCAGCAATTTGTTTAATAAATACTTTACCATCATAAACACCAACATGGCCAATAAAATTGCACTTGTAAATGTCACACATCCGGTAAGCTATATCAAAAAATCAATGTAAATTCGTTCTTTTTAAATTCAATAGCAGATGCAAAATATTGAGCAATAGAAGAAACTTGATTTCACCAAAAGTGCAGGTATAGATGAAATCCCTGTAAAATTCATTAAAATGTCAGCAGTAATTGTTGCATTATATCTAAGTGTTTTATATAATTGGTGTATTACTGAAGGCTACTATTCACAGCTTTGAAATATAGTAAAATTGTACCTATCTTTAAATCCGGTCAAAAAGTCTTTACTGTAACTATAGACCCATTTCAATGTTAAAACATTTTCAAAGATATTTGAAAAATACATTTACCAACAACTCTGCAAACTTTTTGAAAAAATCTATATAAATAAACTTTTTGAAAGTGTATCCAAAGAACATCAATATGCAGACAGTGACACTGTTTCGACCTATCAGGTCTCTTCAGTGCAGTTGGTGACCAATAAGAAGCTAGAGGCTTTTAATAAAGCTATTCTTTATTAAAAGCTATGCTTTATTAAAAGCCTCTAGCTTCTTATTGGTCACCAACTGCACTGAAGAGACCTGATAGGTCGAAACAGTGTCACTGTCTGCAGTTTGCTAAGTGCATCGCTGGCCTCTTGCATTACTAAACATCAATATGGTTTTACAAAAAACCAAACTTCTGTTGTTGTTCTTAAAGGTTTTGACAGCTTTCTAAAACCGGAATGCAAAAACAATTACAAGCTCAATTTTCCTTGATTTAGCAAAATCATTTGACACTGTTGATCACATCATCTTGCTAAAGAAGCTAGAAACGTATGGTGCTCGAGGTATACCATTAAAGCTAATCAGAAACTATCTATCTAGGGCAACAATCTACTTTTGTAGACCGTAATCAATCAAAATCACTTGGCATCTCTTGCGGAGTACCACAAGAATAAACACTGGCTCCGCTTTTATTCAGTGTTGATATAAATGATTTACCCTTGACTTACCAATTTCATACATATTTATTTGCTGATGACACCAGTTTGACTTATTCTCATTTCAATGAAAAACAGCTACAAGCCATGGTTAACAAAGAACTAACAAATATTAGCACGAGGATGAAAATAAACGTTCAATTAATTATTAAAAAACTAAATACAGGGTGGCCGAAAAGTCCCAGGACACTATACATGTGTTTTTAATAAGTCCTTTTTCATATGATCCATCATGGTAGCCCTTGGTATTCCAAGTTCAGCAGAACGTTTTCTGGTGGATTTCTTGGGGGACTGTTGCAGTGATTCTCGAACACCAGCACACGTTTCCTTTCGTGTTTCAGGCCTGCCACTTCTTGCCTGATCCAGAACGCTACCTGTTTCAAAAACTTTCTTCTCCAACAGATACAGATTACTTCTTGATGGCGCGGGCTTTCCAAATCTTTCTGTGAAAGCACTTCGAATATCTTCCATAGTCATGTCATTCCTGATGCGGTCGTGAACCCAAACAGCAGCAATTAAGCGCTCCTCAACAGTAAATACACTGATGTCAGTCATGACCTGAAATAACCTAAATAACCTGAAAAAATAAATCAAATAAATTGTTTTAACAACATTAGAATATTAAAACAGTAAATACACTGATGTCAGTCATGACCTGAAATAACCTAAATAACCTGAAAAAATAAATCAAATAAATTGTTTTAACAACATTAGAATATTAAAACAATCATATTTAACAGCATTAAAATATTAAAAATAGAGTGTCCTGGGACTTTTCGGCCACCCTGTATATCTTAGTATCCCACAAAAAAACTTAAAAACAATTTTAACAACTACATAATTGAAACTGAAATAAGCCAAAACGATATATATGTCAAATAATTAGGCATACTTATCTAATATATAAAGCGCAATTCCGTCTGTTTTAACCGATCCTCTAAAACTGCTAGAGGTACAGGCATCAAACTTGGCACGATTGATCACCACCCCGTGGTGAGTGTCATAAGAGTGTTGGTGACCTCATAAACATAATTTTTTTAATTTGCATTAGTTGACAGAGGACAACTGCTTTTTGCTCAAACAAAAGCCAGCTTCCGACTAACCACGTTACAAAAATTTTCGTTTGTTTGGGTTCTAAAATGATGTCACAATCAACGCTTTATTGCACAATCTGTTTTTGTTCTTAAAAAGTACTGATCGCTGAAACGCTATTCAACGTTCTTTCAGAAGATATTAATATGATGCTTTCGATAAAAACAACTTTACAGCAATTATTGCTTATTTGCAATGCTACAAGCAATTCTTTATTTAAACACTTTAAGCCCTCTAAGCTAGGGTGACCATACGTCCTCTTGTTGGAGGACATGTCCTCCTTTTTGGTAAAAAGTAATTGGTCTTTCGAGGATGTTTAGAAATGCTTTTTTGTCGTCCTTTGTAATAAAAAGTAATTTGGTCATCCAAAGTCATTCAAAAATTCCCTTTTTACTTTTACCCTGTGATTAAATAAAAAATTATGTTACTGCATGTTAGTTCAAGTGATAATAAGTTTAACTGGTAAGGAATGATAAAAGGGAGTTTCCTTACGGTTTACCTCAGACTGACTGTTCCTTTAGGTTTGAAAGATTAAGATTACATGGAAAACGGTACAAATACCGGTAAGCTTCCAAATTGCATTTCTTGTATTTTACGCAGCGGAGATATGGAGATAAATTTTGCTTTGTTGTTCTGGTCGATTGGCCTAATTTCAAAGAAACCATTTCGGTACATATTTATTTTAGTTTAACAGTTGAACTGTTTATAATTATCATTGCTGTGATTTTTGAAAAATAAAACAAAAAGCTAAAAAATAAATGGGGTATGCCAAAAAGAAAATCAAAGTTTACTGAAGAACTTCAACAGAAGTATCCATTTTTTAGAAAAGGACTAGATGAGTTCGAAGCAGAATGCATTAGGGGAGAGTGGGGCACCATGGTCCACTTTTAACTTTTTGTACCGTAGACAATCTATGTGTTGCTCTATTGAAGCATTTTTATTTTTAGAACACACTATGACATATTGTGTCTGTATTGGTAAATTTTTAAGAATGGTTTATTACTCTAAACCAGTTTAATATTGTCTTAAAAATGTTTTTTCAAATGGCTCAAGGTACCCCTTCCTTGGGGTACCTTGAGCCGGGCTTGGGGTACCATGAGCCAGTACATCTAGCACACAAATTTCAATAAAATTTTACTTTATTTTAATTATCGTTGCGCATCAGTGAAAGGCACATAACTTCTCAGAAAGCTTGCTGAAGTACTGACACCATTGAAATGAATTACCGACGGATCACGTAATATATCCAAGATGGGCCACAACGCTCAACTCTAACGATAACAGCAGACCAACAACTCAATTTCACCCATATTGCTGGTTTTCTCCTAATTGTATTTGTTAACATTTTTAGCCTACCATATGGAACAGTGTTTCTTAACCTTTTTGGCGCTCGTACCCCTTAAAACTTTGTGAAATGTTTTTGTACCCCTAGACCGGTGTTTCCCAAACTGTGCACCGCGAAGATTCGCAGGTGTGCCGCGAGTATTTTTAAAGTGCCTTCTGTTGATACCCTTTTTCTACCAAAATCGAGAAAATGACCTTTTTTATTTTTGGAGATCAGCATCATTTTGGGCTGCATCAAGCGATTTTCACAGATTGCCGACCAGTCAAGTGGTCACCTCCAAAAAAAAAAAAGTCATTACCGGTCTCGCAGACGCCCGTGATACCACTCGACATCGCTTCAACTACATTTGACTGGTCGGTGTGCCGCGAAACGTGATCAACCACTTTCCTGTGCCAGCAGACAAAAAGTTTGGGAACTATTGCCCTAGAGTTTAAAATAACCATTATTCTGACGCCTCATCTCGTACCCCCTGCTTTGGTGTTTCTTACCCTCAAGGGGTACAGGTACCCTTGGTTAAGAACTCCGGATATAGGCCCACCCTTTTGTATGAAAAATTAGGAAAGAAAACACGGTAACCTGTCTTGTGTCTGGTTTTGGAACCAGGATGTTCTGCTCGTTTATTTGACCATCTCTGAATTTTTTTTACATATCTCGTAAGGGTCATTCTATCTGCTTGCATGTCACGAGCAACAGTTCGAATCTTGCCACCATACTAAACCACTTCATGAACAGCTCTCTGCATAATGCTACTGTCGAAAACACCTCTACCAGACTTACGTTTATAATTTTGAACCATTTTGTCTGGAAAGAGAAAAATGACGTCATTGATTATATTGCAAAGATTTATACGCCACATAGATCTTTTTTCGACTATCCATCAAGTTTTAGTGGAGCAAATCCATGCAAAGAACTTTGCAATATAAGTAGGTTTGCCTACTGTACTGGTTTCTGGTGAATTTTGCATTTCGCCAAACAATGGATAGGTCGACTTATTTACTGTACAATCTCCAAGATTATGCCTAAAACACAACGCTTGCAAAAAACTGTTTAATTCAAGTCGCTCTGCATAACACAACTTCGCAGCTAAGGTGCTCTTTCTTCAATAAGTTTCATACTCATTTATCAGCAAAAAAGAGCGCAAAACAAGGCTTCACATTAGAACATTAAAATGCTGCAATTAAATTGGTTTATGATTTAACAAAGGTGCCACACCACCATTCAGTTTATAATTGTGGGGCACTATGAGCCAGGCTCAAGCTTCCCCACAACAGCTGGCTCAAGGTATTCCAAGTGAAAATATTTACTTCTCACTCCTGTAACCTGGAAACGGCTGGCCAGCTGATATCTTTTATACACTAGTTCTGTAGCGTACACAAGCCTACTTACTTGTATAGCATAACGAGCGGCTGCTGCCAGTTATCAACGTAAAAGTAGAAAAAGAAACGTACCCGAAAAAGTTACTTTTATGTGTAAAAATTAGAATGTCTGCTGAAAGTTCAACTAAATGAAAAGACAATGCAGTGATAATTTGTATCCTTCTTCTTAGTCAATAGAGCAGCATTTATACCTTTATGTTTTGAATAAAAGTTAAAACACAAAGCTCAGGAAGGCCCTGGCTCAAGGTGCCCCTAGGCTCATGCTGCCCCACTCTCCCCTACTTATGGCTATGGAACTTTTGTTTCTGTAGCAAATAAAGGCAAACATAGCCTAGACATGCATGTAGACAGTTCAAGGCGTAAAAAAGCTGTCCGATTTACATTTTTTTGTTCATTGGCATAATAAATTAAAAATTAAAATGCTGTATTTTTTACCAATTATCAAAATATAATTATCAAAAGCGGTCAGTGTCCAACATTAAAAACCGACGCGATGGCGTAGTGGTTAGAGCGTCCGCTTCGCAGTCGGTAGACCTGGGGTTCATTCCCCTTGTCGAGTCATACCGAAAGACTTAAAAAATGGCATCCGCAGCTTCCCTGCTTTGCGCTCGGCATTTAGGGGAGGTTGTGGAGAACAAGCCAGCAAGTTCGCTTGTTGTGTCCTTGGGCAAGGCACTCAACGGGACGCCCCACCTTTATGTGGAAAACAGGTGGCCCAGAAACCTCGATAAAGGCAACTCCCAAGCGAGTGCGGACTTCCCGTCCAAAGTATAGCGATACAATTCGCTTTCTCGTGAATGGAGGATAAATATGGCAAATAAAACAAAACAAAAAACAAAACAAAATAAATGTTCAGAAAAATTTTCCCAGCCTTGCAAAACAACATGCAGGGCTGATAATACTTGTCATCAAAAAATGTCCTCCTTTTTGTTAATTAAAATATGGTAATCCTACTCTAAGCATTTTTCTTCTCTATTTCGCTTGCACGCTTAAAACTAGCTTTATGATGTCATAATATGTTTTGTTCGATTAACACAAATCTTCGCTACCCCAGATCATGATATGAAGATGTTTTCAAAAATTGCACCCTTTTTGTAAAATCAGTTTATTAATATACTGATTTGTGACCTTCTTTCTCAACTGATTTTCAAACTTCAATCAACAAATTTAAGGTTATTTTAGAGCAATTCCGATAGTGTATAATATGCACAATTTATATCAGTTTTTATACTGAAAAAACTAAACTTTAAGATCTGTGGTGTAACTTTCTACCCTCCCAAGAAGTGGTAAACTTAGTAAAAACAGGTAATTTTAATACAAAAACGTTATTGTAAGGTACTAACAATTACAGTCCTTTAAAAGCTTAGGAAATTTGCTTTCGAGCAATATGTGACTGCATTTACATGAGGCTAAAGATTAGTTTATAATAGCTGATTAACAATCGGAAGGTTGCATATGACGTCACACATTTCGCGCCAAAAAACTGGCTGACCAAAAGCTGTAATTTATGCTGGAGAGGTATAGAGCGAACACCAACTTTCGGCGTTATTTTGAAAACTAATGAAAAATTGATTAAAATTTGGAATGAATTATTGCTAGTTGGATTCTCGGAAACAAATAAATTTGACCAAAAACAATTTGGTTGAGATTTGATCTTTCAGTTAGCTAGTATAAGCCTAGCACAGTATGCTAATTTTTAAAAAATGCCCCTAAGAGAAGTGCCATCTAACTATCATTTGCTCCTCACTTAAAAATAAACTACGCCAATTAGATACCAGTCGGTACATTAGCAAAAACAACCATTATTTGATCATTACTACCGGTAAGGTAAGCTTGCCGGCAAGTTTACTTGTGTCCATGAGCAAGGCATATAACGGTATGCCTCCATCTTTATGTAGCAAACAGGTGCTGGGGCCAAGCAGTCGACCCGTCGTGGTGACCCAATGTAACGAAAGACATGCAAACAGAGCATAAGCTCATACGCATAAATGAATAAATCGGTACCGTAATTTTTACATTACCCTTGGTCCAGCAGCCTAGGTAATAGCCCAAACAATTGTTTAAGGAGTAGTTAAAGTCACACAATTACATCTGACATATCAATATGACTGGCCTGCAATTACTATTGACAAAAAATTTCAAAAACGTACTGATTTTATCCAACAATAACTAATCCAGCATGTGACAAACGGTACAGAAGTCTGCCCTGTCATTTAGGCTACAGTATAACTTAAGTTTTCAACTTTTCAGAATGCTTATGATACTAAATATACTGTATAGGTTACACGTTACAATTGACTGAAACTCAGCTTTCCCAAACACGCTGATTAATTGAATATGAAACCCTCACAGAAGCTGGGTACAAATAAGCCTGCATGTTTAGCTCATAAAATTAGCCCAACTATTAGCAATAACAAGCAAACCTTAGCACCTTTTATCTTACTTTGACCTTAGATTCATTCCTTAACATCAGTAAAACAACATATTTAACGTTCATTTAACAACTGTCGTGTTTCTTCATTTGATTTGCAAAAAACGATATCACTCCTATTCAATTCAATGCAAAATCTCTGAATCTGGTCAGCCAGATTTTTCGAAAGCGCATTTTGATGACGTTTGATCACGTGCGTGCAATCTTCTCATTGGCTGCCACACATCATGTTTCATTTTTTAGTTGAACAATTATCCTATTTGACCAAACAAACTTGCAATTGTTAAACAAAGTTAGTTCTTTGGTACATTTTGACTACTTTTCCTCAAAAGCATGGTTCATTTGCATTATCTGTCAATGCTTTCAAAAAGACCCATGAAAAATTGAAGAATCTAATCGTTTATGAAATTTAGTCTACCGGTTAGAAACACCTAAATTTTAGTGCTTGTATTTCACAAAATTGCAATTTCTGGAAAAACTAAGTCTTTTGATACATTTTGGCTATTCTTTCTCGATAGCGTGGATATTTGGCATTATCCATCAAATTATTTAATAAGTTTCATCGACAAATGAAGTCTACAAATTTTAATATATAGCCAACTCCAAGCAAAACGCTTGGTGATCACTCAAGAAAAAAACGATAGGGTAAAGCTGGTTCTTTCTTATCGTTATCAACGAAAAGTAAGTGTCGAGCTACACATGATCTAGATGTGGAAGCAATTTTCTTTGCAATTGGGCAAGGCTGGCGCAGCAGCCAGCTGATTTGATCTCCTCTCATTTGACATTATTGTTGGGGGCCGCTGCTATTGCTATAACTTAACTGTGAGTGCTTCATTTCGGATTAGTTTGCTCTTTGCATGACGGGGTTTATGCCAGGGCCTAGAAACATCCACGCAGTCAGAGACGTATGTCCATGTTAATTCGTCTACAGTAATGAAAAAGTGGTAAGTAGCGATCCATATTTTTAATGGCTCAAAACGCATTGTGAGGTCATAATCTTACATGACATCGCAATGCTTGCCACTATGTAGTGAAAACAGCAGCAGGCAGCAAAATTATCCACTATTACTTTGAGAGCGAATACAAATGGTAAAGCCAATTACTGATATTTGTAATTGCAATGATATTGATATAAAACACTAATCTTCATTTAAAAGTAGAGAGGTCTGGATTAGGGGCAAAGTTAAATGTAATAAAATCCCAAATTAAGAAACAAGATCAAAATTAAGCAATAATAGCATCAATTTGTAACACTGTTTTAAGAGGAAATGTTTTTGTTTGAAAAGAGCTTAGCAGGCGCTTATTGCAATAGGCTATATGACTTAGCAGAAAGGCATGGTTCCTTTTCAGGCTATGGCCGAATTAAAGCAAACAGCGCAGGAAAAAATCTTAATGTCACAAATATCAATACGAAAGCGGGCCCACCAAATCGTCAAATAGGCCTACCACTAAACAGCTCATTTCTTTATGAGTCAAAACGACCACCATTTTGGCGACACCATCAATTTTGATTATGTTTCACCTCCCCTTGCACTTTTAGAAATTACGAATGGTAGTTTGTGTCATTCTTTCGTTTCGAATACTTCCAGTCTTGATTAATAGACCAACGTGATCACCATTAGATGTACAGGAACAATGGCTAATATTTACTAATACATTTCGTTACTGCTCTCCCTATTGTTTATACGGTGAAGCTGACGCAGCTCTATTAATTGATACGTTTGGAATTGGCATAGGTGATGGTATGCCTGCTGGGGTAAAATCGCACCATACTTGGGAGAAACATTTTTTCTATTTTACTTGATAATAGCTTTATAGAGCTACCGGGATCAAACCTGAAAACTTGTAGACAAGCAATGACTCGTTTAACTTCTATAACCATACCTAAGCAAGGACAAACGAATATAAATCACAATGCGTAACTAGCAAAGACTTGAAAAAGTTTGAGGAGAAATCAAAGTTAATAACATCACCATGTCAAATCGCACCACCTGGAACATATTATTGATATTTTGCTTCTTAATAATAGCTTTATAGAGCTACCGGGATCAAACCAAAGATTTGGGGGAAAAGATAGGGCTCTTTTATCTCCCCAGGGCACGTCAAGCAGGGAGAAAAGAGCATGCTACATAATGCGTAGCCAGCAAGGACCTGAGAAAGTTTAAAGGGGAATCAAAAGAAAACAACATCACAGTGTGAAATTGCACCACACGAAAGATATTTTTGCTATTTTGCTTCAGAATAGCTTAATATCACAAATGTGTCCCCTACTTCCAAACTACAGAAAACTCACGGCTCCCTTGGGTTCGCGTCAGCAATGATCAGGGCACATAGACCTTAGGCATAGTCGGGATCTTGAAATAAGATATTCTATTAGGAAAAGGAGCACAAAAAGTCGTGAAAATATTATAAGCAGAAATCACATAAACTTTTGGTAAAATAGGAAAGGATCAACACCACATTGGAAAATAGGCTTGCCATTAAATAGTTTATATTTCTGTGGTTATGAAAGCAACCACCATTTCGCCGCTACAATCAGTTTTCATTATGCTTCAATCACTGGTTTCTCACAAGTATTAACAATAATTTGTGGCAATATTCTTTGTGAGCATTGCCAGTCATGATTAAGAGAATATGATGATCACAATTCCGTGTGCAAGAATTGTGAAAGTCCATAAAATACATTAACTTTTGCATAAATTACATAAAATTCATTGCTCACACAAGAACCCGATGGGTGAAGCCGGTGTAGCCAGTTGAACCGAAATACTAAACCCCGACATTATTGATGGAGGGCCCCTGCCGGGCGACGCCGGCTAATAGGTGATAACTTAACAAGGAAATCACACATACATCGCTTATGTTCAAAAATATCAAGTGGATCACGGTCATTATATCGTTTAAGAAATTCATAAATAGTGAAACATTACTCCTCATATGTATTGCTATGATCTACTCCCATCTCAGGTACCGGTACTACATCATCACATGTGGAGGAGCTTCTAAAACATCATTACATCTTGTTCAAATTCCTCAAAATTGAATTATTCGCGCCAAAACGTTTTCCAGTAATAAAGCAAAGGCACAACCACTTTTTCATAGGTTGCACTCACTATTTTTGCCTGACATCTTCACTCTGAATATTACAAAAAAAGATATATCTCCTAACAAATAAGTCCTCACCACAATACGCAAAATTTCAAAAACTTTCTACATATTTGCTCCGACAATACCAGACAAAAATCAAACATAAACTATTTTTTTGAAAGACAGTGATTACAATCTTTACAGAGATTTTTACCTTTTATTAAAGGCAAAATTTGGAATTCAATTTATATAACTATTATAGAAACCAACTTTCATAAGCCAAAGAAAAATGAAACTTTAGTTACTTGAAAAATACACAATTTAAATTAACGTTGATTATATTTAATTTTTGATCTTTGTATTATCTGCTCTCTACTTCTATGCGCACTTTGTAGAATACATTATCTGTTATATTTTTTTGTTTATTGTTATTACTATTGTTTCTTATGTTACAAATATACGGGGTAGCACAAAAGTTACCCGTCATTCAAGAAAAATTTACTTATCATTCAGTCTGTTGTCCAAAGATTTCAGAAGTTTATTTAATATAAAAGCGGACTATTTGAATACTTTCTGTGACAATGTTGCATTATATGCCTACTCACTAGCTAATTAGCAATGTATCAGCTGTAAATGAATTTTTTAACTTTTCTTGACTGACGGGTAACTTTTGCGCCACCCTGTACAGTAAATCATAAGTTAACGGTATTGTTAATTTTCGTACCGGCTGGTATTTTCTATAAACTCCACTAAACAAAAATCGATTATGGAAGGTACAGCTGATGTCAGATTTAGCAAAGTTGGCAGCGTGGTTATAAAACTTTTAAAACAGTGGTGACAGTTGACTCGATAACGTTATAGTCTTTTCACTGTCTCCAAGCCAAACTTAGCGCAGATATTGTTCAATTTTCATTTGATTTTAATCAGTTGTTTTTACTAAGCTGAAGCAAATAAATAAATCGTTGATTGATTGACAACACCACATTTGCACGCAATGTGGACGAAAAAACAGTGAAGAATCG
This sequence comes from Trididemnum clinides, assembly GCA_963675345.1. NCBI lineage: Eukaryota > Metazoa > Chordata > Ascidiacea > Aplousobranchia > Didemnidae > Trididemnum > Trididemnum clinides. Next base: position 17,499,665 of record OY776301.1, read on the forward strand.
ATATGTGGTTTCCCAGACGAGCTGCTATCTAAAGCCAGCTCAAAGGGCAGCAGGTAATGTCGCAAAACCAAAGAAAAGTAAAACAGAAAATTTTTATCAAATGAATGATGTTACATGAACTGATAAACACAAAATAGAAAGATGATAATGCTGAAATTAGGAGCCAAAAAAAATAGTGGGTTATTTTCTACACATTGATAAATGACTTGAGTTTAACGCCTGTAATTGACATTCGTGCTTTTATGCGGCTGTAATATTATAAGCCATATTTGTTGGTGAGCAGTTTCGACAGTAAACAACTTAACACAGCGGAAGGAGCTCAATACTATTTTTAGTTTGTTTATCATGATCAAGATCAACTTGTAGCCTACATGAAAAAAATCATGGATGCTGCTTTCTCCTATCACCATAATCGACTTGCAATAGGAAAATAAATGGTGAATGCCACTTTCTCCAATATACTGTATGAAAGCTATCCCAAACTCATTATAAATAATAATCCAGGTAGCACTACTGTGGTAGATGTAAAGGAAAGCACTGGTTACAAAGAGAGGCTGCAGTCCACGTTAGCATTGATAAAACATTATTTACACTTAAAGAATGCTGCTCTATATGAATGAGTAGATATAGAGCTAATCCTATATTTGTGAAATATTAATCGATTCTATGCATTTATAGATGCAAGTAACCCAAATTTAACTTTATGGTCACTCTTTCGCGCTTTGCTCTTCCCTCTATCTGCTCTTAAGGCCCATAAAATATGTATCTTGTTTGAATTCGGTGGTGAACATTTGGATTTTGAACAGCTTGGTTATTTTGGGGCCATCATTTACCGAAAGACAAGAAAGTGAAGTTGAAATTTATGTCTCGAATTGTTCTATTAACAATAGAATCACTTTGGTTTCTCAACTCGTTTGAGGGATCAAAGAATACAAATGAAGTGACAAACCATGTGAAGTATACAAAAATATAATTAAACGTAACAAGTAGGCTAGTAAATTTTCAGCAATCTTTTTCAAAGCAAATCAAAGTGGACCAAATCAAAGGTTGCGTTTACACGTAACGGTTTTCGCAACCAGGAATAAAGCTTCTTACCGATATTTAAAGCAGGTTTTGAGACAAGGTTTCACTTTTTGATATTGAGTGCGAAGAGAGTGCCGCTCTGTTTGAGCTCGCTAGCCTATCAAGTAGCAAAACTTCGTCTCAAATCTACTCTAAATATTGGTAAAAATATCCGTCCGCTATGTGCGAACCTCAGCCAAAGAGTTTTAGAGTTTTAGTCCGTTGTCAAGTATAATAACACAAAAATATGGAATCTCACTAATTTCTTTCTAATTAATTGCATGAAAGGCCACCATTTTTTGCTAAAAGTGCAAAAAATGTATTCTAAGCTTACAAAATTATGAAAAAGTATTGAAGTAATGTTGTTCAGTGGTGGTGGTAACATTTGGAGGAAGGGAAGCCGATGAGAATGGAATCGCTTAGGTTTGGCATTAGTTGCATAAAAGTTTCAGAAGAGACAGACAAATATCAAAACAGGGGATGAGAAACAATGAGCTACTTAATGCTCTATAGCCCTCAAAACTTCCGAAAATATTCCTGAAACATAGAATATTCTCCAATTGCCTGGAAAAAATCTTAGTATAGATTTATGAAACAAACCATAATTTAGATAAATGAAATCCAACATCCAAGGAACCAGAGCCAATATAATCAAATGTAACGGATATGGAGCTATTAAAATTTTGTGGTGATTTGCGGTTGTTGTTGTTTTTTATCAGGTACGAAGAAAAGCAAAACAAAAAATCTACAAGACTGCACGTTTTGTTGTTTTTTATTTAGCTTAGGCGAAGTTTTGAGCCTCTATATTTTACGTCAAATTATAAACTCTACAATGCAGAACAAACCTTTGAGTTCTACTGTGGGAAATGCAACAATCTGATCTTAATGTAGCAGGAGCGGCAAATCCCCGTTTTAAAAATTTACCTCTTCGAAACTGGAGCCAGAGCCAGTGGCTGGATGCTTGAAGGGTGTGGAGCCAAAGCCAATGAATAAATGCTTAAAGACTACAAAACTGGAGCCGGAGTTTATGCATTTTTTGTAGCTCCTAAGTCGGATTGCAACACTCAGTTTCGAGTCGTTTTGTTTAAATAGAAATCCATTTTTAAATGCAAGAATAATGATGTTGCGCTTTCTCAAGGGTAAACTTTCATAACGCAGTTTATGCGCGATTTGAATTAATTTTCTTTTTTAAGTGTACTTTATTCTAATTTTGTATATCTTTACTTGCACTTAGCATTTCGCGCTTGTCAGCAAGCTTCTACACTTGCAAATCGATAAATGTTTGAAAACAGCAGAGCTCGAGTCGAAATTTATGCTTATTTTAGTTGCTCCCCAGCCCTGCTGAAGACTGTCCACGGCGATAGCTTTTAACCGTCTTCCGAGAGCATTTTTTCTGCTAGCTTAAAAAGCATTTGTGCAGCATGCCAACGATCAGATGGATCACGTGGATAAAATTTTTGCAAGATTTCCACAAATACTGTTTGGCTGCCCCCAAAAGTTGTTGATTTTAAAGAAACAAAGCAAGTGTGCCATGAAAGCAGCGCTGAGAGAGGATCTCTCGTAACAGCATGCTGTATTATTAATCTCAACACGTAGGTTTCGCAGCAGTGATGCAACCAAGGAAAAATTTTATTTATTCCCTGAAAAATAACTTGATTTTATTTACGATATCATCTAATTTCAACAGTCCTTCACCAGTTAAGTGCGTATGACGAGATAGCTCGTCATGGGAAACTCCCTCTTACAGTGCGTGTGACGAGACATCTCGTCATGGCAGGTTCTCACCACGTTGTACTCGATAGATGCGGTATCTTGATATTATGGGAGTGACGAGTTATCTCGTCATCATGTTAAATGCATATACTCGATCTCCGTATCTTGATAATCTGTACTTTTGTGGTTTTAATCAAAAGAGTTCATTGTTTTTCTTAAGCTTCCATTTTTCTGAAAACTTAAAATCACCATTTTTGTCGGCTATATTCAGCATTCATAACTTCTAATTGTTTGTTTATCTTGAATTTCAATTTATAACTTTTAATGCAATACACTTTTGCTGATGTAGTTGTGATTTGTTTTACTTTTCTATTGTTCGTATGTTTTGCCGTCGCGATGGTGTAGTGATTAGAGCAGGGGTTCCCAATCAGGGGTGCGAGATGGTCATTCATATTTTTTGCTGATCTTAAAAAAAAGGTCAACCCATGCAATTTCAGCCGAGACTTCAAAATTGGCCCACATCTTGGCGTCTTTGAGGTGTCGCTTTTGAAAAAAATTTCCATCAAATAAACTTTTTCCATTCGTTCGCAATCTTTCATCTGTTCAAGAAGAAGATATAAAAATTGTTTCGTCATTAACTTGAATGTGCAGGACTACGACTAAATGCCAACAATGCACAATGTCTCAGCATTCTCGTGCTGTGCCCAGTGGTATGCTGCAATGGGCATAGTGGAACAAAAGTTTTGTGTTTCTTTGATGAGCAATTTTTTTTGTAGATAGTACTATGGTTGGTATGTTCGTTTGAATTATCCTAAAAGCTAAAAGGATATGCTCCAAAGCGGAAATTATTGAATTAAAAAAATTAAATCATTTTTGAAAAAATTGTTCTACTGTACCCAACTTTCTTCAATAGTAAGTCTGCTTTCGCTCTCCGGTTGCTCATCTAACTCGAATTTGGATTCGAAAGTGTGCATTCCTTATTTGGTAATCCTACTCAAAAAAAGCAACTTGACTAATTAATTTAAATATCTGTAAGGGTAAAGCAAGGTTAGTAAAACCTATTGGTCTAGGTCAGATGTGTCAAACTCAGGCCCGAGGGCCAAATTTGGCCCGCAGTGTAATTATGATTGGCCCGCGAGATCACATCAAATGTGCTCTTTTTTTCTGTTTTTTCTGTTGACCGGCAAGCGCTCCTTTTTTCTGTTGACAGTCATTTAAAACCATGCTACAGTCACATTGGCCAAATTAATTTCACCCTCCGAAAAAATGGCCAAATGAAAGATGGACAACAGCTTTCCAAACAGATGGGAGGCAGAATATCTATTCACAAATATGAAGGACAGACCTGTTTGTCTTTTGTGCGGAGATAACGTGGCTGTAACGAAAGAATATAACATAAGAAGACACAATGAAACAAAACATTATGAGAAGTACATGGACCTAGACGTAAAACAGAAGGCGCAAAAAGTGCAGGAGATGAAAAGAAGTCTGGTTTCCTAGCAAACTATGTTCATGAGAGTAAAATCAAAAAGAGTAGCTGCTGTAAAGATCAGCTTTATTGTGGCAGCAGAGACAGCAAAATCAGCTCGACCCTTTAATGGGAGAGAGTTTGTCAAAAAGTGCATGGTCAAAGTTTGCGACATTATGTGCCCAGATAAAAAGCAAGATTTTTTAAATGTGGGCCTGAGCCGAAACACCGCAGCTGAGCGCGTGTGTGAGCTTTCCGCTAATCTACATAAACAACTAATAAAAGAGGGGAAAGATTTTATTGCATATTCCCTTGCTGTGGATGAGAGTAGCGACACGTGTGATACTGCCCAGCTGTCAGTCTTCATCCGTGGAGTAGACTCGAGCCTGTGTGTCACAGAGGAACTTTTAGGATTAAAATCAATGCACGGCACAACCACCGGAAAAGATATCCTTGAAGAGATATCCAAATGTATAACTGAAATGACGCTTTCTTGCAATAAACGTGTGGGACTGACGACAGATGGTGCGCCCGAGATGTGCGGTCAAAAGAGTGGATTGGTCTGCAGGGTTCAGAAGAAGAAACGGGAGGAAGATGCAGATGAGCTTACAGTTTATCACTGTATCATCCACCAGGAAGCGCTGTGTGGCAAAGCTCTGCAAATGGAACATGTTATGAGCTCCATAACACGAGTAGTCAACTTCATAAGAGCCAAAGGTTTGAATCACCGGCAGTTCAAGTCTTTTCTGGAGGAGTTTAATTCGGAATACAGAGATGTGCCTTGTCACACAGAGGTGAGATGGTTAAGCAGAGAAAAACTATTGAACAGATGTTTTGAGCTACGTGATGAAATCTGTCAGTTTATGAAAAACAAAGGGAAAGACACAATTGACCTGAAGGATATAAAGTTTCTGTGTAAGCTAGCATTTCTGTCTGACATTGTGAGCCATCTCGATGTGCTAAACCTGCAGCCTCAGGGGCGGGACCACATCATCACAAACATGTACGCAGCAACGAGAATCTTTAAAACTAAGTTGTGTCTGTGGAAGACTCAGATGCTGCAAGGAAACTTGGATCATTTTCCGTGCTCCATTGCAGAGCAAATTTTTCCTGCCATGCTGCCTAGCGCACAGTTGGCTGAAAAAATCAACGCGCTCAGCGCCGAGTTTTCCCGTCGATTTGCCGCCGACTTTGAGGCTCATAAAAAGAGATTGGAACGGATCAGTAACCCATTTGCAATCAGCGTGGAAAGCGCACCAATCAGCCTCCAAATGGAGCTAATTGGACTCCAATATAATGAAATGCTCTAATCAAAAAATGACTCTGTCGGTGCTGTGCAATTTCCATATTTCCTTCCTGACACAGTGTCACAATTACGCACCCAAGCTGCTCAAATGCCTTCAATGTTCGGCAGCACATATCTATGTGAGCAACTTTCTCTATGAGAGAGAGAAAGAGAGAGATTATTAAATATTACTTTTGCGCATTGACACAATTATCACATTAATAATGCACACAAAAAAACCACTTGTAGCAAAAGCCATGGAGCATCAAGGAATCTTTCGGTTATCGAGTCGAGATGCTCCCTGATCTCAGCAGATTAAGATATTAGCGAAATCCATTAAGTGACACTGTTATAATTTGAGTAAATTGTCAAAATAAGAATTGAGTTCAAGATTTATCAAATAATAAAGAAAAAGATTTTTAAATATAAAAAAAAAGAAACGGAAGACAATAGCAAAAATGTTTTTGTACAATCCAATATTTTTGTAAAAGTTAATATTCATTTAATAATTTTACTGTCTGTGCTTTTTTAGAAGAAACCCAGTGCATGCTCTTTAATTCTTAATCAAAGTTACTCCACAGCTTTGAACCTCTGTGAGAAAATAGCTTTTGGCAAAATAATTTATTTATTTGGGGGCGGTAGTAAGCAGTCAAATTTGTCAACTTTGTTTCATGTTGATGAATAGTATTTTTCTTACGAAAAGAATAATAAAAATTGTTGGGCAATTGATTATGATGGAGTCGATACATAAATTTAGCTAACTCAAGTTGATAAATGTCTTTCATGATAAAGGTGAGCAAAACACTTCACAGAAATCAACTCACTAACGAACACCTTCATTTCGTCCTAAGGATTTCCTCAGTTCAGAGCCTGAGCCCAGACATTGATGAACTTGCATCTAAGAAAAGATGCCAGGTATCTGGCTTCTACTAATGTGCTAAGTAAATTAGAATGTAGCAAACGGAGCTTGAATATGCACATGTTTCTTATGCACTTTTTCTACTGCAAGCCATGGTCTTTTTATAGTTGAAATGTTGGATGTTCATTGAATGAAATTATTATATTTGATTCTTTTGTTGTTGACTTTGAAAAAGATTTACTTTAAAAAGAAACTTGAATGGATACAGGGAGAGACATACTTTATTTAAATAAGAAATGGATACCACTGATGTGTTTTTTCTTTCAAATTTAATTTCGTATGTATTTGTAAGATCAAGCTTTGGTTGTTCCTGATTTTATATATAAGCAAAACTAAATTGTGTTTTCATATTAAAAGTTTCAACATTACATATCAGCTGCAGTTAATTTTTTAATAAATATTGAGTTTGGCCCGTGACTTTACTTCCCTGCTTAATTTTGCCCACTGTGCATTTGAGTTTGACACCTTTGGTCTAGGTGGTACATTTTGCACAAAAATTTTATTTTTTGAGTTTTCATATAGTTTTATCGTTCATGTTAAATTCTAATTTCTGTCCAAAGCTCTAAGTTGTACCATATCGCCGTAGTAATAATTCTTCCTTAACAATACGAAAGCCTACTATGCACTTAACAATTTATCATTTTTCAACGCAAAACTTAGGCTAAATATATTATTGGTACCCGTGAAGTAATCACAATCATTGATGGGCGCGATACTTAAATTTCATTTTAAATCGTTACCGATACACATTACTTTTTGGCATGTTAATTTGATAACAATACATGATGCATTATCGTTGCCTTAATGCGATACCGATATCGATGTAATGTTGCTGATACAAAAATCTATAGATATTTTTTAAATTTTTGCAAAAGCGGCAGAAACGATTGTATGTGTTTGCTAGCTGCTCAAGGTTACTTGGATAATAATTAGGCTGTTGAGCTTATGATTGAACTCTGCTGCAGTCAAAGTTAACAACATAAAGAATATTACTGTTATTCTGGCTACCAGGTATTTTTGATAAATTCATTTTATTTAGCTCTTCTGGTAATGATAACGTTTATTTAAGTTGATACAAGTTCTTGTATAAAGAATATTAAGTTTTATTTGATTTAAGAGATTTTTGAAAGAAAATGGCCCATTAAATTGACCATTTAATACCGTTGAAAAAAAAAAAATTTCACGGTCAATTTCGGCTTTTTTGAGCCTAATCTTGATATACAGGGTGGGCCATAAATAACGCACCAAAGCATATAAAACAATTCAGATAATAATAACAAACGTTTTGGGCCATAAATAACGCACCAAAGCATATAAAACAATTCAGATAATAATAACAAACGTTTTGGGCCATAAATAACGCACCAAAGCATATAAAACAATTCAGATAATAATAACAAACGCCATCGGCACCAGACATTGACACTAATTCAACTCGTTCTTTAATTGTTAAGTGCATACCCTAAAAATGATATAAATTTTTTTTAAAAGGCAAATCATAACTAAAAAACTTTGATTGAAATTCAATTTAACAGTTATAGTAACTGATATTGAAATTAAATTTAACAGATACCCAAAGAAAAGATATTTACATTATTTCACATCACAATTTATTTTAAATCTTTGGTGCGTTATTTACGGCCCACCCTGTATTTAGGAAACAATAATTCGATATAGACACCGATACAAAAAGTATCGATCAATACTATTGCAGATACTTAAAGCTATAGATACTGTCTGCCTCTGATCATAATACGCTTTAGTATTAGCGTAACACAAGTGTGGCGCAACGGCAGACATCTGGCTGTAGTTAGATGTCAAAAAAGTGCACTCCATACGGCGATTAGTCACTTCTATCATGATAGCTACTTTTCGTAGATTCCGTTCGGTTTATAAGTTGAGATTGCTGTTGGTTACTTTCTGTTTGTGGTTTGTAGTAGTTGAAGTTGCTACACAAGTATAAGCTAAAAAAGCACTAAACTCAGAAATTTTGTGAATGAACCACACTGTTTCAAGTCGCAAAAACATCCACAAGTTTTTGTTTGTATTTTGACTATCTGGTAGGCTCATATCTCTTGCTATTGCAGATTTGCAGTAGGCCTATCACGCATAGGGTTGCTATGCGTCAGGATTTTCCCTAACATGTTTAGGATTTTAGCGTTGCGTCAGGAAATAGTGCTTAAATGCTAGGGATTTTTGTGTCAGTAACCATAGGTGGCTCATTTGTGGCTGGCCATATCCGACCAGTTAGTCTGAACGGGCCACTTGGATTCGGTTGAACTTACCGCGAGTAACATGATTGGTGGCAGCAAAGCAGGTGATGACCTTTTTTTTGGAGAACACCTCCATTTTGTGTGAAATATATTAACAAACAAGGCCAAAACATAAGTCAATAATCAAATGTAATGGTGCCAACTGCCAATACATATTAGTGTGAACATGACCGAAGGGTGCGCCCGAGATTTTGCCTCATCAGATATGGTAACCCTAATCAAGCATGGCAAAAAGAAGTACACTGTGTTGTCGCGATCAGACTGTCGTCAGTTTTAAAATGTAGTAATTCTTGTGTCTCATTGCAATGCTGACAATGTCAAATCATAACACAAAAACTGATCACTTCCGATTTATACCTAATTCAAACTGCACATGTGCTCCACTGTTGGTAGGATTTGCTTGATTCAAAGACCTCTAAGGTGCCTTCGCAGTATTCTCTGTCATCTCATTCCTCTCCATAATTTAAAAAATTTATTTGTAGTTAGCTCTTTAAGTTTTCCGCGTTATATTATGGGTTGTTGACCAGATTATAGTCCTTGGATTGGAAGCCTCCCAAATAAACTAAACTTAACCTAAATCCGATTTCTGAAATCCTAATCATCGAGTGACCTATTTTTGACATGTGGGATTTTGAGTTTCGTCTGCGAATAATGCGCATTAAATAATTTCGCCCAACTGTCAAATCGTCACAAAGTTCTTTAATCAGTGTAGCACACATTTTGTTTGTTGGGTTTTAGAAACCTGGATGGATTTCTTAGTTTTTCAAGAAACTTCTAAGTTTGTAAAAAGTAGACTTTCAGATATTGGAAGGTTTTATTGCATAGAATTCTCTTCAGTTAATATCTACGGTGTTATTAAGCATTAAAACTATGGGTAGTAAGCTTTTAAGGACGGTGTGCGATTGGATTTGGCGGTAATATAATTATGCATTTTCTGAATTTAGTTATTTTTTGCATCTTATTGATTAGCAAATGAGATAACTGAATAATTTTGCTTTACATACATCAGCACCAGTTATCTATACTACAACCATTGACCACCAGCAAGTTTTCGTCTTCAACTGTGCAGACCAATGTCTTCTCAGTTCACTTTTGCAGTAAGTTTTCAAAGTTTAAGCTAAAGTAAATATGCGTTTGCCTTCATTTTGCATGAACAAGCTTTTGGCATATTTGCATTGTCAAAATATCTACATAATCATAGGGTATAAAACAATTTTTCGGTAAAAGTGCGTTTTAGTGCATAAATTATTAAGCTTGCTCAAATGACGCATTAAGTATTGTCGCCAGGTTTTAGATCTAAGATATTAAATTATTTTATACTTATTTGCTTTTGTTGTCAGTTGCCATCATGCCCTAACCCTAACGCTAATGCAAATATTAATATGATGCTATGCAAATTTTTGTTGCACATTGAGTGTAGTTATGTGTGCTACAAAAGCAAGTAACAACATGTTATTGTACATTGAATCTAATAATTTACACACCTAAAATGCACTTTTTCCCAATTTTTCAAATTATGAGAAGAAATATCCTTCTTTTGTACTTGTGACAAAAATGGCAAGAAATGTTCTACTTATGCAGCACTCTGTGAACATTATGAATGAAAAATCTTTCCGTAGGCTATGTGGTTACTGTGCTAAGTTGAATTTGGCAACAGACTAAAGTGCTGACACAATGCAGCATTTCTACGACAAGCACAGTGAACAACAGAAAAGTGTGTTTCCCAAGTCCATAACAACGTAATCATTATGAGATGTTAACATTTGGTCATGGTCACTCTGAACCAGTGAACGGCGTTACGACTCACTCAATAACATTTTCAGTACTGGTACATCAAAAAATCAACAAAAGTATGTCTAGATTTTTGTAACTTTGTAAGTTATATCAGTGTATATGTTTAAAATCCAGTGTGTTTTTAAGACAGAGGCAGCTGAAGATCTGTTATTTCAAAATCTTGGGATTTTACCAGAAACTGCTATTATTGTTTTTTTGGGTTTTTCTGCTTGGTATGCAGTTATGTTTTTGTCGGTGTTGATTTACATTGTTTATAAAACTAATTGGACCTTGCAAATGGACTTTACCTTATATGGCCGTCCAATAAAAGTAAGACTTTATTATTGTTTTGCATGGGCTTCTTGATATCTTTGACAATCAAGAATAAACAAAAAGATATCATGGTTACTTACATATCGTTTTTGGTTTAACCTAATTGGTTTAGTTGTTGGAACAAAAAAGACTGGCAGTTAGTCAACAAAGAGCTTTTAGTTGGCTATGTTCAAAGATTTTAAAATATTCAAAGGATAGTTACAATACTGCACAAATTTTGAACAGTTCAACTCTTAATATTCTGTTTTTTCTTTTGTGAATTTGAAGCTCATGATCTGTTTGCAGATATCTTTTATTAGACTTCGAATATGTTGGTGATATATATAATGTGACAGCATATATTGTGGTGTGAGTTATTGTGTTATCTGATCAGCAGAGCTGTGATCTCTTGTTACTGCTTGGTGTTTTGCATGGCTTATGAAGAAATTTTCTTGTAGTAGTAATTTGTTGTTGTAGCAGATTTAAAGCAAATGCGTTTGTAAATGAATTTAGAAATCTGCAGTCTCACAGAATCAAGATGCATTAAAAAAACATGCAAAGACAGGAGAACAAGAGGTGCTTTACATTATGATTTGTTTATTATAATTTTATTTTTGTTAGCAATCGTGTCCTGCTTGTATAAGAGTAGCCTAAGTATGTTGTTGATAGCGATGCGATTTTTTATCTGACAAAACGTTGCAGTAATTTGTTGCAAGTGTTATAAATTGATGAAAATATGTGTCTTAAGAAACACTTTTACGTTTGAACCACAGAAGCTAACAGTACTGTAATGACTTTTTGGATAAGTGTAACAAAGTTATCGTCATGCACTAAAGAACTTTATTTGTTACAGTTGTGCTCGGCAAAGCTCTTCATTAGTAAAGTCAGGTTTAAAAGTCTCAGTTTTAAAAAGCTGTAGGAGAATATTATTGATTGCGAGTACTAAGTAGTCATCAAAATGTGGGGAATCCCTTCTACCCCTAAAAAGTGTCAAAAAACAGTTTCCATGTGTGTAATTTTATCGGGAATTTAATTTTTAGTTTCCCGTTGCCCACACAAGTGCATGCATAATGGCCGTTTTTTTCCTTGAAAGACAGTTCACGAAGCAGGTTTAAGAAAGGTTCGGGTTCGCTTTGATCCTTGAGTAAGGAAGAATAAGCCAAGTTACTGCCATAAAACCTGCATTTTATTTTAGAATTCGTCAATCTCATCTTCACCAACTTATTCACTTTATGAGTCAAAAGGTAATCATTGTTTGTGACTTTAATAGGGACGCTAGAGTACGAAATCCCGTTGGCTTATAATTCCTTTTGAGCCTACGTTTTTGGCGAATCGTCTCGCACCAACTTTATGGCTAAGCTTATGCTTTCTGAAAAAAAGCAGGTGCAATTTTCAATCATCATAGCAACATTTTTTGAAGCAGTTAGATATCAATAAGTCAACATATCAAGTATGCGATTTGGCAAAGCGATGGTCTTCTTTCTTTGTAACTTAGCTAAAGAGTTTAAAGGGCTCATCGATAGCTCCAGGCGGGCGCACCTAATCTGCAGCTCACATCTAAGATTTTGGACACATGCCAAGTTGGAAATAAGTTAAAAGAAACACTGAAAAGCCCTCGACAAAATAAAAAATTATCCCTGTTTGGGTTTGCGTCTTTGAAGCCTTTAGTAAAAGAACAAGGCTTGCAAAACCTAAAAATTGGGGAAAAGTAGCATATCTTACTTTCCGATATAATAGGTTGTCACCGTTCTTGCGGACGCTAAATCGAAATATTTACTTTTGAGGTACCGGTACCTAGGTTGAGCTGGGCTACATAAAGCTCACTGTTCAACCAATCGATTACTCGCAGTACTCTTTCTTTTTTATGTGTGGCATTTTTATCTTCCAGACAGCAGAACAACACTAAAAGCGCTAAGTAGAGGACAACTATCCAGACCCGTTAATAGAGTTTCTAATTCCGTTTGAATTGTATAATTTTGCCTGTAGTGCGGTACTTTCAGTACACTCACTGTTTGCTTGAATCCTCTAAGCTGACGAAATCATTGCTAAGTGCCTTTCCCAAACACAAAAACACATGACTATTCAGTCATTCAATTATGCCGCTATACAACGGCACATTACCTTAAGCGGCCATACTGCTGACGTTTTAGGTTACGTAAGTATGAAGGAATAATTCCATCATCGAGTTCAATGAATGAAAAGTATACTTTAATGATCTATTAATGTATGTTGAATTTCAAAGTTTTATTCATCATAAAGCTGGCAAGACAGTTTTTTTTTTATTTTAGTGCGGTTGGCGGGGATCTATTTAGTGTTAAAAGTAGAAGACATATATCAACTTGAGTTAGCTAAATTTATGTATCAACTCCATCATAATCAATTGCCTAAAAACTTTTATCATTCTTTTGGTAAGTTAAATACTATTCATCAACATGAAACGAGATTAATTAATTCGACTGCTTACTACCGCCCCCGAATAAATAAATTATTTAGCCAAAAACTATTTTCTCACAGAGGTTCAAAGCTGGGGGTAACCTCGAATCAGAATTAAAGAGCATGCACTGAGTTTCTTTTAAAAAAGCGTATAAACTAAAATTATTAAATGAATATTAACTCTTTCAAAAGCTTTTGATTGTGTAAAAAAACATTTATTGTTATTGTTTGTTCCGTTTCCTTTTATATTTTTTTTTTTTTTTATCATTTGATGAAAACTTGAACTCAACTCTTTTTTTACATAATGCACTCAAATTATAACAGTATCACTTAATAGATTTCGCTTGTATCTCAATCTGCTGAGATCAGGGAGCATCTCGACTCGATAACCGAAAGGTTTCTCGATGCTCCCTGGCTTTTGCTACTAGTGATTTTTTTTGTGTATTATTAATCTGATTATTGTGTCGGTGCGCAAAGCAAATCAAATAAATTCTCTTCCTCTCTCTCTCTCTCTCTCTCGATACTATAATTCTATTGACGCTTCCTGCATTTATCAAAACGTCGTACAAAAATCATGCTGCCTATTATAACTTAACACTGGTAGCATACAAATTCTTGCACTGTCAATACCGCTAAGGTACCTGGTAATACTACGTTTTTTTTAATTCACTGCATTATCCATCGATCCACTATAAAGCATCTTTTACATAAACAAATGGCTTAATGCTTCACCATTTAATTTTATGACCGAATATAGAAAATTTGATGTTGGCAATCTAGCGCAATCGATATTATATTAGCGATCTGGAGCATAAAAATGCTATAGACAATAAAAACCATCCTCTAAACACACCCACACTTTCCTGTGAATAAAACTTCTAAAACGCTGGCCTTCAAAAATATTTAAGTGGAATTGCATTTAACGAATCATTGGTCAACATTTTTTTGCAGATGTGAAAGAACATCTAAAGGGCAATCAGCCTTATTATGATGAAAGTGTAGTATAATCACGAGAAAAATCCTTGTAACGGAGTTGTTTAAAGCCTCAGAAGAAGTGCTTCAGACTTTAAATGGAGGAAAACATTTAACACATTGAAATAAGCGAAGAAGAATGAAATATTTTACGGCTGTAGTCATAATATTGATGAGGAACGTATTTGAGCTTTTATTTGGTTTAGTGGAAAAGTGTGGGTACCTTCTCAACATGCTTTAGTGGATAAAAAAAAACAGGTATGTAACTGTTTGCTTGAAGAATGTACAATATGTGCAGTTGTACACCAACTCAACAACGGCGCAACTTAAAGCAATGGGTGTTGGTTGGCGCACTATTAGTGGGTGTGAGTTGGCTGTTTCAATTGTTAGTTATTACAATAATTTGTAACGCTTTTTTTTTGCAATTTGCTATGAGATGTGTTAGTATTCTTGTATCTTTTCCTTGTGTTTTCACTGTTTATGTTCACTGCTGTGGATGAAATACCATATTTTGATAATACTTCTTTGTGAAATAGGTGTGCGGTTTGAGAACATTTAGAAAAAGGTGAGGTAAACGGCGATTTGAAACAGTTTTGAGGATAGCTGCTAAGCCAAAAAACGAATAGTTAACAATTTACCAACTACAATATATTGCAGCATGATTTAATGTTAAATTAGAATTAGTATGCGCAGGAAAGAATATTCCAGAGTTGTCATTTGTTGGTAACGTTCAAACAAAACAAAGCTATTTATGAAATGCGTTTTGTTGCAATGGAAACATTTGCGCAACTTCTATTAAAGTCTATCAAATATGAAGCAATAGGTCGATTACTATTTCCTCAAACTGTTGTTTGTAGTGGTTATTGTCTTTAAAAAGTTAGAACGATAGCGAACATATCTAGCATTCTGTTCTTTCGAGTTATAGCTCTAAGAATATTAATATCATATCCCCTCAGATTCACTGTTAAAATAAGTAACACTGTTAAAACGATTCAGAAAAGTAGGTTGGTCCGTGCTGATGTCAGTTTAATTTGTTTTGCCTTTTTGATGTAAACAACAAATTGCAACACAAGACTACCTATCCAATTGGTTTACATGATGTGAAGTTTTCATACTGTAGTTGGATAAATGACAATCATCTATTTTGTGACAACTGTTAAAGTGATGCTGCACTCTTAGAAGTAGGTTCAATCTCAAAGGGATCTTGAGAAATGATTACATCACGACGTCGTTCCATATTTTCATTGACATCTAGTACATCGTGGAACCGTATGGGTATGGATTGTTAATAGCTTGCTGGTTGCTGTTCTGCTGGTCCCAGTAGCTGTTTCTGTAGTTATAAGGGTCATAATTTTGCTGATTGTATTGGCCGGTCCATCTTTTGTTGTACCCAACATACGAGTGGTGAGACGGTGGAGCACTGTACAATGATCCACCATAAATGTCTTCTCTCGCATCGTTGTAAAATAGAGGATAGGCGTCGTTGGAATCACCAAAATAGGCATCATATCTTCCTCTATTACTATTGTAAAAAGGCTTTTGGTGTTGCAAGTTGTTGTCCATCTAAAAATAGAATTATAGTATGATGTGCTGTCACTATTTTTTTTGCTAAAGTTTGCCGAAAAAACTATTTTATTATTTAAAACAAAATGCTTGTCGTAGCCTTCATTGTAAATTGATTCAGACCGCTAAACTGTCAAACGAGAAAAGGGTTACATGAAATTCAGTGATACCGGTTTAAGGCACTATTTGCTGCTATTTTGTGGAATGGGTTTTGTGCGAAATGATGTTTTTGTATAAAAAATTTTCGGCCTCTGAAAGGGATCTTGCCCGGTCCAAATTTCTTGGATCCGATTTTAGTGTTTGCTATTTTTAGGTAAAATATCAAAAGCTTTCTTGCGCACAGTGATATTGTTTTTCCGTTTTGTCTTAAATTTTGTTCGAATATTCTGATGTAAAAGAGTTAAAATTTCTAGGCAAGTATAAATTCTCTGTGATTTTCTTGCTCAGCCTTTAAACCAGGGATGTAAGTAGTCTCAATTCTAAGGGCTGGGAAGATGCAATTCCGAAGGTTAAAGGCCAAAATTCACGATAGTTCTTTGCAAAAACTCCCTCTCAATGATGGAAGACATATTTGCACATTTTTAGCGGTTATTGCGGTGACAAGTGGTAAAAGACAAATGTGAATTTTATACAAGAGCCACTTCTCTATAAAATATGTGGTACAAACCTGCTGATATTCTCGTGGATCTTGCATCATACCCACTTCTCCGTATCCTCTGTCTCCAAGGTAGGAAGAGTTACTATGCCTTGCCACTGGCCTTTCGTCTTTTGCAGCTGTGTTTCCACGCTTTAAAATTCCTTGTGGGTATGTTCCAGTTTTCGTTAAAGTGTTAGTCAGGTTTGGTTGCGATCTCGTCCGTCTTAAATTTCCTCGTCTTCCACGGACTGGAAGTGAGGCAACAGATGCAGGGCGTTGGTCAATATAATCCATGTCATAAGTGGCCATTTGTGGCGCGGTACGAATGGACCATTCTGATTGAGCAGGAGACGGCATACCAGAGCGTGACGATGCTGCATCGTCACTATAAGTGATGCGATCAGCATAGCCACTATCACGGCCGCTGTTTCTTTGATGGAGGCTCACTGAAGAATGACTTCGTCGTAACGGTGTGGGTTCAAAATTGCTACGCAAATCCAACAAGGATTTTGACCGACTTAAAGACTGTTCAGACGGTGGATATTCTGAGCTCTGTCTTCGTCGTCTAGAATTAGCGTCCTCTTTTAAAGCTTTGAGGCTGGCGATGGATGACCGTCTTGAACTTCCACTGAAACCACAAAAAACAAATTGTAATTCCTGTAAAAATCCTGCAACTATAGTTCCCTTTTTGACTAAAAATAATGTACAGTAGATGTAGATCAGTTTACGAGCTTCTATGCCGCTGGAGTTGTTCACTTATTTTATAAATCTTTAAAAGTCGAGCAGGTTTTATGAAAGCTATTTATTTATGGTGTAGAATTGCCAAAAACTGTTCTCTTTTAAACGTATTGGTACGTAAACCAACACCGTTTTACCTGTATGGTGGCGGTTCACCATAAGTTGAATCACTATCGTAAGTCCCTAGACGAGATGGGGTCCTGATAGATCGACCTGAAAAAAACACTGTTGCGTTAAAACAATTCATACAAAGAGCGCTGTGTGATGGTAGTAGTTTGAGTGTCCGCTTCGCACCTGGTAAACTTCGCTTCAATTTCGATATTGAATCGCACCCAACCGTACGCTATTAACTGGCTTTCCTACTTGACGAGCAGCACAAAAGGGATTGTGTGGAGAAAAACCCAGTAAGTTCACTTGTGCCTTTGGGTAAAGCACGCATCGAGATACCTCCCATCTTTGTGTGGCAGACTGGCAATGGAGTGCAGCAGTCTTACAGTCGTGATGGTCCAGTCTGACTAAAGACTTGAAAACAGGGCATAAGCTCATATACGCGGAAAAGAAGGAACTTCAACGGTTTGAACCTCCGATAGTTAAATAGAAAAAATCTTTCAGCGTTTGTGACTGCGATGCTTGTAACAATAACAGGCCAGTTACCCCCCGCACACTTACCCCCATAGAAAACATACCCCTCTAGGACATTTACCCCCGGTCGTATACCATGAATCAGCTCTACCACAGAGGCGAAAATATCGAGCATTTACACAGAGACTGAGATCAATTGTTATGGGTTAGGGTTAGAGACTGAGACTGAGATCAATTGTTGCTGATTATGACAATAGACCTATACTTGATTTTCTACGTGCTATTGGACATAGTATTCAGTTGCAGTTTTATGACGTTTTAGTCTGTTTTTTCCATGTGGTGTGGTTAATGTAATTGTGATTAACGGCTTTTTTCATTGTGTAATTCATGTCTATTTTATTATATATAAAATAGTCTATATATTTACCTCTATTTTATTATATATAAAATGGAGGTAATGGGGTAAGTTGCCTTGGGGGGTAAGTTCCCAAGGGGTACGCGCCCTTGAATCCTTGTAACTACTAGCATATTTAATGGCTGGTGTGGGAGGAATATTGTGCCTTGCTTCTTTTTGGCTGCGATATATTTCATTCTTAGGCGCGACAAAACAAAACCTCGTCGCATCTTGAAGAAAAGTTACATAAAAATTCTCAATCGATTTTTTCAAATGTAGCCATATTTTTCCGCCTATTCAATTTCAAAAATTTTTTGTGTTGCTTTAGGCTACGACCGTGCAACCAGCTTTTCTAAGAGCAGAAGCTAATCAAAGCCAAACATGCTCTATTTGCAATATTGTAAGGTGTTTCGAAAGATTTTTTGTGGTTAAGTGAAGGTGGATTTTAGCATTGAGAATCCGTCGCGCAGTTAGTGGTTAGGACACTCACTTCGATATGTTACACACTCTTTCGCTCTGCACCCATCCCGAGGAATGATTTTGTTAACAACAATTTAATCTGAGCTACGAATTTTTAAAGACTTTGATAAAAATGTTTTGAAACAAACTAAATTTCCCACCTGTTGTAGCAGAGGGCAGCAGGTACGGGCGATGTCTTGCACTTGCTGCTGATATGACAGATTCCGTGTCACTGATGCGGTCATTTTCTAGATGAGCTAAAGATATGTACACACGAACAGTAAGTCATTTGTTTCCGAATATTTATTAAACGCTGCCTTATTTACTTCGTAAACCATAACAATGCTGATATGTGCTTCATAGGCCTAGGCTACAATAAATTAAGGTGTTGTTAGCCTACCTCCAGATTTGAGTCTTATTTTTCTCCTACGTTCCACATAATAACATCCACCCGCACAAACAAGCAAGGCAACCGCAACAATTGGTAGAAAAACGGCAAGAATATTGCTATCTGCGTAAAAATATATAGTTTTATTCCAATAATCTAGTGTAGACATTTGAAGCTACGTTGTTGGATAAGTGGATTTTTTTTTGCTTTTGTGGTTTTGTGAACCGTTAGGCTACATTGTAGAGAGGAGATGGGCAGAAAAAACTGCCCTTACTGCGTCGCACCAAAAATTTTCGCCATAGATCATAATTTGCCCGCACCGCTCTGCATCGCAGTTTTTAAAAAATTCTATTTTATGATCCCCTTTTTGAGAAATAGGAAAAAAGCACCAAATGAATTATAAAACTCACAGAAATACTGATATTTATGAAACTGCACGCACGATTAGATTCAATTATCCGCTTTTACCCCGTTGGTTGGTTATACATGCACAGGGTGTTTCAAAAAATTTGGCATCATTTAGCAATTTATTAACTTTAGCAGTTCGTGTTTAAATGACTTTAAATTTACACAGCTTGTGTAGAAACAGGCCAAAATTTTGTGTTTAATATTTGATATGTTTATCTTTTCTGGGGTAGAAATTTTTAATTGATAAATTATTCATACTGCGTTCAAACCTGTGTGTTTTAATGGTATTTACTAGCAGAGAAAAGGCGTTTTGTGTGTTGGAGTATGCTCGAACAAACTCAAACAAGACTGCGCAGCTTGCGTTTGTGAGAAAGTTCTCTAAGAAGTCACCAACAGCAAAGCGGATTTGGAGCTGGAAAAAGAAATTCGAAGACGAAGGCTGCCTGTGCAGAGCAAAAGAATCTGGACGACCAGCAACAGCAGAAGGGAAGGTCGAGCGGATTCGCCAAACACTCTTGCGAAGCCTCAAAAAGTCTATAAGAAGATTAAGTATGGAGACCCTGATACCTCCAAGGACAGTTTGGCGGGTAGTAAGGAAACGTTTGGTAATGAAACCTTACAAACTGCAGGTCCTTCAGGCCATAACTGCCGCTGACAAGCGAAAGTGCAAACAATTCTGTGTTGATATATGTAAGAGAAACTTGAAGAAGACGAGTTCAATGAACGTCTTGTGTTCAGTGATGAGGCCACATTTCATACGAATGGCAAAGTCAATAGGCATAATGTTCGCATTTGGGGCAAAGAAAATTCCCATGCCACTAATGAGCATGAGAGGGACTCACCAAAAGTGAATGTGTTTTGTGCCATCTCGAAAAACCATGTTCATGGCCCATTTTTCTTTGAGGGAAATGTGACTGGCGATGTTTATCTGCAGATGCTTCAAAACTGGCTAATGGGTGAGCTTATTGCAAATGAACATGTAGATTTCATTTATCAACAGGACGGTGCTCCACCTCACTGTGCGGGCTTATCTCAATGACAATCTGCCAAGGAGATTGATCGGGCGTGCTAGTGGTGAAACAATGTGACTTTGAAATGGCCTCCACATTTACCTGACCTGACCTGACCCCCGCGATTTTTTTCTCTGGGGATATGTGAAGACCTTGGTTTATGTCCACCCCTCTTCCTGAAAATGTAAACGAGCTCAAACAAAGAATCACTATTGCACTGGAGACAGTTACCCAAGACATGCTGCATCGTGTTCGGAGGAGCTAGACTACCGACTTGACGTGTGCCGGGTAGCAGGCGGTGCGCACATTGAACATTTGTGAAATCTTTTATGGAATTCATGTACCTTTAAATTTCTTATTCAAATTTACAGGAATAAATCTTGTTTTGGTCAACGTTAAAACCTGTTGAATTTCATTTAATTCGACCATTAAGTTTCTGTAATATTTACATGCCAAATGATGTCAAATTTTTTGAAACACCCTGTATTTTTAGTTTTGTCGACTTCCATAAATTTCCGTATTAGTGTGATTACCGTAGGCTTAGTATATTTAGACTAACAATTTTTCCATATTTCCATAATTCAGTAATTCCTTAGTTTCGAATAACTTTGCATATTTCCTTAATTCCATGTTTTAATGTGAATTTCTATGATTCAGAGTCATTAATTATTTCATTAACGAATTGTCGTAAATCTGGATTTTTGTATTTTAGTGTTGTCCGAAACACGCACCCAACGATTGCAGATATAGCCGGGCACTATCTAAATACAGATCAACTACGATCTGAAACTTTCTTAAGATTTTGGTTTTAAGTGAAAACATGATCGCATTTGTTGCCACCAGGCCACTAGATTTAGTTGCTGAAATAATCTCAACATGTCTTTTGAGCAAGTGACATAGTAGATTGGACGTGTCACATGAAGCTTTTTTGCATTATACTGTTTTCGCATTTAATAGGGTACACATACTTCGCAGTTAATACCTATGTCAAAAAAATCACTAATCGCAGTGTTCTGTCGCTCCTCGTTAAAAGAATTTGTGGTAGGCCTATTTCTTCGTAAAATACGTCAGGCAACGTTTTTCATTTCCCGTCATTTTTAGCAGCTACGCTTGTTTTTCTCAAAGCATCTAATTTTTCAGCCTTTGTCACAAAAACTAAGGTAATTCTTGCTTGTTAATCTTACTCTTATTGTTCTGAACTGATGGAGCCGAAGTCAACCAATTCAGAATTGTATTTGAAATAACTAATTAGAGTACTCATGTGATGAACTGTACGATAACACAGACTGCTCGCTTTACGAGCTAGCTGATAGTACTTTGAACAACAAAATGTCTTTACTAACTTATACCACTCTGCGCAAAATAGCTAGTCACTCACAGATTATTGAAATCAGAAAAAAAGTAGTAACCTCTGCTAAAATCATATTTTGACGCTACCTAATACTGCGATACGCCGTCTGATCGATCACTATTTGTACGATGATTGACACTAAACTCACATAAGCTGCCACATTTAACCAGATGCTAGCTCGTAGCCTACGATACCGTTCATCAAACTTTAACAATAAACTGTTCGATTGTCATAGTTGCCAATTTAATATGAGCAAAATTCCCAAAAAAGGTGTGAAAAATCCCCAAAATAGCAACGTTTGATTCAAAAATCCCTAGATTCTAAAAAGTTTTGGCACGTCGTATGTTTGAGTTCTGCCTCACCACCGATTTCTTTCGTTATGGTGTTGACTTCCGAAAAAGAAAAGTACATTTTTCATCCAACGCAAAATCCCTACTTTTGTTGTTAGATCTCTGGAAAAAAAGATCATCCTTTTTTTCAAAGGTCCTAAAATTTTGGGTTTCCATACCAAAATTCAGGTTTTTCCCAGCACAATTTCCGAAAAAAATCCTAAGTATCCTTGGAAATACTTAAGTTTTTTGGATAAATCTGTGACTGGAAAATATGTCGGTTACTAAACTGTTATTTAGCTAAACTGCGAAACCACAATGTTCTGATTGTGACGTTCAAGAGGAGTAGAAGAAAAGAAAAGTCTTGCTCTTTTCAGAGAAAAAAAACTGCGCAATCACAATATAACGACAACGCCTACACTCAATGCTCTTAGGCCAGACGACGCATTAAAATCTGCCAATAAAAGCAAAATGCCAGGCCTCTTTCCATCTAAAAGATCTCTTTACGGCACCTGCCTCATGATTTTTAATGGCAAAAACATTTTCTATTTGCTCTAACTTAGCAAGGTAGCACAAAGAAAATGTTTTCCAATTTGCCATGTATTCTCGCTGCGAGCAGGTGGAGCACATGGTTAACTGCTCGATGTGGCTAGGGCAGTTATAAGCAGTAGATATAACTTATCCTTCCCTACCATTTGTCGGTTGGGAAGGACACGTTATATACTGCTAATGAAAAAAAATTTGCCGCAGTACTTTAGGTAGTCGAAGAATTTCATTTGATATTTATAAACTCTGCGGTACTTGCACGGAGCGGTTTATCATCTCTGCTACATTGTAAGCATATAACACCATGTAATCTAGCAGAATATTTAATAAATTTCTGACAACACTTCAACAGATTGGAACAACTTCTAAACTTACATTTTGCGCAGTGATTCTTAACCGTTTTCCACCTCGGACCCCTTCATCTTCAACTTATTAGATTTACTCCCAAAACACTCGAATTGTTTTTAAGTTTATGGCCTATTTGTGGCCACACTTTGCTGACGATTGGTGTAGAATAAAAAAATTTACCCTCAAGATATAAGTAATGTACCCCAGGTAAAACCATGTTAGTTTAACGCGACTATTTCGGTTTTTGCGATTTTGGTCTCTGAAAGATGAATGAGTTTACGTAAGATAAAATGCAAAAGGTTGAATCTAAAACTAGATTTTGGGAGCAGCCTATTCTACATTCCATCTAAAAAGAGTTTGATTGGTTACTAAGTACGCCTATCTTTTGAAAATAAGTATTTAACTCAATACCTTCAGTTGAACAGTTCTCTTTAGTTTCGGGTAACTGTTTGACAGACATTCGAAATAAAAAAACAGCAAACGCCAAAGTAGCCTACTGGGTGGATAGGAACTCCCTTCTCATTTCATTATAAGGTAATTATTTTGATGTGCGCCAAAAAGCTTCATAGCAACTTCTCGGTACCCTAACTGCAGCTAAATTTATGCAACCTGCATATATAAATGCCACGCGACCTTCTATTGAAGGCTTTAACTCTTGATGAGGTTATTATGAGTTTATTGTCCATTAGACACGTAAGTTACGAGAGAAACGATTTAGTAGTAACTCTGTGGCTTAAAGAATTCAACTACCTATTTGCCGGTTGTCTTTGGCAGTAGGGCTAAAATTGATGCACAACATTTTTATTGTGAAAGGTTTCGGATATGGTGTTTGACTACAAGTTATAATTGCAAGTTTCATCCTCGCTAATTCAAGTGGATCGGAGCGCTGTTTTGACGGTTAGTGACCGTGTGTCCAATTCTTACGGTAGCTACGTTGTATGCTTGAGAAGATCACTTTCCTCTGCTTAAATGCACTTCGGCCAGCAATAATCATAAATAGATTAGAGAACATGATGCTCAGGCTACTTGCGTTGTTTCGACTGATCACAGCGATTTTAGCAAACGTCCAAGGTCGTATCGGCATAAGCAAACCCATAAATAATTGCTTTGTGTAGTCTTATATGTAGGCCAGTCTCAATGGTACTTACCGGTATCTTCAGTTGTATTTCTTCGACCCGACATTTTTTATTTAAAAAATATTTTAACAGCAAGTAAAATGCTATTAAAAAGCTGAAACTCAAAGTTTGCGTGGTCTTTTTAGCTTTGTTCCTCTTAATTTTTTTAGGACATCTGTTGTCAAAAATACCTTTGGCTTATTGATGTTAAAAAAAATCCTTGCTTCTTTACAACCAATGTTGTTGAATTATTACAAAAAAACTCTGGGCATCTTGTACTCGCAAAACCTGCTTGACTTCTATGCACAGCCATAAAGATAGTTTGGTTAGATTAAACAAAGCTCATATAAATGCGACGTCACCCCAGGCTATAGTTGCATATCTTGCGCTCTGTTTACGAAAAAGGTTTAGTTGGATTTAGTTTGAAAGTGGAATTAATAGCAGCCGCCCAACACCAAGATTCTAGGAGAGGGGGGTGACGTCACCCAACTCTCAATGAGGTTTTAATAAAGTCTCACCATTTTCTGGGAATACTTTTAAGTGAAGCCAGCCATCGTTATAGTGTTTTCGTGGCAAATTTGTCGGGTATCTCCGAAAAAGTTGAGTGTCATGGCTAAGGAGAGGAGGCTTCGCCTTTCTTCTGGTTTCTTCCTTTATCTCGTTTTTTCACAAATATAAGTTTTAGGTCGGCATATTTTTCAGTCTTAAATTGCAGCGTGTCAACCACAAGCAGCTCGTTAAGTTGTGTATTTTTGTTCTCTGCAGTCACGTGAAAACCTTTTGTTGGTTTTCTGAAAAATAATTTGATTTAGACCCACTTGCAAGATGAGCCATACTGCATATACACTGCAGCCTTGATACCACAAACAGGATATTTCCGTAAAGTGCTTTTTCTTTGAACAACAACGCAGCCATGGTAAGGTGTAAATGCTTTATAATTGCTGTCATAAACGGCTGCTTAACTAACTCGAACATGTGTTTATGACAGCATTACATCCTTGTTTATTTGACTTCAAAATTTGCTGTTAGTGGTACGCTGACACTATCCAGATGACCAAGGGCGAGCGAAGCTTGCCAATAAAAAAGAATTTTTTGAAGGGAAAGCAAAGGTTATTTTGTGCTGAATGTCGATCATATTTGCTGATAACCTCTTTAAGTCTTTCCTTTCTCCCAGGATTACTGCCGTCATCATATGCATTAAACAATTTTGGACGACCTTTTGCTGGGGTAAGACAGACAAATTTACAACCAGAAGTGTCACTGGGATGGAAGTCCTCCCCGCTTGACACGATACGAGATCGAATTTTTTTTAGGTAAACTTTTAAAACACTACTTTTCATAACGTCTTCGAAACAGCGGTGAATTTATTATAAGGACTTGTTTTGCTTCTCATAGAACACGACTAGTTTTGAGAAAAACATTTTCTTAGTATATTCTGAGGGTGGCACTAAGTTAGTCTAAGCTGCCTCCGGTGTCCCAAACTGTAGGCACACCTCTCGTGAAGACTTTACTAAAGGACAATTAAGATTTCAAATAAAAAAACAGGGCTTTGATAAACCAAGTGAATGATATGTTCTCTGCTGTCAATACCCCTAGGTGTAGGAGGGCTGTCTCATCTAAAATTGTGTGCAGTATTTCCGGCCCCGGGTCTTGCATCCGCCGTAGGCCTACTGAAAACCGATATTAGTACCATCAACATATGAGGCCAGGGGTGTGCAACCTGCGGCCCGCGACGAAAAATTTTATAGTTCGCCGAAAGATTTGCAAATGTGTTGGTGAAACCTTTTTCTTGGAAATCAATGATTAGTATATTAGTGTCAATACTAATGCCAAGTAAGATTTGTACCAGATTTTTAAAATTTTACGTTTGTAGATCAATTTTGTTTTGAAGATCGGTTCAAAAGTATCGTTATGTTGCTTTGAAAGTGTTGATCTCCAAAAAAAAGGCCTTCACAAATTTTTACCGGCCAGCTGAATATTTAAGAAGTCAGAAATTGGCCAGCCGCAAAAAAAGATGCACACTTCTGTTGCTAAGCTGTCCTGCGGTAATATGGCGGAATCTAATAACTACAAAAATCGTGTTTTGAAGAATATCTACTTTATTGTTAATTCTTAATCAACAAGAAAACAACTGAACCAAGTTTTTTTTTTCAGTTTGCTTTGAATGTGCTAACTTTACGAATATCAATTATTTTTTCCGCCGTGGTGTAGTGGCATCGTTACGAGCTTTTCAACAAAAGGCCTGGAGTTCAAAACTCTGTGATATCAGTTCAATATGTATGCATGTATCGGTATTCGTCAGAAAAGGCATCCGAAATTTATAGAGCTACTGTAGGTTGCTGCAGCGAAAAGTCTGAATCGAAAGCGAGTGTGTAGTGGTGGACACACACTGAATCAACACGACTAAGCCTGTCAATCATTGGAAAAAAATGTAAAATCAACTTCTTTTAGCGTTTGCTGAGCTTCACATAAACGAAATCAAGTGTGTTCATGATATTTAAAATGCACGTGACTGCTGCTATCCCAGTCACACGGTTTGGGGGAAAGGTCTAAGCGCACGGCGCAAACTCAATCGCGGTATCAAAAGCACTCCTGATGATGGAATCAAATTTAATTCAAAAGTGAAAAAATCCGATTGATTATGTAGGAATGGCGTCGATACTGCGACAGGTTTTCTAAAATAATTAAATAATTATAAACAAATAGCCAAACCTCACACTTAATTTGGATGCGAATAGGAGTAGAGTAGAATGATTAAAGCAGCGAAGAGCGATGGCATTAACAATACGACGATAAACAATAATAATTATGCGGGAGGATTATAGAGAGGCACTTTACTTTATACACAGTTAAGGTTATGGCCTTTTAACTGAGATTTAGCGAGGTTTGCCATAATAGATGTATGGTATGATTACTGATACTATTATAGTTTTGATTTTATCACAAATTAATTAACAAGAATTACATGATAAGGTAACAATAGCCACTTAACAATAAATTCAGTTAATATATACACTTACTAACTGTATGCGACTTCCCGAAACGATTCAAACTTTGTAGCAGAGATTTACACTTCGAACATATTTTTGATTTTGAGAAAAGACATAAAATGACTGAGTTGCCGTAGTTTTATAGTGCTGTAAACCTACGAGATTCTCACGCGATCAAGTGGGAGTAGACTATAAAAACTTTGTAGAATTGGTTGTCCTAGGTATTATTTCTTAATATTGCTTACAGCACAAAGAAACGAATTGTAAATGTACGTCTCCAGCAGCTATATGTGGTTGATGTAGAAAGAGGCCTTGCAGTTTTACTACAGTGAGAATCAGTTTTAATTAAAATTCTCATGAAAAGATTTTATCTGTGACAATGCAGTTGTTATGTTTTGTCATATCACGGCAGTATCGGCAACAAATTGTGGGCAGAATAGTTTATTTAATCGGGCCAACTTGTTCATTTTACGCCTGCCAGAGCTGTCGGGTAATAACCTACACGTAAGGATAAATACCCAACAGAGCCCCAATTTTTACAAAGTAGCATGTTGTGACCAAAACTTAATGTTTTTTAAATATTTTTTCTGATATTTTAACTTAAATCTATTAAGTAAGCCTAATTCAACGAAAATTGGACCATGTATAGCTTTTATTTTTCCTGCAGTGATGTATGGAAAACATTGAGTTAAATTGGGACACTGTTGGCCACAGTGTCCCACAGTAATTGCGCCAGTGACCACGCTCTATAGTAGTAGTTATTCAGTTTTTTTCTGGTGTTGTCCCCTTAGCAGAGATGGCTGGATTCACCCCCATTCTTTCTGCAATTGCTCGCACTCCATCTCTCCACTTGTCTCGTCTTAGGGCATCTTCCTCTTTAAACCAATCTTCTCTGATCTGTCTCCTCTTCCACTTACTTCTTCCAGGTCTTCTTTGGTCGTCCTCGCTTTCTCTTGCCACTCACTTCAAGATCCAGAGCAACCCTCAAAACACTATCGTCATCCCTCCTCATCACATGTCCATACCATCTAACTTCATTTGCTCTTGCTAATCGGTCTATAGTTTCCTTCAACCCCACATGTCCTTCTGTTCTTCAATTGTCTTCCTGTCAACAACTTTCTGCCTGCACATGGCACTCATCATAGCTCTCTCCGTTCTCCTTAAAAGTGCTTTTTCATTTTTTTTTTAGACATCATGTCTCACTTCCATACAGTATTGCTGATCTTACGCAACAACGATAAACTTTACCTTTCATCTTGAGAGGAAACCTATTTCCAAGCAATAACTCTCCACATTCCCTGAATCTTACCCAACCGATTCTTACTCTTGCATTAACTGCCGCTTCACAACCACCACTAGCATTTATTCTGTCTCCCAAATAACAAAATCCATTCACTGTCTCCACTTCATCGCACAACTTTTCGATCAAATCCACCGTTTCTTCCATTATTCCTCTACATTTCAAGCAAACAGAATGCATTGCCAACCTAGCGGTAACTCTCTTTATTTTTGCACATTTGCCGTGAATCCAGTTTCCACATTTTGTGCACAACACTGAATTAGCCATGACTCTCCTCCCACAAACTCCACATGGATCTATCTTGCTTTTGAAGAGTTCTCCTTCTGACCCGCTTACCATCACTTTTGTTTTTCTGGTGTTGACCTTTAAATCTTTACGTTCCAGACATCCTTCCAATTCCAAAACCTTTCCTTTAAGTCTGCCATGTCTTTGCTCATGATAACAAGATCATCTGCGTACAGTAATTCATTAACCACACCCATTTTTGCGTTTTCTGTAATAACGTCCACAAGTATTGCAAACAATAGTGGCGACAGCACAGACCCTTGATGTACACCAACTTTTACTTCGAATTTCACTGAATATGCAGATCCCACCCTCACTCTTGTCTTTGCACCATTATACAAGCTCATAACTGCCCAAACCATTACTTCTGATAGACCCTTCTTTCTCATGGCCCACTCCATCACTTTTCTTGGCACTCTATCAAAAGCTTTTTCCATGTCAACAAAACACATATACAACTTCTTGTCCTTCTTTTGATACTCCTGCATTTCGCATCTCACAATCACAATCGCATCTACTGTCCCTTTCCTGGCATAAATCCAAACAGCATTTCATTCAAATTGACTAGTGTTCGTATTCGCCTCTCTGGTACCCTTTCAACAATTTTCGTCTAGCAGTTTTACTCTTCTGTACCATCCACATCTGATCACATCACCATTTCCTTTAAAGATAGGCACAATCACTCTAGTTTTCCACTCATCAGGCATTGCGCTGGTGCGATGGCGTAGTAATTAGAGCGTCCGCTTCGCAGGCGGTAGGCCTGGGGTTCAATCCCCTTGTCGAGTCATACCAAAAGACTTAAAAAAATGTTATTCACAGCTCCCCTGCTTGGCGCTCGGCATTTAGGAGATGTTGTGGAGAACAAGTCGGCAAGTTTGCTTGTTGTGTCCTTGGGCAAGGCACTTAACGGGACGTCCCCCCCTTCATGTGAAAGACAGGTAGCCCAGGCACCTCAAAAAA
The DNA here is from genome assembly GCA_963675345.1 of Trididemnum clinides. Classification (NCBI taxonomy): domain Eukaryota; kingdom Metazoa; phylum Chordata; class Ascidiacea; order Aplousobranchia; family Didemnidae; genus Trididemnum; species Trididemnum clinides. Next base: position 17,529,278 of record OY776301.1, read on the forward strand.
AGAATGGCAACTCCCAAGCGAGTGCGGACGACCAGTCCACATTAAAGCGATACAATTCGCTTTTTCGTAAATAGAGGATAAATATGGTAAAACAAGAAAAAAAAATTCCTCTACTATCCAATACACGCTGACACAGTTTCATCACCATTTGAACCTCAATTTTGCCACTTGCAACTATCCTCTCCACACTTCAGATGGTCCAGTTGCCTTTCCTGATTTCATCTTTTAAATTTTTCCACAATTTCATTTTCCATGTGTTTCTTTCAAATTTTTGCCCTATCTTCAATAAAACCCAATTGTTTGTCTCTTCGTCTTAGCACCTTCCTCCTACCACATTCTTCCCTTCCTTTTTCATTCTTCTAAGGAAGTAGAAAACGCTATTAGAATGCTGATATAAATTATTCGACTCCTAATTAGCTTCCATTCTCATAGCTCTATCAACAATTTTTCTCGTTTGATTTCTTATACGTTTGTACTGAGTCTTATTTTCTTCTAATGGCATTCTTGACCTCTTCATTCCACCATCACATGTTTCCTCGATCTCTCCTAGACTTCTTCTTTCCACATACTTCATCACATGCTTTTAGAACACCATCCTTGAAAATTTTCCACAAATCAGGCGCATCTGTGCTTACTAGTTCTTTTACTCTTTTTTCAAATCTTGTTTGGTTTTCATTCAACTTCCAAATTTTTCTTCTTATGATCCGCTGCTTTCTCAAAACCTTTTTTAGAAACTTTTTATGTAGATCAACGACCACTAGCCTGTGTTGAAGTTCCCATGGAATCACTTTCACATCCCTTATATACTTTCTGTATTCTTCTCCCACAACCACAAAATCAATTTCTGTTTCACATTCACCGGCACTGTAAGTGATTTTCCTTTTGTCTGTCTTTTTAAACCAAGTGTTTGCCACGCACAGCTCTCTTTCATCACAAAACTCCAGCAATCATTTCTTTTCCCAGTACCATTCCCCGTGTACATCTTCAAAAACCTCAGCACATTTCCCCAAATGTCCATTAAAATTTCCTAAAGAAATCATGATTTCACTAGAACTTCCCAAGTCCCACTCACTTCCCACTTTGTCGTAAAAATGAACTTTCTCTGCGTCTGGTCTTCCTCTTTGTGGCCCATACGCATACATTATGCGCATCACTTCTCTGCCTAAAGTTAGCACAATTGCAATTATTCTGTCACTTTTTCTTTTAACTTCCACAACTTTCCCAGATATTTCCTCTTTCACCAAAATTCCAACCCTCTCCGAATCCTGCGTCATTTCCAGACCACCACAGTTTATGCCTTCGTCCCGATGTACCCACAAAACGAGCTCCTTGGTCTTTCCATCTTACTTCCTGGATGCAGCACGCATCAACTTTTCTCTTCCTCAGTTTTTCACACGCTTCCATTTTCCTTCCACAAAGACTTCCCACATTTAGTGTACCAAATCTTATCCCAGCATGACATTCAGATTTAAACCCGGAGATTCTTCGCACCCCCTGCCCATTTAAGAGCTGCCGGGAACTGGGGGCCATTTGTATATTTTTTTCTGGTCATGGGGATTTGTTGAAGCAAAGTTCTTTTACAGGGAGCATGCCCTTGCTTACGCCCAATCTCAGTTTTCTGACATGAATGGTCCAATTAAACTGGAAACCCCACAATTAACAGTCAGGCTGCAATTGGTAGGTCCCCAACAGTCGCCTCTTACGACATGCTGGGTAAGCAGCTTCACTACTTGTTAAAACTGGTGAAGCACGGTAATATGCGGTTTATTAATTCGTTGAGTATGCGTTGTCTATGCAGTTGATTAATTCGTTGAGTGTCTTTGTATTCCTTATTACACATAATAGCTATTTCAAATTTTTATATTTTAAAAATTTAATTTAACAAAAAACTGAACAACAGTCCAGCTATTTCGTACGCAATAATGGGTTCTTAGACCTATGATCCAACGACGTCACGAACTAGGACTTTGAGAACTTGGCCAACATTAGAACAGTAAGCAACATACAAACAAGATCCATAAACTTTGAAAAAACTACAGCCCAAGCCAGCTTATTATTATAAAAGACAAGCCTATGCCCTTCCCCATCGCCCTAAGTAAGTTATTTAGGCTTTAAGTGGTACTACACACAGTATGTGAACTGCTAATTAATTTACATACCATATTGAGATATTGTAATAAATCGTAATAAATGTTGTAATAAGCAGTATGATGTTGGAAATTGTTTTATCTTATTCACATGCCGGCTTAGACTGTTATAGTTGACTTTAACGTAGTTTTAAACAATATTCAAAGCCTTTAGGTTGGCAGTTTTTTTAACCCATGGGCCAATGTATACCTGCTCATACTATACGTTTGAACGGATCTTCTTTGGATCATGCAAAGATTTATTACAGATTCGCAAGCTTCTTTCTTTTTATGAGAAGGGAAATTCCCCTTTTCTTTTCACATTTTTAGTAACAACATTTTCTAGATTTTTAATTACTCTTTGATTCTCAAAAATAAATTTTATTCGATTACTCTTTAACCTAGAGCAGTGTAGAAGGTAACAACTATGATGTGCAATTTCCGTGAAGTGTTAGCGATCCCACAGTGCCCCAATAAAGTCACTTTTAAAAACTGGAAATGGAACACTGTTGGCTTCATGGGTAAGTGCGGCAAAACGGAGTCTACCGTCTTGATCATAGTCCTAAAAGCAGAAATGTTGAGCTGGTAATATTGCCTAATACCTTTTTAGAAAAAAAAGCTTCTAACTTGTTTCAGGATTTTTACCAAAAGCTATCGCCAGAAAATCAACTGCGCTGTTTTTTTCATTTTTTATCCTGACACTTGACTTTAATTGCTATTTGAATATTGACAGCCGCTTCTTGACTGAAACATTGCTGCTACTAATGCTTTCAGTTTTTCTCACGCTAGTGATCAAGCGGGAAAGTGTATTGAAAAGTATCTGGGGAAATGACGGTGAACACTGTATGCGCCTGGAGCACTCTTATCTACTAAATAAATACACTTGCTGCTGATCTTTCGTAACAATTACAGCCCTATACACCTTCGTATTACGGATGTGGTATGATTGTAATAATTGCTACAAAACACTCGAATCTCCAACAAACATTTTGGGTTGCACAGACAAGTTTCCCATTACGCTAGGCTTATTATTGAAAAGTGATTAGAAATAGATGTTAGGTAATATAAGCATCACTACAATTGTGCGACAATATCAGCGTTGAATAAACTTTTTTTTACACAGACTTGAGTCAACGACTGGGCTCGAGTCTGTGTAAAAAGAAATACTTAAATTCACTCAAGTTATTTGCACGAAATGGTTCGTCTCGCGACTCAAGGTAGAAAGAAGGTAGCCACCTCTCTGAAGAAAATCAGAGAGCCATGTCGCAAAGCAGTCTCTGAAAATTAGTCATAGATCGAAAGCTCTGGAATTATGCGTCAAGTTTATTTTAAATTAAGAACATAAAATTTAACGCTAGATAGCTCTGAGTTAACGTTTCATTTTTAAATTAAAAGTTGTAAAACCAAAAAAATACTTGCATTTTTGTAAACGTAGTCCAGCAAGATGTTGGTTTACACTCTTGGAACAAGATTTTTTGGCCTACTGGTAAAATGAAGATAAACAATTAGGTTTCAGTTTGGTAGCAATACCTTACGAGCGCGTGACAAGAAATAGCTTAGGGTAAAAACACAAGGTCTGTGTCGGTAATGATACATAGCTAAGTGTGATAAGGCGTTGGTTGTGACCAATTAGTTGCGACTTGAAACACTTGTGCGTAATGCGAGGTTGTGTGCTTGAAAAAGGCATTTGACAGCCATGTCCCTGCTTGATGCAGTGCTTGCGGTAGAAATCCATTGCTCCAATATTCCAACCTCTCCACTGCATATATTAAAAAACTATAGGAAACTTAACACTGGCAAAAAAGTGTTAAGACTCGAGTCGGGAAAAAAGACTCCCATTTGAGTCACTCGTACGAAATTATTCGACTCAACTCGAGACTGCTGTCAGCGACTTGACACTCGACTTCAAGCAACTCGCTCCCAACACTGGGCAATATTTGCTTTGTCACAGCACCATGCATAGGCTACAAGTATCAGAAGGAAACAAGAATAAGAGGGGGCTCGATTCTTTGCAAATTTGCAAAAACTATGCCATCTTTTTGGAAACGAGTACACCTTTCCAGTAATCTGAAGTAAAGACAAATAACGTGGCACGTGAGCATTTCTTAGGCCTTTGGAAAACTTATTACTTTGCAACCTTTCGTCTCATTAATTTTGTTTTCCACACCTCACAATTTTTATCGATACGCAAACGAAAAATTCAAATCCAAACATTTCTAGCTGTTTATTATGCACCTGATTTACTAGTCACCATCGAATAATTTTGTACAAATAAAGCTAGAAAAAAGACACGGTCAATTTATCACGCTTTGTGATAAAAGAAGCTTTTGCTACTTGGACAAGATGATGCTCAGAAATGAAAGCCTTTGTGGGGAAGTTGCTTCGGTTGGAAATCTGAGGAATCTTCATCATATCCTGCTGTTCCAAAAGTAAAAACTTATATTGGTGAAATCTTGTGCCCGATGGAGGAGTTGGGCTTGCATATTCTAAAAATAAATGTGATTAGAAACACGCCCATCTATACATTGTGCCAAAACATTATTCAATAGCCCTTCTCGAAGTCTGACTTTCCAAAAGATCAGTTAATTTTTTGATCGTTGATTTCTCTAGTTAATATCGCAACCATACTTTTTATTTAGCTCGTCAACAAACTAAAAAATTATGCCTATGATTGACGCACCAGTACAAAGCTATTGTCGATAGTAAAAGCTGGTTTCCGTTAGACGTAAATTGCCGCGTAGCGTAAAAATTCATTGTCAATTTTAAGTGTTGAGGTTTTTTTGCCGAAAAATAATTTTGAATAGATCAAAGAATTTTTACGTTACGCCCGCACTTTTCATCATATAGAAATCAGCCTTGAATTAGCTTGCGGTGACGTAAAGTAATAAGCAGATTGCGTCTTTAATGAAAATCGCTCTTGTCATAACTTCATTACGCTGGCTGATTTTTCCCAATTTATGGGCAAAAACTATCTTCACCTCAATGCAAAGAGCCCTCTTTTTTTAACGTGGTTCCTGGATCACGTGCACTCCCCCTGTAGACTATTTAAGCTGCGGATATAGATTGTAGATTTAGTGAGTCGTGCGTTTGAGGATTATGCTACAGCTGCTTGATAAAAGTTTGTCAGTTTAATTTATTGCATGACATGTTTTTCAATTTTAGTTGACCCACTTTCAAATATCTGAAAATTTTTGCTTTTCTTTTCGTTGAGCATCCCATTTTTCAAATCGCTTCCTTTAATGTTTGCGTATCCCAAATGAAGCCAATCAGCATTTACGGGGTTGCGCCTGCTGGGTGCATCTGGATCAATCATCAATATTGTGTAGAATTTCTGTGATGAAAACAGGATATCAAGCAATTAGGGTTGTATTTAGAAGTTGGTTTCAAGAAGAGACCTCTTTGGCACGTTTACAGCATCAGAATGAGAGTTTCGATACTCGCAAGCTGTCCACCTAGTTTTGGATAGCCAAGCCTCACGTTAAAATCGCCTCAAGATAACTGGTCATCGTTCTTCACATTGAAACGCAGTGGTGCGTGTACAGTGGCAATGGCAAGACCTTTCAATCGTAGTTGCGACAAGGCTATCACTAGGTGTGAATGCAGCCTCAGAATAGCCTACTGAGTCAAGTAACTGCAGATATTACGGAAAAACGAATAACGCAAAGCTTCGATTAGGTTGAAGCTTATTGGCAGCTGAGGCAACTTATTTTGGGAGTAACAGAGAAGATACTTAATTTTTTTTTAACATCAGTAGTACTACGTAGGCTTAAGCTTCTTAAAATTATAGAATAAATCTAACTTTTTCTTGATTGGTGTCGACAAGATAGACATTATGGGGCCTATAGATAACACTTTAAAAACGAATAGATTTAAAAGCTATGAGCCAATTGAAAAAATAATCTTTAAATTCAAGAAGTTTTATAAGCTAAAGGGCATAGTTATACGCAAAACTTCGACCATTCCACAACTTGACATACATTGTTAACAGCTGAATGGAAGGAAAATTGTGGAATCACATTTGCGTGTTTAAAGAAATTGAAATTAATTTCATTCTCCTGATTTTTTTCGCAGAGCTTTTTTGATTTGAGATCAAATTCGAAAGAAACTACAAAGTTGCCGCCAGCACAGATTGAGCTTTCATTTGACAAAGCAGTCACCCAACAAAGCGATATGCCTAAGCTTAGCACAAAAACCACTCGACATAGAGCTTTCATCTAAAAAAATGTTAGAAGATAACCACAATTGTGCAGTTTTTTACCGTTTGGTCCACAGCTGCTTTTACTCCTAGCGCCAAAGAGCGACACTATTGTTTTCTTGCAGTAGAACTATCAAAGTTTTTTTTGACTTATCCAATATTTGTATTTTAATCCATTAGTTTGTGGAATTTTTTTTTTGACTTAACCACTGCACCATTGAAATGTTAAAATCACAGAAGTTATGAACCTGAGGCATGTATTTAAAGGATATGTGCACTTACAGCCACAGGCGTAACACTTTGTATTTTGTGGGAGAAAGAAGGAGAGGTAAAGGCATTCTGGAAATCAAGTTTTTGAGAATGGGTTTTTGATGTTTTCGGCTCCAAATTAAGACGACAGTTTTTGTGATCAACTAATAGAAAGCGAGTATTTTGCCTGTTTTTTTTGAATTTCTGGAAGGCGGCTGATATGATTCTCCCCATATTTATGCCAAAGCCTATTGAATCTCAATTTTCCAAATAGCAAAAATCAATTGACAAAATAATTAAATAAAAAAAAACAGTCACAAGCATTTATAGCGTTTATAGTCTGGCTTCTAACATCGTTTCTGCAGGCAAACGTTATTTTACTCGAGAGCTTGCAAGGATAATGAACTTTTTTCTTCTAGTAATTTAACCAAACTTAAGTTTACTTGCACTAAGGAATAATCGATTGTAAAACTAAGGAATTCGCAACCTGATATGATCAAGAGTTTTGTACTTACACTGTTGTCTGCGTACCCATACAATCTGCACCACATGAGAGCTTTTTCTCTCACTTTCACCTGCCTAAACGTTCACTTTCCAACTGAACACACGCTAGGAATACATTGAAGTAGTTAGTTTTGTCAAAGTTAGGGAAATGATGCAGTATTGCCACATTACTGAACCTAGCAATTCGAACCGCACAAAGCAGCGACTTGAGTCAAGTGTTGTTGCACGCTTATCGTTATTGCTTTGTTTGAACGTGTTCCTAGTAATCAAACATGCACGGAATTATTGAAAAACACAACTATGGAGCCTGCTTAACTGTAGTTATTTTTCGCTATTGGCTACCTACAGTATAAGCCTTACAACAAACTCAAACTGCAATAAAATTATCGCTTCTTCCACTCAAGGTCATCAAGTGGCAGTTAGCGAATGCTCAGGAATAACCTGTTAGTCTATTAATTTTTTCCTCTTAAAATTTTTCAAGAGGGTTATTGAAAAACCAACGACTAGCAAACAATTTGTCACATCCATAAACGTGTGCTCTACATAGCAGTGTTGCTATCACGTGGTTGCGTGTTATTACGCTACACCGGAAGGTCGATCTAGAAAATTTTTTTAGAATAACAGCTGTCGAGATCATTGAACTATTTGGTCGTAAAAGTCAGTGCCATTACTACGTGGGCTAAAATTTATGACCTCGCAATCTCTGTTAGCCGTATGTTGATTGGCTGTTGATAAAATGTTTCACACGTGGTATCAAACTTATAAGAGAAATGACTAATCATTCGAACTATAAAATAAAGTGATGACCTATTGTTAGAGGTACCACAACGTATTATCTTCAAAAGCCGGGGCACTACCTGTACACACTTTGATATGGGCATTGGGAGGCAGCCTTGTCACATTCCGTTCATACATCCTAGTCGACCCCACTTTTAAGTGTTACTGGCAAAAAGCCGCTTGAACTGATTCTGTATGGCATAACTAACATTATTATTATATCTGTTGACTGTCGAAGTTGTGGTTTCTAAGTGCATTTTCCTGTGGGCTTTTGTTTGGAAGTCCTTAGTTTTCTTTACTCGCGCTAATTGGCCCATGCCTCTCAATAGCGAAATCATGTAACTTGTTATCTTGTGATAGCTGCGCAGATTAGCATCAAGGAAATCGATCTTGCAACATGCCTCGCTTGCAGGAGTGATCAGTACCAAAGCAGATCTATTTCAGTAAACTAGTTAAGTAGGTTTTTCAGTTACGATTTATTTACCTAATGGTTTTAATTACTTCTATTTTTACTTGCTTAGATTAAGTAGAAGGTAGGAATGTTCATTGAGTAGTTAGAACTTTTACTAAAGTAGATGCTAAAAATTTATTGCTTGATGAATTGGAATGCAGTACGCTACCATGAAAATAGCTTCGATTTATTGAGTTATAAAAGTAATCTACGCGCTTTATATGCATGTTCACACAGGCCCTGCTGATGAGTCCAAAAGGACGAAACGCATCCAGGGATGGTTTCGTCAAATTGTGGGAGGGGGCTTTTATTATTTGCAATACTATTACTTGGTGAAATAACCACGTCATTCGTGTGAACACGCATACAAAGCGCGTAGATTACCCTTATAACTCAATAAATCGATAAATGATGCGGTTATGGTGATCACGTATTATGTTCACAGAGGTAAGTTTTGAAATAGATCTCGCTTACTATTAACTCTTTGAGTAGTACACCGCATAAAAAAAGCTTTAAGTTCAAGTTTGTTTTTTTTGCAAGTCCTCCATTAAAATGGGCCATTTTTGATTTGAGTTGTGAAAACCAACTGCACATCAACTACTGCTTAATGCAACTAGGCAAGGTGCGCTTTGAGTTATTACCAGTTAGTCATTTTTCATACTTTTTGATTTTAAATCCATATGAAATGGCAGTAGAATTCAGCCACGTATATAAAACTTTTGCTATCATTTGATGGAGCATAATTTACGCATTGACATAACTGACTGATCAGGCAAAAGTTTATTAAAAAATGTATTGTAGTCGATTTCGCTATTAATAGGTCATCTTCAGTTACATCTTACTCTTAATTGTAAAAAGTTTTTAGCGCCAAAAGTAAATTCTGATATTCACCAGTGTTTTATTTTTGAACGATTGTTTTGTGGTACCTATCGCACATATCAAGGTTGCCAGACAAAATTTTAAACAGCACCTAAATCAACAGTGAATTTGTGCCTCAAAATATTTTTACTAGCCCAACAACAAACACAAAATTTCAAAAAATAAAGCGTTTTTTTATGTAAGTGTTTTGGAACCCACAAAAAAGGAATGGTGAATGCAAGCGAATTATTGATAGCTTTGTCCCAAAATTTGTGAACGATTGCATCAATTTAGCATTATCTAAGAAGCATCAGCAGAATAATACAAATCATTGACAAACATTTGTCGAGGTCAGACGCAGAGCGATAGCACTTCTTAACTAACCTACCCATGGCGAAAAGCATAATCAGGAGACAGACAGAAGGTGATGTTCACACCGTACAAAGGTCTTTTACCAATCCGTATAATAAGCTTTTTTGGGGTAAGAATGTCAAGATAAACTGCTGCTGTGTTGAGATTACAAATGAGGGTAATTTTTGCTAAAACTTTGTTTGGGCTTACTGGTGACTTCATTAGAATACATGTAGCCATTGCATAAAATTAACATAAAATATTGCTAATTAATAACTCATCAAATTGAAACATCAGAAATATGTACAATGTATGAAGTTGTTGATTGGCTCCAAACTATTCGTTGGCATGTTTTCTGCAAATTGCTGAATCAAAATACTTTCTGCAATGTTTTTTTATTTTTTATTTGCCATATTTATCCTCCATTCACGAGAAAGCGATGTATCGCTATGTTTTGGACGGTATGTCCGCACTCGCTTGGGAGTTGCCATTTCCTGGTCACCTGTCTTCCACATAAAGGTGGGGCGTCCCGTTGAGTGCCTTGCCCAAGGACACAACAAGCGAACTTGCCGGCTTGTTCTCTACAACATCTCCTAAATGCCGAGCGCCAAGCAGGGAAGCTATAGATACCATTTTTTAAAGTCTTTCGGTATGACTCGACAAGGGAAATAAACCCCAGGTCTATCGACTGCGAAGCGGACGCTCTAACCACTACACCATCGCGTCGGTCTACTACGAAAAACATGTCAGGTAACACGTAGACATGACAATTTAATAGTTTTTCTACACCCTTTCTGACTTTCGGCAACATCGAGGATTAATTTTCTGTAGGACATGGACTTATTCATAAGGGTTAAAAAACTTGCAAAAATATAAATTTCTCTCTCGCTAGAGGGCCCATTTTACCTCAGAAAATGCAGATCATAAACCAATTCTCACCTGTTGTTACTCTGATACCGATAAAACTTATGTAACCTCATTAGAATGTCACCAAGACACAAGTAGGTGGCCCAAAAAACTTACCCATCAAAACGTGTCTTCTACAGCAAGCTGTTAAAAAGAGCCTCGAGTAACATCAAATTAGTTAAGTAGCCCTGGCCTATACTTTATGTCAAACCAAATGTACAATGGCATTCATAAATTTTCCGTCTGCTTTTCTCTAAGAAATAAATGATGGAATCTGAAACAACTATTGCTGAAGCCAATCCACCACGTCGCAATGAAATATTAGCAAAGAACAACATTCAACTTTGGAAAGAAATACAGTTTTTAGCAAAAATAAAATATGAAAACTAACACCAATACTCATTTACCTGTAAACTAAAGGGGCATCTTTCATCCTTAGACAAAAAGGGCACTTTAAGAAGGACACCAAATTGGGTGCTTTTTTGTGTTTTAAGCCCAATGCAAAATTTCATCGTAAATGGGTGTAAGAAAGTATCCCAATCTGGCAACCCTGTACAAAATTGCTTCAAATAAAGTTTCTGAGGTCGGAATCATGGCACTCTTTTTGAAATCAATGAGTGAAAACTTAAACATTTTGGTCAAGCTTTTATTAGAAGTTATTGCCAGAACAAAGAAGAGAAGAAATAGCGCCTACATTTGTAGAGTAGTGTAGTGGACGGGACCACCGAAAATACGCATTTTGTCAAAGTTCGAAATCCAGCCTTTTAAGTGTTAGTGGGGTAATTGTGAATAGACAAGTTCTTTCCGGTGGCACTATACGGGTTGTTTGTTTTTGATAAAGGTTGATTCATGGGTGACTAAATGGAAGAATGATGTAACTGTTACCAACATCGAAAACTGGCTGTCATTGTCTGCGGCAACACAGTTCCAATTTTCAAGTAAATGCTGTCCAATTGCTGGATCATAGTCGGTGGGGAAAAGGATTGTCTTGCACTTTTTTGAACGTATTTTTCTTTCTTTATTAAACTACGACAAGTCTAACTGATTTGGGTGCTCGTTGGTTAATGCCGTTCTTTAGTCTTTGGGATGTTCGGCCAAGATACCGGCAGTCACAGCGTGACACGTACTCATAAATGGTATTGCTTCACGGAGGGGAATGCACAGCATCTTTGTTGACTGAAGCAAAAAAGATTTGGTGAAAAATATCATCTGAAGTTCAGTTGCTCTGTAGCAATTAGACAACTTATCGTAGTTTCAATTTGCTTCTGGAATTTGAGAAAAGTGTTGCAAACTATAGAAGTATTAGATTGACTGGAAAGTTTTGGGAATTTTCTTTCGAGGGGACACGAAATTTGGCGTTGGTCTTGAATAGACTTACCTGAATAACACTATCTGGGTAGCCATTTTTGTGACAAAAATATCTTTGATGTTGCCCTGGTCTTGCGGTGGCATGGGCTTGGAGCAAAAAGACAAAGCCTCTAAAGCTTTAACAACATTCGTGGTTTCTTTCGTTTTTGGAGACCAAAAAACCCAACGTGTATATTATCCACTATCAGTCAGTTTTCGATATATGGGCGTGAATAATTCTAAGTCAGCTTTCTCGACTCGAACGTCATGTACGGAAAGTTTGCTATCAGCTTCTTTTTGGAAAGTGCAGGTAAGGCAAGGATGGAAAATTTTGTGCCGCAAAAAATTGTCTCCGCGGGATTCCTCGTTGAAGATGACAAAAGGGTCGTCAGTGTAGTGGAAATACAGGACGCGTTTGCTGGGTGGCCAAAATGATTCCTTCTTGTAGTATCCAACAAATCTATTTTAAGCGATGGGTCAAGTGTAGAACCTCTAGCAATACCACCAATCTGTTTGTACTTTGTATTTTGTACATTGTACTTTGTATTCAACTGACATCGTAGCTGCCATTGACAACTCAGTAAAAAGTGCCTAAGCAGTCCCGTAGCACTCCAACTTCGGGCCCCCCCAAAGTAAGCGCAAGAGCCCCTGCGCACAGGTCATATCACTTTAGAGGTGTAAAATTGAAAAGCTGCATTAAGAAAATACACCACAATTTGTACATAAGTAAACAGGCTAATGTCAGAATAAAGCATGCCGATACCGAAGGTGCAAGTCATAAAAAATTCGGCACCGATGCCAGAGTTCAGTAGGACATTTATGCAGACACTGCGAAACGAAAGCAATGACACTGAAAAACATGAAAAAGTTATAAAAACACACTATCATTTAAATAGTCTGGAGCGAACCTTTTTGTTCGCAAATGCTGTTATGACATTGTCATAATCAAGAGATCGGGCGCAGTCATTTTCGATTGACAACATGGCTAATGAAGATAGTATACTGTCTGTCATAGACGTTCTATTAAAAGTTTTGATCAGTTTCAATTTGCTGAAGCTTCTTTCAGCGCTGGCAACAGTCACGGGGCAAGTTAGTAAGATTCGAAGTGCGATGTACACATTCGGATACAATTCAAATAAATGAGTCTTTAGAAGATAGTTCAGAAAGTCTTGAGCCGTATTGAGATTGCGTTTTTTTTTTGTAAAATTAAAACAAACCGCTGTAGCTCAGCGCTCATTTCATCAGAATCAATGTCACCGAACTTTTTTTGGAACTCTTTACAGCAAGTAAGAAGAGCATTTTCTTGTTGCACAAGCAAAAGTTTGTCTCGTGTGTACAAAAACGAAAAGGCGGAAGAAACCTCACGTAACAAATTAAAGCGCTCCTTTATTGACATAATAGCCTGGTCTACTAATAGATAGAAAAAGTTGCTTTTAAATTTCAGTTCAGGAGTAGCTCGTTGTTCCTCTTCACCTTGGTAATCAAACAATCTTCTTTTCTTTCCACTTCTTGACGGAGGAAAAGAAGGATCAATATCCAATTCCTGTGCTATTTCAACAGCAGATGTTGCGGCACTGTCATAACCCGTTGTGCGATAGTTTTGCAAAAACTTTTCAGTTGCCTGGATTTCCGTTTCCATTGTATGAAGGGAGACTCCATACGATTGAAGAATCTTGCTTGCTTTATTGACTTGGAATAGGATATCATACCAAATAAACACCGACAAAAGAAAACTCCATTTTGATAAATGAGCTATCAACGATTTTGTTTCTGAGGCAGCTCTTCCATCTTTTCTTTCTATGGAAATGGCTTCCAAGTCTTTCAGTGCCAGCAACACCTCTTTTAAATTGTATCGAAGAGGTTTGATGCATTTAATTCTGCTTTCCCAACGAGTATCAGATTGTGACTTTATGGACAGCTCCACATGTTTCTTCAAAATTTCCCAACGCTAAGCAGAGGAAGAAAACAGCACATACAACCTTGTAAGTACTCCAAAAAATGTCAATGCTTCCGTCGATCAATTAGCACTGTCAACAACAACTAAGTTAAGGGTATGGTTTGCACAGGGCACGTAAACAGCTTTGGGATTGATGTCTAGCATTCTTGCTTGGACCCCAGAATGTTTTCCTTTCATGTTAGCACCATTATCATATGACTGACCTCGACAATCAGACAATTCGAGTTGCAGTTCGGTCGCTTTTTCTAAGAAAGCGTCCAACAAGCCTTTCCCAGTACTGTCACTTATTCTCAAGTAGCCAAAAAAGTTTCTTTAAGAACAGCAGCTTCTTCATTACATAGTACATAACGGAGAATGAGAGACATTTGTTCATGATGTGACATATCTGGAGTGCAGTCCAAAATTATAGAAAAATATTTTGCCAATTTCAATTGCTGTAAATTTTCTTTTTCAACTTCTGTCGCTAGCAATTCAATTAGTTCATTTTGTATGGTAGGACTCAAATAGTGATCTTTAGTGTTTTTATTCTTGATTCTGTCTTGAAGCTCTTTTAGGATCGGATCTCTTCTTGCCAAAAGCTCAAATATACCCAGAAAATTTCCATTGTGAGGAGATCTTAAGACTTCTTCAGATCCTCTAAAAGCAAGATTCCTTTCCGATAGAAACAAGGCAATGTCGATAAGTCTCTCTAAAACATTTCTCCAAAAACGTCTTTCATTGAAAAAAATATTCATCTCGCGTTTGTCGATAGTGGATGAATTTCTTATCCCTTCAGCTAGCAACATCCATTGACTGCAGCATTCTTGGTGGGAAATGCCGTTTTCATGGTCTTTCAGTTTTTTCGAAAAACCCTCCCATGTATTTATACCACTACAAAAGGGGCTTAGTGTTTTTCCAAATAGCTTACAACAAAAGCAAAAAACTTGATCTGATTCCCCAGAATAAACTAGCCACGACCGTGAAACACTTTCACCATTAGGTAACACACGTTTATAATGGTTGGAGGAAAAACGTCGCCTTGGAGTTGTGTTATTATATGGAAAATTCATTATTAGCTGATGTGGTCCACGCTTTACTATATCACATCGTTGAGCATCAGAAATACTTTCAGGCCATTTACATGGGTCATCAGGGATAGGGGTAAATTGAGATTCAGTTATTTTTGATATTGAAGGTTGCGTATTGGCAGGTAAATCACAACTTACATTTTCTGGAAATTCACAATCACTTTGATGCTGATCGTCATAGTCTTCTTTTTCTTGTACACTATAGTTTTCTTCATCCCTCTCGGTACTAGTGCCAGGTCTACTCTGCTCAGTAATCTTGAAAAAATCTGTCATCTTGGGCAATTTCGCTACAGCATCTCGAGCAGTGGCTGCTTCTTTTCTCTTTTGAGCACCACTTTTTGAACGTTTCATTCTATACAATGTCAATAAAATACTTTATCTGCACTCTGCAGTGTATATATATATATATTGTCCCGGTATTTATAGCCAAACAGAATTCCAGACCATTCTATGATTGTTGCGTAACAACGGCATTGTTACGTCAATCGAATATTCAAGACTCTACCAGAAAATCAATCGAAATATTCTAGATTCTGCGAGAGAAAATGACGTAGAATTCACTTATGATGTCACAAGCCAATTTCTTCCTACAGTTTAAATCGATTGTAAACAAGTCTGCTGAACTGAAAATAGTCACGTAGCCAAAAAGCAATTTCAGACTAACTTGGGCCCCCAAAGTTGGCCTGGGCCCCCCCGATTGGGGGGTTTGGGGGGCGGCTGCTACATCTCTGTGCCTAAGGAATAGTAGGCGGAACCAATTCACGGTTGTACAGAGCATTAGCACAAACTTAAATAATTTCTGTCCGTGAGATATTTGTAAATAGGCAGCAGATGTTGAAGAAACAGAAAAAAATGGCTTCTGAATTTTAACGCAGTTGCTACAGTAATGGTGTAATTCTAGTTGAAGGAAGCTTGTGAGACATTTAGTCAATTCCTGATGTGCTGTCCGATCATTCTGGCGATGACTTTTGATAAGTCCAGACAAAACTTCCAAGTTTTAATTTCTTGCTTTTAAAGAGTGTAGTGATTTTGTTCTCTGAAGTTTTATTCAAAGATATTTTGTTAAATTTTTTGCTAATACAGTAGACGCCGCTTAATATGACCACCTTGGGACCAGACCATTTTGGTCATAATATCCGAATGGTTATAAAAACCGAAGCCGCCATAACAGCTCCTGAATCGACGCCGTAAGCCACAAGAAGTCCAAATACCGTCAAATGCATCGTTTAACCGAAGTAACAGTGTGACGTTGGCAGTAAAACAAAGTACAGTACTGTAACAGCACAAGTTACGGTAAAACTAAGTACAGTATGTAATAATATGTTGAAAAAACGCAGTTATAAGTGCGTGGCGGGAAAAAATACTGTACCGTAACA
This sequence comes from Trididemnum clinides, assembly GCA_963675345.1. Classification (NCBI taxonomy): domain Eukaryota; kingdom Metazoa; phylum Chordata; class Ascidiacea; order Aplousobranchia; family Didemnidae; genus Trididemnum; species Trididemnum clinides. The sequence goes on from OY776301.1 coordinate 17,545,442, forward strand.
AGAGAGATGGAGAAAATGTTGGTCATATTATCCGAAATTTGGTCATATTAAACGGAGAATTTTAAATGGAAAAATTCCGGACCATACCAAATTGGTCATAATAAGAGGCTGCTCATACTATCCGTGGTCATAACAAGCGACGCCTACTGTAGTTGTTTTTTTCTCAGCCTGCATTAGTTTCTCAAATAGCACTACAGCTCTTGTAAAGGAAGTAGCCAAAGAGGGGGGAAAATTACTTTATCAAATGATTCATCAAAGTGTTGTTTGTGCTAATTTTCTAGGGCACTCTAAAAAAAGTTAAGGTGTAAACTCTACAGTATGTCAGCAAATATCTTTAAAATTTGCTTAATGCGAGTAATTCTGACCAAAAATCTGTAATCTCTAATCAAAAAAGTGTAACTAAATATTTCTCTGCAGCTCAGGAATGCGCTAATTTCTCTTGGCACAGAAACCTTTGGCGGTATTTATGCTTTCCAACTTCACCACAGCCTTACATTACAACACCATTACATTATTACGATCTTATTCAAATAGAATAATACGGTAGCATGCAATGCAAATAACAGGTTGTAAGTAGTTAAAACTATCCAAAAATTTAGTTAAAGTTAGCAATCACATAGAGGAAAGTCTAACTGATACATCAACTGTACAACTAAATAGCTAATTTAGCTTAAAAAGACTAGTTAAACCAAATTACCCAATTACAAAATAAGCAACTAGAGCTTGCTAATAATTGTACCGCACTAAATCCTGGTTACTGATGTAAACAAAAGTAATGTTGCCAACTAATTCCCAATTATAGCTAAACAGCAAAGGTGGATCACAAACATAAAATATGGCGGATCACAAACATGAAATGCAGTTATATACAGTGATCCCTCGCTATATCGCGCTTCACCTGTCGCGGCTTCGCTGCTTCGCGGAATTTTTTACAGTGCTTTTTTTACAGTGAATCCCGATTGACTCAGGGGCTTTACTGTTGTCTAGAAGTGAAAAAAGTTGAAAAAAGTGAAAAAAGTTGATATACGTTAATATTTCTATTTCTTTAAACACATTTTGGGCCTGAAAAGAGGTTTTGTTTTTTGTTTCATTCTGCAGTACAGTATTGCATTGTAAAATAACAGTAAAAAATAAAGCTGACTACTTCGCGGATTTCACCTATCGCGGGTTATTTTTGGAACGTATCCCCCGCGATAAACGAGGGTTCACTGTACAACAAAGTTAAGCAGAGTGAGAAGATAAGCGAATAAAAGTGACAAACGGCAATACTGGCAGTGGCGATGGTGTAAGCTAACGGCAAAAATGGTGGGGTTGGGCTGGGATAAATAACAATTGTGTATTTCCGCTTTTATGCAAATTTATCACAAAAACGAAACGGTAGTCTTATTGATCGGCCTCTTTTCGTAGCACCTCTAGGCCGATTTATTTTCGGTGACGTCGAAACACTAAATATGTGGTCCTAGAAAAAGAACTTAGATCAAAATCTCCCTGAATTTTTAGCTGATTTTATCATTTTGCTCTAGATTTTCACGATAAATTTCAAATATTGTAAGATCTAAATTTTTTATTTAGAACTAAAAAACATCTGCCTCATCAAGTTGCTCACGCTTTAACAACTTATAAGCCCAACTATTTGGGAACGTCGTATCAAAAGCATTTGACAGCAATCAAAAAATAAAATCACATAGATCTACAAGAAAAAGTATTAAGTTGTAGAATAGTTAAACTAACTTTGGAAAATTTCTTCAAAAGAGAAAAGATCATCAATCTTAATTACGGTAATCTTTTTCAAGAGTCTTCTAAAATAGTCCAGCACTTTGAGATATTGCCTCTCATAGTGAACCTTTTTTTGTAAAAACACCGTTGCGTGCACTTACACTTGAATCTTTAACTTTGTCAATGCAAATTAGGCGACAATTTGGCAGAGAAGTTTGCATCTTTAAAAAAGCCTTCTGCCATCTTGTATGGTGTGAGCACCCTCAATTGAGGCCCCTGGTTTAGAAAGCTTCAGAATAAAACTACTCAAAAAATGAAACTACTTTCTGCTTTTACTGCAACTGTCTTTTTTCTTTTACTGAAGTAAAATATCTACTATTACTTTCTACTTATACTTGAATATTTTTTAAGTAGTTACAATACTTTTACTCAAGTAGATTTTTTGGCTGCTTTTGTTCCCTTGCCATCCTTTTAAAAGTGTAAAATCTACCTGACCGAAGAGAAAACCAGAAAAACGTGGATATCAGGCAAGAATTATTTATGTATAGGCCTACAATCGTATAGTCGATTCAGTCAGTAATAGGAGCGAGTAAAATCGATCAATTAATCAGTCGTGGTTTTACCAAGCCATTGCCGGAAGACGTTGCGTGAAGCAGGAGCTTGTAAAGATCTCAGTTATTGCCGCTGCTGCTTGACACGTAGGAACGGTTGTTAGCTGCAATGCTGTAGAAGCAAAGGGTTGCCGGTGACCATTGTCGCACTCCGGTCCTGCATTTGACTCGAGTCCACTTTTAAAAAATAATCTTGAGGTAGCAACCAGGCGCTTTAGTCACAAAAGAACCTTCAAATGTAACTGCAAGCCAAATAAGGCTGCTATTTTCAGGCAATAATTTTTGAAGTAGTGATTTCTTAATTGCCCCAGTTTTCTTTATTCGAGTAAGGTCACGCCGCTGTTATTATGTGATAGCTACGCTGATTTTCATTGAGAGAAGAGATATAGCAACAATCTTTGTTTAATTTTGTGTGGAGAATTTCTAAAAATCTGGTCCCAAGTGCGTAAGTACCCCCCTAAACGCCACTGAGCATCTACCTACCACATTGCCAAGCTTGGAGTTTTCTGCTTTGTTACTCAATGCATGGAATAAATGCAGGTGGGTTGAATACTCGAAATTTTTTGCAGTAGACTGCATGTAAACTGTTCAAAAAATGTAGAATTTGAGTGTACCTAACTACTTACCTTGATTTTTTTAGCATATTGTCCAACACAGTATGTACACTGAAATCTTTTGTTACTATAATTTATATTCTAGATTAGTGTTTCCCAAACTTTTTTGTCTGTTGGCGCAGTAAAAAAGCTAAACAAATTTCGCCGCACAACAGCCACCTGAATCAATTCATGTTGATCGCGAGTAGCATTACAGGTGACAGCGAGAAAGTTGATGATCTTTTTTTTCTTTTGGTTATCACCACTTTTTCAGGCAACATATCGTAACACGATCTCCAACGTTATTGACAATTGTTCATGGCAGCATTTACTCAATTTATGCTGATGAATATTTAGTAAAAAAAATCGCGGCACACCTGCAAATCGTCCACGGCACACAGTTCGGGAAACACTGTTCTGGATTAGAGGTGTGCAGCCTGCGGTCCGCGACGTGAAATTTTTTTGGCCACAAATGACATACCTATAAATTTGATCTTGGAAAAACTCATCTTCAAAAAAAGATGATTGAAGGTAAAATCAAAAAAAATCTGACATATATGTTGTTTTGAAACTATTGATCTCCACAAAAGAAATAAAAGTTCTTCATCACGTTTTTATATTAAAACTGTAGGCTAACTAGCCAATGCATTTCAAGCTAATTTGGGCTTAGAAACAACATGGAGTACAATCTCTGATCAGCATGCGAAATTTTCAAGATGTTTGAAATTTGCTAACCCGAAAAAAAGGGTTGCAAATTCTAAATATCCATTTGATTGGACCAAAGCCTCGCGCTATTCGGCAAAATGAACGAAACGCTATTTTGTTTAAAAAAATGAACAGAACGACGCTTAGCGGAGAAGGTTGTTTAATATTTTATCCACTAAAAGCGTAGTGCCGTCATCTTGACAACATATGAAGCCATCGAAAAACGTGCCTGTTGGAAGTTTTCACCAACCGGTGATTAATAGTGTTCTGGCTAAGCATTGCATATTGGTTGGTAACACGACCTGATTATGGATCTGTGTTGGATTGGAATAGTAGGCATTGACCAAATGAAACACAGACATTATGCAAGCATAATCTGGAGTAGGCGTGGTAGCAATAGGCTACTGGTACAGTGGTATTAGAATTTAATGAGTCTAGGCACAGGTAAAAAGGATTGCAATGGTTTTGATGTAGTGGCTATTTATTAGTTTATTTATGTCATTAGCAAACCATTTAAGCCTTACTGTTTATCTCAAATTTATTTTTGTCGTTAGCTAACAGCTTAAGCCTTATCGCTTACTGGTATCTGAAGAGAATAATCAGCATATGGTAATGCTTAGACCAATACAAAAATGGAAACAATCAAGCGATGCTTTGTTTAGGGATTAATTTTGGAAGAAATAAAAAAAATAATGGCAAAATTTTTTAACTCTCAAACGGTTATTGGGGTCAAAACTGACCCCAAGACAAGTTAATTTGTTGTACCGGTAACTCTTTCTATTCTTGATTGTTCAAGTTGTGCCCTCTTGAATTCTTCAATCAGACTGTATTTGTACAAATGAGAATGATGTTTTCCTCTAAACGCTAACTCTCTTTTTTGTATTGTGCTTTCAAAAAATATACCATAAACAATAATTGGGGTCGAAATTGACCCCAATATGTAATATTATGTTATGTCTTAAACTGTATTCTTCAGTAGTTACATTTCACGTTTTTTTTATAACTGCCTAATTGTTTTCTCTTTTCCCAGCGATTATTTTTAGGTCTTTTAGAAAAAACAATAGCTGAGAGAAATAGAAATATGTTTTCTAGAATGATCATTGTTTGCCTATCAGAATTTTTGTTGCAGCTTTTGTTTTTAACTAGTTTCTTGTATGAACTAGTTTTTCATACTTGTTTTATGTATGTAAATTGAAGTCCTTGTTCATACGAAATTTCATTGCAAGTTTGTTCTTGTGTTCAAGAATTGTTTGAGTTTCTTGGTGTAAAGACTTGTTTTCTTATACTTAACAGAATTGGTGTAGTCGATTGATTCAGTTTAGTGCTTATTGCATTTAACCTCTAAGTAACTAACTTTTTTACCCAATGAGATTCTTTGAATCATATACAGTTTAGATTTATGTGGCAACATGTTTGTGAATCAAAATACTTAAAATATCAACTTAGATCAAGTTCTAATCCTATCATAAATCACACTTGTGTTGAAATTTCTTACAAATTAATTAAAGGTTATTTGAGGAGAGAAATTGGCCTATGTTATTTTTGAATATCGACACTGTACTAGAATTATGCAAAAAGAATTGTTTTGATATTCTTATAGTTTCTTTGATTGTCATTTGTAGCAAACGAAACTTTCAGCATTGCTTAAAAACATGATTAAAGCAATTTTAAGCATGGGATCAAATGTGACCCCAATCAACTTTAATGTTAGAAAATATAATCAGCGTATGAGGGTTGAAGAAACTTTTTTCCATTATATATTCAATTCATTTTCTTAAAGCTGGTTAATCACGAATGGTTGGCAGCATGGTTACATGGGCTTAATAATAAGCTTAACAACAAAACACTTTGAGTTAAAAGCCCAGAGTGTTACATTACATAGGCCAAGTGAATTTGGCACTTGCATTAACACTCATGTTTTGGGTTCAAATTCCAGTTTTCATGGTCGACAATAACATGTAAGAGTGATTGCTGATTTGAAGACCTTATGGTCATTTTACCGTCTTCCAAATTCTCTGTTCCCCTTGTGTTTGATGAGGTGAATGATTTCTCATCATTAAGTTATGATCAACACTTCTGTGTGTGGAGAAGTGCATTTTTTTGTGTATTTGCTTGATAATGGTTGCTTTGCATAGATATTACTACAATTCAAAAATTCTGCTGGTTAGCCTTAATTCCAGTTGTAATTTTAGCTCCAACTTCAAACCTAACTCTAGCCTAGCCCTAATCCCAACCTTACCAGCTGATCAACAGTGGTGCTTTCTATGTTTCAGTAGAACCCAAGTCCATGAAAAATTTTCTACATATTTCCACGTTTTACTTTGCATTTCTAAAGTTACGTTTCTTAATCTCTTGTGTAGAATTTTATAAGGCTGACTAAGCCAATTTTAGACCTGCATCTTTTTTTCACAAAACTGGTATGTCCACATGAGGTCATCCAGATCTTCTTTCTACTGTTTGCGTTTCTGGAATTATTGCAACTGGTTTTGTTAGGTCATAGTTTGTAGTACTTTTTTTATTTGTACATTACTTATTGTGCTGCAACAACAGTGCAAAAATGTAATAGAATATCTATTGTCTGTCGAAAACATTGCACTGCTGAAAATATAGTGTGGAACAGGGGTGCAAAAATACGGTTGCATGCTTGCATCACGCAACCAAAAAGTTTTGTGCCACATGAACACAATTTGTAGCGATTTAGTAATACCAAGTTATACATATAAATGGCAAAGTTTATATATGTGTGTGCTACAAAAAATTTCCATGCGCTACTAAATTCAAAAAAATCTTTGCACCCCTTGTGTAGTAGATAAACAAACGTAATAACACCCGGAAGGATTTATGACGATTCTTAGCAATGCTAGTTTCTTACCGTTTGATTAAACACCAGCAACAGCTCATTGAAATATAGGGAGTTAAAACTTCCTTGTGACTAGACTAAGACTTATTTATTCAACCAGAAGCAGCTTCATAACTACTCTGGGAAAACATTGATAGTTATTTGAAATGCCATTCTTGTAAAGAGTTTAATACAACAGCCTATACACTGGCTCCCCAACTTATGAACACAAGTGGTTCTGAATGGCCGTTTATAAGCTGAATTGCTTGTAAGTCCATTAAATGGTAATTTCCAACCTAGAATTAGCACTTAAATGTATTTAATACCCTTTATACATATGTGTATGGTAAAGAAAGTTCGTTTCCATTGAAATTGCTTGACGTTTCCTGCCACTAGCACTATCATCACTTGCCTTATGCTTTTTGCCACTACCACTAACACTTGATTTATCAGCCATAATAATGCATAAAAAATTCTCTGGAAAGTATCCAGTGAATAGATAAATAAGATAGATATACACCAGTCAGCTTGCATTCATATCTCCATTGCTTACAACTCGGATGCTCATAAGTTTAGCAGCCAGTGTATTTGCAAAGCCCATGTCATAGCTTACTGTGAGGCTCTTCCTGGTATTAGCATTTAGTTTTTGTGTTTTTATGCCTCAGTGTACTTGTTTTTGTTTATGGGAAAATAACGAAATGTTAGTGCAAAACCACTGTAACATTTTGCTGGTGTTTGCTAACAGATAGCTACCGTTTTTCTTTCCATATACAGCAGTAGTCTCAAACTTTTGCATTGTACAGGTTAACATTTATTTTCATTAACATGACCAATAGTTTTGCTGTACATTAGACTCACAATTTATTGCCATTATGCCATCTAGCAATTCATCATTTGAAAATCATCTTTCCTCTGATCTTCTGCCATACCGGTGTCCTACATGTGGCAATGGAAAGAGGTTTCGTAGCTTAATTGCTCTTCGTTTACATGCTTCTATTGTGCACAACATAGATCAACCAAATAATGTTTCTTCTCAATCTGAAGAAAAGCAAATGCTTGACAACGACAAAAAGAGCAGTGCAAAAAAACCATCATCTCTTGACATGAATTTTGAAAAGAGTTCAATGCCTAGTGACAATCTTTCTAAAGTTAGTTTTGGTTTTTATGCTTTCTTAATTCTTTTAAAATAAGCACATTTTACGCCTTACTGCTTTCTGACAATTGGTAAGGACATTTAAATCATTTTTTTATTGTTAGCATCTGCTGTTTTGAGTGCTTGTTGTGGAATTAGGTTATCAATTATGTTTGTTTAGGCATTATTATGAGTTTATTTTTAGCGTGTGTGTTAAAGATGAGATGTTTGCTTTTTTCTTTCTGAAACCGTTTTTTCTATATTTCTTTTGTTTAGGATTTTGTGGATCTCTTGTCTAGCACACCAGTTAATGAAATGTTTCATAAATATACGGAAAAAATGGATGCAATGGAGAAGACTTTTGACAAGTTAGTTTTACAATGTATGAAGTGAAAATGCTAGTTTAAAAAGATTACATGATAAATTTTGTTTTAGCCAGTCAAAGAAGTTAGAGAAGAGATTAAATCTTGCTAAACAGTTAGATGAAATTCGTCGTCAAAAAGAAGAATTGCATCGGATTAAGACAGCTTGGCAGGCTGCACATGGAGTGTCACAACTTGTTCATGATACTGATTATCTTATCCAAAAGACTTTAAGGTCAGCCTCTACAATTGTAATGTCTCAATTGATATTTTGCTCTCATGAACAAACAGCATGCTGCAAAATTTTTTGATATATACTTTCTCTCTCTGTAAGTGTCATGGCTGATCCAGCCCTCAGTAGTTTTTGATTGTCCGTTATTTCATAGACTACCAAAAATTATTTATATACTTAGTCACCTCCAGCTTCTCAGAGCGACAAAAAACACTGGTGTAAATGGCAAAGATTTTTGCATACTTCATAACTTTCGTCAAATGAATATTTTCCAAAAATTATTTATGTGTTGTGTCATTGGAAAAACGTTCACTGTTAACATGGTGCCAAATTTGTATTTGTAGTTTGTCTGAACTAAAGGCATACTGTACCACTTTCCTGGACCAGCGATTTATAAATGGCAAACATAATTCTACTTTTACAATTCATTTATTTTATCTAATTTCAGAAATGATACAACTAGCACTAGAAAAGTAAAAAGAGATTTATCCAATGCTGTTGAACAGAAGGTAAACTTTGTGTGTATGTTTTTACAGTTTTGTTCTAGCAACTACTGCATAATAAAAGAACCAGTTTTGTTGTTGCGAGAAATTAACGTGATAGAGCTCATTTTTGAAGATTTTCTTATTATTACATCTCCAAAAAATAATTCTTCAGATGGCGGTAAAAGCATCAAATACTGATTTTTTATGTAATTTGACCTCAGTGAAACTATGTGGTATCTCAGTTATTGCTAGATTTTACTTTTTTTCATATTCCATGTATTTGATGTAGGTTCAATAAACTCTTTTTATTTCAAACTATTTTTATTCCAAACTTTATTCCAAACTTTTATTCAATAAAAACGGTTATATGTGGTGACAACGATGTACTGGTGAAAATTGAACTTTTGCAACAAAAATGACTCCATTATCTGCTCTTGTAACAGAAAAACTATAAGCGAAAAGTAGTTTTTTGTGTGTTTTGGCATTGCAGTAAAGAAATATTGTAAAGGCATGCATTACGAAATCGGAATAGACTTCCTTGCTTGGTTTTGGTTAAACTTTTTTTTTAAAGTGCAAATACAATGATATATTCAATAAAATCATGTTTAGGAATTGATTTTGAAGGGGATAGCATGGCCCAAGAAATATTTAAAAAAAGTTTTCACAACTAGAAACTACAATTTTTAGGTTTTGATTTGTTTTTTAGGAAAAGAAACAAATTTTGAGTTTTTCAAAGTGAAGGCTTGCTTTACGAAATCGGGATGGACTTTCTTGCTTGGTTTTGGTTAAACGTTTTTTTTTTTTGAAGTGTGGATACAATGATTTATGCGATAAAATCATGGTTTTTACTGTAAGATTAAACCAAAAAGTCTACATTTAGTTTGTTGAAAGCCTGCGCTAAGCTAAGTTTAGTTTGTTGAAAGCCTGCGCTTAGCTAAGTTTAGTTTGTTGAAAAGCGAAGCTGAAGAGGTCATGATGAATTCAGATGTTTCAACCTCTTTGCCCCGGTAGTGTTTCTATAAAAACTCAAAACGACAAGAGATATAGTACTTGATGTCGAAAAGATATGTTATTGATTTTTGCTTGAATGTTTCTCTTTACATTAGGTTGTAAAAGAACGAAAGACCAGAAAATATGAAGCTAATGTGGACAAGCAATTGAATCTCAGCATTCAGCTGGCTGCTCAATACAAAGCTCTTGCTATTAGCACGGAAGAAAAATTAAAAGAAAAAATACAGTAAGTTACTTAACCTATGTAACAAAACCAGAATGCCTGCATGTTCGCAGAAGCATCTGTACAAATATTACTTAAAAAGCTACATGGCTACAACAAAGACGAGAGAAAATCAGGAAGTCATGAAGTAGTACAAAATCAAGAATTACATTTTATTCCTTTTACTAGATCATTAAAACCGTACATTTATGTGCTTTTGTTTGGCTTTCATTTGTCGCACCTTAGTTTTCCAGCATCAAACCCAGCAACTGATGTCATTCATCGTTGCTTATGTATTGATTACACTTATCTTGACTCTGTTTCAGAGAAGAGCAACATTTGAAGCAATACATTGAAGCAACTGCTCGTAAAGAACAAGAAGCAAAGAAAAAACTTGCTGAATTTATGGAATCGTTATTACAAAGAGCAGAATATGCTGAATCCAAACTACAGGTTATTGAGCAGTTTTGTTTTTTTGAGACAAAAATTACGATGTGGTGTTGTTGCCAGATGGGATGAGGTACGCTTGAGTGAGAAAGAGCAAAAACCTTCCGATGTGGTGTTGTAGTGGTTAGTGCGTTTGCTTCGTAGTCGATTGACATGCGTTCAATTCCCTTGTCGAGTCATAAAAGTGACTTTAAAAATGTTATTCACAGATCTCCTGTTTAGCGCTTAGCAACAGGGGCAATATGAAGCTTGTAATAGGACACTGAGTTTACTCAGCCGTGGTTGTAAACGTTCAATTGGTCTCATGCAAAATTCTGAGCTTGTAGCCACATTTGGTGCCGCAGTAAAAGATTAGAAACTGAATTAGAACGCCTGGCCGATGGCCACATTCTTGATTTAACTCTCTTAATCGCTAATCCTCTAGTAATCGATCAGAAAGCAGTGTTGATTAATGAGTGATAAAAATGAAAAGATATAATTTTATTTAGAAATTTCAAACCTATTTTATTTGAATTTCTATTTAAGTTAAAGTAACTCCATTTAATTTGTCATAATGAAGAAAATTTTTTTTGCTGTGTCTTTGCTAAAGTTACAATATCTAGCTGCTATTGTGAGCTTGTTGTTCACGCAATTTCATGAATTTGCCGTTATTATTTCTTAGATTTATCAGAGCCTAAATACCAACGCCAACGAAATCCCACTGACAAAGCACAATAGCAATTCAAGGTAGGTGTGCTATTGTACATCGCATCTCAAGAAAAGGTGTATTTATGCTGTTTGATATCTGTTAATATTGATTCAGCACTGTTTTATCTAGACCTGTTGGAACAAGCAATGCCAAGAAACACAAAGCAGCAAAGACAAATGTAGGAATTTCTTTGTTAGCAAACTTCTAACAGTTGATAAAATAAAGAGTTAAGTTGCCATTATAAATAATCAGTTGTCGATTTGTTTTATTACAAACAGTACCACAGCCGTTTTTACAATAGCTTTCAGCAAATAACAATTCATCTGGCTTATTGCTTCTACAAATAGAACTCTACGCTGACATTCCCAGCAGTACATCTGTGAGACGTATTTTCTTTGCATTACTTAGGGTTTTATTCTTGTATTATAAAATAAACTCTGTTAGTATTTGCTCACACTTTGGTGCATAGTAGCTGAAAATAATGTTTTACTATAAATAAACGAAAATCCTTTGATTTACGTACCGTTGCCTTTTCGGTTCTAATTTGTATGATCTGTGAAAGAGAAAACATATAAAGAGCTCTTTTATACACTGCTTCTAAGAATATGAATCATTTTTGCAAATGCTGTGATTTGATTTTTTCGATTTGAAGACAACAGATGTAAGAAAGCATCCATTGTAATAACTGCAAATAGCTCTTTTCCATTATTGAATGTAATGTCGTAACCGGTAAATGCTCGAGGAAAAGTTTGCGGCAAAACAGTTTAATGAAAGCTTTTTTCTAAAAATATTTTTTCATTTATCCCCTGCAGCTTATTAAGAACTAAAAATAAGCATTTAAACTTTCAGATTTCCTTTAATTCTGACGTGGATTTAACGACGCCACGCTTGAATGACTCTGGCATATTTTCTCTACGTCATATGCCCCCTAAAGGCCAAAAGCCGTCTCGAAGGTGAGTGTTTATTTTATGACAGTGGCAAAGTCAATAATTGACAGTGGAAGCCATTCATTTAATGACATACGTTTTCTTAGGTAATATGATCACTCAATATCATTTAATTCATACTAATATGCGAGCTATGTCAGAATTACTCATACGTTGTGGATATTAAACTTATGTTTGGTATTTGATACATTATGCGTCTTATGTTTAACTAGAGTTTTAAGTGCCTAAAGCATTCTAATTCTTAAGACTGTAAAACGATTTTAGTTTGTCCTTTGAATAGCTTTGAAACTAGATCTTGTTAGAAAATATTACGCTAACATTGAGGTCTTCACATTGCATGTCTTCTACTACTCTCCAAAGTATTAAAACAGCTAAGTGTTCATTGGAAACCTGTTTTACATTCTTCGCTTAGAGCAGGGGTGTCAAACTGATTCAGTTCTGTGGGCCACGTTTACTTACCTGGGTTTTATGTGGGCCGAGCTATGTTGTAAAAAAATTTAAGCAGGTCAGACTATATATATTTTTTGGGGTAATCAATGCTTTCAATGTGGATTTTCTTGCATTTTTCGCTCGACAGCTGCTTGAAGAACTTTTTTTTAAATAAATGTTCTTACCACGACGATTATTGCTATTTTCACTTAATCACAACTTGAAGAATTTGTTTTTGGAGAACATTTTTTCGAAGACCAAATTTTGAGGTCAGTTATTCGCATTGTGCCACAAAATCCTTGCGATGGCTGCAGAATATTACGTCGTGGGCCAGATTTCGCTCACGGGCCACCAGTTTGACACCCTTGGTTTAGAGCCCATTAGCTGTCATAAGTGTGGGGTTGCTGCAAATCTGTTGTTCACTGATATATTACAGAAAAGCAATCTGGGCGCAGCAAGCTAGAGATAGTATGGCTTTTTGGCGCAAAGCTCAGTTGGTTCGATGCCCGCTAGAACAGAGAAGTTGTCCGTTGAAGTGGGATGCAGGCATCCGGTCACTGCCCAAGGCTTCATTAATCGGCTTGTTAATGAGGCGGGTGTGAGCACTGCGACACCAAACAGGTGCGCAGTACTCAGCAGTAGTGTGGACCAAGGCAAGGGCGGCTTTGCGCAATACTGTGGCACTCGCACCCCAGCTTGATCCCACTAGTCGCCTCAAAAATCCAACACGAGTTGTTAACGTCTTGTACAGTGCCTCCAAATATCGACGAAACGTGAGTGCCTATTGTGCTTTATGCCGAGGTACGTTGGTTTGGCGTAAAAGGGTAGGGTCTGCCCTTCGACATGGATTTTAAGTTCACGCCATGCCTCCTTGTAAAGGTGAAAGGCTGTCGACATTGCTTTTATTTGTACTGGGCTTGAGCTTCCATTTCTGGAGATAAGAAGATAAGGTTGCCATGTCCTGAGAAGGGTCTTTTCTAACGCCTAGCAGTTGCTTGCACAGTGCACGATCGCCCGATCGTGAGCATATGTAAACTTTGTGGAGGTTGTTGCTGGCAGGTCGTGTGCGTAGATATTAAACAGGAGGAGAGCCAGAACTCATCCCTGTGGGACGCCATTCTGAAGGCGTCGCAACCTGATTTGCTTTTCAGCATCTGTGGTGAGGGTGAAACTGCGGTTGCGGACAAGCTTCATGATCATTGAGATCAAGTGCATGTCCGGCGGAAACTTGCAAGTGAGGTTGCAATGCAATTATCGGCTGTTGTGAGATCGACAAACACAGCACGGCCTTCATTTCAGCCGAAAAGATATCCTCAATTTCTTGAGTTAGTAGGGTGACTTGGTCTACGGTCGACTTTCCGCGTCGAAACCCAGCTTGCCCTCGAAGTAGCGACGGATCTATAATTGGTTCCACGCAAGCATATATAAGTCTGTCCAAGATTTTATGCGGGATACACAATAAAGAGATTGGTCTATAGTTTTTTGGGTCCGCTGTTGGCTTATTCGGCTTCGAAATAACAACCACCAATGCTCGTTGCAAGATTTTAGGAAGCTTGAGTTGGCGCATGCAATAAGACAGGAACTTAAGGCAGGTTAACCAGGCTCCAGGGCATCACCGGCATGAAGTATCTGCTCTGGGCATATAGAATCAGGGCTCCGAGTTTTTCTAGACTTTAGCAGCTAAAAGGCACTAGCGAATTCCTCTGAAGAACAATCTCCAGAGAAATATTTGTCAGGAGGTGTTGGGATCCTCCAGCCTTTAGATACCTCTTGCATCATGAGTCAGGCTGACTCGCGACCCTTTGTCTTATACACCCCATTCTGCACCCAATAAGACGCAATTGAATTGGCAGAAATGGGTCAAAAGCGATGTTGATGTCTCGTCCTTCCAGTCAAGTTGTTGATTGTATTTCATGCCAGCCGACTGGCATCCTTCATCCTTTCGTTTTTCGTCTAAAAGTCTAGAAAGCAAGGCGAGTGCAGCTGTGCCAGTTCCCTCACCCTGTCCTGCCTAAAGAAAAATCTCGTATAAGTGCTTGCACTCTTCATCCGAGCACAGTCTGTAGTCATACCTACGACCACATGGCATTGATACTTTTGCTGCTACAAAGATGGTATTGCAGAAGTCCTGATGTGCCTCATCAACACAGCTAAAGTCAGGAGGTAGTAGTTCCTGAGAAAGCTTGTTTGTGATAAGGCTGTACAGATTGACCATCACTAATCTGGCAATCAGTTAGTTGGACAATCAGTTATCCGGCACTAATTTTACTTAGAAAACAGTACCAGTACTCTTGACTGTAATTTCAAATTTCGCGGGTCACCGCGCCAACTTTGTACTGTCCCTGTACCAATTATTTTACCTGTATTTCATAAACTTTTCACTTGTTTTTTCTTTATTAACTAACTTGTACTGATTTAGAGGATGTTTAAATATTAAGATGAGGTGGTTAGCAACTGGGTTTGTGTATTCTAAGATAAATGGCTAATCCGGAGCCCCCCAGGTCCCAGTGATTCCGGATTAGTGATGGTCAATCTGTACAGTTTCCAGTTGGCCTTACCGAAGTTCCAACGCTTGTGTGGCTCACTTGAGACTGGGGCCAGGTTTTTTGAGGCCATAACCAGCGATGGTCGGTGTTAGGGCCTAGGGAACTTCTCTAAAGTACATCTGTCCAATTGCAAGCTGTCGAGGCCAGCATTCACAAAAGCCATGTTTTGCTAAATAAATTTGTTCTTAAAGGGCAAATGTATACTGCTAGTAACAATTTTTATGGCTTTGAAAGTGATAACCTCAGATCTTCAGCTTGGCTCGCAGCCGTAGGCGTAATGTGGACAATAAAGTATGAAACCAAATTTATTCATTGATCAAAATATGTTCTGGTGTTGAAAATTGTTGAAAACTTAAAATAGTTTAAAAAGTGTTTGATGTTTGTCAGAGCGTCCACTTTGAAGTCCATAGACTGGGGTTCATTTCCGTTGTCGAATTATACCGACTTCAAAAATAGCGTTCACCTATCTTCTAATTGGCACTCGGCAATAGAAGTAATGGGAAAACGAAATATGAACCATATGTCCTGCTGATAAAAACCATTGCGATTGAAAAAGTGCCGGATGTTTTGTTTGGCTTACATCATTTGAATAATAAAAATTACCTGAGCTGGTGCAATTGTCGTGCTGAAATTAGTTTTTATGTTTTTCAGGGTGCATGATGACCCGTATGTTAATGATATACTGGAGCGGCCGAGTAGTGCTGAGTGGGTGGGTAAATCGCAAAGAAAGTCGAAGAAACAGCTTCAAGAAGTTGACACGTCACGCTTGGTTGATCCGGCAACAATCATGCCCTTTTCAAACTACATTAGTGGAGCCGAGGTACGTACTCTAACGAGAGATTTTCGAACACTGTTAATTAGTGAAGAAAGAACTGTACTAGACGGCTTTCTAGTCAAATGGGTAGCGACATTAACTCTCTTTGGTTACAACGTATCCGTTTTTTAGCTATGATGCTTTTTGGTTTAAAGAAGCCCATCTTGGATTTTGGGAGCACGCTTTTCAGAAAAGTTGCTTGTACTGCTTTTTTTCAGAAATTTTGATTTTTGATATGATGAATTATTGATAAAGCTCATACAAAGCCTATATTAATTTTTGTGTCACCTACAAATTATTTATGACAGATTATTGTACTCTACTCACTTTGAATATGTTTGTTTTGCAAGATATAAATGGTTGTTTTGAAAAATGCTGTTTTTTGCCGAAAGCTTTTTCAAACCCATATTGTAATTTATTCTGTAGGATTCAGATCAGGCCGCCGATCGTCGAGTGGCTCTGTTTTGCGTCTTCGCTCAGCTTCGAACCATTGATCTTATACGTTGTTCGCTGGTGTGCAGGGAATGGCGGGACGTGTCGCGTCACCACCAACTCTGGAGCAGAATTCGTTTCCATGACATCAACGTGGATGCGCGGGTGGGAAAAATGAAATTTGCTAACAAAGCAATTTCGCTGCATTATATAGGGCTAAATGTAGCTGATGCGTGCTATTTCGATCACCGCTACCTGCTTTTACACCGCGGGACTTCGAATAGCAAGAGAGCCTTGTAAACCTTAAGATCAAAGTTTGGATGTTTTACGGCGCTAAAAGTAATCAGTTGGCGTACTGGGTACTACAGCCGCACTGTTACAGACACTAGCTTTAATATGTAGCACTGACACTACTACACCACTTTATCGACCACCTGTGGGCTTTTCATTTGATGTAGAACAATAAGTAGAGTGTCGAGGATTTCTGTGGATAAGAAACAATGGTGTGATATACTTTTATGTGAAAGCTTTCTCGCCTAACTTTTCAGTTACACTTAGCATTGAACATTTTTTGTTTTAGTTTTTCAAGCTTGTTTCTACTTGGTCAAAAGAAACTTGTTATTTGTGTCTGAAAAATATCGGTTTATTATCTGCTCAAGACGCGAGTACAGCAGGTGTGTGTGTGTGTGTGCGTGTTTCTTGGTCCTTCAATTTTTGTGCATAGTGGTTTTTCCTTGATATCTGTCTACAGCAGAAGTGTGAAACTCGTTTAGTGGGGTGGGTCACATTTGCATCACATTTACATATCCAGATTATATTCCGGCCAGACTATTTTGTAAAATTTAAACAACGCTACAATATCGCAGCTAAGAATGGGCCAGTTTCTAACTAAAAAGAAGGTGAAGACCTTTTATTTGGAGATTAATTTTTTTGGATTAACATGAGAAGGACTACAACACGGGGTCATGATGGGTCGGATGCGGGCCATGCGTCGCCAGTTTGACACCTCTGGTTTATAGTATTCATTTTTCTCTGGATAGTTTTTGTGAAAAGCATGCGGTGCACTATTATTCACCTAACTTTTATTCAATGATGCAGGATTACTTGAAGAAAGCTTGGAAATGGTTTTAAGGTCTTGTGGTGAAAAGCTGTTGGTGCTTTCTGTTGACCGATGCGATCCACTCATTACGAGTCGCATTCTGTGGTTGGTCAGTTGCTACAACAGGTAAGGCACGCTCATGAATTAAAACAATCAAGTCGATTCAAATTTTATGCTTTTCAGGAGTATTTGCAGCATATCTTATCGAAGCTCGCTCGATCCCATTTCACAACAAGTGGCTTGGTCTTTGGGTTCTTCGTGTCGAAACATTGTTTCCCTGGAAGTAGCACCTTTACAACCCTGGTGAGTGACCACACGATGTGCAGTAAATTGACTTTACGTTGTTGGTGATACAGTTCATGTTCACTTCAATTTTATCATTTTTCTGCATGCCTCTGCTGATGAGTTTCTGGCAAAACAGCTTTTTGAAAGCTATATGTGTACCGTCACATAGATTAATAGAAGAACTATCGTTTAATGGAGTCACAGATACTTTAATTTCTTTGAGCACAATTGAAGAAATTGAGTGAAGTGTTGAAACGGTCTATGCTTCACCATTCAAACATTTTTGTTAAGACTGCCTTTTATTAGTTGTTGCGAGTCTGCAAGTTGAAAAAGTTGTGTCTAATGTGGCAATCCATTGTAGATTGTTATGTGAGCAATGAAAATTTATCTAATATAACTTGCGGAACAACGCTCAATTTTTTGTGACAGCACTTGTTTTTATTAAGTGCTGGGAACACCTGAGGGTAGATGATAATCAAGTCTTAAGCTGCTTTGTTTGAATTTTGAAGTCACATGCCGAAATATAAAAAAAACTTAGGAACAACTGTATTATGACACTTCGTCTAGTTGATAGTTTTTGATCCCTAATTGATGTTGGAGCTATCCATCCACAATTTGTATTTATGAGTGGCCCAAAATCAACTGCCACCTTTCTTTAGCCTGATTTTGATTAGATTGGTTGGGTAAATCCGGAAACTATAGTCGTTTCATGCGGTGCCTCTATTGAAACATAATTGAAGCAGTTGTACTATTCGATATTAATGTGTATATTGATTTTAGTTTGTAAATAAAAGTGCATTGTACGTAGAACAAGCGGTTCAAGCGCATTGAAGGAGCACATGTGTTTGTTGTTCTTATTAATTTTTCATGTTTATTGATTAGTTCTGTTCGTGGACTTTTCACGAACAATGTAGCCCGATTACTGAGCTGGTGTTGGCCGCAGTTACAAGCACTTAGTTTCGGCGGACAAGACATTGATGGCGCCGGTCTTCTTGCTGTTGGTAAGCCTTATGCATTGTTCCATACCGCATCTAGGAGCAGCTGATACAAAAGTAGGCTTTGATTTGCTGCAAACTAAACAATTGTTGAATCACTCGAATACTTTTTCAATTTCCAGTTTTTTATTCAATTAGTTTTGCTACATCTTTATTATTCTATTCAAGTAAAAACATAAAACTATGGCCACTGTTTCTGAACTGACACTTTACAATACAAGTAAATTGCACATCTCTCGGTCACCGAACTAACTAACTTCTGTCAGGGTTGGCTCCAAAAATGGAATGTTTGACTGACTATGAGGTGGATTGTATTTTATTGTCAGTGCATGAATCAGCAGAAGACCAGTTAAGCTACAAAACTGCGACTTATTTGTTTTATTTAGAAGAGTTGCCTTCTTGCAAAATAAGTGTTCATTAAATCGCTGAACTTGCTTGTTCCAGCATTAAACTGTCATCACTTGCAAGTGCTTGAACTTGACCATGCTAGAGGAATATCACTGGATCAAGCAATGACAGTGTGCAAGCACGGATTGAAAGGTAGTTCCGATATATTATAATTTTTGTGACTTCAACCATAAGATTTTACCAGTTAGAGGGTAGCCATGGCCTACTTAAAATAGAAGATTTTAAGTAGGCCATGGGGTAGCATTTAAGTTTTATCCTCAAAATATCACTTTCCACTTCTTGGATGGAGGCGAGGTCTGAAACTGAAAGTCCCTGCTCAATACCACTGAGCCTAATCAAACATGCAATTCATATACATTTGTAATTGCAACAGTTCATTTCTAACGAATTAAAAGTCACGTATTGTGACGTGCTAGATAAGACTGAGCAACTTCACTGTTTTACTCCGTGGAGAGATTTAATTTTTGAAATCTTGTTTTGTCTCCGTTAACGAAGATGGCAGAATTCATCCCATGTGTTAATCGTTCAGAAGCAGATTCGAAAACAAATTTCTCTAAAAGTTTTCTGCAACTGATAATTAGAAACATGAATCCACTCATACTCAGAGATGAGATTTTGCCTGCATCTAACTTGCTGTCGTTTACCCCACTTGCGACGGTAGCACGGCATAGAACGATTTCCAGTTCACGCCGCAAAACTAAGCAAGGTCCGGCTTGAGGAAAGCGACAGTCCATTTCTAACCAGTCATGCATACAGATTACAGATGGGCAGCCTACCACCAACATGGCGGACTGTCGTTGATCGGTGCCCAACAGTCGTCTTTACGACATGATGAGTGAGCACCGTCACTATTCTAACCCAGTGGTTTGTCTCATATGTCGCAGTTGTTGTAGCCTAATCTTCAAAGATAGCTTAGCGTGCTGTGGTCCTCCAGTCACGGAAAGCGTTCACAACTGACTTTAACAACTTTCTAATGTTGATAAAACAGAGGTGCCAAACTGATTCAGTGCTGCCAGCCACATTTACATACCTGGATTTGATGCGGGCCAGACTATTGAAAAAAAATTAGGCAGGCAAGACTGTATATCAGTGGTAGTACTAGTAGTAGTTATTCAGTTTTTATTCGGTGTTGCCATCTTAGCTGAGATGGCCGGAATCACCCCTATTCCTTCTGCAATTGCTTGCAGTCCCTCTCTCCACTTACTCGATTGAGAGCATGCTCCTTCTTCAAACCAATCTTCTGTGTGTTTTCTTCCAATTGCTTCTTCCAGGTTATCTTCGGTCGTCCTTGCATTCTCTTGCCACTTACTTTAAGATCTAAAGTAACGCCCAAAATACTATTGTCATCCCTCCTTAGCACATGTCCATATCATCTAACTCCATTCGCTGTTGCCAACCGGTCTATAGTTTCTTTCAACCCCAACATGTCCATCTGTTCTTCAGTTGTCTTCCTGTCAACAACTTTCTGACCGTACATGGCTCTCACCATAGCTCTCTTCGTTCTCCTTAAAAGTGCTTTTTCATTTTCCTTTAGACACCATGTCTCACTTCCATACAGTATTGCTGATCTTACGCAACAACGATAAACTTTACCTTTCATCTTCAGAGGAAACCTATTTCCAAGCAACAACTCACCACATTCCCTGAATCTTACCCAACCGATTCTTACTCTTGCTGTAATTGCCGCTTCACAAAATCCATTCACTGTCTCCACTTCAATGGTCCTCCGACTTTTTGCCTGCCGGCACAGGAAACTAGTTGATCAAATTTCGCGGCACACTAGCCTCGAAAATCTGCTTTGAGATCGTCACTTCTCCGGTAGTCTTGTTATGTAGCCCGAAGTGGTTTGATCTTTAAAAAATCTCTCTTGCCCTCACTGCGAACAAGGTCAGCGTAGCACGTTGGCGCAAGTATTTCCCTGCCATGTCGTTTGTTTGCAGAAGCAGATCTGTTCGCGGTTACAAGCTGCGTGTTTCTAACGTTGCAATACTGCCGAAATTGATTAAGAATCACTTCGGAGGCCGGATTAAATTCGTTTGCGGGCCGTACGTTTGACACCCTTTTAATTGAACTCGTTGACCAACTTTTGTGCTGTTTTCTTCCGGCGTTACCAGTACTGCCGACAGTGCGTTTATTTCTGAAGCATTTCCGCCGTGCAGAGGAAATCTCTGTACTTTCCGCAAACGTACAACACAGGAATCGCACAGGCGCCTCCACCCATAACTTCACGATTGCAAGCCAGATTCATGTTGAACCACGCGTTTGATTTGCATTAAAATCGAGATTGATATATGAGCATGGTCACTGACCAGAGTGGCGGGGGAAGGGGGCTAGAAAACTCCCGCACCTCCCTAGATTTTTGTTGAAGTATCTCTGAGAGATTACTTGAAAAAATCAGTGCTTTAATACATCACTTGAAACTTAAATGACCTTTCTGTCTTGTAAAAAAATTGAAAAGTTTAAGATAGAATTGTCTCTCTACCAGTTTAGTTTTTGACCACGCGCAAGGCTTGATAGCTTGAGAAAGAGGAAAATAATTTTTTTGTTTTTGCTTTCAGAACTTCACACTCTGTTGTTCACGCACACGCCGGTGCTTCCGTCTACTTTACTTCATTTTCTGAAAACCTTGACACTCAAATCAGTTTTCGTCATCGTAGCGCAGAGAGATTATTTTACTCGAAATAAAATGAAAAAAATCGCTGGGGAATATTTGAAAATATCGAGAGCTCTTAAAGTGAGTGCTTTTAAAAAGAAATATGTGTGAGATTAATAACGAGAAATATCTGTTGTTTTCTTGCTTGAGTATCACTTGTTTTATGTGTTTTGTACGAAACATTTTCACATGGTTACAAAATATACAACCTTTTGTGAGATCGAATGTAGTTTGCTTCACCCGTTACGTCAACTTGTTGGCTTGAAGTAGGGGAGACCGGGCACAATTGTGACAAAATTTACAAGTTGCTTTGTTACTCGAAATTTAATGAGACTAGCAAAATAATTAAAATATTCTTGTACTATGATGCAGCCAAATTATTCAGCATTTAGCCTACTAAAAGTTACTTGGGTTAAAAACAGCTTTTTGAGATATTTTTCGTCTGGCTGAAACTACAGTTCAATTGCTTTGTCTGAAACATCCAACGTATTAAGCAGATCTGTGATCAGTTTATAGACTTTCTGTAACGCATAAAGCGCGAGAAATCTGAACTGTTACAATTGACCCGCGTTACATTTGTTTCCAGTTTCCCCTAATGAAGATCAATTAGGCAACTCAAAAATAGACTATTTTACACTTGGCTGTGTTGGGGTCAAGTTGAAAGTAATGTTTTGAAATACATTTCAACACGTTTCACAGACCATGCACTTATCAACATTATATCACCAGCTTGTTGTGGCGCCACTGGCTGCGTGCTCAGATACTTGTTTTAATTATGATGAAGTAAACTTACTTTCAAGCCCATAATTCTGTTACGGAGCGCCAAGCAGATCTGTTAATACCATTTTTAAGTGTTTGGTGGGACTGGGAAAGGAATTGAACCTAGGTTTATTCACTGCGATTCGGAAGTTCAACATTACATCGCGCCGGTTATATTACCAGTCGGTGTTTTATTCGTTTTTGTTAATTTTTTTTTGCTTCAGAATATTCAGCAAAACGAAGCGTACAAAAACATTCTTTCTGTGGAATGTCAGTGATTTGAATGATCAGAAACCGACTGGACTTCCAAGGTTTGGTTCGAATTACCCAACGTTTGGGCACAATCACCAGCATGCTGAACCGCTTTTAGTGTAAAAAGACGTTCCAAATATTTTTTACTTCGCTTAGGGGGCATTTCTTCTGTATGGAGGGGGGTAAACTCTTTTTGAGACCGCGGCCACGTTTATCACAGAAAGTCTGTGCTTCAATCTGTCGTATTCACCTGTGCTGCGTCCCAACGTGCAATTAATCATTGCAGTTTAATGGTGCAATAATACCTCACTTCCAAAGTTAGCGATTTTTAATGTAAACAAGTACACACTTCAATCGTGTTTCTGTGAATATTTCTGTCTTCAAGTGGTGTATGAAGTATTTCTTCTATTCTAGTTGTTCTCGAGCGGAAGTCTTTCAGGAATTTTCGAAGGGTCCGCTAAAACCCTTAATATTTCGAAAATTTGTATTTATTGACTTGTCTTTCAAATGAGTCTCTTTGTTTTGAACGTCCGTGTTATTTACTTATTTTGTGGTAACTGTGTACAGTACATCAAATGTGGACCAGTATTCAAACGCTGCGGTTCCACAACAAATGTACTGTTGGGTTTTTTGATTTAAAAAAAATGGGATTCTCTAAAAGGAATCTACTGTTTTTGTGACGACTAGCGTGCTGTATTTAAATGCTAAAGGTTCTGTAACGATTGTACTGTGAATTTTTAGGTTTTAAAGGGGATAAAAAAAAATTATTTAAAACCTCTATTATAGCGATTTCTAACATGCTGTGAAAATTGGTTAGAGAAGACTCAACAGCTCATAGTACACTTATTCTACTCACGGATTAAGTGTTATAATTTGCACGAATTATGTGTTATAATTTGCACACTATTGTAGCTGTATTAATTTTTTTTATTCGCAGTGCAAACTAAATAAACGCTTTGATGCAAGACAAAAACAATTAAGAGTTCTTTTGTAAAACCGATGTAGCGCAAGGAATCAGTTTTTCCCTGTATTCCATTGGAAACATTTCTTCGATTAAAATATGAAGGGGTTGATCTTGAGTGATAAAACGCTGTCTGAAAACAAACAAATTTCAATGTTTTGAGCTTTCATTGAAAATTCACTTTTATTACAGCTGATTCTCAACAGCAATTCGTTTCGACAAATTCGATATTAGTTAGTTTTCATCGGCAGCGTGGCGCGACGGACTGATTGTGAGACTTGTCACACCAGCTGAGCATTGCGTCCCATACAGCTTGGCCAAGTGAAAACCACCGCAATCGGTTGACTGCTAAATTGAAGACCATGAGGGCTTTTCGCAGTTTCCCAAAAACTCCCTTGTTCTCTGGCTGGTAAAGAAGTTAGTGACCGTTGCAACAGAAATCCTTGGAATCGGCAGACACGTTTGATTATTACTACTCGCAAGATAAAAATAATATTCCTACGTTCTATACCGCATACTACTTTGTAAAAAAATAAAGCGAAGGACATGCCCTGCACCAATCAACAGCCGCCTCAACGTGGTGGTGCGGTCCCCGGCCCCGTTTGGGTTGGGTCGAAATGGCTGTTGGCCTTCCCGAGGGTCCCAGTTACCCCGGGCACTCCCCATTCATTTTTTCGCTATGCTGCCCCCTGAACGACCGCAGAAGGGCAGCACACAGCATCTTTAAAATCGGTCGCCTGTTCTTACTTTTTCTTCTCTCCTGCCCTCCTTCGTCTCCTCATTCTTCTTCTTCTCCTGATGAGCGGTAACGTTCATCCTAACCCTGGCCCCATCTTTCCTTGCTCTGTGTGCGCTGGAAATGTGACCTGGCGGGGCAAGTCGGTGCAATGCTGCGCTTGCTCCAAATGGGTCCATCTAAGGTGCTCACAACTTTCTTTATCTAACTTCAGAGCTCTTGGCAGCTCTCACTCTTGGAGCTGCCCCCCCTGCCGTAACACTGTGACTCCCCCCTCCTCGGACTCCTCCGGCACTTATACCTCCACTGTGGAATCTGGCCCCCCCCTCTGCTAATGCTGCACTCTTGCCCCACCCTCGTCTCCAAACTTCTTATCCCCCATCTGCCCATCTTATATCTCCTTCCCCTACCCTTCCACCACCGTCCCTTGCTCCTGGCTATACTTCTGCACCTCCTGCCTCCTCTCCTCCCCCTGACTCTCTGGCCCCTGCACCACTCTGGCCCCCCCCCTCTGCTAATGCTGCACTCTTGCCCCACCCTCGTTTCCAAACCTCTTATCCCCCATCCGCCCACTCTGTATCTCCTTCTTCTGCCCCCTCACCTCCGTCTCTTGCTCCTGGCCACCCTTCTATGCCTCCTGCCTCCTCTCCTCCCCCTGACTCTCTTAGGGTTCTTCAATGGAATGCTGGAGGTCTTCGAGCCAGGAGCACTGAACTACTTCACTTTCTTTCATCCCATCCTGTCGATCTTATCTGCATTCAGGAATCCAAT
This sequence comes from Trididemnum clinides, assembly GCA_963675345.1. Lineage (NCBI taxonomy): Eukaryota > Metazoa > Chordata > Ascidiacea > Aplousobranchia > Didemnidae > Trididemnum > Trididemnum clinides. Next base: position 17,570,552 of record OY776301.1, read on the forward strand.
CTTAACTCCTCTTCCTCTTTCCGGATTCCTGGATTCTCTGTTCTGCGTTCTGATCGTACTCACTCCCGGTCTGGCATTCTCTCTTCTGATGCCTCGCATGCCAGTGGCGGCGTTGTCATTTTCGTCAGACAGGGCCTATCCTTTTCTGAACTTTCTACCACCTCTCTTTCTTCGCTCGATCCCTACTCTGATTATGTAGGGGTCAACATCTCTCTAAACAACTCCTCCTCGGTGTCATTTCTTAATGTGTATGCCCCCCCTATTCGCTCCTCCCCAACGGATGGCAGAACCGATTCCTTCTCTCCCTCAATTCTTCCCTCCTCCAGAAATCTCTTCATTCTGGGGGACTTCAATTGCCATCACCCGCTTTGGGACTCAAGAGGTACTTCCGACCCCCGTGGGGAGGAAGTATTCGACTGGGTCATCTCCTCAGACCTCCTCCCCCTCAATGACCCTGACACACCCACCCTTCTCCATCGCTCCTTCGGCAGTCGCTCCTCTCCTGACATCTCCTTTGCTCCTTCTACTCTTGCTTTTTCTTGCTCCTGGGAGGTGCTTCAGGACCTGGGTTCTGACCATCTACCAATTCTTCTATCTATCCCTCTTTCTCCGGTCTTTCACCCCAACGAGCGCCCCCCTTCCTTCAATTTTCAGAAAGCTCGCTGGGATGACTTTGCCTCCTACTTTGACTCTCACTGTCCTACTGCAGAGGAATACTCGTCTCTTTCTCTTTCCTCTGCAGCTGCTCTCTTTACCTCTCTGGCAATGAATGCGGCCAAATCTTCCATTCCTTTCGGCCGCATCAAACGCCATCCTAAAGCCTGGTGGTCTGCTGAGGTGGAAGAAGCGGTTGGTGAAAGACGCAAGGCTTTCGCTACTGCTCACAGAAGTGATGAAGATCGCCAGGCTTACATCTCCGCCTCTCGACGTGCCTCGTCGGTCATTGCCAAGGCCAAGGCTGAGGCATGGCAGACGACTTGCACTTCTCTTTCACCTAAATCTAATCCTAAATCTGTGCACTCTCTTCTTCGCTCTATTGCTGGCTCTCCTTCCTCGTCTTCTTCCTCTCCTAACTTTCCTAACTGTTCCTCTCCCAGGGAATCGGCTTCGGTCTATGCCGCTTACCTGAGGTCTCACTTTTCCGTGTCTCAGCCAAAGGCCCTGCGCAGCAGAGCCAGAGGCTACCTCACTGAGCTCCGCCGAGCTACGTGCTCTGTGGAGTCTCACTCGTCCTTTTGCTCTCCCTTCTCTCCCGCTGAATTTCTTGCGGCTGCCTCCAACCTCTCCTCATCCACTGCCACTGGCCCAGACAAAGTTGCCTATCCCATGCTAAAGCATCTTCCTCGCTCTGGCATGGATTTTCTTCTTCACATCTTCAATCTTTCTTGGTCTTCACATTCCTTTCCTTCCATCTGGAAGACATCTTCTATTATTCCCATACATAAGATGGGAAAACCTCTCGACTCTCCTGCTTCCTTCCGGCCTATCTCTCTCACCTCCTGCGTATCAAAGCTTTTTGAACGCATCATACTATCCCGTCTTCTCTTTTTTCTGGAATGTAATTCCATTCTTTCTCCCCGCCAGGCCGGTTTCCGCCCTGGACGGTATACACTTGATCAAATTCTGTACCTTTCTCAGTCCATTTCGGATGGGTTTAACAAACCCAGGCCGGGCTCTCGCACGATCCTGTCTACTATCGATTTCTCTAAAGCTTTTGACTCTGTCTGGCACCCCGCCCTTTTCCACAAACTTATTTCGGCCGGCCTCCCTCCTTGCTTTGCTCGTTGGACTCAATCTTTCCATTCTGACAGGCGTGCTTCTGTGGTTTTTCAAAATCACAAAAGCCGTTCCTTTCGAGTCCGTCGAGGTGTTCCGCAAGGATCCGTTCTTGGCCCTGTACTTTTCTCCCTCTTCATCAATGATCTTCCGGCTTCTCTGCCTTCTTCCGTCAGCTGCTCTCTTTACGCTGACGATCTGGCCATTTGGTCCTCCTCCCCCTCGGTCCCCACTGCGGTGGAGGCCACACAAGGAGCTCTGTTTCGATTGGAGCGCTGGTCTGAGTACTGGTGTCTTCCTCTCAATCCGAGCAAATGTGAGGCCTCCTTCTTTTCAGTGGATCCCCACCAGGCTAACCTCCAGCCCAACCTCCTCCTACTCGGCTCCCGCCTCCGTTTTAATCCCGCTCCAACTTTTCTTGGGGTCACCTTTGACCGCACTCTTTCCTTTTCTAGGCATGTATCTTCGCTGAAAGCCAAGTTTTTCCCACGTCTCAAGGCCTTACGCTGTATCTCTGCTTCCTCTTGGGGCCCCTCTAAGGAGTCCCTCTCTGTTCTGTATAAATCTTTTCTTCGGTCCCTTCTCACTTACGCTTCACCCGGATGGTTTCCTTTCCTAAGCGCTACCAATATCACCAAATTGGAACGCCTTCACCGAGCGGCCAGTCGCGCCATCACCGGCTGCCTCTCGTCGTCCCCTATCCCTCTACTACTCACCGAGGCTTCTCTACCTCCCCTACGAGTCACTCTTTTTTCTCATGAGCGGGCTCTTCGTCTCCCAACCTCCTTTCCCATCTCAGGTTTGGCCAGACTAGGAGTGAAACCAAGACTCTGCAGATCGTCCTGGAGAGCTTTTGCGTCCACTCACCCGCTCATGCTTTCTTCTACTTGTTCTAGGGAGGCTGTTGTTGCTTGCCCTCCCTGTCCTCCTTGGAATCTTCCCTCGTTCACGGTGGAGTCCACCCTTTCCACTCCATGCTCTCGCTCTGATCCCCCTCACTCTCGCCAAGGTGCGGCTCTCGCCCACCTTGACTCTCTTCCTCCTCATGATCTGGTACTCTGGACAGACGGCTCTGTTCCTTTTCCTTTTGGCAAGGGCGGCTCCGGCGTTCTTGCCAACTGCTCTCTCTGTGGCACTGAGGCCACTCTTTCCTTTTCGGCAGGCCCAGTTTGTTCCAGTTTTTCCGCTGAAGTCTGCGCCATTCTGCACGCTCTTTACTGGTCTCGGCAACACCATAAAGTCTGCCATTTTTCTTCTCTTCTTCTCCTGTCTGACTCTCGTTCTGTCCTCGCCACCCTGTCCTCTCCTCCACCTTTCCTGTTATCTCAAACTCTGTGGCAGATCTGGCAGGAACTGTCCTTCTTCTCCTCCTGTTCTATCAGGCTACAATGGGTCCCCGGACACTCGTTTCTCCCGGGGAACGACACAGCTGATGAGCTTGCCAGACGGGGAGCGCTGCTTGCGCCCTCCGCAATCCCTTGTAGTCTCTCTCCTCTTATCTCTCGTATCCACTCTCGTCTTATCTCGGACTGGAGGCGTACTGTCTCTTCAAAGTTTTTTGACACACAGGTTCCCTCAATTTCCACTGAGGAACTTGTGCTCCCTCGTCATGCTCGCTGTGTCCTCTCTCGTCTTCGCTGCAATGGACACAGCCTTCTTTTAGGTTCCTATCTCTCCAGGATTGGCAGAATCGAGAATCCTTCTTGCAGCGCCTGTGGACACTCGTCCCAGGACATCTCTCATCTCATTCTGCACTGTCCAGCTACGGACTCTTTGCGCCGCTCACTCTTTGGCGACTCTCTGTCTCTTTATGACCTCTGGTCCAGACCCTGGGGAGTTGCCCGGCTTCTGGGGCTCCATGGTCTTCCGCCATGCCCCCATCCCTCGGAAGGGGTCGGGTAAACAACAACAACAAGGACATGCCAATTGAGGTAAGGGAAAGTACAAACGCTTTTCCACATTAGAATAGTGAAACAACTCACCTAGCATGTTGTAAGAGGCGACTTTGGGTACCCACCAATGGCAGTTTGCTTTCATGGTAGTGCTTCCAGTAGTACAGTGCCTTCATTCCAAAATGGATGATAAGTAGTAGGATTGACAGAAACGGCATCCATTTCGAGCCAGTGTTGGACACCCGTAAAAACGCAGAGCTCTCCGCCAAGAACGACCGTCATTGATGGGTACCCAATCCTGTAGTTGCTTCTTACACGCTGTGTGAACCACTTCTAACCAGTGATGCAACAGCAGATACCCTTAATCGACGAAATATTGAGAAAAACTTGAACTTGACAACTACCAGCCGTGAAAATTGAAGATGTTTAACGAATGGATAAAATTCGTTGCACAAATATTCAAAAACCTTTTAACAACGAACTACTTCCTGTATTGAGATGTCTCTCATAGGTCTTGGTCGTGTACAGCAACGTATTGCTTAGTCTTTTAATGGAGGCACGACAATAAGACATTTCTCGATCGATCGTTTTCCTGTATGCGCTTGTTTGGCTACCCTAGTATAACGCCCAGAAGAGGGTCCTCGTCAAATACTTTTTGCCACACCGACTGGAAAAAGACCGCTTGACTGCGAAAGAGCTAGAACGAATTGCATGAGAAACTTGGTTTGGCCAATGCTTGAAATCAAAGCAGTCGAGTCAACGAATGTAGCTGGAAATCGTCAGATTTATGCAGAAATCCCAGGGCAGCAGCCCCAAGACCCTTTAACAGGGAAGGCGGGTTAATACGTATGTACATTTGCACGCAATTGCAGCTCAAACCTACCAAGAGAAAATATCGCTGTTCTTATTCCAAAAGCACATTAACGCTCGTCACAACACGTTTGGTCTCAAACAGGAAATCCCAGGGTTTTCGGTTACACGTAGCAGCGCAATCTCACCTCTTCATAATTAATTCCAAATCCATCGGCATAATCGTGTTTCTGCCAGCGAATTCTGCAGTGGCTTCCATGTCTTTGCATAAATGCTTGAAAAAGACAGAGAAAGCCTTTTCAGCTTCATCCACAGCTTCTCTGCAATAACGTTTGCAATGAACTTAAGGCCAAATGACCTTAGACATGGCAATGTTAAAACGGTTTTCAAAACGGAAGGGACAATCTGTATGAAAGTAAGATTTTTCATATTTTTTGAAGTGATCTCCCCATCACTGTACGCTTTAATGAAGTTTGGCCATTTTGTATATCTAACCAAACATGATTTGATTGTAATGCCGATTATCTGAAACGCCATCAGTCCACTATGAGAAATGCCACGCACGCTAATAATCCAATTTGCCGCGTCTTTTTTTGTTTGTTGTACATGAGGTTTCCGACAATCAGCGTTGCACTTAAAACGTGTATAAATGCAAAAATTTCTAAAGTTCCAAATCAAGCTCGTGACCATGTGTTTCCTGAAAAGAAAATGGAATATGTGCTGTGTTCGGTTATCCAAAAACTTGGCTATCCGAATCCCTTCCGACTCCAAGTAGTTGCGATCATCTGCGTTTCTCTGCACAAGTATTTCAGCATACTTCTGCAAGGACTAAAGTAACCAGCTATCCTTTAACGCAGTACGAAATTGGGCAGCGTAACGCAATATTCCGCGAGTTAAGAGCTTAGAGCAGTACGCCTACCTTGTATGCGGTATGGGCATAATGTCGCTTGCTTAAAGTTTACGATAATTGGTTCAAATTATAGTTTGCGTCGATCGCATTGACTTCGACATCTATAAGCAGCTGCCGACTGAAGGATGGTAAGTCACTTTGCAGTCTCTCACACTCTCCGCTTTTCTATGCATCCGATGAGTTAAACAAGTTCTCGTTTATCTTACTTTGTAAAGCGCATGTGGCCGAAATGCTCCAGAATTCCTTTCAATTGGGATCGAGGCAGAAAAGTTTCAACAGGTTTCGAAGCAGCTTTTGGTCGTTTCACGACGTTGATTCTGCAAAAATAGACAGAGAACAAGTTCAGGGAGTGCACCAACACAATATTGCAAGTCATCATGCTGATGGAAAGTTCAAGGCGTTGGTGAGTGAGAGTCATTGTAACTTTTTTCTGTTGTTCAGGCATATCATTATTTATGCTAGCCTACACGGCGTAACAATTTAATGACGTATTCAGATATGGATTTTGCGGGTTGACAAAAACTCAAAAATATCAAAAAACGAAATTTCTAGGATAATATTGGAAAATAAAGATGAGTGCAACAGCTGAATATGCCGCACACCTTCGCAACGAGGGGCCAGCTTGCTTGGCAATATTTTGCGGTTTATTGGTTGTTTGGTCAGCGGCAAGACTTGATAATTTTTCTTCTTTATCAGTTGGAACATCCGGTGATGAAATCTTTTCCTCTACAACATCTCGGTCACTTCTACCGAGTTGATCAATCTCCACAGATTTAGGCTTATTGTCAATGCTTGATGTTGTTTCATCTAAATCATTTGTATAAAACATGTTTAAATAATTATATCGCTGCCATATTATGACTATCTAATTATCTTATTTGCGATGCGCTATAGACAAGCCCCATCTCATGGCAAACATCTAAAACCATGATGCACTTTTGTTGTTGATACCCGACCCCTTCCGAAAAATTGGGGCATGGCGGGAGACCATGGAGCCCCAGAAAATGGGCAACTCGCCAAGGCCTAGACCAGGGTCGTATAGAGAAGCTACCCAAGAACGAGCGGCGCAGTGTCCGTAGCAGGATAGTGCAGAATGAGGTGACAGGTGTCCTAGGTCGGATAACCGCAGGCGCCACAAGGATTCTCGATTTTCCAAAGATGAGAGTTTAACGCAAGGCTGTGTCCGTTGCACCCGAAAGAGGACACAACGAGAGTGACGAGGAAGAACGAGTTCCTCAGTAGCTACTGAGGGAACCTGTGGGTCGTGAGGTCTGAGAGAATTTTGATGAGACAGTAAGCCAGTCCGAAAAAAGTGGATACGTGAGGTAGCGGGAGAGAGACTACATGGGACGGTATAGGGCTGAAGCAGCGCACATGTCTGTCCAACTTACCGGCCCTATCATTACCCTGAAGAGATGAGTGACCGAGGACCCATTGTAGCCTGATAGAAAAGCAGAGAAAGGTTAGTTCCTGCCAGAGAAGAGAGCCTTGAGAAGGGAAGAGAAGTGGCATCTTGTTGGTGCTACCGAGACCAGCAGAACTTACAAAATGGCATAAGCTTCAGCAGAAAAGCTAATAAGACAGAGCAAAATGAGTAAAAGCGACTCGTACAGGAGGTAACAACGTCTCAAGAGAGGGCAAGAGGGAAAGCAGAAGAGGTAGCCGGTAATGGCGCGACTCGCCGCAATGAAAAGGCATTCCAACTTTGCAACGCTGAGAAATGGAAACCATTTGGGTGAAGCATGAGTGAGAACGGGCCGAAGAAAAGCTTCGTGCAAAAGAGCAAATGACTTCTTGGAGGGGCACATTAAAAAGCAGAGATACAGCATAAGGCCTTAAAACCAGGAAAGAACTTGACCTTTAGCTCAGATACATGAACAGAAAAGTAAAGGTAGCTGTCAACGGTGATCCCGAGAAAAGTTGGAGCGGAATTGAAGCGGAGAGGGAAATGAAATAAGGAAATGTGGAGCTGAAGATTGGCTTGATGGAAATCCACCGAAAAGGAGACCTCACATTTGCTCGGATTGAGAGGAAGACACCAGTGCTCAGACAAGCGCTCCAGTCAAATGAGAGCTCCTTGACTGGCCTCTGCAGCAAGTGCCAAGGGGGAGAAGGATCAAATAGCCAGGTTGTTAGCATAAAGAGAGTAGATGACGGAAGACTGTACAGACGCAGGGAAATCGTTGATGTGGAGAGAGAAAAGAATAGGGCCAAGAATGAATCGTTGCGGAGACCTCGACGGACTCGAAAGCAGCGACTTGCTTGATTTGATAAACCACGCAAGCCCGATTGTCAGAAAGAAAAGATTGAGTCCATCGAAAAAAGCAAAAGCAGCCTTTGGCTGAGAAACAGAAAAGTGAGATTTCAGGGAGTTAGCATAAAGCGATGCCGACTCCCACGGAGAAGTTACGAAAGTTAGGTGAGAACAAGAAAGCAACAGAACTAGCATCGAAACGAAGAATAGAATAAACTGATTTAGGAGAGAAAGAAGAGCACGTCTCGTGCCATGCCTTAGCCTGGGCAAAGACGGTGGAGGCATGCCAAAGGACGGAGATGCAGCGTTGCACTCTTCGCCGTCTTGTACAGTGCAAGAGTACAAATTGCATATAAAATTATTGCATCTGTAAACCACAGAACAGTTAGAGAGAGCAACTTGCAGTCATAATCGCTCCGAAATTGCCATCAAAGCGGAATCATTCGGTAATTGAACCGGAATACGTGCCTTGCAGACGTTTGATTACCAGTCAGGGGTAAAGACGTGTTGCGCTACGTTGTCCATCAAACAATGCTAATGCGGCGTTTGCTTTCGCTTTATTACCCACCCACTTCAAAATTACCAAAGAAAACAGAGGCAAAACCTTCAAGTTCTAACAACAGAACAAAATCAACATTATAATAGTCCAATACCTTCCTGCAAACGAAAACTGCTTTCCAGAAGCAATGGACCTTTCTCTTCTGTTAATTCATGTTCAGAAGACAGAACAACATCGGACTACAAAAGACAGTAATTAGGATGTACATTCGACTGAGAGGCAATGACAGTAAATTAATAAAAACCAGAGTGTCAGTTGCACCTTCCATACAAATTGTAGAGGAAGGTGGGGTAAGTTGACCCATTTTTTGAACAAAAGCCTATTTCAAGAAATGTTTTGTTTTTTGAGTTTTTTTTTTTATTGCACCTTAAAATACATTTATTTTTCTTCGACATAAGCAAAGCTTAGTTTGCATATGTTGAAAAATGATCAAGTCATGTGCAAATGAAATTAAGGTCTCAAATGGCTCAACTTAACCCTTTAGTGGGTAGTTAACAACCCCTTAGTGGTTGGCCAACTTGAGGCAGGCAATAGGGTATGTTGATCCACATTATTCAGCTCAGGTTTAAACATTTCTATCCACAAAATACACAACATAAATTATCATTACAATAGCCTATTTAAAATGTTGGCAAGAAACAACAATTCTTTTAAAGAGCTACACTCTTCCTTATAACTAAAAAACCTTTTACGTCAAAAATTTTACAAAAACTGCCGATTTTCACTACATCCTCTCTCTCAAAACCAAAAAAAGAGAACTTTAATTTCAATGCCAAAGTTGAAATCTCATTACATTACAAACACGGGCCGCTAGAAAAATGAAAAAAAACTTTTTCTTGATATAGGGGGTGGCTCTACTTACCCCAACTTCCTTCACTAAAAAATGCCATAAACTAAACTAAAAAAGCGATTACTTTTTTCTGGGTCAATATGCGATGCAACATCAAACATTTTAGATTCCACAAGGCAACTCAATTAAGCAATGAGGAGCACGAGGCCAGGTGAAAACGGCAGCCAGTATGAACCAAACAGGCTTTCACCAGTAACAATATGAAGGTCAAAGGGATTTAAAGGAGAGGCAAAACTAGTATCTTGAATAATGATTTCTCGATGATGCCCAGTCAATGCATTGACATCATAATCGAATATCCGTAAAAATTGACTGCAAATGCGATTTAAAATAACAACCTGGGGCTAGAATCCAGGTTTTTGATAACGAGACATTCCAATCGGAAACACAGCCCTAAATCATTCGTACTCAGATTACAACAGTTATTCGCAATTCAAGAGAAAAGCGGCGATATCCGACTAAAGGTTCTTGTAACTGAAATTAACAGCGACCGGAGATCGCATAATCGGCCTAGTACTGAGTAGTAGTTCCTGAATAACGAAGACACAGCAAGTGTACCAATCAGACAAACGTTATTCAGAAACGGATTTTTGTTGTACAGGTTCCTCTCTACGTGATCAGAAGGCCGAGACCTCTTGCCACTATTTTGTATAACTGCTGAATCAAGCAAACAGCTGCTTAATTCGTTTCTACCGCTAAGTTGTATTGTCAATGATGGATGACCCATCTCTTACTACATGCTGGGTGAGCAGCTTACTTTTTATACCGGCGCGATGGTGTAGTGGTTAGAGCGTCCGCTTCGCAGTCGGTAGACTTGGGGTTCATTTCCCTTGTCGGGCCATACCAAAAGACTTTAAAAAATGGTATTCACAGCTTCCCTGCTTGGCGCTCAGCACATAAGGGATAGTGTGGAGAACAAGCCGGCAAGCTTGCTTGTTGTGTCCTTGGGCAAGGCACTTAACGGGACGCCTCCGTCTTTATGTGGCAGACAGATGGTGGGGCCAAGCAGTCTACCCGTCGTGGTGGCCCAGTCAGACGAAAGACATGCAAACCGAGCATGAGCTCATACGCGTGAATGAATGAGCTTTACTTTTCATTGCACGGTTTTAACAAAGTACAGCAATAACCTAACACGCTATTGTGCAGTGCGCATTACTCACTTGATTAGATTTAACATCCGTGTGTAATGATTTAGAAGATGGAATATTCACTTTCGGCGTGGAAGTGGGTACAGATCCAGGAGCTGTTAAAAATATTCAACGCGACGTGAGCTCTTAGCTTTACTGGCAGCCTTGATTGTACAAATAGTAAAACGTTCGTTGTCGTATTTCAGCAGTTGCGAAATGTAGTTTTGACTGAAGAGTTGCATAAAACACTTAACAGCAAGAAAGCAACTTGACGCGTAAGCAGCGTTGACAACTCTGTAATGGGGTCGGAATAAAACTGAACTCCTGAATAATGCTGTTCTTTTAACTGAAATACAAGTAATCATGCATGTCTCAGCTTCAACCCTGTATCCAGCAATGAAGTTTCAGATTTTTTGAGTAAGCTACTGACGACGTGCACAAAGACGCTCGAATATGAGGTTTCCAACAATGTGTCAAGAGGTTGGTCAGATGTTGAGGACAGTGAGAAAGATCTGAGAAGCCACCATTCAAGATGATTGGGCCATCTTGAAAAAACGCACTCAGGCTGTTGCTTGAAAAAACAACAGTTGAAAAAAGAAGGCTAAGGAAGACACAAGAGAAATAAGACTAATAAAAATAACGGAAATGTAGCTAAAAACTAGAAAACTCGGATTATCCAAATAGAACAAACCTTTCAGGCAAATGGTGTTCAAAGCTTAGAGAAAGTTTGTAGAACATAAGTACATATTACGAAAATTTATTTCAAGATGCTTGACTACAAAGCTCAGTTAATTAGGTTTTAATATCAATACATACTTTTAGTGATATTAACTGACAATTCTGCTGAGTCGTTTTCAACTGTATTTAGCACCGAACTGGTGCTAGTAACAGCAGAATTATTAGGAGCATCTTTTTCTTGTAATATTGGAATAGAAGTTGAGTTTTTCTTAGATCGGCTTTCATCCGAAATAGGAAAATCGAGTTCTTCGGTAGGTTCTACTTTAGTAGTCTTGGACTCCTGAGAAAGATCCGATTCCATATCTTCATGAGTTTGAATCTGGGGTTTTTGCCTTTTTTCTGATCTAAATCGAAAAAATGCATGTATACCGAGGGTCTATCATAAATGAGCATTTGAGATAGCGAACACTCGGGGCCATTTTAGCAAACAATTGATTTTTCTTTTATATTCCAAAAGCACTCCCAATGCCCTAAGGCCAAATGTAGAGAGAAAACATGGGGCATAACCAACTCAAAAGCTTAATTTTACGTCATTTGTCTATGCTTTGTGGTTCTCAATGTGCTGGTTCAGTGTGTGCATACAACCATCCATTCGCTTTTGAAACACATTATTCAAAATACAACGCATCACTTCAGGCTTTATGTCATCAGCAAAAAAGCAAATAACGAACACAAGCTCGTCAAATAAATGGGCGCAGCAAGTCAAACCAAAAAGATCTTGTTCAGAGTTTCTCAACCGGGGCCCAGTGGTTCCCCAAGGCGTTGTTTAGAGGGCCACGAGCAGAGGTCTCACTATGAAGCTATTACTTTATTTCAAATGTGCGAATATATTTTGTCAGTCATGAAAACAAAAAGTAGAAATCACCTCTATGTACGCAGAGATATTCGCCTAGCTGTGTCCACAAAGTGGCCGAATGTCAAAGGCATCGTCAGACGAGCTCAAGTGCAAGTTTCGCACTGACTGCGCCAATTAAAAATTACTTAACTTTTGCTCACCATTTAACGGGTGAATAAAATAACAGATACATTAAAATCTAAGCTTTATAGTGATGGCGCAGGGGATCACGGGTTTTGGGTGTCTCTGTAAGGGGGCGGCGAACTATAAAAGGCTGAGAAACACTGACCAGGTTTATAACTCTACGGTGGAGAAAGATCGTTTTATCGCCAAAGCCAACACAAATTGATTTGTGACTTAATTTATAGAAAGGAAACGAATATAAAACTTTGCAGGAGTGTGCATCGGTCTGTTACCTGTATTTAGAAAACCTTATCTTGCATAGATCCAAACTATCTCTTTTCCTAAAAGCAGGGTCATCGCAAGCAAATGAAAAATTAGAAGCAAGCGACAAGTTAACCAAAAGTCTTGCCTTAAAGCTCTCTTCCTCAGTTGATTGACTTTTTCAAACAATTCTTCTGTAGCGTGTTCAGGATCAACAATGGGTTGCATTATCTTCTTCAAATCGATGTTTCTGCGAATACCGATTTGTTTACTATTTCATAAGCTGGGTTTACAGGTAAACCAGTCGAACCACCGTTGTTGTAGTTGACACAAGTCTGCGATGCACACGATAAAAGATTAGGGCTAGTTGACATTGCGGACACCTATCACTTGGAAGGCCCAATCAAAACATCGTAATTTTTGAGAACAACAACAAATTATTTGCATGGACAATGCACTAGATTCACATGTATGCACAAAAATCGACATAAAAAAAATAAAATGCATGTCCACAAAGAAAGCGCAAAAACCATATGCCAGTCCATACAGACGAGATCCTCGAGTCTGCTCCTACTCTTTTCCGGCAATAATACGTTAAACAGGACAAAAACGATAAGATTACTGTCAAATGAGATTATATGAGCACAAAACGTTACAGTGAAGACAGCAACGAGCACAAATACAAACACATACTCATGCATAATCCCAAGTATATTCATACCTATATGCAGATGCATACATACATACACATACACGCATAAACACAAATACACATACGCACACATATATATATATATATATATATATACGCTGTTTGACAGGGATAGGCCAAATATTTAGTGTTGGTCCAGCGTGTCATAGTAATTGTTTGCTTAATAGATGCTTTTTCAACAACTTACTATAACATGCAATTTTGCTGGCCATTTTTTCAATATCGCTCGGGACGCAGTTCCAAAATTTGACACCGAAAATTGTAATAGATTTGTTAGTTCTAGCATAATTATTTCTAGGAAGGTATAAATTTTCAGATGAAATGCGAGTAGAATGATGATGTATGTCAGAAATTTCAATAAATAGAATGAAATACATCGAGAGCTTTTTTACATTTAATTTAGCCATGAATTTCGCTGCCTCTAAATGAAAAATTTTGACTTTTTATACGGAAGTTTTGCGATATAACGGTTGCAATTTGATTCTCCTACCAGTGATGTGGGTAATAATTTTAATCAAGCGGTTTTGTTCAACTTGGAAGTTTATTTAAAGTTGATGAAACTGCGCTTTCCCAGCTTATAATACCATATAAAAGATGCGACCACACCAGACCGCAATAGACAGTTAATAACGCAACTGATGGTAAACATTTATCTAATTTGCACAAAATGCCAGATTCATAAGCAAGCTTTCTTTTCAGATTAGAAATATGTTTATGCCACTTCAGTCATCAAGATATACTTCTAAATACGTAGTTATATCTTGCTTCGTTAACCTTCGATCACCAATGAATATATTGAATTCTGTGTATGTATTTCTGTTAGTGAATGACAAATATTTGCTTTAGCAGTGTTGATAAACGATTGATTTTCAGCCAATTGTCGACCTTGCTTAGCTGTTTGTTAATTTGATATTGTAATTTTTTCGCATCATCATGTCCCATAATCGGAACACTGTCATCAGCGTACAGAGTTGCACTTAAATTAGAACACTTAGCGAGATCATTAATATACAGGGTGGGCCGTAAATAACGCACCAAAGATTTAAAATAAATTGTGATGTGAAATAATGTAAATATCTTTTCTTTGGGTATCTGTTAAATTTAATTTCAATATCAGTTACTATAACTGTTAAATTTAATTTCAATCAAAGTTTTTTAGTTATGATTTGCCTTTTAAAAAAAATTTATATCATTTTTAGGGTATGCACTTAACAATTAAAGAACGAGTTGAATTAGTGTTAATGTCTGGTGCCGATGGCGTTTGTTATTATTATCTGAATTGTTTTATATGCTTTGGTGCGTTATTTATGGCCCAAAACGTTTGTTATTATTATCTGAATTGTTTTATATGCTTTGGTGCGTTATTTATGGCCCAAAACGTTTGTTATTATTATCTGAATTGTTTTATATGCTTTGGTGCGTTATTTATGGCCCAAAACGTTTGTTATTATTATCTGAATTGTTTTATATGCTTTGGTGCGTTATTTATGGCCCACCCTGTATAGTAAGAAAAATAATGGACCTCGGATACTATCTTGAGGTACCCCGATCTCCATCTTTCGTAGCCTAGATGGGCAAGATACATTCACAACTGCCTGCTTGCTATCATATAAATACGATTTGAAAAGTTCAAGTGGTATATCCCCCTAATGCCGTAGCGTTCAAGTATTTGCAACAATATATTATGATTACCGGTATCAAATGCCTTGGCTACGTCTAGGAATAAGCAACATACTGTATTCTCCTTGTAAAATATATTCATGGAGTTGTGCGATTGCTAGCGTAGTGGAATCGTTTTTTTCGAAAACCAAATTGCGTATAAGCAAACCTATAGTTTTTGTTTAAGTTTTACCCATCTTTCCTTAAAAAAGGATTTAAATATTATACTAAATGGAGACGAGGCCTTCTTTAGAACCACCTTCGTGCAATGGCGTAACTTTTGCAATTTTAAGAATGTCTAGATCAGGGGTGGGCAAACTGCGGCCTGCGACGAACTTTTGTGCGGCCCGCGAAAGTCTCTAGTAAATAATTCAAAAAAATTAATTAATGTAGAAGAACGTGATTGGGTGTATTTTTCTCATTGATAGAATTAGAAAATTAAATGTGCTTGCATTTTCAATCAAATAAAACTACTTTGATTTATTTGTCTAATAATTGTTGGTTTTTAATGTTATACAAAGTTTAAAATGCAAATTAATTAGAATATACCAATGCGTTCGTTAGAAAGTGCGGCCCTCAGCTAGCTCCGTGGCCACGATGCAACCCACAAGCCAAAGCAATTGCCCGCCCCTGGTCTAGATAATATCCCGTGACTAGTTTATTATTCTCGCTAGTATGTGCATATGATGTACTAGGCCTTCTTCAACTGAATAGGAATGCTTTCTATACCCGGCGATTTAGCCGTGCTTAGTTTATTTATATTGTCCATTATTTCACATTCGTCTGTAGGTTCGAAAAAAAAGAAATCTAAGATTCGTTTGTAGTAAATTTTCAAATTATTGTTTACTGATCCGGTGCTGCCAAATTTTTCTGCCATATTTTTGCAAATGGAGCAAAAGTAATTGTTTATCCGTCGCAGACACTTTTGCGATCATCATATAACTTCCCTCCGGCACTAATGCTTGGCGGCAGGGCATGACGTTTTGGTGATTTTCCAAGAATGAACCGAGCTGCCACGATTTTCAAACTGTTCGTGGTAGTACGTCGCCTTTGCGGTTTCCTTCATACGAGTTAATTTGTTGCAGTAGCATTTATATTCTTGATGGTCTATGTCCCTGTTAGATCGAAAATGTTCAAATAGTTTATTTTAGATTCTCATCGACTTTAGTATTGCCTTAGTAACCCACGGGTTTTTGCTGCATTTATATTGTTTTCTTGATTGCTTCGTCTTAGGGAAATGCGCATCGGTCAAAATTTCATTGAGTTGATTAGTTTGTTCATTTCTGTTTTATATTTTAATTCTAGTGTATCCAGGATTTACTCAAGTGACACTAAAAACTTTTCTACCTTGTTGTTGTTTACCCGACCCCTTCTGACGGATGGGGGCATGGGCATGGCCATGGAGCTCCAGAAGCCGTGCAACTCCCCAGGATCTGGACCAGAGCTCGTAAAGAGATAGAGAGTCGCCAAAGAGTGAGCGGCGCAAAGAGCCCGTAGCTGGACAGTGCAGAATGAGATGAGAGGTGTCCTGGGACGAGTGTCCACAGGCGCTGCAGGAAGGATTCTCAATTCTGCCAATCCTGGAGAGGTAAGAACCTAAAAGAAGGCTGTGTCCGTTGCAGCGAAGACGAGAGAGGGCACAGCGAGCATGACGAGGGAGCACAAGTTCCTCAGTGGAAATCGAGGGAACCTGTGTGTCAAAGAACTTCGATGAGACAGTATGCCTCCAGTCCGAGATAAGACGAGAGTGGATACGAGAGGTAAGAGGACAGAGACTACAAGGGATTGCAGAGGGCGCAAGTAGCGCTCCCCGTTTGGCTAGCTCATCGGCCGCGTCGTTCCCCGGTAGAAACGAGTGTCCGGGGACCCATTGTCGTCAAATAGAACCGACGGAGAGAAAAGACAGTTCCTGCCACATCTGCCACAGAGTCTGAGATAAGAGGAAAGATGGAGGATAGGGCAGGGTGGCGAGGAGAGAACGAAAGTCAGACAAGAGGAGAAGAGAAATGGCAGACTTGTTGGTGCTGTCGAGACCAGCAAAGAGCGTGCAGAATGGCGCAGGCTTCAGCGGAAAAACTTGAACATACTGGGCTTTCCGAAAAGGAAAGAGTGGCCTCAGTGCCACAGAGAGAGCAGTTGGCAAGAACGCCGGAGCCGCCCTTGCCAAAAGGAAAAGGAACAGAGTCGTCTGTCCAGAGCACCAGATCATGAGGGGGGAGTGAGAGCTACACCTTGGTGAGAAAGAGGGGCATCAGAGCGAGAGCATGGACAGGAAAGGGTGGACTCCACTGTGAAAGAAGGCAGATTCCAAGGAGGAAAGGGAGGGCAAGTAAGAAGAGCCTCCCTAGAACAAGTAAAAGGCAGCATGAGCAGGTGAGTGGACGCAAAAGCTCTCCAGGACGATCTGCAGAGTCTTGGTTTCACTCCAAGTCTGGCCAATCCTGAAATAAGAAAGGAGGTAGGGAGACGAAGAGCCCACTCATAAGATAAAAGAGTGGATTGAGTCAGAGTGACTCGTAGGGGAGGTAAAGAAGCCTTGGAGAGAAGCAGAGGGATAGGGGAGGACGAGAGGCAGCCGGTGATCGCGTGACTGGCTGCTCGGTGGAGGCGTTCCAATTTGGTGAAATTGGTAGTGCTTAGGAAACGAAACCATCCGGGTGAAGCGTAAGTGAGAAGGGACCGAAGAAAAAATTTGTACAGAAGATAAAGGGACTCCTTAGAGGGGCCCCATCATGAAGCAGAGATACAGCGTAAGGCCTTGAGACGTGGGAAAAACTTGGCCTTCAGCGAAGATACATGTTTAGAAAAGGAAAGAGTACTGTCGAAGGTGACCCCGAGAAAAGTTGAAGTGGGATTGAAACGGAGGCGGGAGCCGAGTAGGAGGAGGTTGGGTTGAAAGTTAGCCTGGTGGGGATCCACTGAGAAGGAGGAGGCCTCACATTTGCTCGGATTGAGAGGAAGGCACCAGTACTCAGACCAGCGCTCCAATCGAAACAGAGCTCCTTGTGTGGCCTCCAGCGCAGTTGGGACCGAGGGGGAGGAGGACCAAATGGCCAGATCGTCAGTGTAAAGAGAGCAGCTGACGGAAGAAGGCAGAGAAGCCGAAAGATCATTGATGAAGAGAGAGAAAAGTACAGGGCCAAGAACGGATCCTTGCAGAACACCTCGACGGACTCGAAAGGAACGACTTTTGTGATTTTGATAAACCACACAAGCGCGCCTATCAGAATGGAAAGATTAAGTCCAACGAGCAAAGCAAGGAGGGAGGCCAGCCGAAATAAGTTTGTGGAAAAGGGCAGGATGCCAGACAGAGTGAAAAGCTTTCGAGAAATTGATAGTAGACAGGATCGTTCGAGAGCCCGGCCTGGGTTTGTTAAACCCATCCGAAATGGACTGAGAAAAGTACAGAATTTGATCAAGTGTATACCGTCCAGGGCGGAAACCGACCTGGCGGGGAGAGAGAGAATGGAATTAGATTCCCGAAAGAAGAGTAGACCAGATAGAATGATGCGTTCAAACAGCTTTGAGATGCAGGAGGTGAGAGAGATAGGCCGGAAGGAAGCAGGAAAGTCGAGAAGCTTTCCCATCTTGTGTATGGGAATAATAGAAGATGTCTTCCAGATGGAAGGAAAGGAATGCGAAGACCAAGACAGATTGAAGATGTGAAGAAAATCCATGCCAGAGCGAGGAAGGTGCTTTAGCATGGGATAGGCAACTTTTTCTGGGCCAGTGGCAGTGGACGAGGAGAGGTTGGAGGCAGCCGCATGAAATTCAGCGAGAGTCAAAGGAGAGCAAAAGGACGAGTGAGACTTCACAGGGCACGTGGCTCGGCGGAGCTCAGAGAGGTAGCCTCTGGCTCTGCTACGCAGAGCCTTTGGCTGAGAAATGGAAGTGGGATCTCAGGTAAGCGGCATAGACCGAAGCCGATTCCCTGGGAGAAGAACAGTTGGGGAAGTTAGGAGAGGAAGAAGACGAGAAAGATGAGCCAGCGATAGAGTGAAGAAGAGAAGGTACAGATTTAGGTGAAAGAGAAGAGCAACTCGTCTGCCATGCCTCAGCCTTGGCAATGACTGACGAGGCGCGTCGAGAATCGCAGATGTAAGCCTGGCGATCTTCATCACTTCTGTGAGCGGCAGCAAAAGCCTTGCGTCTTTCACTAACCGCACCTTCCACCTCAGCAGATCACCAGGCTGTAGGAGGGCATTTGATGCGGCCGAAAGGAATGGAAGATTTGGCCGCATTCAGTGTCAGAGAGGTAGAGAGCAGCAGCAGAGGAAAGAGAAAGAGACGAGTATTCCTCTGCAGAGGGACAGTGAGAGTCAATGTAGGAGGCAAACCCATCCCAGCGAGCTATTTGAAAATTGAAGGAAGGGGAGCGCTCGTTGGGGTGAAAGACCGGAGAGAGAGGGATAGATATAAAAATTGGTAAGTGCTCAGAACCCAGGTCCTGTAGCACCTCCCAAGAATAAGATAGGGCAAGAGAAGAGGGGGCAAAGGAGATGTCAGGGGAGGAGCGACTGCCAGAGGAGCGATGGAGAAGGGTGGGTATGTCAGGGTCATTGAGGGAGAGGAGGTCAGAAGAGATGACCCAGTCAAATACTTTTTCCCCGCAGGGGTCAGAAGTGACTCTTGAGTCCCAAAGAGGGTGATCGCAATTGAAGTCCCCCAGAATGAAGAGATTTCTGGAGGAGGGAAGAATGGAGGGAGAGAAGGAATTGGTTCTACCATCTGTTGGAGAGGAGTGAATAGGGGGGGCGTACACATTAAGAAATGACACCAAGGAGGAGTTGTTTAGAGAGATGTTGATCCCTACATAATCAGAGTAGGGATCAAGTGAAGAAAGAGAGGTGGAAAGTTCAGAAAAAGATAGGCCCTGCCTGACGAAAATGACAACGCCGCTGCTAGTGTGCATGGTATCAGAAGAGAGAATGCCAGACCGGGAGTGGGTATGATCAGAACGCAGAGCAGAGAATCCAGGAATCCAGAAAGAGGGAGAGGAGTTAAGATTGGATTCCTGAATGCAGATAAGGTCGACAGGATGGGACAAAAGAAAGTGAAGTAGTTCAGTGCTCCTGGCTCGAAGACCTCCAGCATTCCATTGAAGAACCCTGAGAGAGTCATGGGGGAGGAGAGGAGGCAGGAGGCGTAGAAGGGCAGCCAGGAGCAAGGGACAGAGGTGAGGGGGCAGAGGAAGGAGATATAGAATGGGTGGATGGGGGATAAGAGGTTTGAAAACGAGGGTAGGGTGAGAGTGCAGCATCAGTAGAGGGGGGGGGGCCGATTGTACAGCGGAGGTATACATATCGGAGGAGTCCGAGGAGGGAGTCACAGTGTTACGGCAGGGGGCAGCTCCAAGAGTGAGAGCTGCCAAGAGCTCTGGATTTGGAGAGGGAAAGTTGTGAGCACCTTAGATGGATCCATTTGGAGCAGGTGCAGCATTGCACTGACTTGTCCCGCCAGGTCACATTTCCAGCGCACACAGAGCAGGGAAAGATGGGGCCAGGGTTGGGATGAACGTTACCGCTCATCAAGAGAAGGAGAAGAATGAGGAGACGAAGAAGAGCAAGAGAGGTGCAGGAGAAAAGAAAAAGAGAAAACAAGCGACCAATTTTAAAGAAGCTGTGTGCTGCCTTTCTGCGGTCGTTCAAGGGGCAGCACAGCGAAAAAATGAAGGGGAGTACCCAGGGTAACTGAGACCCTCGGAAAGGCCAACAGCCATTTCGACCCAACCCAAACGGGGTCGGGGACCGCACCACCACGTTGAGGCGGCTGTTGATTGGTGCAGTTTCTACTTTGTCGGTAGTAATGTTTAAGTCGGTAAATGGTCGGAAATTACGTAATTTACTACAGCACTTTCCGTGATGTGTGATTGCGATAATTATACATATCAATGTGGTCGCACATTGATGGTCTTGTTCGCGTAGTTCTTGTTGGTTTGATAACTAATTGTTCAAACCCAATGCCAGCAATTTGACCTGCATATTGTTTTATTCGCTCGACCGCTAAATACATATTACAATCAAAGTTGAAATATCCAAAAACAACAAATTTTTGACTTAAATGAAATTACAATGCTACAAGTCCAAAAAGATGAAGGCAGTCCCATACTCGATTCCAAACTTTAAGGACAGGAAAGTTAAGTTTCCTATTTTACCGAGCCCGCAACCCTGAGGAAGAAAGGAGGGAAGAGGGCAATTCCTTTGTCTCGGCCGTCTTTTCTTTCACACGAATATCCATCGGTGTCAATGCACCCTGGTACAAGTAACGAGCTCTTGGCTGTTTTTTGAAATTCCAGCACAGACGGGATTTAAACTCCGGTTTTACGCCTGCAAGGCGAGTGCCTCAACCACCAAGCCATCGAACTCACAGCAAAGGCCTATGATGCAAGCTTGAGAATATATACAGTAGTTAGGAAGAGACCATTGGGTCATTCCATTATATTTCAGCAAAAGATAAACACCATGACCTCTTAGATTTTTTTCATATCTGTATATGTAATAGCTATTGCTCTTTAAAGTTTTGCATTTTTGCCACTGGTGGTGCTGTTGCGCAAGTGTAAAATTTACTTGAAGCTGTCTAATTGTCATTTCTAATCCAAAATTGCCAAACAAAGTGTCTATTTATATGTTTGAAGAGGTAAGGAATCCAAAAATGTTGTTAAAATTACAAAATAAGCACTTGAATCGCTAGCCCCACCCCCATGATTGGTCATTCTTTTCCTGATAGATTCCATAACGTAGAGTTGTCCTTCAACTTTCAGAATATAAGATTATCTAGCTTGAAACTTCTTTCAAACTAAAATTATTCAAAAATTTGCAACCACACTATTTTCAATCAATTACTTTTATTCTATAATTACATCCTTTTAAATGCCTAGTTGTGTGATGACAATTGGCACTATTATGTGTATAAATTGCATTATTTGTTAAACAATGCATTGGTTTTGGGACAAAATTTAAATGTTTTTTGTACATTTACAGTATTGGTAATGCAAGGCTGGTAAGAAGCTATTATGAAGTGTTTATTTCAGTCTGGTTTAATTTCATTAATGTATCAGATTTTCTACGTGGAAGGCATTAAGTAATTAAATCTAAGTAGTAGAGTGAGTAGTGATAGTCTATTAGCAACAAAATAAAAAATATTAACAGATGTCAGTTCTTGATAAAACTGAATTTTTTTTTACATACTGGTACAGACATCTGAATGTATGACAACTTAAATTAGATTTTTCATTCTATTTTTCAAGTATCATTACCAAAGTTACTGGATTTAGATAATGTTGGAAACTATTTGCCTAAAATTTAATTCTAGTTCGATCTATTATAATTTTGAAAACCGGTAATAAGATATTGATTTTGCGAGAGATTACAATTATGGAGGAGCTTAAAGGTGTTTGTGAAATCGGAAAGCTAATGTCTGAAGGTTCTAGTCAGAAAACATGGTATAAGAAAGAAAAAGGATATAAACAGCTTTGTAAGCTTTCTAATGATAACATTTTAACTTCGTTTCGGAGAGCTGAATGTAAATCCTATTTGGAAGATGGATGCTTAGTTATTAATAATCTTACCAAAGTATGCTTTCATCACTATTGTATGTACTTGATTTGCTTTGATAAAAAGCCAAAAATTGCAATAATCCTTTTGATGTTCATGCAAAGTCAAGGAAAAGAAAACAAAGGCGTGGAACACATGCAGTGAGCTCAAAAACTGCTCAACAATTGAAAGGAAAGTTTTGTTTAATTCCAGAAGAAAAACTGTGTAGATAATGTTGGATGCACACACAGAATATTTTGCATGGTCACAAGTCCCCTGCTTCCTCAAGAATAACAGAAGATGCCACAAAATTCTCTGAATCATCATCTGCTGAAAGTAATTCAACTTTGTTAGATGACTCACCTGCTGCAAATAGAATATCATCTTTTAAAAGCTCAAGAAAATCAAAGCGCCAAAAGCTTTTTCATGCAAACAAAAAAACTGAAAAAGTAACACAAAAACTTGAAAAGGTTTTTTCTACAAAAGGAGTAAATATAGCTGCCTGTTCCCAACCACCAGCTACAAGAAGCAATGATGAAAAAAATTTTGACCAGCTTATGCTCGAGTCAAAGACTAAATTTTTGCAAACAACTTCTCTGAATGAAAAAATTCATATTCTGACACTGAAAACACAATCTTGGACAATACATCAAACTGTGAAATTTTTTAATGCTGCTACTTACCAAGTCAGAACAGCAATGACTCTTAAGAAAGATGAAGGTGTGTTATCAAAACCCAAAAGATTAGCAAGAAAAGGGATTGATGAAGACACTATAAACAATGTTATTTAATTTTATTTAGATAACGAGTTTTCAAGAGAGATGCCTGGAGCAAAAGAATATGTGAGCATCGGTTACAAACAGCATAAACAAAAAAGGTTATTATTATGCAGTCTGACAGAACTCTATGGTATTTTTCGGGAGAAATTTCACAATTCTAAAGTTGGATTTTCAAAATTTTGTGCTCTTCGTCCAAAGTGATGCAAGACGATTGGTTCTTCTGGAAGCTATTCTTTGTGTTTGTGCCATCCATCACAATACTATTCTTGCCTGCTATGCATTAAATTTAGATTACAGAGATCTCATTAACAAAGTGGTTTGCAGTAATACAAGTAAGTTGTGTATGGTTCATGGTTGTTTAAATTGCCCAGGAAAGGACAACCTTATTGAATATTTTTATCAAATCATTTCAGATTATACAGAGGATGAAATAGATTTTCAACAACAGGAATCTACTGATAGAGCAACTATTGTCAATATGGTAATGGAAAAATTTGAATTTATAGAGTTTTTGGCCAAAAAAATTAATCTATTAACAGCACACTTGTACATCGCCAAATCACAAGGAATCTATCAGCGCAACAAGAAAGCCTTTTATCATCAACCTGCATAGTTTTGACAAATTTTGTTGAAAATTATTCTGTGGTGGTTCAAGTTGTATTTCAAGGATGGCACTGGACTAAGGAACAATGCACCATACATCCATTAGTAATATATTACAAAAATGCACAAGGAAAGTCAGCAGTTCAGTCAATGTTTTTTTTAAATGATTTGGAACATGACTGGATTTGTGCATCAATTACAAAAACTGCTATGCAATTACCTTCGATTATCATACCCTGGTATTAGCAATATTCAGTATTTCTCTGACGGTTATTCGGCTCAATACAAAAACTACAAAAATTTCTTGAACTTGACATTTCATAAACAGGACTTTGGATTTGATGCTGTGTGAAATTTCTTCGCTACTAGCCATGGAAAATCACCTTGTGCAGGACTTTGTGAAACCATTAAAAGAAAGCTAACTACTGAAAGCTTGTCAAGAACAAAAACCACTCCCATCGTTACTGCATTGCAAGCATATGAATTTTGCAAAAACACCATGCCCACTGTAGGATTCTTTTTTGTACCTACGGATGATTTGACCAAAATTCGTACAAAATTAAAAACCAGATATGCACGTGGACATGCTGTGCCAGGAACTCGCAGTTATCATGTCTTTGTTCCCAAAAATATTGGAATACTTTCTTTTAAAAGAATTAGTGAAGATGAAGAGATAAGTGGACAACATAGTTTTCTTCAAGCCAAACAAACTTCCATTGTTCCAAATATTCAAGACAATGTAGTAGTTAAATATGACGGTCATTGGTGGATTGGTCTGGTTATTGCTGTTGAAAGTATTTCAATGGAGGCAAAAATTAAGTTTATGTCTCCACGCGGCCCCAGAAGAAACTTTTTTTGGCCACAAAAAGATGACATTTGCTGGGTTTCAAATGAGTCAATTTTGAAAGGCTTCTCCTCTGTCTTCTACATCTCAATCTAGTCGGACATAAAAACATGATGTTGTGGACTTTGAAGCTATATGTAAACTCGTCTAGGTATATGTAATGCTGTTGCTTGTTTGTTTTTCATTGTTATCTTCTTGTCATGAGACTGCTCGAAGCACTAGATATTTGACAAATCTTCCTTCTTTTAGAAATTTTCTGTGTCTAGTTACTCTTATAATGCACAAACAGTTTTTGCATGAAAACAAACATATTGTACTGCATAGACAGAGAGTTAACATAAAATCTTTTAGTTTCAACTGGTTAAAGGAACTGTCATCACAGCATTCACAGAAAAATGCTGTCAGAACAGCAACTGCAAATAAGCGTTCATAATGATTTGATCTTTTCTTACAGACTAGCTCATCTGCGACGAGAAAATTCATCACAATTCACTGCACTGAGGTTCAAAATAAGTATGGGACAGTATCAAGTTTTTTAAGTTTAGGCTATTATTGTATCATGATTGTAGGTGCTTGTACTATGATAGCAGTCTTTGAAGTCAAATGAAATTAAAATCCCAATCAGTTACTGTCCCATACACTGTAAAGTTTTTTGTTTGGAAGTGTTTAGGATATACTGTATTTTAACATTGACTAGCAAAGCAAACGTTTTTTTCAACTTTTAAGTAAACGGTTATGATGAAAATGTCAATTGCGGCAAAATATATCAGAAAAAGATAGCAAAGTTTTGATTAATTTTAGTTTGAAAGAAGTTTCAAGCTAGATAATCTTATATTCTGAAAGTTGAAGGACCACTCTACCTTATGAACTCTATCAGAAAAAGATTGACCAATCAAGGGGGTGGGGCTAGCGATTCAAGTTGGAGTCAAAATTAAAACAAAACTTGGTGATAACTCCCTACATAATGCTTATTTTGTAATTTTAACATTTTTGGATTCCTTACCTCTTCAAACATACAAATAGACACTTTGTTTGGCAATTTTGGATTAGAAATGACAATTTTAACAGTTTTAAGTAAATATTACACTTGTGCAACAGCACCACCAGTGGCAAAAATGCAAAACTTTAAACAGCGAATCTCTAAAACTGTGAAAGATTTTTTAAAAATTCCAAATTCTGTGGAAATTATTTTCAAATAGCTATCACATATGCAGATATGAAAAAAATCCAAGAGGTCACGATGTTCAATTATCTTAAAATTTGCTGAAATATAATAAAATGACTCCATTTCTACTTAGAAGCGATTCGCAACACGAAACTGAAACTTTAAGAACACGGAATTTGGTCCATGACTACAAGTTATGGTTTCAAAACATCAAAACTAACCCAACAACAAAGCCATGGATTTTGTTAGAGCAAAAGTAATTTTGTACTAATTCTCTTTTTATTGTTTGAGTACTGGCTTCAGAATTCAAAAAGTAGTTGGTACTGCCACCACGGTTAGAAAGAAACAACATGATTTATAATCTGACTTACTTTTTTCGTCTTCTGAAAGAAACTGAATCAAAAGAGGACATCGATGCATTTGTTCTGTAACATACAGCTTGAAACATTAAGTCACCTTCCCATGCTAATGTGAACTGATTCTATTCAGGTAAGATATTATATGACAGTAGGAGTATACATTTTTAAAAACGACATCAATAGTCTCAGCAACGGCAAGATTAAACAAAGATTTTGCAATACAACACCAAAACAAACCTTAAATGACTTTTTGCTGGTGAAACAGCAGCTGCTGAAGGCTTTGTTTGTGATAAGTCAACTTCTGACGATGTCGCTGGCGTCACAGCGACTTGCATAGGTTTTGCTGGCGAAGCAGCAACTTCTGAATGGCTTCTTTTTTTAGTAGACTTTTTATTTTGCAATTTTCTGCAATTACAAGAAATTACGGTTATTTCAAAAATTTACATTATCAGTGACACCACACACTTTATCCAATTACCATAAATTATAATCATAGTTGTTTTAATTGCTTGGCAAGAGAGTAACAGTACTGCACATATTATCAATGGGTATCTACTTTGTTTGGTAATGCTGCAACCGTTGTTCCACTTTCCGAAAGCAACTGGATCTAGCATTAAATTTGATATTGTAACAGCTGTTAGCAATATTAGGCATTTACATGAGCTTGACGTCGTTAAACAGAAGATTTTAGTTCTAAATATGGTACTGAACAATTTATTTCTTCATAGTTAATAATTGGGGCCACTTATACTATCATGGAGCAGTGCGAAAGGCTAAAAGCGATTCTGGTGTTTAGCCTCTCATTGTAATCGTTGTAAGTCGATGTGATAAATACAAATCTTCATAAAAAGGTTATCCGTTGTAAGTCGATGTGATAAATACAAATCTTCATAAAAAGGTTATCTATAGTTGTAGTTCTTTCTTTTTGCAAATTCACGAAACAACAATCTAGTTATTAGTAGTTGTAGATTTTGGTAATGTCCAACACTTACCTGTATATTTTGTTGTGGCAGACAGAGCTTATATTTTAGTCACTTACGAGAAAAATCAAATATAAGCTTGCAATCTGGTATGACAACATACTTCCAATGCATTACCAGGTAATAATGGCAAACTGCTGATTCAGCATGTCCAGGTAATTTTAGGGCACTCACTAATGATCAGTGTTCCTTTTAAACGCAATAAAAGTGCGAATTTGCGAAATTATGTCCGGCGGATTCGCAGTTAAAATTCAACAGTGCGCAAAAAAAGTCCGGCGGTTTTTGGTAACTTTTTCACTTTGTTAAAGTTTTTGCAATTGTGTTTAAATCTTAACCAACTGTTAAATGCATGGGAGACAGTGGAAAGAAATCCAAGTTAAGACAGATGTTTTTTAGAGCAGTGCAACGTCTCACGCAAACATCGCGCGGCTGTAACGCAACATCGCGTGACGCCGACTTAAATATCGCGCACGCCATTGCCTCACTTTTTTCTATAACAAATTATCTCCAGCAATTAACCTGAAGTAAAATCAATTTTTTTGTTTACTTTTTCCCAGCCGATTTCAATCGTAGCTAAGAGCAGTAATAGCAAGCAGCTCTCAAACTTCAGTTTTAACATAAAACATCATTTTTCAAGGGAAGTTTGACACTAAACTTGCTTAAAATCTCTATATTTTCTTTTACGTTTCAACGCTAACTTCAATCGTGCTTGTTAAAATAAAAAAGCACATATTTCTCGCTTTCAGTTAAGCACAAAAACACTATTTTTGAGAGATTGGTTCAGATTTTGTACGTTACAAATAAATAACCTTCTTCTACTTACCATTTATAAACGCTAAAAATAAAAGAATACAACTTCTAACCAATTTAGTTTTGAATTCCCTTCAAATACTTTCCGAACTGAGAGTGAAAGTTTGCTAGCAATTTCAAAAACCTGTTGTTTAATTGATTACGATAGAGAAATGTAAGTTATCTAATTATTCACCGTAATCAAGCAACAGTTAAAGTTCGCAAGTAATTTTTGTTGTGTCATAGTCGTAATAACCTACCTGACGTCACATTACTTCATAAAAGTTCTATTTCTCATGCTCATGTGGGGCGTCGGCAAAGGGTTAGTTTTATTTACGCGCATTGTCAACCTGTCATTCCAAAGTGCTTACGAATCACTGTTGCAAAGGCTGTAAAGTTGAGACCAAATTTAACCACAATTAACTTACTGAAGAAAAATAGCCAGGTATTTCGCCGCCATATAATAACCGATAGGCTACCTGTTTGTAAACATTTTAGGGCTGACATAGTCACGCTAATTATTACGTCATCGAAGCGCATTGTCACAGTTTTGACTTTTCTTTCCCTGCAAATTTGTCCGGCGGTTTTCGCACATTTGCTAGCGATTTCGCACTTGTACCGGCGGTTACGCACTTACTAAAATCTTAGAGGGAACACTGCTAATGATATACCATTTTGTTGGGGATATGGCTATTACTAGTCTGTAACTTGCATTCACAACCGGTTCAATACGAGCGCATCGCTTTCTACGTGATTGGGTATGCAGTGTGAACTTGGATAACTATTTCAAGTTGTGCCTTCATCACAAGAAAGAGGAAGCGTAAATTACAAGACATCACATACTTTGAAAGACTTTTTGCTGGTGAGCCAGAAACTTCTGCAGATTTCGAAAAAGATGAAGCGACCTTTGAAGATTCCGCTGTTGAAGCAGTGACTTTTGAACGACTTCTTGTTCTCGGCAACTCTACATTTTGCAGTTGTCTAAAATTATAAAAAGATAATATTATGCTGATATCACACCAACATCATTAAGACAGCAATTTCATTTAACAGCACCATTAACACAGCAAGTCTGTAACAAATTTTCGGTGTTTTAACCGATCTCACATGAGAAATATAAACTTAGGTACATACTGATGAAGACATCTAACGTAGTCTCATTTCAGTCAGTTAGAATACATTGTTGCTAAAAACCTAGCCTAGCACTAATGGATAGCTGAAGCAAATTTTAGGTTTGATCCTTCAAAAAAACTTGTGGTTGTTGATTCCTCATAATACTGTAAAATTCATCATAATCTGCTAAAAACCTGGCCTAGCACTAAAGGCCGCACAAACGTAGCAGATCTATTCAGGTTGTTTTCGTCAAATCTAAAACAGCTGGTCCCTCATGACATAAAAATCCAGTGGCTACTCAAGTGTAACCAAACAACGAACTTGATAAATAAACCGCTTCTCATGCACAAGCGATCAGACCTAAAATGAGGTTTTACTCTAGAAAAACGGGTAGGGGAGCAAATCAACAAGGGGTGCAAAAAGAGGAGCTATACTTAACGAAGCATAGGCATAGTTGTAACTAAGTTTTAGACAACAGATTAGGAAAATTTGGTAAAAATTCCTGAGGTTATGTGCTCATAAAAAGATTAAGAACTGCTAGTTTAAGCTAAGAACTATCCCAGGGGTTCTCATATATTTTTTGGCACAACACAAAAAATAGTCCTTAAGTCTCCCGACCCAAGCATTACTAAGCATAGTTTTACAAAAAACAATTCCCCAAAAATTTACATAATACTCCTCAATGCGTTGTTGATGTTAAAAAAAAGTCATCATGATTTAGAAAAAATAGGCTCTGACCAAAAATTTCTTCACAATTCACTATTTGGAAACCCTTAAACTAAAACACTATGGAAGTTCAAACAATAAAATCATATAGCTTTGTTCGCTGGACAAGACATTAACACCTGAATCCTGTAGCACTTACTTTTCAGGAGTAACTTGAATTTTTTCTCGCGTTTTTCGCAAATTTGTACGTCTGACAGTTTGCAAGTAGTTACTATTTGCAAACACACCATCAAAAATTGTACGTGGTGTTTTTAAACTTTGTTGTTTTTCAATATCTTCTGATTTGTCTGATGGTATCTTTGAGCTAAAAAGAAAAGTTTAGGAATACCTAAAATAAGATCACAGAAAAATAATAATGCAAAGCAGTTGAAAAATAATCAATCTGCCTCCCTAAAAATGTCACTTCTCATGACTTACTTTTGGGTAGGAACCCATGGTTTGAGGAACACTGTCTTAACATATACAGTTTAAAAATTAGGCAGTGGTTCAAGTGCCCAGGCTGTTTAGCTTGCAACACATAAGCAACAATGAAGAACTCTTGCTGGTCACATTTAACTTGTGATGAAGCTGGTGTTCTGTCAGTGGTGTATCATTGCATTGTGTTTGCATCAATTAAGCATCACGGCATGTCCTTTCAAGCAAAACTGTCAGAAATATTTGATTGGTAAAAATAATCACTTGAGAAAAACGCATTAGGATAACAAGGCTAATGGAGTTGGGCACTTATATTGTGGTACAGTGGATGGGTTAAATAAGCAGTGTCAAACTGGTGGCCAGCATAAGAATTTTGTGGCACAGTGCCAATGCCTGGCCTTTGAATTTGGTCTTCAAAAAATTGTTCTCCAAAAGAAAAAAAATTTTGTAAGTTTAAATTATGTGAAAATAGAGAGCATCGTTGTGATGAAAATATTTATTTTTAAAAAAAAGTTCAAGGAGCTATTCAGTGAAAAATGCAAAGAAATCTCTATTGAAAGTATTTTCTCCAAAAAAAATATATGCAGCAATGTTTTTCAAACTGTGTGCTGTGGAAGATTTGCAGATGTGCCGCGAGTCTTTATAAAGTGCTTTATACTCATACAAATTTTCTGTCAAAATTGAGAAAATATTGCCATGAAGTAATGGTCAACATCTGCTGTAAATCGTTGGTGGCAGTACAGGTCATGGCGAGAGAGATAATAAACTTTTTTTTGGAGATCAGCACCATTTCGAGCTACATCACATGATTTTCCGAGATCGTTGCCCAGAAAAGTGGTGATTTCCAAATAATGCCACTCACCATCAATATGAACAGATTTTTGTAACTGGTCTGCCACGAAATTTGATCAACTGGTTTCCTATGCCAGCAGACAAAAAAAAATTGGGGACCAATGATATACAGTCTTGTCTGCTTAAATTTTTTTCAACAGAGTCTGGCCCGTATAAAATTCAGGTATATAAATGTGGCCCACAGCACTGAATGAGTTTGACACCCCTGGGTTAAGTCATATTTACCTGATAAGGAGTAATTTACAGTTGAAATGATTATTTACACTTTCAAGATAATGAAGCTCTATATCTTAAAAAGAGTTAAACTAACAGTAAATGAGTTGTGATTCACTAAACATAAAATTATTTTTCTTTATTGGTGAAAAGTTTTTATGAAGCCACTAAAACTTAACAGAAAAGGCAGTCCAAATTAGTTTTTTCTAACTGGCAAATTATAACAAGCAGCATTCTTTAATAAACAAACATCAACCTAACATGCAGAACATCGAGCGAGCAACTAGATCACTTGCCGATGCAGTGGACTTGGAATAGTTAGGTTTTGGGTTAAAAGCTCACTTTTAGCATTGCATTGTTCTGTCTTTGGGAAAGACACTTCACAATGCTTTCCTCAGTGTGGTAGACACTATTCCAGTTGACTGGCCAAAATCATATAATCTTCACTAAGTGGCAGAAAAATGTTAACAATTTTTTTTTATTTTAAATCTTTTGACGGGAAAATTTTGATAATTGTAATGTTTTGAATCCATCTTTGGCATAATCATGGCAATTATCTTCATTTACTGAGATCATACTGACAATCCCGGTGACTAGTTGACATCTAGCAACACCACCCATGTTATGGCAAAAAATCAAAGTTGTTTTGGTAATTGTGTAATAAGAGCTATAATATTTTGATTAAGTAACTTTCATCTTAACCTAACCTACATGTATTTTGAAAAACAAATGAACACCTTCCAGGTTGCAACATCACAACTGCATAAAAATCACATCACATGCCAGGTATGGTAATTGAAATGTACTATGATATGTCCTAAAAAGTTGCCAGTAATTTTGTTATCTACAGCAGAAAAACCATGCTAAATGTCAACTGGTGCCAGTACCACATATGAACAACAAAGGGGGTTAATATTAGCTCTAGAAAGTTGCCACTTTGACCTTAACAATATTTTACCTGTAAAATCTATTATGCAAAACGTTAGTGCGTCTTTAAATAAGCACATTAGCTGTAACGTATAAACTGATACTGAAGTGTAGTGCAGAGGTGTAAAACTTGCGACCTGCGGCCCTTGAAGCCTTGCAATGCAGCCTGTGAGACAATTCTGAAATTACTAATGAATTTCAGCAGAATTGCAACAGATCATTGCCAAACAAACGTTTGAAGCCCTGATCATAGGGCATACTTGAGAGGTAGAGGCTTTTGTCATTCGGAGATAACTTCACTGATGCTGGATAGGTGAAGACTTATTTTCTTTGGAGATTGACCTTACGTCAAGCTACATTAGAGATCATTGCCCAGAGAAGTGGTGATCTCCAAATCCAAAAACCTCATGCGGCCCTTGGCACGATTGTTCATATATGCAATGTGGCCCCCAGAAGCCCACAAGTTTGACACCTCTGGTGTAGTGGATAGTGCTGCTGCCTTCAAATGCAATGGTTACGGATTTGAGTCTTTACAGGAGTACTTTGACACAGGCAGAGCGGGAGGCCCAGTATGTAAACACAAGAGTGTACACTTGGCATAAAAATTTCTGTCTAGTGACATGTATAATGTGTCAAAAACATTTAATCACAAATGACCAAGAGTTACGTTTTTAATATGCCATCAAAATTGACCAATTACAAATGTTCAACAGCAAAATAGACCCTAACAGTAAAATGCTATTAACAACAAAATAGCCACTGCCTTAGCTTTAACATTAAGGTTAGGGGTAGTGTAAGCTATAATGTATGGTCAGAATTAGGGTTTGAAGTTAGTGTAGAAAAAAACTTAAAGTAGAAAATTATCGCATGTTGAAATTGCCAAGTGGCAAATTCAAGGCTAAAAATCTTGCTGTTGGTTATGTCACTCTGAAAATATTTTGCTGAAACGTGTGAGACAAATTGCTGGGGGATAAAATTACTGTTCACAAAATTATCATGTGACAAAATTTGACAACTGTTATAAGGAATAGTTGTTGTATTCCAGTTTTTGCCACCATTTTATAAGGTTCGTAAGTGTCTTCACCAATAGCAAACACATGTTTGTTCTCCATATCTGCTGAGAGCAATGAGTAATTCCTCTAAAAATTTAACTCTTTTGCTACCACGTGAATAGCGAAAAATATTTCCTTAAAGTGGCAGTATGAAAATCTGTCATAATTTGCCATAATCAATCATAATTAATCATTATAAAATGCCCCAAGTTTGTTTGTAAATCATTACTCATCTGTTTACTTTTACATCAAGTGTTATGCATTATTGAAATTTCTATCTCTTGAGGATTTCAAACAAAATAAAAGCAAAAAAGTTTTTTTTTGTATAATTATGCAAATTTTATGCTAATTAGCCCCCTCAACAGGTGCTGAGTTGTCTTTGAAGTTAAAGTAGCCATACCTCAAAGACCACTACGGATTATAATTTTTACCAATTTTTTTAGAAATGGTTGCTAGATGCAGCTAAAGAAATAAGCTTTTAAGGTACATTAGTCAAAACCTACCTAAAAGCCTAGGTTTTCTACAATTTGCAACTTTCTGAGGCACATGACCTTTTCGTTAACCGGTAGCAAATTTTGTTAGTTAAATTTAGTACCTAAAATATGATCAGTCATTATCTGCCAAAGGTTAGCCTAAACCATGTAACATTAATTATTTTTGAAAAGGAAATTTCTTCAAGATTCAGAAAATATCAAGTTTAAATAGAATATGTTGTCACTAACAATGAGACAGAGGCTTTTTTGCACCCCTCCCATTTGTTAAGAAACAAGGGGAATACAGCAAACTTTAATTTAGAGAAGCCAAACTTCTGCTAGCTTTTAAACTTGTATTTTAGTTTTTGTCTGATTGGAAACTTGATACAAAATGACTTTAGTGGTGAAATATTTGCAATTTATGTTGTGGTTTTATAGGGCGTAGTTTTACTAAATATTATAATTTGGTGAAGGTAAGTCAAAAAATTTTTGGTGGTTTTGAACTGACATGATGTACAGTACTCATTTTTGATCAGTAAATATCATATAGCGCTTAGCCTAGACTCTTTAAAGTTATATATTGCTGGAAAGCAAGTTTCCTAAGCTTTCAAATGAGACTGGTATTTTGCAACATATATTTTTGAAAACTAAATCTACTTTTTTCTACTTACCATACAAATTTGTATGGGGGGTTTGGAGACGCCCAAAAAATTTGAAAATTATAATAGGTAAATTTTTTATTCTTGCTTGAAATTTTGTCAAATGATGTCACAAAAGAGTAGTTTTCAGACTGCGTTAATGATAAAGACTTTGATTTTGTGGTAAAAATGTAATCTCAATTTGATTTCATTTAAGGTAGTTGGCTCTTGCTGAGAATTTAGCAATTTTTGTCATCTGTAACTAGGATCTAGGTCTTTTTAACCGGTTTTGGGTAAGAAATTCCAAGAACTAGGGCACAAATTTTACATCATCTGCTGCCTGAGAAATTAAGCGTGATCTTTTTGAAAATTTTATGAAAATCGGATGAGAAATAAAGTCACAAATCTATTTTTTAGTAAACTGATATTTTAACTCAATTTGAAAAAATTTGAGGAAACACTGAAAACACGAGATCATCAATTGATGATTGTGGGAACAAAACAGTTAAACTCAGAAGTTTCTTTCAAATTCATTTCTATTTAATTTCTTATCGTGCAATTAAACTACCCAACTTTACCAACCTGCTTAACCCCTCCACGTCGCTTATCATCATATGATGATAAGCGACGCGGAGGGGTTAACCCAATCATGTATTGTTCGTCACTTAATTTTTTTACCAATCAAACATTTTTGACAGTTTTGCTGGGTATGACACACAGTGATGCTCGATTGACACCAACTGGTAATGTGATGATGAGTAACCAAATTAGCAACAACTCCATCACATGTTTAATGTAACCAATAACGGTTTTTGACTGCTACTTTATGAGTTAGTTGAAAGATAACATGCTGGAGCTGGCATTCTAGCCGTTGCCAAATAATTATGGTTACCTCTCACTCTCTTTCACTAATGTAGATCTTGTTCTTTTCCGTTGAGGTTTTCTTCTACGAACAGTGCGAGAAACATCCTTACTGATATTTCTTAAACTGTATTCAATTAATGTCCGAGGTGTAGCAGTTGCACGATTTGCATCAATCAAATGCTGGTCAACTGCCGTAACTTTGACACGTTTCCTTGCAGACATAAATGTAATTTTAAACAATATCTCTGTTGAAAATTAATTGTAGTCAATAAGTCTGGCAGACTAAGAAATTGGCTTCCAGACCAAATAATCAACCAAAACCCATTTATTTCAGATTAGCCAATCACAGCAAAAACAACAGGTGGCTATTTTGCCATCAACAGCATTTAATCCTGGGAGACTATTTTTCTGTCACCATCCATTTGTGTTTAAATAGCCATATTTGCTACAATTCTGGCAGTGATGCTGTTGTGTAGTGAACTAGTGGTTAGTGCAGCTGCCTTAAAATGTAATAATTAGCTATTGGAATCTTTGCTAACAGGGTAATCAGATAAAGGCAGTGTACACTAGAGAGGGGTCTGATATGTGAATGTACAGGGTACTGTACACTGGGAGTGTACACAGGGGATGCAAATTTCTTGTAATTTGTCATTATAATTGACCAAGTACAAGTGACTGACACCAAAATAGCCTCCAATGTTAAAAGTCATTGACAGCAACATAGCCACTAGCAAAACCAAATGAATAGCGTACTTGGAGCTACTTGCTCTACACAGTTTAAGCTGATAAACTTCTACTACTTTAGAATGTCAGGTCACTTAGTGATAAAATATCCCTATTACATTAATAGCCAACATAAAAAGAAAAACTTTTGGCAATTTGAATGTTTTCAAACAATCAGAAAACATAGGAACCAAAACGATTATAAAATCAGAAAACCTGTGAAAATTAGGGTCCTACTAAAAGGGCATTGCAGACAATGTAAGCAGAACAAGTAATGCATGTTGGCTCTGTGTGCAATGCATATAGTGTGAGATCCCAAAATGAAAACAGTTTGACCATTTGTAATTTCTATACACAGATACATCACATCTGAATCATCATTATAGTATGCACCACCCAGATACTGGTTAAATACCATACTCTTTCCAACTGAATGACACCCCAAGACTTTGCAAGTTTTCCTACTATAAATTTTGCTAATGCTACAATTATTATTTAGACTGCCTGCACTTGGGCATTGCTTAGAGCTTGCTTATAATTTTCTTCTCATTGTAATCCCAACCTTGCACTTTGCCAACTTACCACAATATTTGCTATAAGCCAATCTGTTTTTTTACCTCAGGTCGTGCATTTAAGCCTGCCTGACTAGTGAGACATTTCTTACATTGCTTGTAGTCCATAAACTGCATACATTGCTGGCACTGCCCTTTTAGATGAACCGTGAAAATTGTGGCATCTTTGTCAGACTAGTACAGTAGTACGGTACGTAGTAGAATAGTGCGCTACCATGATCTTTCTCCACTTTAACATAAGCTGTTTATGGAAATTAAAAAGCTTTCACAAAAAAACTCTGTAAAACTTGATAGACATGTTGTTTTCACTGGCATGGTATCTTATCCTGGAGTCACTACAATTTTACGAATAACTACAAAGATTAAAAAAGTACACAACTTTTGAAAAATTAAAGCACTTATACGGCAGATTTTCTGTTTTGTATGCAGGCATTCATAAATTTGGGACGTGCTGTCATTTACTGTTCATTGCGTTAAGTCTACCTTCAGCTAAAGTCGTTACACTTTAGAGTGATTTTCTAATACATGTGTAAACGTTTGAAGCAGTGAAGCACATTTCAACATTAGGGATGTTCTAAAACCAATCTCTTTACCTCTAGTAGCAGTACAACACGTACGAAACTCCGTCAGAGTTTACAATAGGCACAGTACAGGCATACCCTGCCTGTCCTATGTCAATTATGTCTGTTTAGTGCGGTACCAGCCGTTTACATTCATCCTTCAATCACTGTTTGTAAATGGCGCTACAGCTTTTCATCATCAAAAATTAGTGTTGCCAAAAAACTTATGGAGGATCAAAAGTTGTGCCAAAACATAAAAATCATATGAAGAAGTCTAAATAGTAACTTCATGCATAACTATGCTATAAAGCAAAGTTCCTTTCCGTACTTAAAGTTGTAAGTGCGTTCGTTTTGGCTCATTCGAAGCTACTGGGCATACAAATATGAGATCGACCTCGATTGATCACTACCTTAGAGTAAGGTTAGAAGGGAGTTTGTAGTGTCATCATGACGTCAAAACAAAAGACACGTATTTAGAATTTGCATTTCTTGATGGAGAAACGCTGTTTTATGCTCAAACAAAAGCCAGCCCTTACCTACCGACTTTCAAAATTTTTATCTATTTATTAGTGGTGAAAATAACGTCACGGTTGACAATTGATGGCATATTTTGTTTTTTTCTTTTTCTTAAAAAATGGTGATCTTAGAAGCGCGGTTAAGATTTTTTTGGCAGATATCAACGAGCTGCATTCTACAAGATATATCCCTTTTTTGAGCATAAAGGTATGCATTTTAAAGATTTTTTCTAATTTTAAGGAGTATTTCTCTAATTTTTCTTAAACGTTTTAAAAAATCTTTTTTAATATCGTGATGCTGTTTGCTAAAATTATAGTAAAAACAGCAGCACGCAGCAACTATTCTTTGTATCCATCATCATTATGACATCTGACGGAAATAGCTTATATGTTCCCTGTTTATGTCGAATGATGCAAGGCACCGGTACTTAGTTCTAATAAGGGTTACTCTCCATATAGGCTCATCCAGGACCAAACTAAGCACAGAAAAAGAGAATTTGATTTTATTTGGTACGTAATCACGAGAAACTCGTAGACTAAGGTCTTTATCATACTTTAAGCAGAGGTGGGCACTTCCGCAAATCGGTCCGCAAATCCGCAAATCCGCAAATTGCGGATTCAAGTTTTTATTTGCGGATTTGCGAACCTAATTTCCTACCGCAAATATTTGCTGATTTGCGGTGAAAAATCGAAATTTACCGCAAATCCGCAAACCTATAGGCAGTGTTGCCTGATCCGCGGTAAAACCGCTCAGAAAAAGTGGACGCTCTTATTTTCTGGGTTGGAGGGGAACGACCGGGAGTTGATGACCTTTTCTTTTTTTTTTTTTGGAGGTCAACGTCTGGTCGATGACAAAATTTGATCTTCAAAAATAAAAAAGGTCATCACGAAGACAAAATAACAGTAAATATTGCGGTCTAAGTTTGCGGAAGTGCTATGTGCATTTGCGGTTGCGGAAGTGCAAAAAGTCACCGCAAACCTATCGCAAACTTGCGGATTTGCGGTTGCGGAACACCTCTTGCAGTTTTGCGGAATTTGCGGTTGCGGAATTGAGTTTAAATTTGCGGTGCCCAGCTCTGACTTTAAGTGACTTCGTTTCAGCAGAGCATGGAAATAAACCTATGAAAGGGATTTGCAGAGGTAAAATTTATTTTGGTTGGTGGTGCATTTTCTTTGTCAGGGCTTCACAATGTCCGGAAAAGCTTTAACTTTGAATAAGCATGGACTTTGAAAGTTTGATATGTTTATCAAGTGAGTGGGGTTGAACTTCCTTGCGTCAGGTGGCCTAAATTAGGCCCGTCAGATTTAAGTTTGTGCGTTACAGGCTACAACTTTTCTCCAGTTTTTACTATAAGCTGACGTATGCGTGCGGGAGATACTACTTTCCAATTGCCTTCGTTTAGAAAATAATCCTTCCAACATGAGGCAGAAAAAATTGCGCAACTTGATTCCTCATAGATGTCCATAAAGTGGTCGTTATAATAGCGATATTTGGTGCTCTCCCAAACCGCAACTTTTTTAATGATGTTGTTCCGCCGATCGCCATGCAGTTTTTCTCAACGTTTTGACTTTATAAAGTGTGGTCGCTTGAGAATGAGACGAAAAGACTTCATAAGCAATTTTCTACAAAATTCATTGATATTGTGATAAATTAAGTGATCTTGTGTTG
The DNA here is from genome assembly GCA_963675345.1 of Trididemnum clinides. Classification (NCBI taxonomy): domain Eukaryota; kingdom Metazoa; phylum Chordata; class Ascidiacea; order Aplousobranchia; family Didemnidae; genus Trididemnum; species Trididemnum clinides. Next base: position 17,609,420 of record OY776301.1, read on the forward strand.
TTTTGTTCGGAGTTTAATTAAATATAGCGTTAAATTAGACCCCTACAGAGAACCGAACAATTAGCCCCTACTGAAAAGTAATAGACGGTTGTAACCGGGCTTCCTGCAGACTAGTTATAACGCCTTTCCTTTGTTGCATTGTCTTTCTTTGGTCTTTGCCCTGTGGTTAAATAAGGCCATATGTTTGACTCATATACAGTATATGACTGGTGCATCTGCTCATATGTATATGTTGTGACCACGTCTATTTTCGCTATCCTTGTCAAAAGGTGAACATGGCGAAACAAGTAGTGAATTGTCGTTTCGGCCTGATTATGCTTCGGATTTCTGTTTGGAACTGCGTGTTGGTTCCCCTGCTTGATCGTTATTAAGGCTGCTTGGCAGCCTTTATCCCCGTGAATTTTCGTTCTGCGCACGCTGGGCGGAGCTGCGCATATTTGTAAATAAAAATTGCAAGAAGGCTTCAACCGTTTTCTGTTTTTGTTTGACGAAACAGAAAGGATCAGTAGAGCTAATATAATTAGCTCTACAAAGCAACTCCGCTGGTTTAGTGCTAATTAACGACGGTATACTTGAAGCAGAAATCAAAGAGTTGAAGCCTGGTGTTGCTGCACCAAATGTGGCCATAACATAAAAAAAAATTCTTGTCAGCAATACTTTTTCTTTTGCCATTAAGTGGTATGTGAGACGTCTAGCCAATTTTAGACTTCAAAAATTGATCTTTCCGGGCTGGAACTAATCAAAGCAATATTTCTAATTTATGTATGCCCCGTTTAGGAAAATTATCAAATTTACAGGCTTTCTATAAAAAGCAATTCTTTTTGTCTGTTTGTGTATGTGTTTCAACTCTTCCAAAACTACTGGGCGTACAAGCATCAAAACTGGCACCATCAATCAAAGCCCGGAGGAGAGTGTTATGAGGGGTTTCGTGACATTATAATCAAAGATAATTGTTTTAAATTTACATTCCTCGACGAAGGAAAACCATTTTCTGCTCCAACAAAAGCCATACTCCAACTTACCAATAAATAAAAATTTTATTCTCTTCGGGTCTGAGATGACATCACAGCTAAAGGTTGATTGCACAATTTGTTCTTTGTATTTCCTCAACAACTACTGATACCAGTCGTAGAAATTCGACAAAAAGCTCTTTTGGTAGATATTAATGAGGTGCTTTCCATAAAAAAACCTCTAAAACTATTTAGGCTGAATTGACAAAGCAACAAGCAAGTCTTGTCTTAAGCATGCATTTTCTTGAACGCTTTGAACTCGCTCTAAAGTGTCGTAATGCTGTTTGGTACGATTGAAGAGAAATACAGGAGTCTCACTACTTTGATGAATTTGGAATTATTAAAAATGTTGAAAAACTCACTAATTTGATGAAATGTCGGAACTGTCTGAAACCTTTAAAATGTTACAAATCTAGTTTAAGGAACAGTCGGAATTGTCGGAATAAAAGTGAATTCTAATCAGTGAAACATATTCTTAACAAAGATAAACTCCATGATTATATAACACTGTCACAGCTATCGCAATGCAAATGTAAATATTTTGAATAATTAAAAAATTTCTAAATATTAAAAAATACACAAACACAACCAGAGTATGGGAAATTCATTTACAAGCCTCTTAAACAACAACAAAAACGTCGAAGAAACAACAATTTGTTTCTAAATAAAATAAGCTAGTTTGTGTCAGAAATTCATCTACAAGCCTCTCAATAAAATCAATAAACGTCGTAAACTCATTAAAATGCTTTTGAAACAACGCAAAACGTGTCGAAAACTCATTCAAAAGCATCTGAACAGAAAACTAAGTATTGCAATTTCATTTACAAGCATCTGAGATATGGCAATAACTGTCGGAATATCATTTATAAGCATCTGCAAGCGAGCATTAAAAATCGGAAATTGAATTAGAAACCTCTGAAATACGTCAACAAGTGTTGGAATATCTTTGACAAGAATTAGCAAGCGAGTAATAAGTGTTTGATTTTGTTTAGAAGCCTTTGAAACACAGCAATAATTGTCGGAATTTTATGTACAGGTGTGAGCAAATAATAAGTGTTGGAATTTTATTTACAAGCCTCTGAAACACGGTAATAACTGCCAGAACATCAATTACAAGCATATGCAAGCAAGAAATAAGTCCCGAAATTTTATTTAGAAGCATCTGAAATACGGCATTGAGTGTCGGAGTCATATTTACAACGATCCGCAAGCGCGTAATAAGTGTCCGAATTTTAGTTAGAACCATCTGCAAGCCAATAATAACTGTCGAAATTTTAGTAAGAAGCATTCATAAGCCATTAATATAGGTCGGAATTTTATTTAGAAGCATTAGCAAGCATATAAGAAGTGTCGGAATATAAATTAAAAGCATCTGCAAGCCAGCAATAAGTGTCGTAATTTTATTTAGAACTATCTGTAAGCTAGTAATAAGTGTCGAAATTTCACTTAGAACCATCTGCAAGCGAGTAATATGCGTCGGAAATATATTCACAAGCATCTATAAGCGCGGAACCAGTGTCTGAATTTTATTAGCAACCATTACTAAGCAAGTAATAAGCGTCGAAATATTATTTAGGACTATGTGCAAGCGAGAAAAAAGTGTCGAAATTTTATTTGGAAGCATCTGCAAGCGAGTGATAAGTGTCGGAATTTCATTTAGAAGCATCTGTAAGCAAATAACAACTGTCGGAATTTCATTTAGAACTATCTGCAAGCCAATAATAAGTGTCGGAATTTTGTTTAGAAGCATCTGAAAGTGAGTAATATGTGTCGGAAATTCATTTAGAAGCATCTGTAAGCGAACAACTACTGTCGGAATATTATTTTAAAGCATTTGTGAGCCAGTAATAAGTGTCAGAAATTTATTAGAAGCATCTGCAAGCGAGTAATATGTATCGGAATTTTGTTTACAGGCATCTGAAAATGAGTAATACGTATCGTAATTTTATTTAGAAACATTTGTGAGCGAAAATCAACTGTCGGAAATTCATTTAAAAGCATCTGCAAGCGAGTAATAAGTGTCGGAAATTCATTACAAGCATCTGTAAGCGAACAGCTACTGCCGAATTTTTATTTAGAAGCATTTGTGAGCCGGTAATATGTGTCCGAAATTTACTAGAAGCATCAGCAAGCCAGTAATAAGTGTCGGAATTTTATTTAGAAGCATCGGCAAGCGAGCAATCAGTGTCGAAATTTCATTTAGAAGCATCTGCAACCCAGTAATAAGTGTTGGAATTTTGTTTAGAACTATTTGCAAGTGAGTGATAAGTGTCGGAATTTTGTTTAGAACCATTTGTAAGCGAACAAGAACTGTCGGAAATTTATTTAGAACTATCTGCAACCCAGTAATAAGTGTCAGAATTTTGTTTAGAAGCATCTGAAAGTGAGTAATATGTGTCGGAAATTCATTTAGAAGCATCTGTAAGCGAAAATCAACTGACGGAATTTCATTTAGAAGCATCTGCAAGCGAGTAATAAGTGTCGGAATTTTATTTAGAAGCACCTGTAAGCGAACAACTACAGTCGTAATAATATTTAGAAGCATTTGTGAGCCAGTAATAAATGTCGGAAATTTATTAGAAGCATCTGTAAGCGAAAAATAAGTTTCGGAATTTTGTTTAGTACCATCTGCCAACCAGTATTAGATGTCGGAATTTTATTTACAAGCATCTGCAAGCGAATAACAATTGTCGGAATTTTATTTAGAACCATCTGCCAACCAGTAAGAAGTGTCGGAATTTTGTTTAGTAGCCTCTAAAAGTGAGTAATAAGTGTCGAAATTTCATTTAGAAGCATCTGCAAACCAGTAATAAGTGTCGGAAATTCATTTGGAAGCATCTGTAAGCGAACAACTACTGTCGGAATTTCATTTAGAAGCATTTGTGAGCCAGTAATAAGTGGCGGAAATTTATTAGAACCACCTGTAAGCGAGAAATAAGTGTCGGAATTTTATTTAGAAGCATCTGTAAGCGAATAACTACTATCAAACCAGGAAAATGCATTTAATCGTGGGAAATCGTACCTGAAAGAAACACACATCAAATACTTGCTTCCATTGATTATTCTGGTAAAGTTACGAACAAAACTATGCCTAATTGTTTATCAGGAATAACCTTGCTGACTGACGATACACGCTTCAATGAGTTATACGCAACGCCACAAGTGGTGAAACCTTTTTGTTGTGGGATACGTTCTTTATCAATTATGCTGAAAACAACTTACATGATCACATAACAGCTTACGCTTGCGAGAAAGAGGCTGCAAACTATGATAACTTTGTTTTTATTGTCAATTCTGGAGCCCATTGGTATTTAATTATTGCAAATTTAAAGAGCAAACAAATTTTTACGGTTGATTCACTCATTGTGATTTCAAACCGAAGTATCCACACATACATGAAAAACGTTTTCAGAATTTTAAGGGCGGCATATAGTGTGGCCTCCCTACAGATAATGAAAGAAGAATGGACGTTTGTTTGTTGCTCGATTGGCCCACAGCAACGAAACACTTACAATTGCGGAGTGCATGCTGTAGTTAATTTGTTTTGTTTGGCCAATAGCTTTCCACTTCCCCAGCAAATTCAATCCTCGAACGCAAAGCAGTGGATAAAAAGATTAATAATATCGAACAATTTTAGCCTACGAGATCGCCTAAAACCACCAAAATGACTGAACAAGCTAAACATGCGGTGAAAAAAACTAGGTCCAAAAAAAATCGAAGACTTGCAAATTACCGTAGATTCCGCTTAATTGGGCCGCCGGTTAATCGGGTCAGCCGTTTAATTGGACCAAATTGTTAAGAACAAAATCCAATCAAAGATAATGCACTACGTTAAATCCGCATAATCGGGCCACTATTCCGCTTAATCGGGCCACAACTGTAGTCAGACATACACTGGTTTAATTGCAAAACCGCCTTTGTAATGTAATAGAACTCAATATCACAAAGCCAACTATATTATGTAACAATTGAAAAATACAGGCGCAAATTATTTTGTCATTTCATGCCCTTGGACATGGTAATTGTTGTGTTTTGTTGCAAATTTTGTGAAGTCCCAAGCAGAGAGGCCACAAAAAGAATTAACAATTGCTGAAAGAAAAATTAGAGAGCAACCTCCAAACATTAGTCATCGCCAGCTAGCTGAGATAACTGGTGTACCAAGGACAACCCTGGCACAGATACTGCAAGACTTCGGATAATCGGGTCAGCCGCTTAATCGGGCCAAATGGTGCTTATCTCGATGTGACCCGATTAAGCGGAATCTACTGTATACAAAAGTCAATTGATGAATGGTACGGAACGGAACGGAATGGGGCTATTTGGCTCCGCCGTTTGAGCGCCAGCTGACAGTTAGGCACAGCCTTTTGGGCGCCATCCGATTTGGCGCGTTAAGGTTAGGGTTGGGGTTAGTAACTTTTTCCATTAAGACACGTTTTTAAATAAAAAAATTTTCTTAAGATTTGGCGTCAAAAAGGCCGCGCCCAAACGGCGGCGCCAAAACGTACCCTACCCGGAACGAAACGTATCCCACATCCTAGAGATAAAAACTTGTTATGCACAGAACTGCTCGGAAAATAAAGAAGATGCAAAGCAACAATTTTGTGCTTCTTGTTGCAAGTGGTATCACGAAACATGCTTGCCAAACGATAAAAATTTTTTTTGCATCAAACTACTATTGCTGTGAAAAATAGTCGGTGACAGATTTTTAAAGCTTTATGTAAATAACATTTGACAGGCTAGATTCCACAGACATTTCATTGCCGTATTTCATATGCATTTAAATAAAATTCCGACACTTATTATTCGTTTGCAGATGCTTCTAAATATTATTTTGGCACTTATTATGTTAACGGCCGCGCCAGTCATAGGAAGTTTGCCTCTACCGCCACAACTTTATTGTGGTGCTGCAGTCAGTTCAGTGACAGCAGCGAAGGGAGGAGGTTGGTATGTGTTTTGCTCCTTCTAGACTACACTATGAATGAATAAATGGCGTTCTAAAAACATAAGATATGAGGGAGTGCCACATGTACCACCGGTGGTACAGACTCTGTTTGGTCACCGGTGGTACATGTGGCGGTGAGTGATATACCTCAATGTACCACCGGTGGTACATGTGGCGGTTAACGTGTTATTACCCGCTTGCAGATGCTTCTAAATGATTTTCCGACACTTATTGCTCGCTTGAAGAACACTTATTACTGGCTTACAGATGCTTGTAAATAAAATTCCGACAATTACTAACCGCTTGCAGATGCTTCTAAATATAATTTCAACACATATTACTCACTTGCAGATGGTTCTAAATAAAATTTCGACTCTTATTACTCGCTTCCAGATGGTTCTAAATGAAACTCCGACAGTTGATTTTCGCTTACAGATGCTTCTAAATTAAATTTGGGCTCATATTACTCACTTTCAGATGCTTGTAAACAAAATTCCGGCACGTATTACTGGCTTGCAGATGCTTATATATTAAATTCTGACACCTATTACTTACTAAGAGATGTTTGCAAAAGAATTTCCGACAGTTCTTATTCGCTAACAGATGGTTCTAAATAAAATTCCGACACTTGTTGCTCGATTGAAGATGCTTCTAAATGAAATTTCGACAGTTGATTTTCGCTTACAGATGCTTGTAAATAAAATTCTGACACATAGTACTCACTTCCAGATGGTTCTAAACAAAATTGCGACACTTATTACTCGCTTTTAGATGCTTCCTAATAAAATTCCTACAGTTGTTATTTGCTTGCAGATGCTTCTCAATATAATTCCGACACTTACTACTCGCTTGCAAATGCTTCTAAATATTATTCCGACACTTATTTCCCGCTTGCATATAGTTCTAAATGATTTTCCGACATTTATTTCTCGCTGGCAATGCTCTTAAATAAAATTCTGACACTTATTACTCGCCTCCAGGTGATTGTAAATAAAATTCCAACACTTATTACTGGCTTACAGATGCTTGTAAATAAAATTCCGACAATTATTACTCGCTCGCAGATGCTTCCAAATAAAATTTCGACTCTTGTTACTCGCTTGCAGATGGTTCTAAATATTATTCCGACAGTTGGTTTTCGCTCACAGATGGTTCTAAACAAAATTCCGACTTGCTTACACTCGCTTGCTGATGCTTCTGAATAAAATTCCGACACTTATTACTGGCTCACAAATGCTTCTAAATAAAATTCCGACAGTAGTTGTTCGCTTACAGATGCTTGTAAATGAATTTCCGACACATATTACTCGCTTTCAGATGCTTCTAAACAAAATTCCGACAATTGTTTTTTGCTCACAGATGGTTCTCATTGAAATTCCGACAGTTGTTATTTGCTTACAGATGCTTGCGAATAAAATTCCGACACATATTACTTGCTTGCAGATGGCTCTAAATGAAACTCTGACGCTTATTACTGGCTTACAAATGCTTCTAAATAAAACTCCGACAGTAGTTGTTCGCTTACAGATGGTTCTAAATAAAATTTCGACACTTATTAGTGGCTTGCGGATGGTTCTAAATGAAATTCCGACAGTTGATTTTCGCTTACAGTTGCTTCTAAACAAAATTCCGACACATACCTCGTATTGGTCACTTTTAGATGCTTCTAAACAAAATTCCGACACTGATTACTGGCTTGCAGATGGTTCTAATGGAAATTGCAACAATTGTTATTCGCTTGCACATGCTTGTAAATGAATTTCCGATGGTTATGACCGTGTTTTAGAGGCTTGTAAGTATAATTCCGAGTTTCGTTACTTGCTTGCTGATGCTTCTAAATAAAATTCCGACTCTTAATACCGTATTTCATAGGTTTTTGAAAAAAGCCCGACACTTAATTGTTATTCGCTTGCAGTTGTTTCTAAATAATTTTCCTACAGTTATTGCGGTGTTTTGGAGACTTTTGAATAAAATTCCGATAGTTGTTATTCGCTTGCAGATTCTTGTAAATCATTTTTCCACAGTTATTGCCGTATTTCAGATCCTTCTAAATAAAAATCTAAATAAAAATACTTACTTGTACATACTTGTAAACGAATTTCCCACAGTTGTTGCCGTATTTCAGATGGTAGTAATTATAAATCCGGCACTGATTACCCGCTTGTAGATGCTTCTACATGAATTTCCGACACTTATTGCGGTATTTCAAAAACTTTTAAATGAGTTTCCGACACTTGGTATTCGCTTGCAGATGCTTGTACATTATGTTCCGACAGTTATTGCCGTATTTCAGATACTTGTAAATAAACCTCTGACACTTAATACTTGCTTGCAGCAAAGTTCCCTCTAACTTTTGATAATGCTGCGCGGAAAAACTAACGAGTGCGCTGAATCACAATTTTACAAGGCAGAATTTATGAAAGTCTATTACACAGTAATAGAACATAAACTACACCGAAGGTCAGTGCTCACGACCTTGCAATAGCCTGTGTCGGTTTCATATCAGGCGAGCCCTCCTCACATGGACCTATTACCGCACGTGAACATGGTGTTCTCCAAAAAAAAAAAGGTCATCGTCCTCTTTTTGGACGGAAAATACGTCTACAAAGACTGTCGAAGGCTTTTGTCACATCGTTCTCATCTCCAAATTTTTGTTAGACAATCTAATTGTTCAGGCTTCGAGACGTCCGAAAACCGAGATTTGACTGCAAACGAATACCTCGCGGAGCCCTTTGAGTTCCTGTGGCCTACTTTCTTCATTTGTGTTCAGAATTTCACGTCTTTCTTTAAGGTGGAGACTGCGCAAAGCGTTGTGGTAACTGCGCAAAATGGTCTCAGCAACTGCGCGGCCGCGCACGCGCGCAGCTTAGAGGGAACATTGCTTGCAGGTGCTTGTAAATATAATACCAAGAGTTCTTAGCGTATTTCAGAGGCTTGTTAATGAAATTCTGTCACTTGTTACTTGCTTGCAGATGCTTATAAATGATATTTCTAGACTTATTCCCGTGTTTAAGATGTTTGTAAATAAATTAGCGACAGTTAGTTTTCTGTTTCAGATGCTTTTGTACGAGTTTTGTGCACTTATTGCGTTGTTTCAAAAGCATTTTAATGTGTTTACGACCTTTATTGGTTTTATTGAGAGCCTTGTAGATGAATTTCTGGCACTTAGTAGCCAATTTCCATTTAGAAACATATTAATATATTCCTTCGCGTATTTGTTGTTGTTCAGAAGGCTTGTGAATGAATTTGATTTCCCGTACTCTTTTGTTTGTTTGTTTTTTATAATTTAGAAATTTTTAAAGTGTTCAAAATATTTGCACTTGCATTGAGATAACTGTGACAGTGTTGTATGATCATGCAGTTTGTTTTCGTTGCAAATATGTTTAACTGATCAGAATTCACTTTTATTCCGACAATTCCGACGATTCCGACTATTCCTTAAATTAGATTTGTAACATTTCAGACGTTTCAGACAGTTCCAATTTTATCAAATTTGTGAGTTTTCCGACATTTCTGACAATTCCGAATTCATCAAATTAGTGAGACTCGAAATACAGTGTTCCCTCGCTACTTCGCGGTTCAAGTTTCGCGGCTTCAGTGCATCGCGGTATCTAAAACAAAAAATTTTTTTGATTGGCTGCGTATCACATCGCTGATTGCCTGCGCGTAATCACGCCATTCTCGTTCACCTTGTTAACTGTGTCTCGTGTATCTTAGGGTTGTAAGTGTTGTACAGTACATTATTTGTAATTGCAATGCTGTACTGTTAACCCTTACAATGACAGTATCGGATTGTGTTCCGAATAAATAAAACAGAAAACATTTCTAATTTTCCGTGTTCTTTATCCTTCAGTTTTCAGAAGAGTATGCGTTCACGAATACTGATGTGCATGAATATGTGTCGAAAAGTAAGTGTTCATGCACTGTATACCTGTATTAGCCCAAAAGCGCCGGGAATTCTATAGTACCGCCACTTCGCGGTTTTTCACGTATCGCGGTGGGGTCTGGAACGCATTAACCGCGATAAGCGAGGGAACACTGTAATGAAAAAAAAGCAGCAGTTAGCAGCTACCCGTAAAGTTTTAGTTCGCTATTCTTTCGAAAGAAAACAAGTGATATGCTACTTGTGAGAAAAGATGGATACATTGCAATATTAACGTGCCGGTTGGTCCATAGGCTAACCTGTTTTCTAGTAATACAATGGCAAGCTACAATACTTTTGTACACTCGAACCATAGGCTTGACTAATTTTAACCTCTAATAAATATCAATGAAATGTAGCAAAGTTAAGGAAATTGACGATTTATCACGTTAAATCTTACAGTAATTACAACAATTATCCTCATCTTTAACACATGAACTTGGTCAATGAATCATGCTCTTAAACCATAACCTAACGTATTGTAGTAACTGAACTGTAAGCGCTTGACTTTGGGTAAGTTTCCACTTCCCCTAGCTGCATTTGTACCAGGACCAAGCTATACACACGCAACATATTTCTACCCATAGCCAAAGCATATTTCTACGCACAGCCAAAGCATATTTCTAAGTTTTTTAAAGCGTATGAAAAAAGAACGTAAATTCTGTTTTGCTTAGCTGGATATCTTCAGCTAAAATGCATGAGCATGCAGTATAAATGATTCAGCCCACTGAAGTCATGTATGTTTTTGATGCGACGATAGTCATTAAATAGTAGGCTATAGAAAACGCACTCGCAGCCCCTTACCAACTGTCACCATCGTTATTTGTTTTTTTTTTTTATTTGCCATATTTATCCTCCATTCACGAGAAAGCGAATTGTATCGCTATACTTTGGACGGTAAGTCCGCACTCGCTTGGGAGTTGCCTTTTTCGAGGTTTATATGTCACCTGTCTTCCACATAAAGGTGGGGCGTCCCGTTAAGTGCCTTGCCCAAGGACACAACAAGCGAACTTGCCGGCTTGTTCTCCACAACCTCCCCTAAATGCCGAGCGCCAAGCAGGGAAGCTGTGAATACCATTTTTTAAAGTCTTTTGGTATGACTCGACAAGGGGAATGAACCCCAGGTCTACCGACTGCGAAGCGAACGCTCTAACCACTACGCCATCGCGTCGGTGTTATGAGCTGAAACACTGTTTTAGGCTCCGTCAGGGATCTCGTTTGAGGAGATGAGGAGACATTTCTTTCAGCTGAGGCTACAAACAGAGAACTTCGCCTACATAACCTCCTATCAAGCAAAATCTTCCAATTTTTCTAGAAAAGGCACCGCTCCACGCTTTTGATAAAAACAGAAACCCTAGTTCTGGCATTAAAGTGGTATCTCGCAAGAGCAATCTTTTTTTCTGCAGTTGCATAATATGTCGACGAACGTAGAATCAACAACCGCAAGTTCTGAAATCCTTCAAATAACAAAAACCGAAATAATTTGAAAATGTCTTAGATTTTGTGATTGCCCGCAACAATTGGTATCTTGCTTTGTTCCTTTTTGTGATAGCTTTATAGTTTGTTCAATTACATATTGATAAAAAAATACTGGAGCATTCGACTTTGATTTTGAAAAAGTGCTATGCTGTGGAATGTGCTTACAATGAAAACAAAGTACGTACATCTACATATCACTATCGCTTTCCGGTGACCTTCAAGGGAACACAGCACAGCAGTCTACCTTTGGCGGTTGCAGTCTAAAATTTGCTTTTTTTGCAAAATACTTTTTTAAGACTTTTTTTTGGATAAATCAAGAGGCTCTCAAACCACAGAATTTAATGGGTAAAGGAGTTTGTGTATGCTAATGCAAATGTTCTGGTAGTGCAATAATTATATTTGCGATATGCAACGATATTGGCTCTTAAGTCTAATCTGCTGTTGATTATTTGAAGTTTTCACCTATTTGGTTTTGTTAAAATGCTCTTCAGTTATTCACTTGCCGTGATGTAAAATATGTTTGGTGAAAGCTGCGTCAGAGATCATTACGTTTGTAAAAGAATTTCACCAATCATTTATAAACGAGCAAATATCAGAGAGCAAGCCGACAATTAGCCAAGCTACGTTTTTCGCTAGCTTGGTGGAGCCATCGTAAAGTGGTTTCTAAACAGCAGATTTACGTCCGAGCAAAAGTAAGTTTCAACTGCAAGGACTGGTTTCCATTAAGCGAGATTGTCAGCCTAGCGTGAAAAATTCTTTGTTTCTCTATTTAGTTTTATGCGCGGTTCCCGCGCATAAAACTAAATATAAAAACAAAGAATTTTTTACGCTACGCTGACAACCTACGCTTAATCCAAACCAGACTTAATGCATAAGCTCGCTTATGATCCGATTACGCTTTACGCTTAATATGAGCAAAAGATTTAACGTGCGATTTTCTCTTATGAAAACCAAGCGGCGAAAAGGGGTTTTAAAAGAGACTGCAGGTACTAATTTTTCTTAAACGAGATTTGGCTATAAAATGTGCTAGGCTGACTGGCTTTGTACCCAGGGCTTGGTGTAAAGAAAAATTATGCTCGTATCACAGCTCATTGCCTCAAAAATTTCGTTTATGAGATAGAGGGAGAAAACTTACAACAACAAGTTCTTGCTTTCTTCAATTGCTACTAGATTAGGAAAAAAATATTTAGCTTATATAACATCTCGATGTGAACCAGAAAAAAAATTATGGATAATATCAATGTTCGTAATTTCATTGCAGACCGATATATGCAGTGTGTCCACAGCAAGCAAACGCTACATTCAGATACAGTCTTATTTACATGCAGAAAAACTGATAGCAGATCACAAAGAAAAGAAAAACAGTGGGTAAAAGAAAGCGGCTATTCGCAAACATCAGAAGAGTTAGAACAATCGAATTCTTGAAAACACAGAAATTCAATTTGGTCATGAAATTAAACAGTTTCGCATTCTTATTGGTGTCAAAGACGTTGTTCGCTGGTGATCTTGCTCAACTCTGTGCTTTGGATGGTGCTATTTTGTGTAATGATCGTTTTGTAGTTTAAATATAATGATCTTTTTACAGCTCAGATATGTTTTTTCTACTCTCAATGCAGCTTATCAAAGGGTATCTGCCATGCAGTACAGAGCACGAGCAACGGTGTTCTGGCCTAGTATCACGAGCTATAGCCATGATGCACGTGATTGTTTGTATTGCAGCCCTAATGCGCTAACTCAATCAGCCACTCCTACAATTCACCCACACCCCATTTAAAAAAATTTTGCTTGCCATTGCACTTATGGGACGCCACTTTTTGATTACTGGGGGTAGGTGTTTTGGTTTGCTGATGTATTTGGCACGTCTTCTGGATTAAATGTCGCGGAGCAGCTGCGTTGGTTATTCTCATCCGGAGTTATTTTGTCCCCTTTGGAATTACTGAGATTTTCACCGACGATGGACTAGAATTCACGACTTGCGTTTCCTCAAAACTTTGGGAGTCCAACACCAGGTGTCCTTTTTGTATTTTGACCGGTCCAGTATTTTCCCCTAAAGTTACAGTCAACACAACCAAAAAGCTGCTTTTCGTAAACGTTTATCCAAATGATGACTTTAATAATGACTCGTTTTTGCGTGCTTTATTGCAATTACGCAACACACCCGACCCTGATTGCGATTTATCACCTGCTGAGATCGAGCTCTGCCGCCCATTGCGTAATGTTTTTTTCGTTTGCCAAGCGAGGTGTGAAACTTTATAACCGCTATATTCATCGTACATGGGTCGTTAAAAGTTTGAGTTCGTAACCATAATGCTTAGGTCTTTGACCTGGGAACTTTTGCATTCTCATTATGTTATAGACGTCGTTGGTTTCATTTTTTAGTGAACTTGTTTCGTTTTAGTAGCTGGCCACAAGAGTGACATAGGCTATTTGTACTGTATCGTTAGGCTAGCTGAGTCATGGTGGTTATAAGCTATAGCTTTATGAGAATCTGCTTTTTCTTTGCTGTAGGAATTTAATCAATTTTTACTTAAGGCGCTATTGCAGACCCGACCCTTTTTTCATCACTTATCAGCAGCATATCTTTAGATTTCAAACTTGCAGTGATGATATTTATTTTGCTACTGCGTTTACTACAAAGAGTCATTGGTAAGGTTAAAAAGACTTTACTGCCTAGGGTAATTGGCATTTTTCAAAGTGACAATATATTTGGCAAAACTTTTTGGATCTAAATATTAACTTTACCTTAAAATGTTGTACTAATGAAAAAAAGAAACCAAAAAAGTTTTATTTAAATTACCCAAATAAAAATCAACCCGGTCGACTTGACCTCTACCAGCAAATCACATAGGAAAATCTAAAACAACCCACTCCATCGCAAGTTGGCAAACGCTCTCAGGCTTTCAGACCATGTCTATTTTGTTTACTAAATATGCTTATGCGTTATTGACATTCTCTAGGTGGCGCAACTAATCTATCAGTAAATAACTTGGTTACAGATGAAGCTGAACTGCATACAATAAAGGCGGCGACTCGTTAAAAACAACGCAGTGAGTGGATTGCAGTTGTAAGGTGAGGTGGTAAGGGGTTCGTTTCAGCCTGGCTATGATTTGTCTCGGAAAATGTCATTGGTATATAGCAGAAGTAGATCAGCTGTAGCAATACTAGTATACTGTTTCTGTGTGTAAGTCATGTTGTTGGCAGCCTTAGTTTGTAGCAGCTGATATGCTTCCAACATATTTATTTATTTTGTCAAAAATGCTTTAACCGTCTCCATGGAATGAGATAATGAGTTAATTTTAAAATGCTTGTCAATTGCCACTAAGTCATAAAATTGTGATACCGTAACTACTGTAATTATGTAGTATTATTTCTTGATGTAGTTTCAGAGAGCTCAACGCTGAACATCTTAAGGCCACAAACACAGTTTTGATGAATTGATTGTATGCCTCTAATAGTAGTAGGTGTAGGTTGACACTGCATTTCGTGTAAAATTAAGTTATCTATCTTAAGAGTCCATAAATCTCAAATAAATCAAGCTCTTTGATTTTAAATTAAAAATTTTTTGTGATTTTCAGAAATATTAAATTTACATTCTAAAGAGTTTCATTAACTATGCTGTTTGTACTATAATTTGTTTTATACTCCTTATTGACCTACTGATTAGCATTTCATTGTTAGTATTTCAAAAACTTTTTTAGAAAACATGACAGATCACCAAGAACTGATTAACGAGATGCTTATTGTTAATAACATGAGCACTGAAGAAAGGTAATTTGCTCAAGCTTCTGTGCTTCATTTAATGTTTATGTGAGACTCATTTTGTTATAGAATAGCCTAGCAGGCATACTGCTAGTATGCGTTTGTATGGTCAAAATTACTTCATTAATTTAGATATTTTGTTTGAAGTTAATTAATCACTAGTTAATTTTAATGCACTTAGGCCTTAAGTCATCACTTTGCGTGTTTTAAGTTTTGTAATTGTAGATTTCCTTTGCCTGCAAATAAGTAGTTAAATTTAAATCAAGGTTTGCCTTTGTTAATTCTGTGCACCTTAAGCACTTTAGTAAGTGATGTGTTTTCGTTTTGCTCCTTTTTCAATCATTCGAATTTAGAGTTTGCAAAGACGGTTTTAAAATATATTTGTTTTGACTATGACTTAATAAATTTGCATTTTGGTATCATAAGATAGTTGCACTACTACAGTATGTATGACATGTGGCATAGTGGATAACTCTAAAACCAGTGTTCTTTCCCTGTTGCCAACAACTTGATGCTTACCCAACAATTTTTGCCATTAGCTTCTTATCTTTTGCTGAATTTCCAAGAAAGAGTGTAAATTTTTCTGCATTCATAACAGGCGCATTAGAGAACACCAAAGAATGACGTTTCCAAACTTACGATGGTGTCACAATTTAATACATCTCTCTCTTGATATAAGCTGTCAACGTGTTGCACAAAAAAATCGACTGTGCTTACACCCAATTAACTTACCTTGGAATTCTACCGTCAAGCTTGTTAAAATTTTGGAAGAAGTTTGGAATTCATTACCAGTTCTGTTGTTTGTGTACTTTTTGAGCTGTTGACTTCTTTTTCTACATTAAAGTGAAAAATAAAACTTTGTATTTATTGTAACACGTACATTAACATAACGTTGCTCTTAAATAATAAGAAAACTGTAGTGAAAATTTGTATTTTCTATAACTCGATTGTTACATATATATCAACTTTTATCATTTATATTTTTCCAGACTGAATCATGCTCAACGACGTCGTGCAGAACAGCTTAACAGGTGGAGAGATTTTGAAAATGAACTCAATCAACTAAATCAAGAAAACGGAGTAGATATATTGAAAAAAGAAAGAACAGTGAAATTTGGAAGTTGTGTGACTTTGCTGGATGCTGCAGCTCGAAATGATTTTGATGAAGGTATACTATAGCCTTTTGCTACCTATGCAGAAATACATTCATGTAACTTGTGAAAAAATAATTTATCCCTTTCAAGGCACTGTGGATGATGCCAATTACAGTAACATTCCTAGATGGCTGATGACTCGTTTAAGATTATGAAATGATTTTGCAGTCTCCTTAACTTGATATTCATTTTGCGTTTGATGCATTGAATAAGTTATTGGTTATATTTGAAACTTTTGAAACCTTGTTTTTTGAATAAGTTATTGTTTGTATTTGAAACTTTTGAAACCTTGTTTTTTTTTATTGCATCTGCAAGCCAAATGGGTTACTATGAATCAAACTGAAAACCACTTACTGTACTTAAATATTTCTTCATTACCAAAAGACCGTTCTGTCAGTTTCGAATAACAGTACAATTAGATATCTGTGTAAAGTGTGCATACCCAGCCCTGGCATCTGATTCTTATTGATAATAGTTTTTTGATTCAGCTTAAATTTATCGGGTTATCCAGTTAACACGTATGAAATTGTACTTGTGCTGTGGTTTTAACATTGAAAGCTGATGGTTACCCATTTAAAGATTGGTTCGGCACCAACTACATGTGTTAGACTGTAAAGTTTGCATGCTTTTAGAGTAAGAATGCAGCAGTGCAGTAAGGGTTTTTTAAAATAACGAGAGACCAAGTCGATGTGGGGAGTCTAAGGGTAGAGATGCGCTTTCTAAATAATTTTGGTATTTTCACCTTTCACATAGTTTGTGGCTGTTTCTTATTGTTGTTTTTTTCATCAAAGATAAGCTCGTCACACATTGCCCATTTCCTTGCATTTCGTGATTGCGTATGATTAGCTGAATGTCTATTTTTAGTCAAAGAATTGCTGGGTCAGGATGTCGACCCGGATGAAGCAAATGAAGATGGCCTGACTGCTCTGCACCAGGTAATGTCAGCAGTAGCTATTTTCTACCATTAGACAGTTTGCCGATCTATCAAGTAACTATCACCATCCAATCAGCACCCGTTTTACATGTGCGATCTGCAATTATAAACAGTCGTGACAATTAAGATTTTATTCAAATGAATTTCTGTATAGTCCAGTTGCCATAGCAACTTGTAAGCCCTGCCCGCAAACAACTTATAAGCCTAACTGCATTTCCCCGCTCTTGGAAAACAACTACGGTAGTGTTTTCGCTCAATGCAGCTTCAGTACATGACTCTTGGTTTCAGCTTATAGCCTGGTGTTAAAAAGGCTAAAAATGCCTATCCTGTGTCTTTGTAACTGTTTTGATGTCAATCCATCATGAGGCTACTTTTCAGGCATGCATTGATAATTTTGAAGATATCGTTGAGCTCTTGCTTGATTATGGTGCCAGTGTAAACGCGACGGACAGCGAATATTGGACTCCTTTACACGCAGCATGCACTTGTGCTCACACTAACATTGCTCAAATTCTTGTACAAAGGTAGGCAAGATTTTGTGCTGACTTCTATTGGTTGGAATGTAAAACTCCTATTTTAATCATTTTTATTCATTAAACATTCTATTTCAAGATTTTTAAGTTTAAATCTGGAAAGAAAGGTTAGTGGAAGACTTGTGCTCAACCATCAAAGTCTAATCTCATGCAGCAGGAAAAAGATTTTTGTGCATAGAGTTCATGTTTGCTTTTGTGCCATGTTTTGTCAATTTGTCAAATTTTCCGATATACAGGCTCCTTTATATGGACGATATCTTGGGAGTTGTTGCACAACGATGTAGTCTCATAAATGTGGTTTACATCTGTCCTTTTCTCGTGAGGTAGTTGCCCTCAAGAGATCTTGTAGATAGAAACAGGTCTAATAATCTTGCTTTTGGGCATAATTTACATCATTCATATTTGCTTACGCTCTTAAAGCTATGTAGGCTTTATTTACTTGACATCACAAACACATTTTTGTCGATATCAATTAAACATTTTTAATGACAGGTATTCATCTTTTTACACTTGATATTCCAGCTCGGAATGACTTTCCTTTTACTTTATCGGCATACATCGTCAAGGATTATCAAATAGTGTGATGTGGGCGTTTTAAGTAGAACATTGTCACATACGTTTGTCTAAATGTAACTAATTTAGTTTAAAGTCATTTTGAAATATTGCCACCTAGCAAAACCGTGTTCCACTCAAGTACAGTTGCGTATTTTTGTTCTGCGGCTGCAGGAAATCCTTTTGTCGGTTGTTGAACTAACCTTCTGCATGCGGAACCGCTGAATAGCAGTTGCCAGCAGCATGCTGCTGACCTATAGCGTCTCAGCCACAAGCTGTGCAATCAAATAGGAAAAACTGTCCCAAAGTGCCTTCTTCAAGGACATAACAGCAAAATCATCTTGAGCTACGAACGGAGGAGAATGCGAGCAACGCTGCCATGAAATGGAACTGCAACCTGCTGAATGCAAGACTTTGAGTCTTAAATTCTTCGGTCTAATTCGCGAGTAAATTCGCTTGTTAGATAATTTGTTATAACAGTTATACTGCTTTAGTCTTCCTTACACCATTTGGTAAGAGGTTATTAATTTTGTGGTGACAATTTGTAGCCACGTAGCTCGTCACCATAAAGCGCCGACTCGCAATCGAGCGGTTTCCAGGTCAACGACCGCATGATTTATACACCTTCTCCTTGAAAAACTAAAATCGCGGTGGTGTCTTTGCTAGTGTGGAGCCCTTATGATGAAAATAAATTGCGCCAGAAATACCGACAACTCGGAAGTGGAGCTGACCGCAAGTTGATTTATGTCTGTGACAGTTTTCCTGTGACCAGAGAATAAGTGATTGATGGCGTACTACTCGATCGCTTAAGTAGAGCTATTGTATTGTGCGCTGGTGGCCCTGCATCCAGCTCTGAACAGCGTGATTTCTAACTTTGCTTCGGTGGCATACATGGCAAACTTTTATGATTGAATTTTTTTGTAGTTCGGGCATGCAGCAGGCTTGTGCACTCGACATTATCGAGCCACCCTTTCAAGGAAATGCTGTGACCTTGCAGGAAGCTTATTTACTGTAAACTGCCTTAGCCGAAACAGTTTATGAATTCGTTTTAGTCTAAACAAACTGTTAAATTTTGCTGATATTGTGTATGAGCGCTTCGACCGCCCACGTCCCATTAAAACTTTATGTAGTTTAAGTTTCTAGGAAAGTAAACATTTTTGTGGCAGACCTGTCTAACTATGGCTATTTTTTGATATCAGTTTGGATGAAGTTATGGCCATGAGACTTTCATGATTCATCAATGGCCTCAAACCAGAAAGAGCTCGCTTGGCCGCGGTCGTACATTTGTTTAGCTATCTGAACGGTGTTTTTTTTCGTGTATTCGTGCATAGATACATGTACTTACGTAATCCAACTTTCCTCCAAAGGGGGTTGCAGAGCCAGCACCCTTAGTACTTTTCCATGAATCTCACAATCTCCGGCTACTTCTGCTAACTTAGGTGGTTCAATCAGAGTCAAAATCACTTAGTCTTGAGCAAGCTTCTTACCGAATGACTTTTTCGAAACCATATCAAACTATTGTACCGCAAGCATTAAATGTTGTTTTCAGAGGTGCCGATTTGCTCGCATTAAATGCTGATCAAAACATGCCTTATGATATTTGTGAAGATCAAAAGACGTTAGAATACATTGAGCAAGCAATGGCCAATAAAGGTAAGACTATTATAATTCAAAAAGATTATAATTATTTGGAACGGTAGTTTAAATATCAACTAATAACCAAACTGGCAGCATGCTCTTCCTGGGAATGACTTCTCTGTCAAATTTTCCGTGTACCCAGTTGTCCTTTTCCATGGACTCGGTGGGTTTGCTTGTACTTTACCTTCTAATGTCTGTTTTCGTGTTTCATATTGAGTTATTGCTGTGATTGACGCTCTTTCTTGAGGCCATGCAGTCCAGGAGCATGGAATCCCCTCATTTCCTGGTCCAGTGGTCGCATATAGAAATAGAGATGCTGACAAGAACGGCATCGAGTCAGTAGTAAAGTAGAACAGATCGAGATAGTTAGTGTCTCCAATAAATAATGTCTTATGTTTCTCACAACACTTTTCACTTGGCCACTCCTGTATCTGTGATGTAACAATGTTTTTGTTATTACGTGATTGCCTGCCCTGTTGATAAATAATTTTTAGTGTTTAGTAATACAGGTAGTCTTTATATTTTTATGTTGTACAGTTTGTATGTCACATTATTAACATCTACCGTGTTCTGAAGAAGCTCCCCGGTAACTAAGGGGAGCGAAACGTTAAATTTGAACAATAAATTTGTCGAAAGAACGAAGTGATCAGATTGAAATATCGTTACACTCGACATACGAAGAATGCCTGCTATAGTTAGTGTTTTGGGACAAATGACGCTGGAGAATTCGTACAAACGGCGTTTCGATTGGCTGCTGTTGGATTTTTATTAGTAGCAGCAATCGAGCATTTGCTAATTTATATTTAAACTCTGTTTTGAATCCAAGTCATGGTATGGAGGCAACTTCGCAGTATTGAGCTATGAGTGCTTAAAAAAGGATATTGGCAGTAACTTTAAGCATGTTTTGTATTCTGCTGGAGATCCAAATTTTTTTTATTTCTGTCAAAAACTATTTGATTGCAGACATTGCTTTTTGTTTGAGTTTAGGCTCAAGAGTGTTCATTCATTTGACAAGAAAATGCCGTTCGCTAGACACTTGTAGCGGCATGCGTAAGAGAAGTCTTCGCATATCAGTGCTTTCCTGCAATTTCAGTCTCGTGAATATTCTAATTTTAGCACTTGATTTCTGTGTTATCATTTCCTTGAAATAGCGTTTGATTGATAGAAGGAGTGACAAATGTTTAAAAAACTTTTGTTTCATTATTACATCAATCTCATTATTCCTGTTTCCTTATGTTGCAAACCGTATTAGGCTCCGTTATTTTCCAGTGATTTTTTTCAGTTTAGCTATAAATAGTTTTTCTTTAATTAAAGTATTGGAAACGGTTATGATCACTCGTTAAGCATCGATTTCACGACCTAAAAACAACGCTTGACTAGTATTGCCACCAATGAAAAAAATAACCTCTGATTTTGATTGTGTTGTGCAAGATAGCACCTGAGGCTAGAGATGAAAAATTGTTGCTAAATTTTGTGTAGCAACCTGGGCTTGGGGATGTTCTTTGCTTTTTGTGTTATAAGATTTCCTTAATTTTTTTCGTCATTTTGATATCAGTCAGACCGTTGCTTGGTGGGGTGTCTATCACAACTTTTTATGTCAGAAAAAAGCGTTTTCTTGTTTTGACCGTAGCTCTGCTTTGCAGGAATTACTCAAGAACAAATTAACGTAGCCCGTCTGTCACGAGAAAAGGTGATCATGAAAGACATTGAAGATTTTATCGAGAAAGACGGAGACATTGCGATCAAGGACAAAATTGGAGCCACTGTTGTAAGTGAGCTTGGTAGTTTTCGACTGCGCTGTTTCTTACCATGTAATATTGTGATTTTTGAAACAAGTTTGATAGGAGAGACGAACGAAAATAGTAATGTCTCTCCCTTACATGACCTAGCATATTAATGGACGGCAATGCACAAGAATAAAAGCAAAACCAGATCTGGTTGCCTAAGGTGAGTTGCCAAAGTTAATCCACGGGTCAATTTGGAACTGGGTACCTCTATGTCACTATATCAATCACGGTTGCGTAATAGCGCAAGATTTTCTGTCACACTCTTTGTGCTTTGTTAAGTGGATTTTAATTGCGGGAATGACCGCGTCATTACGTAACAGTAAACGCGTCAGTCCAAAGCAGCTGCTTATCAATTGTGGCAAAAGTTCAAACCGAAAAAAACCGCATCTTGCTGTTTGAGGCACGCAGTTTAAATTCATTTCGAGCAAGATACACATGCAGCTGGTAATGTCCGACGTTTTACTGCCATCTGTCACGCTGAAAGCGAGATGATCAATGAGCTAACACACGTTAATTAACTTCTTTGGATCGGAAATGAACTGTTAAACAATGTGATCACACGTACAAGCAATATTAATCTTATTAGGATAGCACTTTTGCTTTTGTGATATTGCGCTTAGGCAAACTTCTAGTCGGTGCGTTTTAAAGCAGCTTTTTTTGCGCAAATGCAATTTTGAATAAAGGCTGGTTTCCACTAGGCGTAGATTGCAGGCGTGGCGTGAAACATTTTTTGATTCTCTATTTAGTTTTATGCGCGGCCACGCTTGCAATCTACGCCTAATGGAAACCAGCCTTTATGTGATGGCCTATTTTTTCTCATACGCGACGTTTTGAACTACACCTTGAGCTCTGGATGCCTAAGGAAAAACTGCAGTGCAAATGTAGCTTTTAGGGTTTCTTTGTAAAATCTTGCGCTCATAATTTGGCATTACTGTCAAACCGAAATTAAAATAGCGCGAACATGTTGTTTTTTGGCAGTTTTGGTCTGTTTTAGCCCATCTCATCAAATTTTATAATCATAGCTATTTTGTCAGCAAAAGTTGTTTTTCAAAACTATGTAGAAAAGCACATACGTAATATCGCCTAGTTTGGCTTAATAGAAGTGACAGTTCAGAACAGTCTTCAGTGTAAAACCTGTATATTTTTTTTATAAAGCAACCGGGCATCGAACCGTTTGTAATATCGCTCCGGTTCGGGTTTAGCAATATTTATCTTTTCACTTCTGGTTTTGGTGCAATGCTGTATAAAAATTGTGACTATGATTCGGTAGTGGTTCACCAATGTCAAATTTTAGAGGTTCGAGTTGGGGTTAAGTTTAATTCTTAAAGTTTCAAAATCGGTTTGGTTTTGGTTCGGGTTCAAAGAATAACGAATTAAAACTGGTTTTCGGGTCATTGTTTTGCCGGTTTTTTACAACATTTTCAACGATTTTTGTTGTCGTTGCATTTCCCTTTTTTGTGCCTCGTATTAATATACGAATTTTGCTATTGAATCAGGTGGCCAGAAATATATAAAAACCCGAACTCAATTGAAGTTTCAATGGGTTGATGACCGTCAAAAATAAGATAATAATCTTTGCTCCACAACGCAATAGATTCAATATTAAATCAGTACTTTTAGTTTGTTTGTAAGATTTAAGGAAATTATGTGATAACCTAACAACCCTTATGAATAAACAAAAAATGTTTACAGCAAGATTTCAATATTATTTTGCTTTGTTGCTCCTACACGAAATAATATTTTTGTTAACTTATTGTTTGAAATCGTACTTTTGGATGTCATGCAAAGTTCGTACAACTTAGGCCGCATAATATGCAGTTGGGTTGCCAGTTTTCTGAAGGATCTGCGGAACTAGAGGAACCGTTTAGATGATAGCGCTTGGGTTCAGGTTCAGCAACATTTAGTTTTATCGGTTCAGTTCCGTTTGAGGTTCAATGCATTATAAAAATTGTGGTTCAGGATCTGTTCGGGTTCACAAGTGTCAAATTTTAGAGGCTCAGGTTCAGTAAAAATACACGATTGATACCGGTTTTTGGTGTGGGTTCTGTTCGATGCCCAGATACCAAAATGGCTGATTAATTTTATCAGTGAGCTTTTCTACTTAAATATTGGCGACAAAAAGCAAATTTTAAAAAATCTACGTACTGTTGGTCCAAAGGCCAATTAATGTATTTACCGGTATACCCCCACAGAAAGTAATGTAATGCAAGAAATTGCGTACCATTGCATTTTGGATAGCTGTAATATAAAAGTGCGTCATATGAAAGTGTTCACTAGCCAACAGCAATTAGCTACTACTACTTGGCAACAACAGGTATCATTAAAAATTTGTTTTCACCTGTTCGCCTGTTGCAAATTGTGCTTTTTGCCCACATTTGTTGGATGCGTTTAGTTGCAATTAAAATGCACGTTCAAGATTTGACATCATGTTGAAATGCTTTCACCGTCGTTAGCATATCGCAGCAAAGTAGAAGAAATTGTTGACATACAGCTTCCAGAGGAATGGTTATAGCTCCCAACCGTTTTGTTTTGGCAGACTTATTTTAGTGTCGACAATTCATTCCCTGGCCTCGAGATATTTATTGGCTACTCGTTGCTTATTCAAATTAAGTGCGGTTGCAGTAAGCCTATTGGCAACTGATTTGAGGGCTTGCGTAATTGAACGAAAGTTAACCAAGAAATCACATTGGGTGAGACGTTCTGAAAAAGTAAAATTTTTGCATGACTCGGCTTTGACGGGAAGCAGTTTTTGAAGTGAAACTCGTTGTCCGCTAGCATGCTATTCGATCATCTCTAGAAGCAAACTTTGGTAGTTTCGTTGTGACGAAATAAGCGTTCAATAATTTGTTATGTTTTGCCCTAAATGAAGCCAACCAAGCTTGCATCAGAATGCTTTCAAATATAATGATAGTTAATGGGAGCAGGCCTTTATAGTTATGACGTTCAAGTGGTCTGAAAACTGTATCTGCAGTAGCGCGTGGTAACCGACGTCAACACCTGCTTTGACGTCTTGTGACGTTATGGTTTTGAGTAGTATAAAGGAAAAGAGTGGCAAGTGATGATTGCAAGTTGTACAATTACAAGGAATGAGAGTAAATTATGACTGAAGGCCTACTTAATTAGTCTGTCATACAACTGTAATTAAATGCTCTCATACTGCCTGGTACAAAGCACCTTTTTGCCATTAATCGTGATTAAAGACCTTATAAAATGATCGAAAAGTTTCATCATGTCCTTGCTTGAACGTTGTAAATGGATTGCTAATGGTAAAAAGTTTGAAAAATATGTATAGCAGAATCTTTTTGTGATGCCCTTTTTAGCAGCGGGGTCACGACAAATGAGAAACACAAAAACTTTCGTCAATCGTGTTTTATCCCAACTGATTGCAGGACAATTAGCATTTCGACCATTTTTCGGTTCAGAGCGGTTTCTCTGAAGTGAGTGCAAAAAGAACTTGTTCTCTATAACCTTAGAGGTGTTTCCGTGAGCAGACAATTAAAATATGTAACTAAAATAACTTTTTGAACTTTTGTTTCAGCTTCACGTAGCTGCTGCGAACGGTTACATCGACTTGACCCGTTTGTTCCTACGTCACAGCTCAGTTGTTGTCAATGAGCAAGATAAGGATGGCTGGACTGCCCTGCACGCTGCTGCATGCTGGTGTCAAGTACGTCACTAAGAGTGTATTTTGGGCCCAAAATCGCCTACACTGCTGTAGAACCAGTCAGCAAGACGCTTTTGCGCATCATAAGACCATACAATAGCTGTGTCACGTGTTATCCATTATTCACAGCTTTACGTCTTTTCTGCTACGCATTGTTTGCAGCTATATTTAGTTTGTGAACAGGTCGCTACTTCTGTATTGCGAAGTACATGCACTTGGCAGCAACATGCCCTTTATTTATTGTGATTTTTACGTAAAAGTGTTCCCCCTTTTGTATGGTTCTGTATAATCAATATCTAATTTCTGCACGATAACCTTAAATTGATTTTTAATGAATTTTATGAGCAAAAAACGACTAAGTTTTTGTAGTCGCGTTCAAACTGTAGCTTACTGCAACACATCAGTATTTTTCTGTATGCGGTCAACTTTTTATATTTTGAAACACAGCTTTGCCTTAGTATAGCTACCTACATTTTTCGATCGATTTGTCAAATGGCGTCAAACTTTGCTGAATAAGAAGCGGCATAGTTTAGGACAAGCAACTAAAACAGTGGTTCTCAATCTTTTTCTAATCGCGAACCACTTGAGGGTTCCGTTCTGTCACCGCCTACCACCTCGTTCCTAAAAACCTATTCGATCAAATATCATTTTAATCACGAAACGACAAACAATAATGCAATGGCTGCATTACAATTGCGATGAAACCATATTTTACACACTTTGGATCATATTTTCTCTTCGACATAGTGTTATATCAAGTGAAAGTTTTATTTAATACAGGTTGATAAAAATTAGCCTGACTTGTACTAATGTGTTGAAACAAAATTGGTTACAAAAGTACACGGATAAGTTAGAGGATAGTCTTGCGCAAAGTATTAAAGAAGCAAAATGCACTCAATGTTGATACTTTACTTTTTATTGATAAACTTTCACAAAACTTTAACAAGTTTTGGATTTAATGACTAATGTGATCTTTACTTTTTATCGCTTCCTTCATTTTTTTTGGCATAAGTCCTTGGTTAGTTTCAGCCGCCACAGATTTCTGACTGACCTGCACAATGCTTGCATTAGCTGTTTGGGTAGTTCATAGTTGTGGCGCATTAAAGATTGGGATAAAGGGCGATGGCTTTCACGAAACGGTATCACGAAAGCAAGAAATATAGAAAAAAGGTCTTCATGTCTGTTGGAGACCAAAATAGGTGAACTTCTCACTTTGTAGAAGTTGATCTCCAAATACACGGCTTTCAGTTTACAAAAAAACAAAACATTGATTTCAACTCACGTTCTACTGAAACATTTTCCGATGCTGGTCACAAATCACACTGGATAATATATTTATATTGAGCTCACTTAATGCTCTTTTCCCCCTCGAAATTATGTTTCTGAAGACCTGTGACCCATAAGTACAAGGTTTTGAAAGAGTAAGAATGCGACTCCGTTTTCTTTATGGAGTATCTGCTATTTAAAAATCACGAAAATATCAACATGTCTGACTCTGTACTACATATCAAAAAGAACTACTGTATTCTAAAACACTATTGACGCAGCCAATACATTGTGTAAAGACGGAAACAATAACTTTAGTAAATTACTTTGCACTAGACAGCACACGGAAGTGCAGGAATTTATTAACTGAGCCCGGTAAGTAAAAGCAAAAGCTATGAATACAGTTTTTTGTAAAGAAAATACAAGGTACTCGCATACTGCAGGTTGCGAACCACTCCACTAGAATGTAAAAGTTGACTTGTAAATCACAGTCTGATACAAAAGCAGGTGGCTTGTGGTAGATATACGCCGCGTCAGCCAGGGCTAATCTTGTATCAATGTTGAAAAATTGACATCAAGCAACATTAGCCTCTAATTACACGGTGATGTTAGCTTTGGTATCAGCTGTTTTTCTGTCCCTCAAAAAGGCGTGTCGCAGCTATTTTCCTACTCGGTTACAATACTTGTAGAAGCTTTCTGTGCGGACAGAACTCGCGACTCCTAATCGGGCCCGAACCCTTGTTTCACGCATAGCTTGCAATGTTTTCTGCGTTGTGTTTACCAGTGAACTACATGCAGCTCATAATTTTTGTTAATTTCAAGCAATTAAGACTGATATTTACTTCAAATCATATCAAACAAATCAAATATGATTTCGTCAGCTAGTCAGAACAGCGAATAGAAACCAGAGACTTTAGTTTTTTTGATTTCTAAGTAAAGGAGTTTTAAGGTACTTATCTAAATCGATTTTGCGTGCATTTCCAAATAGTTTTACGTAGCGTCAATTCAAATTTAATTTTTTTTTTAGATGGAAATAATTGAAATATTGGCCGTTGAATTTAACGCAGACCTTTCCATAAAGAACAAGATGGGAGAGATTCCAGCCGGTAATCAAAATCAATTTATATATACAGGGTGTCCATAAAGTCTGTGTACACTTTTAAAAATTAATAACTTTATTTGCATTTGCGATAGAAATAATCTGTAAAAAGAGATAGAAAGAAGAAAATCTCCACTTTTTAAGGCTATGATAAAATTTTATTTAAGTTTCCACATGTCCTCGATCATTAGCAATACAAAGGGTAATACGATTTTGCAGTTCACGGAAAACATTTGCCAACTGATTTACAGTAATGCCTGAAATCACATTTATTATTTTAACTTTCAAATCTTCTAATGAACTAGGATTAGTTGTGTACGCAATTGTTTTCGCATGTCCCCATAAAAAAATCTAATGGAGTCAAATCTGGTGAACGCGGAGGCCAAGAAAATGGTCCACCCCTTCCGATCCATCTGTTAGGAAATTCTAGATTTAGACACTCACTAACACGCAGAGCAAAGTGGCAAGAAGCTTCATCTTGTTAAAACACTGTCATTGATTTTGTCGTGAAGAATTATTCAATAACTACACCTAAAACTAGGTACATGAAACTGTATAACACTTTTTACAGATTATTTCTATCGCAAATATAAATAAATTTTTGAAAATGCACACGGACTTCGTGGACACCCTCTATTAGGCCTATGTTATAGATCTTTCGAAGTATAGCTTCTTTTTCTTTTCACACTTTTGTTATTACTAATTATGCGTTGTGTTATCATTTAGGGGCAGAGAGATAAAAAACCTAATTAACTATATTAAGTAAACTTTTCTTGAATATTAAATAAATTAGTGTTTTATTGATGCGGTTAGTTTTGGATTTTTGATAAAGTGGACATGTAAAACCGAAGTTTGATTGATTTGCGAAAACTACTTTCTCGCTTTCTGTTATTGCCGCGGCTGGAATTTCAAATTGCTTTTGTGCAAAACTGTCGTTTTTTGATTGATTTTATTGAAATTTTCTGTTTCAAAAGCCATAGACACCTTCTGAAATTAACGCCAAATTTGCGTTTTGTGTTCACTGAACGCTTGCGTTCAAGTGCTTTACGTCACAGTGCACTGCGTAAGATCAAGCATGTAGTTTTGTATCTGTGAGGATTTAGGCAACTTGCGTGTTTTTTACTCGAAAGCGGCTGCTTTTTTGCCGTATCGACGATATTTGCTAGCCTTACACGAAGTGTTCTGGCGCTAAATTTATGTCAAGTGTGTATCGAGTATATTTGCATTAAGCCAGTAGTGGCGACTTATCAAAACTTGTGATAAGCCATCGTGTATAATTTTGTGCATTTAGGCACACATTCTACTATTTTTTATTGCGTTTGCATAGCATCGTAAGCACGGTGCATAGGCGCAGTCAAGTGTGACAGGTTTGTGTCAGCAGCAGACCTTAATCGCTGCACATTGTCTGCATTGTTGTCAGTTCAACTGACTATTATTCAAAAGCCACAAACCGTGCCCCCGTTTGAACGGTCTTGTATTTTAGACGCAGCTGTGACAATTGGCGTCCTACGTTCTGTTTTGCGCAAAACGACCTTTTTTTGCTATTAATAGGCAGTTCAGGATATGCTCAATCGCTTGAACTAATCGTAGAAGCAAAATATCGTATAGCTGGTTTTTAAACACTGCTTTTCCGGTTTTCGCAGGAAAAGTAACAGTTTATTGACGCATCATCAATATTTGTTGACGTGGCTATTTAAACAGTAGCTTCCGGCAGGAAGTCGGACATTTGCGTAAATCGTGGCGTAACTTTCACAAGTTCAGAAGCGTTTTTCAAACAGGCGTTAAACGTGATGACAGTTTATATGCATGGTATCACTATTCATGCATAACAAGCAATAGCGTTGTCGCATAATGTTATTTTTCCTCTATTACGCCCGGCACATTTCTCGTACTATAACTGACACAGGGTTAGCCATTGCTGATATGGAATAAGTATACTGCGGACCTAATGCTTTTTGTGTCAGGCTTTGAATAAGAAAGCTTCAGGAGGTCGTGCCTGACTGTCTGTTGTTTCGCTGCTCTTTGAATCCTTTTGATCTTGTCTCGCAGATGTCACTGAAGATGAAGACATCAAAGCACTGCTGCAGCGGCTCCTGAAAGCTCAAAAAGAATCGGTAAAAAAGTCCAAAATCCGAAGGGGCCTGAAATTAAACGGAAGTACTCGTGGCCCAGGCACGAGAGGGTGAGATTTCGTTTCTACATACTTAATTCTAGGACCTAGAGTCCAGGCGGTAGAACTTTGTTTACCTGGTGGACAAGCAGTTCGTCGAATGCCAGCTAAATCTAAACATCCAGCTTTTCAGTCAACAAACTCTTGATGTCTGTGGTTCAGTGGCGTCGTTAAGAGATCGAGTTGCTCGGAACGGTCTCGAAAAATTTCGTCGTCTAAATTTTTGAAAATACTGGCTTTCATCAACTGTATATTAGACATGACTTATTTTGGAGACGATCTGCTAGGCCGTCACTCGCCGGTGGTGAGCCCCCCCAACTGATGTTACGGCCGTACCAATTGATACTGTATGCGTCTTCAAATCAAGTTCACTTTCGCCCTAACATGCTCAGTGCTTAAAACCCAAAGGGATGTCTCAACCTCTAGGTTACGGTTTTTGTGTATTTTTGTTATACAGCATTGTATCATACAGTATATTTGGTTTGTGTAAAGCTTTCAAAATATGCCGTTCAAACAGTCTCTGCCTCGATATCTTAAAAACGTTATCAATTTGCATAACCTTGGCCATCTTGAATCGATCTGTTCTTCATTCACTTCCGAATAGATACAAAATGGCTTCTGTTTACCAGCCAATTCAAACAATGATTTTGTGGGTGTTTGTCCATCAATTAGCTTTACAGTATGTACTCAACTATCTTGAGACTTGTAAACAATAGCCTTCTGCATGTTTGAGTTTGGTCCGTATAAGTTTCTTTTGTAGACTGGCTTGTTTGTTTGCGCTTGAAAGCGCATAGTTACCTGGCACAGTACAGTATGAATTAATTGTTTTTGCTTGAAGTGGAGCTTGTATCTCTGTCTGGCTGCCACCTTCATAGCTAGTTACTGAGACTAGTCAGCTTACCCTCTCTCATCTTTGTTTAATCTAATAATTGTTAAGTTACCAATTGATCAGGGCACTATCAAGCGTTGTTGGGTCCCTGCCGCACAACCACTAAAAGGAGCTCTTGCTCTGACCTGTCTTCCTGATACCATTGCCCAGCCCCCTTTTTTCCCCGATTCGTAATTGAAACAGTAAGATAAATCCATAAAACGATACTGCATAACAAAAACCACTTGCCGTTTTTGACAATTTATTTGCATATTTACGTACACTCCGAGCCGAACGTTTTCGGCTGGCATCATGCTTTTGTCAAAGCATCTATAACAGTGGTTCCCAAACTTTTTTAAGTCATGACTCACTTTTCAAAACATAAATTTTTGGGTCTCACACAATTCTGCATGTACTTCGAAGTACTTCGAAAAAAGTGCAGTGAAAACAAATATCTACTCAAGATGTTGATTCACTTTTAAATTATTTGAGACAAAGCATGAAGTAATTTAAATTTTGAATGACTTTCGAGACCCACTGAAATTACGCCCACGACCCATCAGTGGGTCGCGATCCATAGTTTGGGAACCGGTGATCTATGGTATCAAATATCAGGACTTAATTGTGATATAGAACCAAAACTTTAAATATTAATGCAGGCGTAGGCCTTACACTACCTCAGCAAGTCAGATTATGAATAGAATTTGAATTTGATTTTGAAGTAAATTATTGTAACATAAATATCGCTTGCAACTGGCACTGTCTGTACTTTGTAATTCAACCAGAAAATGGTCTTGACAACCGATCATCTAGGCCCTTCGATTTAAACAGTTTTTTAGTGACAGGGCAGGCCAGCGCAAAAAGCTCCTGGCTAGCAAACGTAAGATCTTCAGTTCAATCAATATTCTTTTGGTTTATGTGCATTTATGCTTTTGCTAAAGGCACTTGAAGGCAATTTCTTCGTTTGTTTGCTGCAGTTGTGATGGATACAACTTGTGCCTGATCGCCAGCGGTGCAGGCAACTCCAAAACCGAGTCGTAAGCGCTAGTTAGGCTAGGAATAACGTAAGGTTTTCCTGTGGCCAGAGGATAACATGCAACTCATTTTACTAGGCAATCCTTCAAGGACAGGAAAAGTAAACGAGATAAAAAGAAAGGAATTTCAGCAGTTGAGGCGAACGCAGAAGCTGAATTTTGGCACAAGGGCCAAAAGAGCGATTTGGTATGTTTATTAATAATTTAGATTTTTTCCCAATACCAAATACAATTTGTCTTGTGCATCGTTATCCCGAGTCATATATAGCGATACTAGCACTGGCGATTTGTAATGTCCTAAGCTGCAACCAGCTATTTATAGCCTCGTTTGTCTTATTTCATTTTAATTGTCCTTGCAGTATTATTACGGAGCAGTTATTTTTACAAATTACAAAAGTCATTAGTGCAATAATTTGGGCATTTTCTTAGGATTGAAAACATAGCAGATCATTAATATGAACTTACTGCGCTTGGCATTACTTTAACTTATGGCCTGTTGCGTTGTTTTTTGGAGAAATCTGGAAGCCCGGATTATCGTGTATTTCAGGACAATCCAGTACACCTTTGCTAGACTAAACGAAACTTTGTTGTCGATCAGCCTTTAGGACGGTTTGTCCATATTCACCATAAATCAGGATAAAATTTGAAGTCTGACTTAGAAAAGTCAAACTTATGGCCTGGTTTTACGACCACCAAATATACGAAGGATTGTAAGCGTATTTTCAACCAAACAAAAAAACACGGTCTATGTTTGTAGAACAACCAATTAAATATCGTCCTTTAAATATATCAGCAAACACGCTATACTGAAACAATGGGCAAACACTATCCCTAGTTGCTTTGTCCAAATCTTTTCTGCCTCAGCGTATTTCTTCAGCAGCAAAGGAGTTGACAAATATTAAAGTGTTTACGAAACTTTTACAATTTGAATTGTGAGTTTGACGTCAACAAGCGTAGGATTTGCTATTGACCTTGCATTTTTGTAAGACTTGCACTGTTATGTGACGTGACGTCAATAGATTACTCACCAAATAAAAACATATTTTTTACTACACCTGTGCGTTTCACTACTGTGATTAAAGCGTCGTTTTCCGTCAAAAGCTTACATTTTCACGAAATTTTTAGCCGTCAGTCAAGAAAGGCTTCAAAATATTCGCACTTCCCAAGCTGCCAAAGGCTCTTAGTCTTAGGTCTTCCGGAAAGGAAAAAGGCGACAACAAAAAAGAAAAATAGAATGTTATGGTGAGAAATGGCGTTTTTGCCAGATCCGCTTGGATTCACATTTTGTAGTTTCAGTTTCTTTTCAAGACTTGCATGTGAGGCATGACTTTAAGTTTTGAACGTTTACTTTATTTTTGTTTGGAAGCTAGTTAAAATTTGAGATAAAGATGCATAATGCTACCATCTGGGCTGCAAGTTTATCTTTAAAATGTTTGCATTACTGTGGCTGCATATCCTGCAGTAAAAAAGGTTGGAACTGAGTATCCTTCCATTACAAAGTGAATCGGCCAAGATGCAAACGGAAAAGTACCAAATCGCTTTTTTGCTGTTGCATATAAATATTTACAAAGGTTTTTATCTCGGGCTCTAGTATTTTCTTCACTTTACTGGTTATTCCAACAGGTTAACGTTGTCAACTCGTTTTTTTGG
The DNA here is from genome assembly GCA_963675345.1 of Trididemnum clinides. Lineage (NCBI taxonomy): Eukaryota > Metazoa > Chordata > Ascidiacea > Aplousobranchia > Didemnidae > Trididemnum > Trididemnum clinides. The sequence continues at coordinate 17,642,881 of OY776301.1, forward strand.
TACATGCTCGTTACACATTAGTTAAATATTTTCGAGAAAATTCAAAATCCCTCTCCCTTTTGTTTCCAAGCACAACTTATTAATCTAACGCCTATCACGGTAGCTTGCAGTACTGCTTGCTGTAAAACGTTAAAGATTGCGACCCATTTAGTAATTTTGAGTCGCTCATGGAGATATGACGTATCATTGGTGTCTGCAACGTTGTTTACCAAATGACAAATAGCTCATTGGTAAATGCGACGCTTAGGGGCATAGAGCTCACCTCGTTGTCATTTGGATTCTGCAGTCATTTGAATGCGGAAATAAACTGTAGCGATTTTCAATCGTCAGTGTTGCCTTGTGGTCATCATTATCATGACTTCTCTTTCGTGGTTACCCACGGGACACCTTGCATGGAACCAATTAGAGACATTGCAGCTCTGAAGTTAACACGATTTCGGGCTAGGATTTTCAACCATTTGTTATTCCATCTGTGAATTTGTCTAACTTTGGTGCATTTTTGGCACTTTGGTACCCAGCTGATTCAGTTAATACGTTTAAAAAATTATTACTAGTATTTTCGTGTGTTTTTTTCCATTTTGCTGAAGGCTTTTAATTTCAAAATTGCGTAGATGGGGGTAACATTGAAAAAAGTTGTAAAACTTCCAGGGAAACAAGGCCACACTTCTGAATTTAAAGATGCAGCTGTCTGACTTAAAATGATATATACTAATAGTTTTTTCACAAACAACACTGAATTGCTAATCTACAAAACTTTTGACTTTCAATACTCGAAAAACGATCTTAATGCAAATTTTTGGTACAACTGCATCAGTGATAGCCTGCTGTTATTAAAATTTGATACTCGATAAAAAAAGTTTTGATCTTCAACACGAAAATGCACCAAACGTTTCTTGTAGCTACGCTTACCCGCAAACATGCCCTCATCATATCAGCTGGCGTGAAGTCAAATTTTTTGAGTGGCATTTCCAGACTCACTGTGGATGATAACGAGAATAGAATGATTTTCAGTATTTGGGCTGCGTACTGCAATTTTTATCCAAAAGATGAAACTTGCTTTTCTCTAAAATACTATGCAACTGTTTAGTAAAATACGCTTTTATTGTCCACTTACAGTTTGATGCACACGATTTCTCATGACTGGCTGGTCAACCAAGCGAATTTCAAGTTGTTTTTGCTAAAATTGGATAAAAATGACCGTACGTGTTTTTACGGCACCCCGTCAGCAAAAACTAGCTCAAAAAATAATTTTGAAGATGGAATAAAGATTGTCTATAGGTCCTTTAAGGAAAGTTAAAGGCACGGCTAAAGTTTATGAAACGTGCTGGAAAGAAAATTTATGGTGATATCATGCGCCTAACCAAGCGTTGGACTTGTGGAAAGACCGGAAGATGGACTGTTTTGCATGCGGATGGACCAAGGGGAATCAGCGTGTTGGTTAAACCTCACGTTTTGAATTCAAGCTTCGACTTCGCTCTCAGAAAAAACGTGGGTGGCTGCGAACTGGAAGACCGTTACGTCAGTTGCAGCCTCCCAAACATTCCTTCAACTTATGTTTGAGCAATTGAATAACTTTATAAATCATGAGACATCAAGTCTAATCTTGGCTTTAACTTCGTATTTAATTTAGTATGAAAGATATTGCGGCTCAGTATTGGTCTTGTGAAGTGCTTTGACAGCAGTTATGCAAACGCTTGCGTGTGGTTTAGCAATTTCGCGCAGTTTTCGACGAAGCTGTTTGGCTGGCCTAGTCGAGTTTTTTTATGATGCATTTTTCAATGCCTTTTTTCGGAAATGCTTGCCTAAAAAGGAAAAGCAATTTGTCAAATATTGACCAAAAGTTTACCAGCAGAAAATGGCTTCTTGATTTTGTTTTGGTTGCGAGCACGAACCAAGCATGTATTCTTGGAAGGAATTTCTTTGGTAATTACCAATTCACTTTGAATCCCTTGTAAGCGTGCTTCTTTGCACAATGGACTTTCAGTGTAAACTGCCTTTTTGCCAATTTCTTCGATCAAGGTTTGCATTGCTGGTAGCACGATGAGGTGGTAAGATGGCTACCGAAAGCTTTAATCAGCTTTCTATTCACGGGTTTGGTCCTCAAGTCAAACGATTTTTTGCTTGTCTTGAGCTCATTTCATTGCTGTTTCTCAATGCTTAATTGCGTACGAGTCCTGTTTCGGGGCAGTTCCTTCAGCTTGGCAGAAGCTAGTTGCCTCTTTTATGGCCACGACAAGATGAGCTCGTAAAGGGCATTATTTTGAAGTGGATATAATATGTGCAGCAGATACGAAACAGCATTGCCGGGAAAGTTACCTTACAATATTCACTAAATCTGAATCTCAACGAGTTTTTCATAAGTCCGTATAACGGTACAGTTTCACCTCGTTAACTCAGACAGCTGGGGGGGAAGGGTGTCCGTGTTAGCCGATTATCCGACTTAACCGACGGCCTATAGACCATCGCTTATAAACATGCCTAGGGTAACGAAGTTTAGTTAAAAATGCTGTTATTATATAGGCTATTTTGTTTTACTACATTTACCTTCATAACATGTAAAACAGCAGATTTATTTATTTATATATTCATTTATTTTTGTTTATTCAAGAAAATCACTTGACGAAGGCTACGTTGGGCTAGCCTAGCCGAGCAAACAAACCTGTAATGTTTTTTCCATTTTTTTCTCGGTCATGGTCCAAGTTAACCGATATCCGGCTTAACAGGGTCCGTGTTACCGAGGTGAAACTGTACTGTTTTGAAATCCGAGTTTGGCTTACGTCATTGTTGAAATAGAGGCGCAATGTGGTATGAAACAGGCAATCTCGCACCGTAAATCCAATCAAGCACAATGACCACGTTAGGTGAGGAACAATCCATTTTAAAACAATAAAAGTGCGTACCTCAACACTATAAGGCAGATTGTCATTATTGAGCATTCAAAAGTTGCTCACCTCTTACAACCTTTGTTTTCTTCAACAGCTATTAGAAGTAACTGCTGCAACTTGTCTTTATTACTTATGTTATTTTGTCGACACATGTCATGCAGCATGCCTATTTGTTTTCTACTTTTTTCGCATGCGTTTTTTTTTGAATACTTCTTTTATAAGCATTCCAGAGTATATGAAAAGAAAGCATGCACTATATTTATTCGTTAACTTCATTGCCAATCTGCGCGAAATTTGTTCGATGTAGTCCAAGAGCCAGTGACGTTTTTCTTGTGTCATAAAGTACAAATGGTTTGACCACATCGAGTTATTGACGCCACCCAACTATTGTAAAACATCCGGTTTTGTGGTGCGCTTTTGGGCTTTATGAGGGTTACCCACTCGCCAAATTGAGCGAAATGAAACGACTTATTTAGGTCATTAAGTTTGGTGAAATGATGAGTCAAACGTTAGGCAAATCAGTGTGGAAAATATTTATCAATTTCTGGGGCTTTGTCCTTAATCAGGTTGCCATACAGCTTTGGGCTGAGTCAGATTTGCATTTTTTCTAAGAAACAAAGCCTTTTTCGAGAAAAAATCGTTTTCGGTCGCGATAATTCCCTAACTGCCACACTGTGGCGCTGCAGTCACTTTCGTTGTTGGCAGACCTAGTTTGCACCAGCTTTTCTGTTGAAACCTACGCTATTCTGCAAGCTTTTTGCTGATCTCGATACCACCAGCAAGTCTGCTAATTTATTGCTTCTGAACTCTCGCTCTGTCCTTGCTGTGCTTTCTTCTCTTTTGTCATTTCTTTTTTTATACACTGGCATATCTTGCTGGAAATTTGCATCCTCTGTATCCATTGCATTAACTGCAATGGATACAATCTTTGAAATGATGCCTATCTTCAGAATGTGCAGAATAGAGAATCGTTCGTGCAGCGCCTGTGGTCACCCGACTCAGAACACTTCTCATTCTTTCCTGTCTTGCTAGGAAATCTTTACGTGTCACTCTCTTCAGCAACTCTTTTCCTTTGTACGACCGTTGATCCGTGCTTAAAGAGTCGCCCTGATTTTGGGCTCTGTGGTTTACCACCAGGCTCTTACCCCAGAATGGTTCGCTTAGCAACAACAACGACACAATTTTCTGGTGTAATTTCGTCTTTCTAGCTTAATGAATTTGATCGAAAGTTTGTTTTAGCGTTTTCGATTTGTGTTATATTATATATATATTAATGGATTCTTTTTTTGCAGCTCTTTCACCATTCAGATGCTAATGATGATGAATCGTCGCTAAATGGCGGTAGTGATACCATCCAACGAACTGTTCAAAATAACGTCACTTACCAAAGTGACGTTTTTATGCCGGATGAATACTCGAGGAAGAAGCGTTTTTCGCAACCAATTGAAACCACGAAAGACTATAAAAAGAAACTAAAGACTTCAAGGCTGCGTTTTAACAGCGAAAAACCATCACAAAAAAGCAAGACATTAAATGACCTTAAATTGCATCGGACTGTAAGCGATGGGGGGAATTCTGTTATTACACCTCAGGATCTCCACAATGGAGACATCATGGAAGTTTATAGGGAACTGAGCGGGAATTCAAAGTCGAAAAAACGGTATTGCGTCATTATTTAAGTTCTCGTTTTGTAGCGTTCAAGCTGCCGCGTACTGTGAAGCAATCGTTAACATGACATCTTGCATTTATGCTTGAATCAGCACTTATTTAATGACTTTTTCAACAGTTAGATAGAGATAGCTTAGAGAAAGCACATTTTGAGTAGCAGCGATAAAGCGTGGTCATTTTTGCTGTTTGAAATCCTTCGCAAATCACGTAACTTACCTTCAGTAGGCCATCGATTCATTTATTACTGCTACAAGGTTGATTTTTAGTGCTTCTGGCTGTTCCTCGGCTACCTGATGTCAAAAAGTCGCTTTTGGAAAGATTGTTTCGAAGACAAAAGCTATTTTATATCAGTGCAATTTCTATTCAATTACATTTTTCATTGATTTTCTTCAGTTGTGCGTGGTACGTAATCATTGGTTTTGATTTCTGTTTTATTTTTTCTATATTGTTGATTTAATCGTTATTACGATGTATCACTGCTTTGTAAGTTATGAGAATGTTTTGTATTTTTAAAGGTACGCATCAAAAGTAGTGAATGAACTATTTTGGCAGACGACACAATATCAGGTGATTTTTAATTTGCAACGGACAGCCGTGGTAGACCAGAGAGAAGGTAAAACCCTCTAGTCACCCCACTAAGATCTGTCATTCGATTAGGTGTTCAGTAAACAACCTTGACCCCAGTAAATACGAGTTATATATAATTTTTGACTGTTTTTACAAAAATAGCCCCTCCTTATTTCAACAAGGAGAGAACGAACCTATTTGCCTTTTTTTTTATCAAGTTTCTGGTGAGCATATATTTTTTGTTATGAAAGATTCACAAACAATCTGAGAGTCCAGTTTTCGCTTGTATTCCAGTTGCTAGCTTGGTTCGTTGAGAATTTTTTGGCTGCTGCATTACATCTGGCATTTTTTCATTCTTACATTGTGTGCAGCTGTGGCTTTATGAATGGACTTCGTAATGTTTCCCTGCTGGATATTTTATTCCCAGCGTTAAATTAAAGTCTTGTACGATTTTTCCACGTAATCAGTGGAAATCGTAATACCGAAGCGAGGTCAAAATTATCCTTTGTTTAGACCGCTAATCCAATAGAAAAATGTAAAGCTGTTACCGTCAAAATAAACTTCACAGACTTTTATTGTTAGTTTCAAATGATGTATTACTTTTATTGCTTGTTTTTTTAGGCTTGTACTGATTTTTTTTCATATATTTTCTGCCTTGTTTCAATCGTTTTTTAAGTATTTAAATAATAATATACAGGATTGTGCTAGCTTGTGAATCTTGTTTATATGCCTCACAAAATGCTTTTAGCCCTAGCTAAAACAATCCAATGCACCAGTATTCTTGTGTTATCTAAAAGTTTAAGATCTCGAGAGGATTTCTTTTTGCTTCAGTGCGCAAAGCAATGATCAGTAATTCTTTGAATACATTGTGTTTTCAAGAAAGGCATTTGCCGCAATATCCGCTTTTTCTTTTCTGCGTCGCGTTCGCCACTTCTTGCAGCCGTGGATACTAACGCTGCTCTTTCATTAGAAGCAACTTTTGCAATCATAGTTTTGTGATGATGAAAACTTAAATCAACTTTGTTAAAATAGGACTGCTCATGGTTTCATAGTGTTTAATATATTTTCGTCTTTCTTCGGCTGAGCGTAGCAGCAGTTGTAGATATTCAGAAACTAAACACGGTTACGCATATTTAATAATTGTGTCAATATTTGTGCAACGTTGGAACACCTCTATATTTTTTGACGAAATTATTTTTCGTTCAGATTTCAAACTATATTTTCAAAATAAACTTTTTCGCCGTAGTTTGTCAACTAATGCGTGTTGCTATTATTATTATTGTCGTTGTTGTTGTTGACAATTGCGTGGAAATAAACTGGTCGTTTTAATGCTTTGTTTGTAGCATTAGTTGCGAAAGCACACTCCTAGCATTATTTTTCTTGGAAGGCTTTTGAATCAACAAAAAGTTTATTCCAAAAAGGTTTGCATATATTTGAAAGATATTGCTGTCACTGTTCGTGACAATGGGTTCTGACTCAAGTATTTCCCCAAGTTTTAAAGAGTTGATAGCATTTATATTTATGTCTTAAACAGGACCTTTTTAAAATTGATCTGCTAATGTTACCCCTTAAAACGGTAGCTCCAAACCTTTTCAATGCCATTGACTCTTCTGAAAACTTTGCTGTTGCTGTGAACCCCTGATTCATTAACCGGCCTTAGTTATTCTAAAATAGAAAAATCCCCATCCACCGTTGTTTTCGGTATACACCCACATCTGTCGGTTCTTACTGACGCACACAAAAGCCAATGTGGTATGTACCTCACTCAAATGTTGTGGACCTTTGGAAGTCCAGCAAGAACTCTGGTTAAAAGTCACTGCTTTAAAATATATCATCATGGGCAAACCACTCCCCTCGTGAAACTACTGAAAATAGGGGCACTTTAAAATGTGTTCCCCTTTTAAATGCGCATTAAAGATCCCACAAAGCTATCGCCCAAACCGAGCTTTTTTCTAACTTTTTACTACAAGCTCGACAATTTTGCTGAACTTGAATAATATCAATTACGGAATTAAGGTCGTTAACCAAGTAACAAAAATCGAAAAAGTTCACACCACTAATTTAAGCAGGTGGGGGAAGTTTTTTGAATTTGACAGGCCGGCACAATGAGCGCGAAAACACAAATTATTACGATGCCGTAGCATCAATCAATGCCATCAAGGAAAATTAAAACATGAAATTACACTTATTATTTATTTTTACTTCACGTTGAACGAAACAGTTGCAAAGTTTTTTCCCAATTCATCACAGTTAGGTTTTAGTATGGTTGCGGTAATTCTCAGAATAGATCTGACATGTTAATCAGTTAACTGGGGTCAGTGTCGAACTTCGTTGAAGTTCATCACGCTAAATGTCTGCTCACATATGTAGCCTACTAGCAGCAAAAGCTTTTCCTGTGCCATCTTCAGCAATTTTTACAATTTGGTTTCACTAAGTGAAACGTAAGATTTATTTGGCTTTAGTGCGTTAAACTATTCCTTTTGCCAAAGTCACATTGAAGGTCAATCAACTCCGATGCAATTCTTCTGGACCCAGAGGTGGATTTAGGGTGAGACAGCTGCCTAGGCCCCCTTTTATGGAAAATAGCAGCCCACTTTCCACGCATGTCCGATAAGATATTTCAGCACTTCAAAATAGCAGTAGGTCTAATCTCAAAAAAAGGCCTTCACCGAGAACTCGGGCAGTTAGGTTGGCACCATAATTTGGAATGAACACCAGCTATTTCAACCCTTCGAAATAGTGGTAATTTAAAAAAAATCTTCATTGAGAACTTGGGCCGTTAGGGGGCCCCTAAAGTCCTTAATTCACCGCTCTCCGGGTCTCTTTCCAATTTGTACCAAAAACCAAAGACAATCTCACATATATTCTGATTTTTTCAAAATCGAAAAACAGATGTCAGAACTCTATTTGCACGTTGTATAATTGCTTGCTGTATTTGATTTACTTATTGAGGAACTCTTTTATTGTGGCTAGTATCGGAAAATGAAGAAATAGTTATTGGGCTTTTGCCTTGAAAATAACGTTAGTTTGGTTTTGAAAGCTTTCCCTCTTGTACACATTTCGTAATTAAATCAATCTTCCGCACGTTTTGATACGCTCAGTACAAAGATCTGAAACAGAAAAGACAAAACCAAGTTTTGTAGAATTTGTGACCAGTTGGATTGCATCGTGCTGCGGGCTGTAGTATGCCCAGCTCTGAATTAGTAGAGGCGAGCAGCTGCATTTACGTGGGCAAGGTGCAAGTTGCGCAACGCGTTTCAAAATTATTTTCTGTCTTTGCGGAGGTTGCGCTACGCACGAACAAAGACAATTTGCTCTTGCGCTTTATTGCGCACTACCAAGAAAAAATACCATTTGCACTTATTTGCGTTTCGCTTTAAAGTGTTACTAATTCTGAAAAGCGCAATTTAAAAGTAGCCAATCGATTTGCATTTCCTTATGAATTCACAAATAAAAGTGTAGGCCAATTTTTTGATTAGTTGCTAATTGTAGAACTGATAAAATGAAAGAAGATCAAGTTTAAATATAGTTGCTTCCATTATTTCATTGTCGAGCACGGGTTAAGATGACTTTGAGAAGCAATAATTGTATTCCGAGTTTAGCTTCAATAGATCGGGTTTTCCCAATTGGGTCTAAAATTTACAAGAAAGGTCATTTTTGATTACCTTTCAAAATTTTGAGCGTTTTGTAACGGTGAAAGATGGAAACAAGTGCAAAAATAAACCTCAGCTTGTAATCAAACAGGGGATATTTTTGATGGAAAACAAAATTTCTGTTATTGCTGAGTCGCAATAAAGATGATTTTTGCTGCCATGCTATCTTCTATAGCTTTGGATTTATGCTTTCAAATGAACGCACTCAACGATGATGTTAACGATCTCTAATTCTTTCACGTACAAAGAAACTGCGCTTCAACCGTTTCAAGTTGCACGATTGCACATGCTTGGTTGGGTGCTACTATAGCGTGAGGTCTACCGACATAAGTCACCTACCGAGATGCAGGGTGAGGTCTACCGCTTGATTCGCATCTACCGAGGTGCAAATCGCGTGAGGTTTGGGTTAGGGTTAGAACCACTGCCCTAACCCTAACCTTAACCCTAACCCTAATCTTAACCTTAACCCCTAACCCTAACCCTATCCCTAACCCTAACCCTAACCCTAACCCTAACCCTAACCCTAAACTTAACCTTAATCGTAACCCTAACCCTGGAATGTATGTGTGGTGTTTGGAATTATTATAGCTATAGTAGTAAGTGTGCAGCTATAGTGTGGCTATAGAGAGGGGAGGGATAAATAATTCATTGGTAGACCTCACGCTATAGTAGTAACCGGAGGTAGATCTCACGCTATAGTGTGGTAGACCTCACGCTATAGTAGCACCCTTGGTTGAGTTCCAGTCACTCAAAAACATCTGCTTGCGAAAGTTGTCCTGCGCTATTGTCACTAAAAAGTTCTTTTGCGCACGATGCACTGCACTTGATCTTGTAAAAAAAATTTTGCTTTATTTCGTCGCGCTCAAAAAAATTGCTAGATAGTCTCCTGCTCTGTGAATTGGCGCCAAGATCCAAATAATTTTCCCAAACTCAACCTCGGTTTGTTTAATATGCGAGACTTGGTCTTGTGAAATTTTTGTCCACTAATTTTTACTTGAATAAAAATCGAAATCCTTGGTAAAAAATGCAGATTTAAAAAATCATGACATTACTAACCCCATTTGTGACACTTTTCCCGAGCTGGTGATGAATTTCCGGTTTCTAAACCTAGTAGTTCAGAAGAGTTACAACACACACAGACGGAAATGCACTTTAAAATAGGTCACAGGTAAGGGGATCTTCAAAGGAGATGTTGCGGTTCGCAAGTAGTCGCGTATGCAGAGGTGAATTAGTGGGATAAAGGGCAATGGCTCTTCCGCCCAGCGGTTTGAGGGAAGCAAAAATATGTAAAAATAAAATCATTTTGATGGCGAAATTCCCAAAAAAAGGTCTTCATGTTATTTTGGATCAAATTGGACAAAATTCTCACTTTCAAAACGTCGATCTCCAAAAACATTTATGCACCCGTCAAGATTTCAGATTTGTGAAATATGGTGTATGCCGAGAAAACTTTGGGTATCTCTGCTATGGATTAATACTAAATTTCTTTTTAAAGAAATCGATGTGGTCCTCGTAACATTTACAATTTCAAAGTTAGCCAGCCAGTGAAAAAGATTGCATGGGCCTGCTGTAGTATAACCAACAAAAGGTTTTCCCGCGACCGGAGGATAAAAATATGCAATTCAGTGCAAACTAACATGGATTTTACTTTTTCGTTTTGCGCCTTTATTGATTGTTCTTATTGAGCAATTTCCTCCTACTTGAGATAAAAATGTGCTATACTGGCAGTAGTGGCGTATTTAGGAGGATGAAAGGATAAATAGCGATGCTCCCCGTAGTACACTAGCAAATAGACTAAAAGAAGCAAAATTCTCGGTTTCAAAAAGTTGAAAAATGCCTTCACTTTTTTTAGATAGTTTGCACCCCAAAAATTATTTGCAAATAAGCCAGAGGCGGCAGTGGCCTATTGAAAGCTCCTTCAACGGTTCGAGCCAGTGCTAAAAGAAAAACGGGAGACACAGAGGAAACGTGCAGTAATGGCTGGTAGTAAAAAAAGGAGCTCCACCATGAAGCTGAGAATTCGTTTTAGAATGCCCGCAAATTGGGAAAAAATTGATGGTTTGATTTTTTTGCAGATAGGACCGCTTTCACTTCAGATGCATCTGAGCTTCGTGTGGGCTCAATCTGTCGTTTGTCTATTGTTCTAGTTCTACTTCTACAAGCGCAAAAGTTTTTCTATGCCGGAACATAAAGATATTAATTTAAATATTAAATCGAACAAAGCAATTATGGATAAGGAATAGAGAGAGGATAGTTTTGAGTAAATAGGCTTACTCAGCAATTCCTATTCTTTTCTCGAAGCTTTTGTCTGACACTTTTTAAGAGAATTTGTCAGAAATAGAATCTAAATGATGAAGTGAACCACGTATATCGAGACGCAGTTGACGAAAAAGAAAAAAGGTTCCATCTTGATTGGTAAAAGGGAGCGACCAACAAAACGAGCAAAAACTAATGTGCGATTTTTAGGCCGTACACGAATTCCTCTTGTTTAGATCAGGGGTGTGCAACCTTTTTGCTATTGCCGGCCGCATTCCGTTTACTTCTAGAAAGTACGGCCGCCAGTTAGTTGAAAACTTTTGTGTTGCGGTAGTTAAAAGCATCATGTCAAATAATTTTTAATGAATTTATTTGATGCAAAGAATTGACTGATTACAAAGTTTGCAATTCATCATACATTAATGATTCCCTTGGTTTTGCATACGAGCAGATAAGCTTGCAAAGTCGGGTGTCTCGTTGGATACCATGAACCTTAGTTCAGACTTCAAATTGCTGTCTCATAATCGGGTTCGGTACTCGTTCTTCAGATACTTTATCTTTGATAATGCTGATTCGCACACATAAGTGCTTCCAAAAAGAGCATGTATTTCTCTTGGCAATTCTCGTAGCGTAGGATATTTAACTGCACTTTTCCAGGTTTCCAGCAAATTTTCTTCGTCCTTAAGCTTTTGTACAAGCTGCTCATCATCCTTTATCTCTACCAGTTCCATTTGAAGATCCATTGGAGCACTTTCAGTTTCCACCAGATGTGGAAAAGCAACAAGTCCTAAAGTTTTTCAAATCTCAAAATCTTGAAAACGGTTTGAAAAATCCTGCAATACTGCATCAAAAACATTCCAAAGAGACCGAATGGAACTTTGTCAACTTGTATTTCATTGCTGACAATCAGAGCCGTCAATTGTGGGAAATGGAAGAAATTATGCTGCTGAAGATGGTTTTTGAGGAGACAACATTTGTCTTTGAAATTCAGTACTTTCTTGTGCATGAAACAAACTGTTGTTCCTTTTCCTTGCGGACTTTTGTTCAGATTATTAATGTGCGTCAGAAAATCCACCAGAAACGCCAAAGATATAACAAAGCCGTTGTTCAGTAAAGGACAGTCTTTGTTTTTTGTAGAGTAGTATTCCACTATTTCTTTGCGCAACTGCAGAACACGGCGAGATGTTTCTCCCTGAGACAGCCAACGAACTGCGATGTGATATAAAATAACCTCGGCAGACGTTTCGCTCAATTGCAAAAGTTCCCGAAATTGCCGGTGATGAAGAGCATTTGAGCGAATGTATAAAATAATGCAATTCACTTCTTTTAAAGTGGTATTTAAAGCAACAGATTTGACACATAGTGCTTCTTGGTGGATAATGCAATGAAGGTTAGTGAGCTGTTTGTTATCATATTTTTTGATACATACTCTAAAAATCTTGCCGCAAAACCTTGTAAGTTTCCCGTCATTGCAGGCGCGCCATCTGTGCAAATGCCACGAAGATTTTTCAAGTCTAATCAATTGCGAAAACATATATTTTTAACTGCAACAAAAATATCTTCTCCATGGGTGTGAGAAGAAAGTGTTTCCATGGAAAGAAGATCCTCACACAGATCAAAACGTGGAGATAGAGAACGTATGAATACTGTTGGTTGCGCTAAGTCCTTGATGTCAATTGATTCATCGACAGCGAGTGAAAATAAACTTGCTTCTTTGTTAACCTTTGTCTGAAGAGAAAGAGTCAGCTGTTTGGCAATATCATTTTGACGGCGTTGAATTGCCTGTAATTTAGAAGCCCAGCTAAAAAGCAATTATTTGTAGACCACGCCGCCGAACCGCGAAGCACAAACTCATTTTAAATAAAAGCGAGAATTTATTGAAGTTTGATCACCTGCTGGATTAAATGGAGCATGACCATTGAGCAATGTTATTTTTTTAAAGAATTAAATTGCGTTTCTGCCAGACTTCTCGAATCAGGCTTTTACACATGCTGTCGACGAATGCGTTTTTGCATTTCTTCTATTTTGCGTTGATATACGCCGTTTTTGCATTTCTTCTGTTTTGCATTGATATACGCCGTTTTTGCATTTCTTCTGTTTTGCGGTGATATACGCCGTTTTTGCATTTCTTCTGTTTTGCGGTGATATACGCAGGCATTTGCTGCTATATCGTGTATTTTTAATTGTATATGCGCGGCCGCACGAAATTTTATTGACGGCCCCAGGTTGCGCGCCGTTAGTTTAGATAAATTTGGTTTGGTTGTTTTGATGTAAGTGGCTTCAAGGGCGGAGAGATCAAAAGAAGTACGAACATGGGCATGATGGAAAATTTCCATCATTGTACTCACGTACACATGTCGGGTTTTAAAAAAGATGGTGTCCTATAGCGGAGAAAGAAGTTTCGGATTTAAGGCTTCTGATTGGCTTGCAAGAGCGGGCGAATAGGCTTTGGTCTTGAGAAGTAAGTCCCTGAAGAATGGTTTTAGGTACGTGCTGCTTAATCCTCTGTTGTGGCCTTTGAGAAGTACGACCCACGTACCGATTATCACAGTGGCACAAAAATTGATAAACGATGTTGCTTTGATATAAAGCGGGTAGTACATCCTTTTGTGCTGCAGGCAGAAGTAGTCTGGTGGTGTAGACAATGCGTGGTTCAACTGCAAAGTAACAACGTTTGACGGCTGTTTTAATTTGCCGTTCGTACCTCATCGAAACATTGCCCAGCCATGACAAGTGAAGATAAACTGGGCATTTCTTTTGACCTAATTGTGTTGGTCTGTGAAACTGATGAATTTTTTGGTTATAACAGTGTTGATTACAACTTCAAGATAACCGTTGTTGATCAGGATTGTACGAATGTAGGAAAGTTCATTTTAAAGAGCAGATTCCAAACAGATCACTAGAGCTCTGAGGACAAGAGTCGAAATCAGATTGATCTTCCGTTTCATGGGGCAAAAAGAATTCCAGCGAATGTATTGGCCAGTGGAAGTCGGCTTTCTGTAGACAGATGTGACAATTTCGTTGATCGTTCTTTTCTATCAGGACGTCAAGAAAGGGCAAAGTCCGATTGCATTCCTTTTTAAAAGTAAATGGAAGCAATGGATCGAGAAAATTTAATGTAGATGGGAGAGAAACTCATTGCATTCGTCTTTGTCGTTGAAAGCTGCAATAATATCATCAATGTATCGATAATACATAAGGGGGGTTTTTTGACTCTTTTGAAACGCAAAGCTTCGTAACAGCCGACAAAAATGTTAGCAAGAGATTGGCCAAGTGGAGAACCCACAGCAATGTCATCTATCTGCCGGTGCATAACATTATTGAAACTGAATTAAACGGAGGAAGCAGCCGTTTGCATCAGCTCAACAAAAATTGTACGAGAAAAAGGAGGCGGAGTAAGTTTGCAAAGAAATCAGCGCAAAATTCAATGGTTTCTGTGAGTGGAACGTTAGTAAAAAGGCTGCAGAAGTCATAAGAGCAGAGAAAGACAGATGGAGGAAAGTTGAAAGTTCTGACCTTGTCAGCAAAAGTAAAGGAATCGGAAATACAGTGGGTAGAATAAAGTGAAGGAACAAGATCAATAACAGACGTAAGCCATTGCGTTAATTGATGCTGTGCTGAGCCAGTCATTGACAATATAGGATGTAAGGGTACATCTTGCTTGTAAATTTTCGGCAAACCATATATTCGGGGCCGTTGAGAACCAGTTGATCGAATCCTGTTGTAAATCTTGGATGGAAGAAGGCCTTCTTTCTTGACTTGAAGTAACCGTCTTTGAATGTGACCTTCAATCTTCGCAGTGTTGTCTGTTAAGACGGTTACATCGACTCTTCAAATTTGTCTAAACAAAAGGAATTTGTGTGTGGCCTAAAAATCTCACATTAGTTTTTGCTCCTTTCTATCGGTCGCTTCCTTTTACCAACCACGATGGAGGCTTTTTCTTTTTTCTTTTTCGTCAACTGCGTCTCTATATAACTGACTCACATCATTATTTTTACTATATTTCTGACAGATTCTCTTGAAAAGTGTTAGACGAAAAGAATATGAATGAATAGCCTACTTTCTGCAATTTTCAAATTTTGTACCACGAATCAACACCTGTTCTTGCGGGTGCTTGAGTAGATAACGCCATTGCAGTGCATTCAGTTACTAAATTAACTTAGCAAACTGCAGAGAGTGACACTGTTCTAACCTATCAGGTCTCTTCAGTGCAGTTGGTGAACGACAAGAAGCTAGAGACTTTAATAAAACATAGCTTAGACCAGAGCTACTCAACTAATTTTGACGGGAGTCCAGTTGGATAGGTTTAGTACTTCCAGAGGTCCAGAAATATTTTTTACTTACAATGACAAAAAAGAAACCCTCATAATCAGTAAATACAAAAAAATATTTAGATTTTCTCTTAGTCTACCCGCTCTACGAGTCTACACTAATCATCGAAATCAAAAATAAAATGAACTTAATGTAGTTTATTTTGCCGATTTTGTGAAAAATGAGCATTTCTTGTTTTTAGCCAGTTCTGAAAGCTTGGTCCATAGAAGTAACAGCAAATCATAGGTGGTGGTGGTGGGGCGTTTGGTCTTCGTACCACACAGTTGGCTATCGTGTGCTGCAGTAAGATCTGCCAATACAATACCTGATTTATTGTTTTCTTCAAAACGGTGTTCAACGTCACAGGTTAGTTTAAACACTTGATCGGTTATGTATTGACTACGCCTGAAGCCAGCTTGTTTATCAGGAAGTTGGGGGTCAAAAACAGGTTCTTGACGCCTCAAGAGTAACCGCTAGAAAAGCTTGTAGGAAACGCTCAGCAGCAATATAGGCTGGAAGCTCTTTCAATTATCAGGTGCTTTGCCAGGTTTTGGTACCCAGATAACCGTGGCAGGTGGCCATATTGCGGGAATTGTTTGGTAGGTGACGCAGGCAGTGTAGAATTTTTGAAGCCACGTATCACATTTGGGGCCGCAGTGCTTTAGAATATATCTGACGAGATATTGTCTGGGCTTTGAACTTTACCTCACTTGATCAGTTTAATTGCAGAGGCACATTTGGTGGATAAGAGAAGCATGACAAAAAGACCTTTAGTATTGGGAAATAAAAATTTTCCTGTTTTTCATGCTGATGGTGTTGTTTGTTAGTCTTTTAAAGGTGGTGTTAGCCAATGCTAATGATGTGCAGTTGCACCGAAGGCGCGAAAATTTTTGCTATTTTGTTTGAAAATAACTTAGTGAAAACAACTTAACAAAGATTGGTAAAATGGGAATGGGCTTTTTCGCAAACTGTGGCGGCACCTACTATTTCTCATCCTGGAGCTTGAGGTCCAGATTCAATACTTGAAAGGTCAGGATTCGGACCGCGGTCCGCCAGTTGAGTAGCCCTGGCTTAGACGGTCACACTTGTGGGACCTATACTAGGTCCAGTGTAGTGGATGGTCTGTCAGTACTCTGCGAAGCCGTATCACTCGCTCTTGTCGGTCACCAACTGCACTGAAGAGACTTGATCGGTTGAAATTGTGTCGCTGTCTGCAGTTTGCTAATTGCATTGCTAGCCACTTGCATTACTGTAAAATAAACTTGTTTTGAGCATTTTACAGCTTGGTAGGAGGTTAACGAGGCTCAAGTTATTTAAACCCGATTTCTCTACTAAGCAATTTTTTAGTACCTCAGCAAAACTCTGTTTGATAAAAGACCTCCTGATGATAACTTTAACGCGTGAAAGAGTTTGCTCGAAATAAATAGTTGCCACTCTCACCATTGCTCTTTGAGTATAGCACAAAATTTGGATAAATCGGAAGTTCTTATCATCAATTTTTATTTTAGAATTTGCCTCCAACGCAAAAAAATTAGGGTAAAATTTTTTCTCTCTCAAGAAATTTTTGGGCTGGATACGCGGTCACCGGGTCTGGAAAATATGTTCTCCCAGGCGAAAGTTCTTCAGGGATAGCGGTGTTGAAATCCGTTTTTAAGATCTTTTTTCCATCCTTCTTGTTTCTATTTCCCTATTTTTTTGAAATTTTGTGAATTTTAGGCCTTTTTTGATGACACTTTGTAGGTGTCACTGACTAAAATGAAGCTGTTATTACTCACGCAGTAGATCTTTTCAACTATCATCCTATTTACCCTTAACAAAAATTAGCTCCACTCGCACTTTACATTTCACAGCAGAAAAATATTGATATTTACCAAAGAACAGATAGACTTACTAAATCAAATGGTGGTAGCATTTAAAACAATCGATTTCTCAGCGACCAACTTATCTTAAAACAGACGTCAATAAACTTTTTCGGACCAGGCCGAATATCTGGAAGAACTGAAGGTATCGGGCCGGGTGTCCATTTTGCTTATTACAATAAATTATAGCGAAGTGAAATCAATAGGCGTACAAACTACTGTCTGAAAGTGTTTGTCTACAAACCAGTCGTGTAGTTACTGTGCTCGTCTATAAACTTCTTTTGCTTACAGGCAATAAAGATATTTAGCAGAAAAACTGATGGAGCTATGATCAAAGTTTGTGAAAAAACATGCAGCCAAGGACATACAGCCAGTTACAAAAACATACAGCCAGTTGCAGCCAAGGATGCAGGTGGAAAATAAACTGAGAAACGATCCAATTTTTTTCGAAAAATTTGATGTTTCGTACGATAACGTTTGACCGAAATATTACAGGAGATAAGCTTAGTCTACTTTAATCCACTTTTTAACGTCAATTTCGCATCTCAAGCTGCGGAAGATAGACATGACTGCCAGTAATATTTAATTTCTTACTAACATATAATGTTCCAAGAAAGAAGCTATCCTCTTGGTTGCCAACTGGGGCTCCGTGGGGTACCAAGGGTCTGGATAAAACTTTTTGGAGTTTGCAAAAGATTTCAGTGTGGTACACTGCATACGGGCTTTGCAGATGTGGCCAGTCAGAAGTTATAGGTGTGGGTAAACACCGAAAGTATCCGCTGGTGAAAACCTTTTTTTGATATATTTCAACAAGTATGACTAAGTAGAGATCAACGATCTCATCCAAGTCTTTAAAAGTTTCCATGGCATCAAAAAAATTGGAAAACACTAGGCTAACAATTAACGTAAACGCGCGGAAGGCGAGAAAGTTTTTACTAGTTTACTCAATAATAACTTCACGTCAAAATCGATTCAAAGATATTTTTTGGACTGTGGCTCTAGTGCCCTTCTGGCTGCGTTCAATATCTGGCTAAATTTTACGTTTAAAAGTGCATCAATGAGAATTATTGGCAAATATGAGAAAACGAAGCGGCGGATTTCTCGGAGAATCCACAATTTAACCTTTTATGAATATTTTTGTTTAAATAGCGTGATGGTTCGGTAAATCTTTGCTCACTTGAAGCAGATTGCGGCGGTCCAGAAGAATCAACCTCATTGATCATATTCGGTCCGTGCTACGTAATTTGGTGACCCCTGAGTTAGAACAAAATTAAAAGAAGCATACAACAAATAACCCCAAAAATCAGAACATTTTGACACTGAATTGCTTTGTTTATGAAGAGCGATCAGAATCGACCTCCAGTTGGCGCGTTTTCGTTTTCTATATCGAACAATAGCGGTTCTATGACAATTCAAAGTCGCGACAATTTAAAGTCGGAAATTCAAAGTCGCATGTGCAAAAAGTCGGAAATTCAAAATCGACAACTCAAAAACCTTAAACCCTAACCATAACCCTAATTTTAATTCTAACCCTATCTCTAACTTTAATCATTGCGATTTTGAATTGTCGGGACACCAACAATAGCAATAAGTATCGTTTTGCTACATCAAAATGTTAATAAGAAATTAATACGCTGAAACACATTGTCAATCAAAATAAAAATTTTACTTTAGTTTGAAAAATGCATGTTCTATCATGAATCAATTTCCAATTCAATCCAATAAATGCTGCATCCACACAGGAAATCAAAGTAACTTAGAAGCTCTAGAAGTTACATTTTTGCCCAGATGCACCTGCTTGGTACATTTAGTTACAGAGCAAGTGCCTGTAGGCAGGGTCGGAGCCAGGAATTGCGGGGTCCAATTAGAAAATTGATGGCAGGCCCCGTACTATACAAAAAGTAAAAATTTATATATGTTTACATTTCGTGCAGTATGCTCATTTTAAACAAAAAGACATTAAATTCTTAACACACTAAAATTTTGAAAAATAATATAGAAGTTTTAATTTTTTTAATACAAATAAGACAACCACGGATATACTGCTTATACTTAGGTCTTTTAGAAAAAGACTTTTTTATTTGTAGAATCTCTCAAAATATTTTCTAGGTCAATGGTTTTAGCAAGGTGATTTTCTGTAGATAGCACTGCCAAATGGTTTAGTCTCTCTTGCGATATTGTTGACCGTAAGTATGCTTTTTAATCTAATTTGGTTTTAAAAAACTTCTTTCACTTGATGCGATTATTACAGGCATTAAGTAAATCCTCAAAGCAATAAAAACATTAGGAAATGCTGCAAATTGATTGTTTACTACCAAGTATTCAAAGAGGGCAAGAGGCTTAATGATGCTGGAGGGTAAAAAAATTTTCGAAGCTTCTGGTTCTTTAACCAATGCATAGCGGTCAAAGTTCTTTATTTTCCTATACACTAATGTTTATAAAATTTTGTTGTTACAACCCAATATTTATCCTTAAGTACGTAACAAAACACGATATATCCAAAGAGCAACGACTCATGCGAAGAAAACCAAGTCTTTGCCTCTAAGCACGAGGAACTGCAAGTACGACACTTCTAAAAGAATTACGGAAAACGTGTTTTCATGGTAGACTAACCTAAATACAGATGATCACACACCTTTGTTACCCTATTGGTTGAAAGACCTATCCATTTGGTTGCTACTGATAGAAGTGACATAACGACAATTTACTGTTAATATACAGTAGTTTGCATAATAAATTAATTATGTGAATAAGAATTTCTCATTTCATTTCGCGTTTGCAATCGTGGTTTATTCTTTTTAGATTATAGAAAAGTCTCCCAACGATAACTTTGTTACCGCTGGCACGGGGCCCCCTCTAGTTGCGGGGGGCCCAATTTGATAAAGTCGGTCAAATAGGCTTAAAACCAGCCCTAGGAGTAATATACAGACTGATTTATGTGGAAAATGTGCAGTAGCACATTTACACTTTTTGTGTGTTTTTACGTTGTATGATACAACATTCTGTTCGTGGATGCAACCAAAACGCTGATAGTTTTCTTTTTCTTTCTTTGGCTTTTTCCACAAGGGGTTGTCACAGCACATGAATTCCCTCCACCATGATCTATCAAAATACAGCTAACAAGCAATCAAAACCCAAACACAAGCAGCCTGCATGAGAATGACGGGCGGCAGGTGGAGTCCTGGGCCAGTTGAGTTTCCGGGTCATTTCAGCTCAATGAATATCCCCAGAGTCGTGAAGCATAAGAACATACGAAAAACGCGATCACAGCACAGATGCTGTGTAGTAACCTGTTCGACTGTACGTTGGGATTCAGTCATTTACTTAGCGCATTGCAAAGTGCAAAATAATTTCAAAAGGCTCCTTTCGTATGGCAAAGTAATTGATTAAATTTTTAAAGTCTAATGTACGCACAAAGTGTTGTTTTAGATAGATGGACTTTAGAAAAGCGCTTGAACTCGGTTTTGCTTCACGGTGTTTTTGAGTTTGTTTTTTATTCTCTTGATGCCAGAAAACTATGGTTCTCCGATGCAATTCAAAGCCATCTCACATATACATATGTTTGAGGGGCAACGTGTACGACAGCTAAATCAAAGCCACTTTCACGGATAGAGGCAAAAACGTTGAAAGCAAGATTTAAACTCGCGCTCTGCCTTAACTGTGACGGGGCAAGCTAGCATCTGCGATGAATTTACTTTCACCGGGCAAACGCTTTGAAGTTACACCAATTTGGGTTAAGCAGATCGATCCGAGTTGAGCAAAATTTGCATATATAAACTCAAACCTATATTGATAGTCATTGGCCAGAACTCTAGTTGATATGAACCACAACCAGATGTGAGCACTCAACAATTAATGCTCATAACTCTAAGTCGATCAAGAACAACATTCGGACACATTTTTCGAGGAGGAACTAACTAATATATTTTAATACTACCGTATAGTGCCCTCGCCAGAGTAAACACTATGGTGGGGCACATACCAAAAGTGAGGAGGCACTGAAATAGCCAGAGTTTTACAAATTAAAACTGATTTTTCACTGCTGCAAATCTTACACAGTTTTCGAAATATTGTATTTTTGTTGGAAAAAAGAACAAATCTGAGAATGTCTTATTGCAGAGATGGGCAAACTTTTCTCATGACAGGCCGATTTCAAATTGGAAGAAAATTTTCCTGGCCAGTCGGAGTTTGTAAACCAAACGTCAGCTTTAAACTGTGTGTTGCATTCAGCGAAGCCAGGCTACATGTACTCACGTGAAGGTGCTGGTTGGTCGTATTTTCCACACAAATTTTTGAAGATTTTTTTGGTAATTAATGTTATGAAAACGTGTATTTTTGTGTATTCCCTTTAAATGAAAGGTATGGACCTTTATCAGTCAGTAGGCTACATTACAACAATCGGGACGCAACAAGCACAACTTGTGATTTTATTGTATAGGCTATCTATTATTTGATAATAGCTGAGATAGATATTCTAGTAATCGAATGACAGCGTAAAATACGAAGTTGAGCATAAAAACGCTGTACAAAGTAACAAACTACCTTTACTATAGGCCTAACCCCAAGCGGGGTGGCAATTCGTAGTTTGAGAAATCCTGAGTCGGACCACTTTGACCATCACAGACACCCGATCTTAGTTGATGAGATTTGCGTATATAAATTCAAGTTTACAAGTGCGCTGCAATAGGCCTACATTAAAACTCAATCGCCAATATAGTAGTTTATGGGAATCACTCTCAATCAGGGTTGCCAAAGTTGATCCTTTTGATATGAAATTGTTACGTTTTGATTGCAGGTTTGAAATTTGTTACTTTTGTTTGGACGCAACCATAATTTGTTGCAATTTTTTTTGATAAAAAATTAAACTGAGTTTCTTCCTCGTTAACACTTTTTCTGCTGAAATAGCCGAAAATATGTTGAACTTCGAAAAACAGGCCCAAAATGATCTACATGAGTGGTGATCTCCAAAAAAAGGTGATTACCTCATTCGCGATCAGATACTAACCAAATTGAGCGTCACTTTGTAACACAACGTTCGATAAGAAAGTTTTCTGACGATGAAATACAGATTTTTTTATTAATTATGCTAACATATTGACTTTATTTTACAAATTTGTTACCTTTTCAATTTAATTTGTTACTTTTTGAAAATTATTGCTAGTTACAACGCTAGTTATGTTGGCCAAGCATAGCATTCAGGTAGCTGTGCCAAGGAGAGAACCGATATCTAAACTTACATATCTAGAATCCCTATTCTTTTTTTTTCCTTCAGCTTTTCCTGTTAGGGGTTGATCTATCTTTTGCATCTTCCACTTATAAGTAAATTTCTCTCATATCTTGCATTACGCTGTCAATAACTCTCTGCCTTGATCTACGGTATCTTTCACCCTTTTTCCCAAAAGTCCAAATTCAATCTTTCTTAACTCTTTTGCTCCCGCGATCATCGATTGATGATCTCGTTGTGTTCAGTGTTTCCCTCAAATTTTTCAAATTGAGTTACAAAATTAGTTTACTAAAACATCAATTTGTGACTTTACTTTTCATCCGATTTTCATAAAATTTTCAAAAGATCACGCTTATTTCCTCATGCATCGGAAGATGTATAATTTGTGCCCTAATTCGTGGATTTTTATACCCAAAAACGGTTAAAAACACCAAGAGCCCAGTTGCAGACGACAAAATCGGCCAAATTCTCAGCACGTGCCAACTACACTAAAATCAAATTGAGATTACATCTTTACCACATAACCAAACCCTTTATCATTGACACAGTCTGAAAACTACTCTTTTGGGGCATCATTTGACAAAATTTCAAGCGATAATGATAAATTTTACTTTTATAAATTTCCGAATTTTTTGGAGGTCTCAAACCCCCCCAAACAAATTTGAATGGTAAGTACATAAAAGTAAATTTAGTGCGTAAAAAATATCATATGTTGCTAAATACCGGTTACATTTGAAAGCTTGGGAAATTTGCTTTCCAGCAATATATAACTTTAAATAGTTTAGACTAAGTGGTATATGATATTTACTGATCAAAAACGAGTACTGTACATCATGTCAGTTCAAACCCCCAAAATTTTTTGACTTACCTTCACTAAATTATTATTTTTACAAAAACTACACCCTATAAAAAGATAAAATAAATTGCAAATATTTCACCAATAAAGTCGTCATTTTGTATCAAGTTTCCAAGGAGACATAGACTGAAATACAAGTTTAATAGCTAGCAGAAGTTTGGCTTCTCTAAATCAAAGTTTGCTGTATCCCCCTTGTTTCTCAACACATGGGAAGGGTGTAAACAAGTGGCTGTTTCATTGTCAGTGACAGCATATTCTATTTAAACTTAATATTTTCTGAATCTTGAAGAAATTCCCTGTTCAAAAATACATAATGTTACATGGTTTAGGCCAACCTGTAGCAGATAATGACTGATCATATTTTAGGTACTAAATTTAACTACCAAAATTTAGTACCGGTCGGTACCGGTCAAAAAAAGGTCATTTGCCTCAGAAAATTGCAAATTGTAGAAAACCTAGGTTTTTAGGTAAGTTTTGATTGATGTACCTTGAAAGCTTATTTCCTTAGCATCATCTTGCGACCATTTCTAAAAAAATTGGTAGAAAATAAAATCTGTAGTGATCTTTGAGGTGAGGGTACCTCTTTAATTTCGAAGACAACTCAGCCCCAGTTGGGGGGTTCATTTGCATAAAATTTGCATATTCAAAACAAAAATTTTTTTTGTTATTATTATATTTGACATCCTCAAGAAATGCAGATTTCAACGATATATCACACTTAATGTAGAAGTAGACAGCTGAGTAATGATTTACAAACAAACTTGGGTATTTTATGATGATTAATTATGATTGATTATGACAAATTATGACAGTTTTTTGCACTGCCACCTTACGGACATTTTTTTTCGCTATTCACGCGGGAACAAAAAAGTTAACAAAAGTGCTCCAGGCCTACTTTACTCTTCACAAGCCAAAACAAACAAATCTTGCTTTCGTCTCTTTGTCACCGTGTTTTCGTACATGGGCTGATCCCGGTATACTGGTTATGTATTTAATCCTTTTTGTTGAAAAAAACCTTGGCCCTCTGAACTCAACCACTTCGAGTTCTTCCACCTGGTTTATAGTTAGGCTATCGGTATTGCCTTTAAGCCAAAGATCGTTGCTGGTCTAATAACCTTCTTGAAGATTTCACTTTTCGTTTTAAAAATACTGCTGTTGTTTGAAGGCGTATCGTTGTTTAATAGTTTACTTCTGAACCGTGGTCCTTTTTGCTATCAGACACCAGCGAATACAATCTCATTGTCCTTTTACCACAGCCAATGTTATTGTAATTATGAATATGAATTAAGAGTAAAATTGTGCAATAATTCGCTTAAAAAAGCTCTATTGTAACATGTCACAAATCTTTCTATCAAACAATCAATACCGTGAAGCACTAGACTAGCTAGTAAGGCCCGCTTTACTCTTTACCATGCAATTTCAAGTGCTGTGCTTTTGGAGATGAGGATCAGCTGATGAAATTCGGCGTTGAATTATAGGAAGGTTGCACGCATGTGATTAAGCGTCATCAAAATGTGCTTTCCAAAAAAGTGGCTGACCACTTTCATTGTTTTTGCATTGAATTGAATAGGAATGATATAGTTTTTTTGTAAATCAAATAAATAAACGAGACAGCTGTTAAATGAAGGTTAGATAGGTTGTTTTACTGATGTCAAAGAATGAATTTGAAGTCAAAGTGAGGAAAGAGGTGCTAAGGTTTGTTTGTTGTTGCTACTAGTTGGGCTAATTTTGTGGGCTAAGCATGCAGACTTATTTGTAGCCAGCTTCTGTTAGGATTTGATATTCGATTAATCAGCGTGTTTGGGAATGCTGAGTTTATGTGCAACTTATACGGTATATTCAGTTGCATAGGCATACTGAAAAGTTGTAAGCCTAAATTATACTGTAGACTAAATGACAGGGCAGACTTCTGTAACGTTTGTCATATGTTGGATTATATTTTGATGGATAAAGTTAGTAATTCTTTAAAATTTTTGCTCATAATGCTTGCAGACTAGTTGAACTGATCTGTCAGATGTAATTTTTTGACCTTAACCATTCCTTAAACAATTTTTGGACTATTGTCTAGGCTGCTGGACCACGGGTAATTAAAAAACTTACGGTACCGGTAGCAATTATATGATAATGGTTATTTTTGCTAATGTACCTACAAATAGCTAATCGACATAGAGTTATTTTTAACTGAGGAGCAAATGGTATTTAAATGGCACTTATCTTGGGGCCAATTTTTTGGTCAATTGGTACACAGTAGGCCTATTGAGCTTAAGCTAGTCAACTGAAAGACCTAATCTCAACCAAATAGATTTTGACTAAATTAATTTTTTTCCGAGTAGCAAACTAGCAATAATTTTTTCCAATTTTTATTTAATTTTTGATTGGTTTTCTAAATAACCCCAAAAGTTGTTGTTTGCCATATATCTTTCCAGCATAAATTCCAGCTTTTGGTCAGCCACCTTTTTTCGCGCAAAATGTGTGACATCATATGCTACCTTCTTATTTGCCATAAACACAACGCAATACAGGTACAAATGTGGCGAGGCACCTAAATTTATGAGGATTCAGGATTTATCCCTGTCCAACCCCCCTTCCTTAGCTTATGTTATGGTCTTTCTTGCTTTTTAGTGGTTTTCTTTTGCACCGTTTAAAAATAATTTACTATTGGCAACATACTTCGGCTACATCAGCGTTCTTCACGCATGTGTGATCACGAACCGATTCTTTTCAGTATAAGGTCTTTGACTTCGTAGGTGATTTTGTTGGATTCTTTTCATTTAAAATCTGTAAAAACCAATACTAATTAAAAATGGGATTTGGTAGTCTTTCATCAGACAGTGGATTAAATGCTCTCAATCAATTTTTGCAAGACAAATCTTATATTGAGGGGTAAGTCAAACTAGGCTATTCTACAATTTTACGTCTCTACTTTTGCTATGGTGGGCACACAAACGCTTAATTTACGTAGCTCACGTTTTGATTGAGTTATTGCATTGTTTGCTAATATTTTTAAACGTTAGCACACTGATTAAATTTACTTTAAGGCTTACTAATGTTATTAAAAACAAACTTTTTGATCTAATCATTTCAAATAGGAAATGGCATTTTGCTATTGACTGCATTTTAGCATTTTACCCTTGGAGGCTATTTTGCCCGCACCATTCATATGTACTTAAAAAGGCATTTTTGCTGCAATTCTCGTAGTAATGCTGTGGTGTAGTGGACAGTGATGCTTCCTTCAAATGCAATGGTTATGGGTTGGAATCTTTGCTGGCAGTATATGGTACTTTGAAAAGGCAGTGTACACTGGAGGTGTGACCTGGTATTTAAATGTACTGGGAAGGGTACGTTTGGAGTACAAATTTTTTGAATTTGTAGAAACTTACCAATCATAAACAACCAGAAGTCACTTGTTAAATACATCATTGAAATTGACCATATATGCCTGACAGCAAATAGCTTCTGAGAGAAAAATGTTGTTGATTACAAAATAGCCACTGCCTTTCAGTTATAGTCATTCTTGTTACAATTTTGCTTGTAAGCTAAGGCAGTGGCTATTTTGCCGTCAATGGCATTTTATTTTGGCAGTGGCTATTTTGTCGTTGACAGCAATTTACCCTCAGAGACTTTTGCCGTGAGTTATTTGTGATTGGTCAATCTTAATGACGTACTAAACATGTGACTTTTGGTCGTCTCTGATTGGTCAATTTTAAAAACCAAAAAAAAAATTTTGCACCCCGAGGTCTATCCCCCACCCTGTACACTCCCTTCCAGTGTACACTGCCCCGTACATTTACATACCAGGCCTGCCCCTCCAGTGTACACTGCCTTTCTTTGAAAGCCCTGGCCAGCTGAGATTTGAATCCGCAACCACAGTATCTCAAGACCAGCGCTCTATCCACTACACCACAGTGTCACTAGTGTTATCATAGCAAATTTGGCTACATAAACACACGTGAATGATCACGGAAAAATAGATTCCAAGGGCAAATTGCCGTCGACGGCGAAATAGCCACTGCCTTTTATTTTTGGAGGCAATTTTGTTGTCAGACATTTGTGATTGGTCAATTTTAATGACAAATTAAACATAAAACTTTTGTTTGATTCTGATTAGTCACTTTCAACCATGAATTAAAAAAGTTTATGCCCTTAGTGTACAGTTCTTCTTGTTTATCTATACATCTATGGGAAATTTTCACTTGCCGAGGTGTTTTCATTAGGCAGTGGCTATTTCGCCGTCGACAGCAATTTGCCCTTGGAATCTATTTTGCCGTGATCATTCACGTGTGTTTATATAGCCAAATTTGCTATTATCGCACCAGTGACTCTGTGGTGTAGTGGATAGAGCGCTGGTCTTGAGATAGCAAGGTACCGGGTTCGAATCTCAGCTGACCAGGGTTTCAAAAGAAAGGCAGTGTACACTGAAGTGGCAGGCCCGGTATGTAAATGTACGGGGCAGTGTACACTGCAAGGGAGTGTGCAGGGTGGGGGATAGAGACCTGGGGGAGCAAAATTTTTTAAATTGGTTTTTAAAATTGACCAATCAGAGATGACCAAAAGTCACATGTTTAGTACGTCATTAAGATTGACCAATCACAAACAACTCACGGCAAAATAGTCTCTGAGGGTAAATTGCTGTCGACGGCAAAATAGCCACTGCCTTTTCATTATGTTGTCAAGTTTTTTTTTCAGTTACGACATTGTTACTTTCTCATTTTATATTATTTTTAAAAATCTTTTGTGTTTGTAAGGTAAGCCTATTTTTTTTGAATAATAGCATTCAATCTATTGTTTTAGTACTTTGCTGTAAAAAAATACTGCTAGATTTGTTCAACTTTCTTTTGCAGATTTGCAATAATATTGTGATGAATAGTGGTAGATAAATACCTAGAAAAAATTCAAAATGCAATAAAAAGCTAGATATAATAAATACATTCTTTGATACTGCTTACAAAAGCTTTTATTGCTGGTGCTCAATAGATAAAAAGTATCGGTGGTATCGGTACATCTCTAAGTGTAATATATAAATACTGTTCAACATCAAAGTATTAAGACAGCCTATATTATTAAAAACTAAACATTATTACAAACAAAACGCTTGAACATAATGTGCTAATAACTCAATTACAGATTTTGTCAGTTATTACAAATTTTTAATTAACTACAGATATCTACGGATTTAACTCCATTAGCAACTTCACTGCAAATTCATCAGTTATTATAAATTTTCAAAATAACTGTTAATGTAAATTTAAACAATAACATGGTCACGTGGCATTGTTATGAGTTATTTGCTAAATCTTTTATCTTAGGCTACAATACTTTCTGGTTTCCAAAAGCTTTTTGATATTAACAAAATTGATTTCAACACCTATTAGAAAGAACATAATTACGCGAAAATATCACTCAAGAAATAAGGTGTTGGCACACTTTGGTACTGGCGATAGTTGTAAATGTCATTGTTACTTTCAAAAATAATTAGTCCTGAACATGTTTTAGTTCAGGTACTTCAAATACGATATTTGTGCTGCTCCTAGGAAGAAGTTTTGGGAGTGGAAATTCCTTGTGTAAAATCTTCATAAGGTTATTCGTAAATGTTATTTACATCAGGCCATTTCCTAGTTGACCCCATTTGGAGCTGATGCTTTTTGCAAGCATTTGATGGTGCGTGGTGGCATGGTTTTCATCCTAAAGAGCACTTTATGAAAATACACTTCCTTCGTAATTAAGTAACCAACCAACTTTTAGCTCCAAACTACCAATTTTATCCAACTGGCTGTTATGTTCTTGGCTGCTCTTCATGCTTACTTTAGTCTCATTAGCATTAAATGGTATCTGCTCTAAGGATACCCTACATCAATTTGAGTTAACAATAAACAATCTGTACTCATTACTTACTACAATACCAATGTTTGGAATTGCAAACAAGGAGTTTGTAGGTTAACTAATACTTAAGTCTGGTATAGCAAGCAACATTAGCTAACAGATTACTCTAAGCAGGCATTTGCTTTATTAATTGTATGAGCCAAAGTTTTGGTCTTTAGAAAAATTTTAGAGGTGTCCTAATGGTTGCCTGCTCAATGAAACAAACAAGCAAATAATAAAAATTTTTTTGGTTATAACTGAAGTTTAATACATCACTATGTCACAGCGTACCTAATACAGCTACTGTTTCAAGCTTTTTGGTCAGAAAAATATGATATGAACCCATGTTTTCAAATCTAATTTATCGGCAAAAATGACTATGATGTTACTACCAATGGAACAGAAACTTTTATTCAAAGTTTAAAACCTGCAAAATAGGTAGCATTTTATTCAACATTACTTTCTTTGTGCCTACAATTTTTTAACGTGTTTTTAACTTTAGTGATTTCGGGCCAAAGTTAAGTTGCTGGACAAAGTTAGGGCACTCTGGGGTACCTTCAGTGTTGGAGTTTTAATGTTTAGTATGTATGTGTTGTGTGCTCTAGTCTACTAGGAGCTTAGAAATCTGCTTTGCTTTTGTGAGTGCCACAGGAATATTTAGAGTTTTAATGCTGAAAAATTACGCGGAGTTATTAAAATTTCAAAGTTTTTTAGCATCTTACTGGTAGGCTAAGCAGTTTACTGCTATTCCTGTGAAGAACTACAGATTATGTTTTTATCAACAGGTATGTTCCTTCACAAGCTGATGTCGCTGTGTATGAAGCTGTTTCTTCTTGTCCTAGTGATAAATATCCTCATGTGCTTCGTTGGTATAAGCAAGTTAAATCATATCAGGCACAATTTTCCAGGTAGACCAAAACCTGATTTGTGCTACATGGTAAAATGTTTTTATTTGTCAAAGTCAGTGCAGAAAGTAGAAAAACCTTTTGGGTTTTTAAGTAAATTTGAACATAATAGTCAATATGGCCATGCAGCTGCGACACCATTTTTTCTTGGTTTTTGACAACTTGATATGCGCACTAAAGTCTTTGCTATGAGCTACTAAGCCAGATGCGCTCAAGTTCTAAATCTAATCAACTTCCGAAAAACAATTATCAATTTTATTAAAGTGCAAATTTCGGTGTATTTAGTCCGTTGCGATTGATTTATTTACTTGTTTGCGGGTATGCTTAGGCACTCTCTGATAAATTAGCACCACGTCGAGCAAAAGTTCAAGTAAGATTGCAGCAGTATGCAAGCTGTGTGCCAGTAAACATCCAAAAGAAATACACTTGCTGTTGATAGAAAACGTGTGCTCTGATAAGTTGGCAAGTGCCCAAATAAGTGGTTAATTTATCAAAGAAAAAAATATTTGCCGAAAAAGAACTAGGACCAAAGCCCATTGGCATGTTGTCACTACTGTATCCGGATGGTGCTTGGTACTCTGCAAACAAAAATATCAAAAGCACTATTTTAAAGAAATAGTAATTGCCTTACAAGCTGGATTTGAACTTGGGCACACTGCAAGTCTTCAAAAACTTTAGGGAAATACTGTTCAATAACGTATTTTTCTCTAGTGTAGTTACGGAAACCTGCAGAGGGATTCATCAAAATTTTTGATTGGTAGTGGCATCAATGACTGTTGCACTCTTAGTCATATGTAGAGAAAGTGCATCAAGAGGAGCAAAGAAAGATGATGATTAAAATTTCTCACTGCATGCAGTGTGATTAAGCAGTTTCATTTGCTTAATGGTCAAAAATTTTTTTCAAAAATTAGGTGGTCTGCTAATAGTAGTTGTGCCCTGCAGCTTTGCAACAGCAATATCTGGTACAGTATCAAAATCAGAAAAAAATGAAGAACAACATTTCTCGCCACAGTGATAATGTGATTTTTTATGACATAGTCTTCCTGGAATCAAAAAGCCTCTCGATCAATACGGACCTGCTGGTGCTGCTGCTGCCCCAAGCAAAGATGATGACGACGATGATGATGACGATGATGATGTGGACTTATTTGGATCTGATGATGAAGAAGATGAAGAAGCAGAAAGAATTCGAAAAGAAAGACTGGAGATGTACAAGGAGAAAAAGAGCAAAAGTAAGATTCATAAATTGCAAATCTACATTTGAGACTGCGTGATTTTGGGAAACTATCTGACGTTAATTTATTTTTATAGCCATGCCTCACTTTAATTAGAGTTAGCTAAGTGGCAATTATAGTAGCTATCAGAAATTTTAAAGTTTCGCTTCGTTTTATCTCAAAGTTCACTTCATATGCGGAAATAGTTGTGTTTTTATTTGAATTAAAGCTTTGCTCTATTCTACATTACATTAAGTTTTACTACCTAAAAGTCAAAACGCGCATGAGCTTTAGGTTCTAGGACACTTACCCCCGGTCACATACCTCCGGTTAGGGGTAAGGTTGGGCCCACTAACTCTAACCCTAACCCAAGATACCGGCGGGCAACTGCCCTGATACTGGGCTTTAATGGTCTGGCCTGTATTGACGTTTCGCTGGGCAGACACGCCGAACTTATCCTAAACAGTGGTTAGGGTTCAAATCCTACTCAGCTCGCAAATTCAGAATACAAGTGCTATTTTTGCTGGTTGCGCTTGGGATTGGATTTGTGCTCTGAGCTATTTTTTCTGAAGAAGCTTCGCCCATCTGTTATGCGAAACTTTAATGACACGGGAGCTCATCGCTTCTGTATTTTACACCAGAGAAACACCGCTTTACATAGCAATTTACTCCAGGTCAGTTGGTTCCCAACCAAAAGCGACTTGGCTTACTAAATGGGGAGTTGTTAATTTCTTTGAGGAAATCGTCTAAGAGAAGAGTAGGGGAGTAAATATAGGGGTTTTCAGAATTTACGTATGGACCCCAGTTTTCAGTACACCATTACCGATTTATTTAGGTATGTAAACGATCTTAAAAAAATAGGTCTTTACTTTCGATTTTGATTGACAATAAGTCAATACAGACTTTAAAAATATTGGTCTCCGAAAAAAAATCTCCACCTTCAATTTGGATTGAAAGTACTCCGACCCAGGCTGTGAAAATGTTGATTTCCCGTAAAAGTTAGTTGTTGGTGCAGAATATGAAAATAGCACACAGCATTAAATTCATCCCGAAACTTTTCGTTTGATGATTTTCAAGAGAAGCTTGAAAAGATGATTTTCAAGCTCTTTTCCCTTGACTGCATCGGTGAGAGCGCGTCTTTTTCTGTGTTCGGACCTTTATTTTGCGCCATTCTTTGTTCGTGTTTACGCTATAGAAGCCGCCACACTTCTCTCCACCTCATTCTGACGTGTATTCTCTTGAAAATCGTCAGACGAAAAGTTTCGGGATGAATTTAATGCTATGTGCTATTTTCTATTTCTAATAAAAGCCTTAACTTCAATTTGGAATGAAAATACAGCAATTCAAACTGTGAAAGTATTGATCTCCAAAATATAAAAAGACCTTTACCTTCAATTTGGATTGAAAATACATCAATTCATGAAGTGAAAATGTAGATTTCTAAATGAAGGTCTTCACTTTTAATTTGGATTGAGAATACGTTGGTTAATTCAAACTGTAAAAAAAATGACTCCAAACAAAAGATCGTTTTGTAATTTTATTATTGCGATTGAAGGAAGAAAATGACTGGCTGAGGTTTGTAAGAGAGGAACACAGAAAAATTATTAGTAATTACTTATCTAGCCTACTACGTTTGGTGTATGGTGCCAGAAAATTTTCCAAAATATGCAATTTTTCAAAACTCAATGTAATGTTTCTTGGGCAGTATTGAAGATAGATCATAGCCTCTCGAAACCTGAGCGATTTTGCTGTGTTTTTACAGAAGCCGCTGTTATCGCCAAGTCCAATATTATTTATGACGTCAAACCGTGGGATGATGAAACTGACATGAAAGAATTAGAAAAGCATGTTCGTTCTATTAACATGGAAGGTCTTCTTTGGGGAGCCTGTAAGTGATTATTGCATATTCTGTAGAAATGGTTGCGTTACCAATTAATATTTGCGGTTTACGCATGGCGTAAGAAATACCCTTTAGCTCCAGAGTACTAGAGTAGTGCCTGCAAAACTCACGATATTCGTTGGTGCTAACAAGAAAAAAGGGTTTATTTTAAGTTTCTTTGCCCCTTCCATTGGTATTGGTCAGAAAAGGCATCCGAAAGTTTGAAGTACTGTTATTGCTCCAGGTTTGAAAGTGAGTGTGTAGTGGTAACGTGATGTTCGACCTACGTGGACGAAGATGGCCATGTTTTCTGTATTCAATGTTTCTTTCTGAGGTGTGTTCTAAGGTGGCTGAAGAGGCCAGTACGCGCTAAGAAACCCCTTCCACAAAACAAACGTAGCTCTGCATGTGAGAAACATAACCTGCGTTTGTGATCTGGCCTTGCGAATCAGGGTGGGAGTGCTAAACATGTTGGCTCTATTGAGAACCGCAGTGTCCCGTACTTTGTCTTTGCCAGCGAATCTTGAGCAGTTGGCTGAAGCACGTTAATTGTAAATGGCAAAGTTGCTTCTCGTGTCTCTTGTAGGTTGTCCAGATTTCACAAGCGTAGGCAGGATAGTAAGAACCCCCGCTCTGTAAGCCGTAAGCTTAACTAACTCAAGGCCTCGTTTCACCCATACGTTCTGGCTCAATCTACCAAAGACAAAACAAACATTTGAGATTCTGCTGTTAAATTCTGAATCGATGGTTGCTTTGCATGAGAAAACTTTCGAAGTAAGTGAAGCTCTCCACGGCTTGAGGACTCTGAGTGTTTACAGTGATGTTAGGCTCGTGGTATGGTGTGTCAGGAAGAGGTTAGAACATCGCCTCTGTTCTCTTTCTGCTGATGGTTGAGTTTTCCATTTGCGACTGAGTGACTTCGCTACCGACGTTAAGAGCCCGTCCGTCAGTAAAAGGTGGTTTCCTCACGGCTGTTTGAGTTACCTTGGTAATGGCTTTTTCAGCAGCTTTTTATCACATCGAAATCTCAGTAGGGCACCAGCAACAGTAGGAAATATAAAAAGAGTATCAAAGGATCTACAAGCGATGTCGCTTGGACACTTGGCCGCCATAAGGGAGCTATTCCGCCCCATTTCGTCCAAACGCCTCTCGCCAGCCGCCTCCGAGCGCTTTAAGAGCGAAGAGATCGATAGGTCGCCATTTCACGGTCGACGTTTGTGTTGAAGCTTTCGTTTGAACGGACTAGAAGCCGCGCGTGGTTTCCAGTGTCGCCGAGCCCGTCGCGGGACCGCCGCGTAACTCGAGCGGATGTACCGCCCCAAACAAATCCTGGTCTGAGAGCATTTGTCGTAGAAGTCGAGAGTCGAACACTCGACGCAAGCGGCGCCGCTGCTTACTCGCTCACTGTCGTACTGGTAGTGATGGACATTTGCTGCTTACTCGTCCACTGTCGTACTGGTAGTGATGGACATTTGCTGCTTACTCGTCCACTGTCGTACTGGTAGTGATGGACATTTGCTGCTTACTCGTCCACTGTCGTACTGGTGGTGATGGACATTTGCTGCTTACTCGTCCACTGTCGTACTGGTAGTGATGGACATTTGCTGCTTACTCGTCCACTGTCGTACTGGTGGTGATGGACATTTGCTGCTTACTCGTCCACTGTCGTACTGGTGGTGATGGACATTTGCTGCTTACTCGCTCACTGTCGTACTGATGGTGATGGACATTCGCTGCTTACTCGTCCACTGTCGTACTGATGGTGATGGACATTTGCTGCTTACTCGCTCACTGTCGTACTGGTGGTGATGGACATTCGCTGATTTAGCACGTCTAAGCCCGCAAAAGGGTAGGAAAAAGGACGTAGATCTTCTATGTTTACCTCTACTCTTAGACTTCAAGGCTCGGTATGATTCTGTAGTTCAAGTTCACTTTGTAGAACTAATGAAGATCAGGCGAAGAGAGAGCAGCAGCTTATTGCGAACCACTCACGAATGCAAAATACAGGCAGGCAGTCCTACCACCGCCAAGTTGGTCAGATATGTCGTAAGAGGGGTTTGTGCGCACCCACCAATGGCGATTCACCTTGTTAGTGGTGAGGCTGTCAGTCTGAAGTTGGCAGTCATGGATTGTCGCGTTCCCCCAGCCTGATTTTTTTTCAGATTTAATGCGTAACCTGAAATCCCCTTTCATTCTGTGCCTCCATATAATGGAATAGTAAAGTAAACACAGCACATCATTATTTCGGCTGACATTGTATAATGTGTGATTAAGCTACCCGACAAATAAATGCATCAAACCACAAAAAATGGCATCACTGGCAAAACTTCTAAAGGAAATAACCCAAGCGTTTAAACCAGCTTGATTCTGCTCATCGTCAAATCGGGCGAATGCGAGTTACTGGTGACACAAATACAAAATCAATTGAAAAGCTTAGGGCTAGCAACGCGTCACTTAATCGTACGCAAAACAGAAGCGCATTCAATTGTGTAGTTGCATTGAAAGCTGATGCTAAATTCACGTCCAATTTTTTGCTAGAATTGAGGGACTGGTTTGGAAAATTAACACGGTTCTTGTCATAGTTATAAATACAACAAGTTTTATAAACGTGTACTTAACACTTGAGTAAAGAACCGAATTGTTGATTGCACGAATTTTAAAAGTATATGCAAATATTCTCTTATGGAAAAGTATAAAAAAAACATTTTTAATGAGAAAAAATGGACTGCTGAATCAGATATAAACTGCAAGTTGATTCCTAATTCTTTCGAACTTTTTAATACGATTTTGTAGTTGTGTCTAGTAGGTAGCTCGCGTGAATAAAAACGAGTTTTAAAGTTTGACATGTTGTAGAATGTAAGCCTCGAACCAATGTTCCCTCTGATTTTTTTCGTCATATGCGGGAAAATTTTTGAAGTGTGCGCTCTTAAAAAAAAAAAAATTTGTATTGAAAAAATATATAAATTTCATGTGCAGCATTATTTTACTTGTCTATGCGCGCATAAAACTAAATAGAGAAACAAAGAATTTTTCACCACACGCCTGCAATCTACGCCTAATGGAAACCCGCGTTTATACGAAATATTGCCTCGAACATACTCCTTGTATAATGTTACAGTAGTATTTTTTACTTTCTTTCCATCTTTTTATTTGTTACAACCCCTCGAACGTTAGATTGTTTGTTTACTGTTTTGGTCATTGCCTAATCATTGGTCTACGTTTTCAGCCAAATTGGTCGAAGTCGGATACGGAATTAAAAAACTTCAAATTAGTGTCGTCGTTGAAGATGAAAAAGTAAGTTAAAGGCCAGCTTGTACTTCTAAACAATCTAATCCTAAATCCTTTAGTTAAATTATTACTAGACCTAACTGCAGTGAGCGTACCAACATCACAGTACTGTTCTTAATAGTTAACTGTTGTAAAGAGCTCCCGCTCAAAGTTCGAACTACCCTTAAATATTTCTCTCTCTGCCTCGTGATCTGCGATTACACTTGATGCTCCACCGTTCGTTCGGAAGGCAGGGAACTGAAGAAAAAAATGGTGAACTTGGTAGTGAAAAGCTTTCAAGGATTTTTCGAAAAGATGCTGAATTATAAGAGTAGAAGACGCCGCCACAAAGTCCATTTATTCGAAAACTGTGGGGTGTTTTCATGCCTTTTTAGTCTTATCCACTTGCGTAATAACTTCATTTTCTACTATATCCACAGCGTAGTGCCGAGGTTGAAAGTGTTTTGTCCTAACCTGGTCGAAAGAGTTTTAATTTGAGGTGCACAAATTAGAAGGGGGGATGAAAGCGGTTCCAGCTATGCCACTGCGTCCTCAATTGCTTGACTATTGAGATGTTATTGTACTTTGCTAATCCGATTTTTTTTAGGTTCCTTTGGACGATCTCGAAACTGAGATAACAAGTCGCGAAGACCTAATTCAATCTGTTGACATTGCTGCGTTTAATAAAGTTTAAGATACGTGTTTCGATCGCAATACAGTTTCAATTTACGATGTGATGTTTCTTTATGGCAAAGTTTTTCCTAAATGACAAAGTTCCAAAGCAGTTTAGTTAATTTAAAAATTTTGAAGGCTGCAAAGTGGTTTCACGGTTTTCCATGTAACTGCGCATATCGTAGCGATTGGTGCCAGCCCAAGTTCGAAAGTGAGTTTAGAAGCAAACGGCGATGCTGCTCTGCCAAGGTACATGTTACGTTTTGCTTAGGTCGTTCAACTTTTAGACCGACAAACGACTACTGATCACACAATTAGCAGGAGGCATTTCACATTTCTTTCGAAGTTATCGTTCACACAAAGCCAATCAATCTGTTTTAATCGGGCATTGGAGTTGTTCTTGCCCTAGGCCTTCTGCTTTGTTGTTGTTGCTGGTTACCCGACCCCTTCCAAGGGATGGGGGCATGGCGGAAGACCACGGAGCCCCAGAAGCCGGGCAACTCCCCAGAGGTGGTAGTGAGACAGAGCGGCGCAAAGAGTCCGTAGCTGGACAGTGCAGAATGAGATGAGAGGTGTCTGGGACGAGTGTCCACCGGCGCTGCAGGAAGGATTCTCGATTCTGCCAATCCTGGAGAGATAAGAACCTAAAAGAAGGCTGTGTCCGTCGCAGCGTAGACGAGAGAGGACACAGCGAGCATGACGAGGGAGCACAAGTTCCTCGGTGGAAATCGAGGGACCTGTGTGTCAAAGAACTTCGATGAGACAGTCCGAGAAAAGACAAGAGTGGAGAGGAGAGAGACTACAAGGGATTGCGGAGGACGCAAGTAGCGCACCCCGCCTGGCCAGCTCATCAGCCGCGTCATTCCCCGGTAGAAACGAGTGTCCGGGGACCCATTGTAGCCTGATAGAACAGGAAGAGAGAGAATACAGTTACTGCCAGATTTGCCACAGAGTTTGAGATAAGAGGAAAGATGGAGGAGAGGACAGAACTGTAGCGAAACGGCATGCATCCGACTGTAATCCAAGATAAAATGAGTGCACTCCATACGGCGACTACTCACTTCTATGATGATATCTACTTTTGTAGATTCCGTTCGGTTTATAAGTTAAGATTGTTGTTGGTGACTTTCTGTTTGTGGTTTGTAGTAGTTGAGGTTTCTACAGAACGAAAGTCAGACAGGAGGAGAAGAGAAGAAAAATGGCAGACTTGTGGGTGCTGCCGAGACCAGCAAAGAGCGTGCAGAATGGCGCAGGCTTCAGCGGAAAAACTTGAGCATTCTGGGCCTGCCGAAAATAAAGGAGTGGCCTCAGTGCCACAGAGAGAGCAGTTGGCAAGAACGCCGGAGCCGCCCTTACCAAAAGGAAAAGGAACAAAGCCGTCTGTCCAGAGTACCAGATCATGAGGGGGGGAGAGAGTCAAGGTGGGCGAGAGCCGCACCTTGGCGAGAGTGAGGGGGATCAGAGCGAGAGCATGGAGTGGAAAGGATGGACTCCACAGTGAACAAAAGCAGATTCCAAGGAGGACAGAGGGGGCAAGCAAGAAGAGCCTCCCTCGAACAAATAGAAGGAAGCATGAGCGGGTGAGTAGACGCAAAAGCTCTCCAGGACGATCTGCAGAGTCTTGGTTTCACTCCAAGTCTGGCCAAACCTGAAATAAGAAAGGAGGTTGGGAGACGAAGAGCTCGCTCATAAGAAAAAAGAGTGGATTGAGTCAGAGTGACTCGTATGGGAAGTAAAGAAGTCTTGGAGAGAAGCAGAGGGATAGGGGACGACAAGAGGCAGCCGGTGATGGCGCGACTGGCCGCTCGGTGCAGGCGTTCCAATTTGGTAAAATTGGTAGCGCTTAGGAAACGAAACCATCCGGGTGAAACGTAAATGAAAAGGGGCCGAAGAAAAAATTTGTACAGAAGATAAAGGGACTCCTTAGAGGGGCCTCATGAGGAAGCAGAGATACAGCGTATGGCCTTGAGACGTGGGAAAAACTTGGCCTTCAGCGAAGATACATGTTTAGAAAAGGAAAGAGTGCGGTCGAAGGTGACCCCGAGAAAAGGTGGAGTTGGATTGAAACGGAGGCGGGAGTCGAGTAGGAGGATGTTGGGCTGGAGGTTAGCTTGGAAGGAATCCACTGAGAAGAAGGAAACTTCACATTTGCTCGGATTGAGAGGAAGGCACCAGTACTCAGGCCAGCGCTCCAATCGAAACAGAGCTCCTTGGGTGGCCTCGGGACCGAGGGGGAGGAGGACCAAATGGCCAGATCGTCAGCGTAAAGAGAGCAGCTGACGCAAGAAGGCAGAGAGGCCGGAAGATCATTAATGAAGAGAAAGTACAGGGCCAAGAACGGATCCTTGCGGAACACCTCGACGGACTCGAAAGGAACGACTTTTGTGATTTTGAAAGACCACACAAGCGCGCCTATCAGAAAGGAAAGATTGAGTCCAACGAGCAAAGCAAGGAGGGAGGCCAGCTGAAATCAGTTTGTGGACAAGAGTGGGATGCCAGACAGAGTCAAAAGCTTTAGACAAATCGATAGTAGACAAGATCGTGCCAGAGCCCGGCCTGGATTTGTTAAACCCATCCGAAATGGACTGAGAAAGGTAAAGGATTTGATCGAGGGTAGACCGTCCAGGGCGGAAACCGGCCTGGCGGGAAGAGAGAGAATGGAATTAGATTCCAGAAAGAAGAGTAGACGGGATAGAATGATGCGTTCAAAAAGCTTTGATACGCAGGAGGTGAGAGAGATAGGCCGGAAGGAAGCAGGAGAGTTGAGAAGCTTTCCCATCTTGTGTATGGAAATAATGGAAGATGTCTTCCAGATGGAAGGAAAGGAATGTGAAGACCAGGAAAGGTTGAAGATGTGAAGAAGAAAATCCATGCCAGAGCGAGGAAGGTGCTTTAGCATGGGATAGGCAACTTTGTCTGGGCCAGTGGCAGTGGACGAGGAGAGGTTGGAGGCAGCGGCATGAAATTCAGAAGGAGAGATAGGAGAGCAAAAGGACGAGTGAGACTCCACAGGGCACGTGGCTCGGCGGAGCTTAGACAGGTAGCCTCTGGCTCTGCTACGCAGAGCCTTTGGCTGAGAAACGGAAAAGTGAGACCTCAGGTAAGCGGCATAGACTGAAGCCGATTTCCTGGGAGAAAAACAGCTAGGAAAGTTAGGAGAGGAAGAAGACGAGGAAGATGAGCCAGCGATAGAGCGAAGAAGAGAGTGCACAGATTTAGGATTTGATTTAGGTGAAAGAGAAGAGCAAGTCATCTGCCATGCCTCAGCCTTGGCCTTGGCAATGACTGACGAGGCGCGTCGAGAAACGGAGATGTAAGCCTGGCGATCTTCATCACTTCTGTGAGCGGCAGCAAAAGCCTTGCGTCTTTCACTAACCGCACCTTCCACCTCAGCAGACCGCCAGACTTTTGGATGGCGTTTGATGCGGCTGAAAGGAATGGAAGATTTGGCTGCATTCAGTGCCAGAGAGGTAAAGTGAGCAGCAGTAGAGGAAAGAGAAAGAGACGAGTATTCCTCTGCAGAGGGACAGTGAGAGTCAAAGTAGGAGGCAAAGTCATCCCAGCGAGCTTTCTGAAAATTGAAGGAAGGGGGACGCTCGTTGGGGCGAAAGATCGGAGAAAGAGGGACGGATAGAAGAATTGGTAGGTGATCAGAACCAAGGTCCTGGAGCACCTCCCAGGAGCAAGAAAGGGCAAGAGAAGAGGGGGCAAAGAAGATGTCAGGAGAGGAGTGACTGCCAGAGGAGCGATGGAGAAGGGTGGGTGTGTCAGGATCATTGAGGGGGAGGAGGTCAGAGGAGATGACCCAGTTAAATACTTCCTCCTCGCGGGGGTGGGAGGTACCTCTTAAGTCACAGAGGGGGTGATGGCAATTGAAGTCCCCCAGAATGAAGAGATTTCTGGAGAAGGAAAGAATGGAGGGAGAAGAGGAGTCGATTCTGCCATCCGTTGGGAAGGAGCGAATAGGGGGGCGTACACATTAAGAAATGAACCGAGGAGGAGTTGTTTAGAGAGATGTTGATCCCTACATAATCAGAGTAGGGATCGACCGAAGAAAAAGAGGAGGTAGAAAGTTTAGAAAAGGATAGGCCCTGCCTGACGAAAGTGACAATGCCGCCTCTAGCGTTGGTGGCATCAGGAGAGAGAATGCCAGACCGGGAGTGGGTGTGATCAGAACGCAGAGCAGAGAATCCAGAAAGAGGGAGAGGAGTTAAGATTGGATTCCTGGATGCAGATAAGGTCGACAGGATGGGACGAAAGAAAGTGAAGTAGTTCAGTACTCCTGGCTCGAAGACCTCCAACATTCCATTGAAGAACCCTGAGAGAGTCAGGGGGAGGAGAGGAGGCAGGAGGCGTAGAAGGGCGGCCAGGAGCAAGGGACAGAGGTGAGGGGGCAGAGGAAGAAGATATAGAATGGGCGGATGGGGGATAAGAGGTTTGGAAACGAGGGTAGGGTGAGAGTGCAGCATCAGTAGAGGGGGGCCCGATTGTACAGCGGAGGTATACATATCGGAGGAGTCCGAGGAGGGAGTCACAGTGTTACGGCAGGGGGGCAGCTCCAAGAGTGAGAGCTGCCAAGAGCTCTCAATTTGGAGAGGGAAAGTTGTGAGCACCTTAGATGGATTCCTTTGGAGCAGGTGCAGCATTGCACTGACTTGTCCCGCCAGATCACATTTTCAGCGCACACAGAGCAGGGAAAGATGGGGCCAGGGTTGGGATGAACGTTACCGCTCATCAAGAGAAGGAGAAGAATGAGGAGACGAAGAAGGGCAAGAGAAGGACAGGGGAAAAGAAAAAGTGAAAACAGGCAACCGGTTTTCAAGAAGCTGTGTGCTGCCCTTCTGCGGTCGTTCAGGGGGCAGCATAGCGAAAAAATGAAGGGGAGTGCCCAGGGTAACTGGGACCCTCGGGAAAGCCAACAGCCATTTCGACCCAACACAAACGGGGTCGGGGACCGCACCACCACGTTGAGGCGGCTGTTGATTGGTGCAGGCCTTCTGCTTTCGTCCGGCTTTGTTTAACCCAACCGAAAATTCAAAAAGCTACTAGTCTGTTCAAAGTTGAACCATGATGAATAAAGAATTGAGTTGCAAAAAGCTATCTCAAACCCAATTGCAAAAGTATTTGCGAAGCTAGTTTTTAGTGATTTATATAAATTTGCAATGATAACTAAACTTCCTTTAGCTCGCCGGGTGCTTTCATGCAATCAAATGACGTTAAATTACGGACGTGTCTATAAGAACGGACGAAGGAAGGATTTCACATCAAAATAAGAACTTCGTTTATTTAAGGTTTTGAACTTTTTTGGCATCCGGTGACCTTCAACAGCGTTCTGCTTAATGCCAGTGATTCATCAGTATCCTGAAGCAATAAGTTTCCCGTCTTCATCATGTTGTTGGCAACTGGTTGAAACAAAACCAAACATTTTGCCCAAACTTCTGAAACAGTCAAAAGCTTTTGAGTGCAGCAGCCTGTACAACAGCAATAAAATAAGTTTCGTTTATAAATATATCAAGCACTCTTTGTCAGTAATGTTTAAAGCATAGATGGACCTAAAACCTGCCGGGCACCAACCAACATTATTCTGAAGATATCGTGAAAGAGTCCTCAATCTCTTTCTGTGGGACCCCCAAATACCTGTGAGTAAATTTGTACCTAGTCCTGACCAGTGGCAAGCACTCGTTACTAAAGAAGCAAGGCGATTACCATTACAATTACTTAAGAAAATCCGCAACGGGGTTACTGTTACTTCTAAAAAATGTAACAAACGTTGCTTGTTCTTTACTTTTAAATTTTTTAATGTCAGAGCTAACGTTTGCCAACTAAAAACAGCAGTGCGTCAGTACAACAAAAATTTGATAATGACAATCTTATAAGTGCAGTCTCCCTGCAGAACAGTACAGAACGGCAAACTAAAAAACAAAACAAGACAGAAAAAGAACACTTTACCCCTAACATCCATTTAAAAAGACCAACATTTCAAAATGTTTATCTTTGAGGTCAGAACGCTTTAGCTTTAAAATGTCTTTGCTGAGGAAAAACATCTTTTGACAATGGTGCTGAATGGCTGTGCGGTGTTGTATTTGATAAAATCAAATAGTTTGCTGCGTAGAGGCGCCTTTTCCGGGTGGTTGTTTAGAAATATTTATTGACGATATCTTTGTTGCATTCTTTTTTTGAGGGACAAGTTGAACAAAGAGCTTCAAAAAATTCTGCTCTATTTGTATTGGGAGAATCCAAAGTGGAGTTGTTGCTGCTTGGGTTTGTTAAGTTAGAGCTGCTTTTACTTTCGTCAACCAAAGAAACCATATTTATTATAATTCTTTTTTCTAACATTGTCAGTGCCGTTGGTTAGTGCACCGTTGGTCAGTGCATGATACCGTTGGTCAGTGCACGTACGAGGGGAAGGCATGATTGAACATGGCCAATGCTAATTGCGTTGAGTTTTGCAAGTTCTTCAGACACATTGCTACAGTTGGCAATAAGATACCTGCGTATGTTTTTGCTTCTGCTTCGGAAATTTTTAATCATGCTCACGCTGTTTGCTATTTATAAAAATGCAATTTGATCCTTCACTCTGTCAGTACTCCTAGATGCATTCATATCTTCCAGACTATATGAGGGGGTGCGCTGCTACTACATGTAATCTGTTTCATCCGAAATTCCTGCACCTTCAACTTTTGTTGAGATAAAATCGGCTGCGCACTACAGAACAATAACATTTTTCGATGTTAACCTCATCACTTTTTTCTCTTTGCGCCGCACAGCGAGAAAGCACGACCTTTTGGAGTAAGGTTCGCGCCCTTTGAAGAAGTCGATAAGTTTCACAAATCTTCCTCGTCAACCAAGCTTAATGCTATTCCACTTGGGACGAAAATTAGTTTACAGTGCAAAAAGCGATTGGTTTGAATCAGTTTCGGAGCAACTTTAATCTACGTATAGTTAACGTTTTTTTTGCTTTCAGAAAAATCAAAAACAGTAAGATTTGAATAAAATAAGCACACTGCAAAATAGTAACGAGTATCTTTTGAAAATTGCCAATAAAGTAATATCATTACCGGTTTCATTACTTCTCTACAAGTATTATGGCGTAACCGTTGTCGTTACTCAAAAAGTAACCAGTAACAGAGTTACAATTGTGACTCGTTGATCCACATCACTGGTCCTGACTTTTGAAGGAAAACCTCTGTGCAAAAGAATAGTATCGCGATGAGCTCTCGACGAGGCCAACTGAAACAACCTGGGATATATCGACACAAACATTGCGA
The DNA here is from genome assembly GCA_963675345.1 of Trididemnum clinides. Classification (NCBI taxonomy): domain Eukaryota; kingdom Metazoa; phylum Chordata; class Ascidiacea; order Aplousobranchia; family Didemnidae; genus Trididemnum; species Trididemnum clinides. Next base: position 17,687,224 of record OY776301.1, read on the forward strand.
ACAAGTGCTCTCACTCTAAAACCAGCGCGATGGCGTACTGGTTAGAGCGTCCGCTTCGTAGTCGGTAGACCTGGGTTTTATTCCCCAAGTCGAGTCATACCAAAAGACTTTAAAAAATGGTATTCACAGCTTCCCTGCTTGGCGCTCAGCACAAAAAAGGAATAGTGTGGAAAACAAGCCGGCAAGCTTGCTTGTTGTGTCCTTAGGCAACGCAATTAACGGGACGCCTCCACCTTTATGTGGCAGACAGGTGGCCTACACGTACTTCACCGGGTTGCAATGGTGAAGTTGCTAACCTAGCATGTCGTAAAAGGCGGCTCTTGGGTACCAACCAGTGGCAGTCCGCCTTGCTGGTGGTAGGGCTACCAGTCACTCATGACTGGTTCGAAATGGGCTGCCATCTTTCCCCAAGCCTAATTTCAATTAGGTTGACGACATGAACCTGAATTGCTGTTCTTGCCGTATCTTCATCCCGAGGAAGAGGAGGCGTAATCACAACAACAGTGCCCTCACACTGGTTTATGGCAAAGCTAAATACTGCGCGCCGGTGTGGTAACGTTGGGTTCGCACAAAGATGGTAAATAGAGTTATCACTACTGACCTTTACACAATTACTGGATGCTGAACGCCTACTCCAGTAATCACTAATTAACCAACCTGCTCAAACACACATTGATTTACCGCTCACGACGTGAAGCTGCGCCAAGTGACGATTAATTGCCAAAGACAACGATTTAATTAGTTGGTTGATAAATCGCCGATTTGCCTGTTAGCAGATTTATTTATTTATTGGGTGTTGCTCCGACGATATCAAGGGCACATCGAATAATCCAAAATGCCTATGTAACACCAGACAACCCGAACATCATTTATGGAGGATGTATATTATTCAACCCACCTAATTGACCACCTAAAGAATTAAATCTACCATCAACGTTTTGCAAATGGCTTAAAAAATCAAAGCTTGGAAGCCAGATGAGTGTCATAAACATGACGATGAGCCTAAATAAAATGATAGCAGCCAACTACTGTTCTAGTGTATTACGGAGTAAATAACCAGATGGTTATAGATTTGGCATGCTTTTAATCCTATTATCAAAGCATTCATCTTCAGATTAAACAGACAATTTCTTGATAAATCTAACATGTAAGATGCAAATTTGCCTGTGTTAACTCCTCCGAAACTACTGAGGTTAAAAACATCTAACTCGGCACTATTGATCACCTCCTCGGGGTAAGTGTCACAAGGGGAGGGATTGATAACGTTACGATGACGTCATAATCCAAATAATTTCTTAAAAATTTGCATTTCTTGACAGAGAAAAACGTTGGTTTGCTTAAACGAAAGCCAGTCTCTAACTTACCTACTTACAAAATTTTATCCCTCTGGGGTTTAAAATGACGTCACAGCTCACGTTTGATTCCACAATTTGTTCTCAGTTTTTTCTCAAAACTACTGACCATAGAAACGCTATTAAAATCATTTTTGGGAGATATTAACAAGATGCTTTCAATGAAAAAACTTTTACAAAAATTTAAGCTGAATTTAAGACGCAACAGCTGGTTCTTTTTTAAGCATTTTAAACATTCTAAAGCACGTTTCTTCTCCTTTTGTTTTGCACGCTTCAAAGTTGATCTAAGATGTCATAATTCGTCTAGCACAGGATTGGTAAACTATGACCCCGGGCCGCATGCAGCCGGCCAACACTTGCAATAACTTTCGCATATCTAATTTAATGTGACAGGGGAGGCAACACTTGCCGTACAAGAGAGCCAAAAACGATAGAAGCCATCACTGAAAGAGCCGCTACGCAATTCCTAGTTTGAGTTGAGATTCCTGTTAATTCCTAGTTCCTGTACAGCAGAGTCCAATTCCTAATTTTTCATCCAAGTAGAGGGCGCTGTCCTTTTTTTGAAGACCATCATTTTCAAAGCTTGAAATCAGGCGCTTACATCCTTTCACCGGCAAGGCTTTTAAGCAGTGGGTCTCGGCCAACTTTTGAATAGTCGATGCGGCCTTAGCGCTAAAAAGTGTGCCCACCCCTGGTCTAGCACGATTCACGTGAAAAAAGATGATAAATGCAGCTGGGTGAAAACTACGCGTTCGGTTTTTACTCAAGATTATTTTTAAAGCCAGCAACGCGAATGCTCCCCATGAAAGAAGAGCGATGCAATGCAATATTAACGTAACGGTTGGCAAAAAAAACAGGTTTTCAGTAATGCAATGGCAAGTTTCAGTACTTCCGTATAATCGTGTTGCAAGCCTGACTGATTTTAATCTTCAAATCATATTAATCAAACGCAGCAAAATTAAGCAAACAATTTTTCACGTTAGATCTAACAGGAATCCCATCAATTCAGCGGTGGATATTGGGTGAGGCAGGTGAGGCAGGTGGCTCAGGCCTCCACTTTTTAGAATTCCTCTCTAAAGAATTGGACCCCCCTTTATAAGTATGTCCAATATTTTGGAGTAAAATTGTTTTGCGTGGAAAATTTTAATCGCCTTGAAATTCATCTCCGAAAAAAAAGGTGTTTTCCTGTGATTTACTGGAAAAATATCTTTTTAGGCTCTCCGAGCAGGAGTTATCCGAGGAAGCTTTGTCCAGAACTTTGACTGCTGGGGGCTCCTCATGACTTCTTATCTCAGGCCCCGAAAATCTTAATTCCACAACTGCATCAATTATCCGTATCTTTACCACAAAACCTGGTCCATGGCTTATACTCTTGAATTGTAACCTATCGTAATAACTTTACTGTAAGTGCTTGATTTTAGTTTAGTTTGCACTTTCCCTTGGTGCGATTATATTATGCCAGGACGTAGCAATGCGCGCATCCACAGATGTTTGGTCATACAAATAGGCATAGGCCTGCAGTTACAAAGGCAATATATTTTACAGCTTATTTCTGAAGTTAGTGGTTTGGCATCCCTACTCCCCATTTATGCTTCCGAGCAAGTGGTAAAATAAACAAATAAAAGTAGGTAAATTTTTCGGCTGTCTTGATTGGCGTTTCCACACCTTGCGAAGTTTCCCGAGATTTCGGAAGATTACTGCCTTTGTTGGGGTCTTGGAAATATTTTATAGAAATTTGACTAATCTTGGGAAATGACAGTATTAGCGTTGGCTACCCTTGGAAAATATCTCAAGATCTCGCAAAACCTTGGAAAGATTTCTGGAAATTACTGGCTATCTTGGGATTTTGGAAAATGTTTCCAGAAACTAAATTAAATTTACGGGCTGTGAGGACCCATAGGTGTACGATTAGGTTTCATTGTCTGTCGAAAAGCCGTAGATCTACAAAAAAAAGATTGTTATGCTTTGCTGGCAGACAAAATGTTCTCTTGCATCAACTTCTGGGTTGGAAAGCAATTGATCTCCGAAAAAAAGGGTCTTCATGCTGATTCGAGAAACATATGTTGGAAAATAGGTCAAAATCAGCTCCAAAAAGCAATCATTTTCTCAAAAAGACAGTCTAGATTTTGTGCTTATGTTTAAGAACGTTGGGAAGTCTTGGGGTTTTACAGCTTCAAAGCTTGGGGATTCGTAAAATCAAGAGTGGCAACACTGGTTTTAAATGTGTGCAAGCCCACTCCCTATCTGCATGCTGGGAACAAAGCAAAAAGGACGTTGATACAAGCAATAATATAATGATATAAGCTCAGAATTTCGAAAAGCTTTGGAGAAATATAGCGGCTACTTGCGAACCCTCTTCCATTAATGTTTTTCTACACAAAGAACACGGTCCGTTTGATTTTGAAACGACCATGAGCTAAGTTAAAAAACTTTATTTTTAGCAGTGTTCTCACAACTACTCATTGAGTAAACCTGGCGCAGCCGTGTGAGTGTTTTACTTCGGGTTAATTTCTTTTTTTCCTGCCTACGTTTGTGCCAGGAACAAGCAACATGCGCACAACGAGAGGCTTTATGTCGTACAAATAGGCATACAATCACGAAAAAGTCGTAAGCAGTGGGCCACTTAATAGGTTATTACCGAAAATACGTATTAATCACTTTAGCGGACCCCTTTCTCATAACTTTGAAACATATGCTTATGCTCCCATGCGCTTCATAAATTAAACGAATGAAACTTTTTGTAATCGTTGGCTGTTCCAATTAAGATGAAGCCCAGTTTGTAGGTACGCTTTTGCTAACGACAGGGCAAGCAACACTTAGCCAGGGACTCCACAGTATTAATATATGTCTTTGTGTGATTGGCCACGCCGTGGTCTTCGTGTAACTACAAAATGTTAGCTGCTTGCAAAATCATGGTGGTACTAATCAGTGGAGCATTTAGAATCAATTTCTTTCTTTGGGAAGAAGCGAAGGAGCCGAACTTTAAGTAAAATTAGTCATATTATCAGTCTATCTTATGACACATGTATGCACTATCTTGTTTGTGGGGAGGGAGGGCTGGGCATTACAGGAGAAAAGTTTTTAAAGTGAAAATCTTGCCGATTTTGGTCTTTAAACAAGCTTGAATACACTTTTTTTGGAGATTAACGTTTTGAAGGTAAGAATTTTGCCCACATTCGTTTCCAAACGTATATCATCACTTTTTTCTTGGAGATCAAGATGTTGAACGTCCTGTCATACCGTTTGGGGAGCATAGCCTTTTGTCTCCTCCTTAATTCCAAAAGGCACAAATAAAACTTGGCGATTACCTTTCCAAGTGAGTGTCATAAAGGAGGTTTGTGGCATCACCATGACGTCACAATGACAAAATCTGTTTTTAAATTCGCATCACTTGACGGAGGAAAATGCTTTTGTGTTCAAAAGGACCCGATTAAACCAAACTTCAACAACTGCATTTCCTTATTGTTTAAAATGACATCATAATTGACGATTGATTGTAAAAGTTGTTTTCGTCATTTCCTCAAAAATACTGACAGTACAAACGCGATTGAAACCTTTATTGGGCGATGTCCCCCACTGATACCAATTTATCGCTTGTGGTCTCAAAAACATAATTTGGTTGAAGCCGGCTGAACCGATGTTACTAACTCGTCATTACTGGTTGGTAGCCCTTCCGGCGGAGCGACAAGCACGGAATAAGCCTGTTTTATGTACCGGTATTATTTCTTAAGTTATTGCATAAAATTACACAACTTGCAACATGTATTGTTTTATGTTTATAATTAATGCTAGGTTAATCAAAGTCAAAATTTGAATTTAATATAGTCAAAACAGAAAACTTTCACTTACATTTAAAATGGCTTTAACAATAGTCAAACGTGTTTAATAGATCTACAAATGATTTTTTTTCACACTTAAAAATCAAGAACCAAAGCCATCATAGGCTCAAGTGAAGATAAAGTAAGTTACTTACGATAGACTTGCTTGGTATTCCAGCATCCTCCTACATTATTTGGTAGTGGTTGGTAGTCCAATCGCCCCTGGCTGGCGGAAAAACATGAGTTAAACCTTGTGGGTGCAGTCATCTGGTCATCAGATATAAGCCCGTTTCTTAACCCAGCTCCGCACGCAAAAACTAAAAATGTAGAACAAGTACATCGTATTAGACTGTGGGAGCTGCTTAAATAAATGGAAGGGGCACTGCCGCTTCGTATTTCTCACAAAAGAAGCACTCTACTTCGGCTACAAAATACGATAAGATAAAAGCTAGAAGTGGATTTTGAACCCATGATGTCATCAACCGGTCAAACGATAGTCATGGGCCAGTAGGCGCAGAACTTGGCTTAACAATGATTGTCGACTTAACCGTTCGACCATTCCAGCTCGACTTGACCGGAGAATGCTTAATTTGATTACAATATAAATAGCGTTTAACCTCTTGCGTGCTTCAACAATCTGAACCGTGCCCACTGGATCCGGTCTGTCCAGATTCACTTTTCGGACCACGTAAACCCTTTGTTCCAACCGTGCCAAAGGGTCCTTGCAGTGTGTTTTGAGGAAGTGATGATAAAGTAAAGATTGTTCCTTGGAGTTTAACCGAAAGACCAATCTGATCATTTTGGCCTGATGTGAAACTTGGCAACAAGAAACAAGTTATCTCAAAGAAAGTAACCACTTTCAACATTTTATCAAGAAAGTTATCTGATTGATTCGTCAATTCTGATTAGCAATGATTTATAAAAGTTCGAACAAAGGATCAGTGAACTGAATCAAACAAAACAAACATCAAATCCTTTGTCAGTTTAGTCTACGCTCTGAACAAATCGCAGTTGGAAAAGCTATATATTAAAGTTTTCGTACATTTGCTAACAATATCAGACTTGTGCCGGCGGTTAATTACTTGCTACAATTAAAAGGCGTTTCAATGCATTTCTGATAGTATATGATATGTACCTTTAGTATTTGCATTTATACTAAAAAAGCTGAACTTTATTACCGGTAATGTAACTTTTTATCCTTTCCAAAAAAGTGGTAACCTGAGTAAAAGCAAATACGTTTAATGCATAAATGTTATAACGAGGTACCAACAACAATTGTCCTTCGAAAACTTAGGAAATTTGCTTTCCAGCTATATGTGACTCTAATTACTTAGAGCTAAAGATTAATTTGTAATGACTGATCAAAGATTGGTTGCCATTCATCATGTTCTATGTTTAGTTGAACAATTATCCTACTATACCTAACCAACTTGCAATTGTCAGACAACGTTGGTTGTTTGGTACATTTTGACTATTTATCCTCACAAGCATGGTCCTTTGGCTTTATCTGTCTACGTTTTCAAAAACTTTCATCAAAAAATGATGTCTCTAAAGTCTAAACGTTCATGTAGCGTATCGATTTGAAACACTTATGTTTGCATTTCACAAAATTGCAATTTCTAGAAAAATCAACTTTCGTAGTACATTTTGTCTGTTCTTTCTCGAGAGCATGCATGTTTTGCATTATCCAGCAAAATATTCAAAACCATTCACCTACAAATGAAGTCTCTGACATTTTAAACAGTAGCCAACTCCAAACAACACTTGGTGATACCCCAAGGAAAAAAGAGGAGAATAAAGACGGTCCTCCATAATCTTTTACAACAAAATATTAGTGTCGAGCTACATATTATCTAAATGCTGAAGCAATTTTTTTGCAATTGGATGAGGCTGGTGCAGCCAAGTGATTTGATATTCTTAACCTCGATAATATTAATGGAGGTCCTCCTATTGCAATGACTTTACTATGAGTGCTTCATTTTGGATTAGTTTGCTTTTTGCATGGCTGCGTTTATGTCAGGACCAAGCAACATGCGCATTGCCACACTTCCAAGGAAACTTGAATGCGGCACACTTCCGAGGAAATTGCTTGTGTTATATGTTGGGACCACTACTTACCCCTTTTTGTAATTGTATGCTTAGTTGTACGACCTAAAGCCTCTGGTTGGGCGCATGTTACTTGGTCCTGGCATAAACGCAGCCAAGAAAAAAACAAACTAACCCGAAGAGATCCAATCACAGTTGAAGCGCTCCCATGAGTAATGTCGACGTTAAGAATATGCTTAATTGTGAGAACAGTAATGAAAAGTTAATGTTTTCTGACATAGCTAATTTTCGTTTCAAAAGGAAAAATATCGTTTTTTAAAGGAAATCGATTAAGTTTAAAAAATCATTATAGGAGGTTGCACATTGCCGTTATATTTGTCCCTGAGTTTCTGGAGCTGCTGGCTAAGTCTTGCTTGCCCTGTTTGATGTTTAGCTCTTTTGCTCCCGCGTGAATAGCGATGTCCGTAAGGTGGCAGTGCGAAAAACTGTCATAATTTATCATAATCAATCATAATTAATCATCATAAAATACCCTAAGTTTGTTTGTAAATCATTACTCAGCTGTTTACTTCTACATTAAGTGTGATATATGGTTGAAATCTACATTTCTTGAGGATGTCAAATATAATAATAACAAAAAAAATTTTTTGTTTTGAATATGCAAATTAACCCCCCCAACTGGGGCTGAGTTGTCTTCGAAATTAAAGAGGTACCCTCACCTCAAAGATCATTACAGATTTTATTTTCTACCAATTTCTTTAGAAATGGTCGCAAGATGATGCTAAGGAAATAAGCTTTCAAAGTACATCAATCAAAACTTACCTAAATACCTAGGTTTTCTACAATTTGCAATTTTCTGAGGCACATGACCTTTTTTTTGACCGGTACCGACCGGTACTAAATTTTGGTGTTTAAATTTAGTACCTAAAATATGATCAGTCATTATCTGCTACAGGTTAGCCTAAACCATGTAACATTATGTATTTTTGAACAGGGAATTTCTTCAAGATTAAGAAAATATCAAGTTTAAATAGAATATGCTGTCACTGGCAATGAAACAGCCGCTTGTTTACACCCTTCCCATGTGTTGAGAAACAAGGGGGATACAGCAAACTTTGATTTAGAGAAGCCAAATTTCTGCTAGCTTTTAAACTTGTATTTCGCTTCTTGTCTCCTTGGAAATTTGATACAAAATGACGACTTTATTGGTGAAACATTTGCAATTTATTTTGTTTTTATAGGGTGTAGTTTTTGTAAAAACTATAATTTAGTGAAGGTAAGTCAAAAAATTTGTGGGGGGTTTGAACTGACATGATGTACAGTACTCGTTTTTGATCAGTAAATATCATATACCACTTAGTCTAAACTATTTAAAGTTATATATTGCTGGAAAGCAAATTTCCTAAGCTTTCAAATGAGAGCGGTATTTAGCAACATATGATATTTTTTACGCACTAAATTTACTTTTATCTACTTATCATTCAAATTTGTTTGGGGGGTTTTGAGACCCCTAAAAATTTGGAAGTTCAAAAACGTAAAATTTATTATTATCGCTTGAAATTTTGTCAAATGATGCCCCAAAAGAGTAGTTTTCAGACTGTGTCAATGATAAAGGGTTTGGTTATGTGGTAAAGATGTAATCTGAGTTTGATTTTAGTGTAGTTGGCACGTGCTGAGAATTTGGTCGATTTTGTCGTCTGCAACTGGGTTGTTGGTCTTTTTAACCTTTTTTGGGTATAAAAATCCAAGAATTAGGGCAGAAATTATACATGTTCCGATGCGTGAGGAAATAAGCGTGATCTTATGAAAATTTTATGAAAATCGGATGAAAAGTAAAGTCACAAATCGATATTTTAGTAAACTAATTTTGTAACTCAATTTAAAAAAATTTGAGGGAAACACTGAAAACACGAGATCATCAATCGATGATCGCGGGAGCGAAAGAGTTAGAAAGTGGACCTGCTCACTTTAAACATAGTCAACGATTTTTTAAAAGTTTTGTTGGTTTATTTTATAATGTGCAAGAAAGCATAATTTCAAAGTTGTGGCGTAGAAAGATGAATCTTTTTGGATAAATTTAGATAAATCTTTTTGAAAACTTTGATAGATAACCCAACGAGCCACGCTTTTGAGAGAGAATACTCAAAATGTATCAAAGGACTTAAGTTTTTGTAGAAATTGGAATTGCGTGAAGCCCAGACACCAAAATTTTGAGTGTTTTTGATCGGTAGACTGCATTTCAAAGGTTTTGAAGACGTCATTTTACGACGAATCTTTTTGAAAATTTAGGTAAATAATTGCGAAGAAGCATGCTTTCGATGGAAAACAGTCAAAATGCAACAAAGAACTAATTTTTTTTAGAAATTGCTAGTTACTTAGGTCTGGTAGAAAAATGTTTTAACTAAAAATAAAAAATCATCTATGGCAATCAATTTTTGATCAGCGACAACAAACCAATCTTTAGCTCTCACCAATTAGAGTTACATAGTAATGGAAAGAAAATTTCTTCAGCTTTCAAATGACACTAAAAGTCAGTACTTAACCAGAACCTTTACGTATTAAACTTTTTTGTTTTAACTTAGGTTACCACTTTTTAAACGGGGTAAAAATTTGAACTTCAGGTAATAAAGTTCAGCTTTTTTAGTATAAATGCAAATGCTAAAGATACATATCATATACTATCAGAATTGCATTGAAATACCTTCAATTTGTTGAAAAAAGGGTAAAAATCGGTGGAGAAATGAATTTACAAATCGGTATTTAATAAATGTATTTAATAAATGCAAAAATGTTCAATTAAAAAAAAATCATCATGTTATGATCTGTGGTCATTGTCATTACCGAGGTGGATAAGGTGTAAAGGGATCTAGTCAAAAGCTTTGACCAACCGAAAACTAAGCAATTATAGCTGAAGATTACCAGTGGCCGTATCTACGTTTTTAAGATAACTAAACATAGGCAATCATCCAGCTTTATCTTTTATTCACGGAAAATATATTTCGACTATCTATTAGTCATCATCAGTTCCTGTTAAAAGCATAAAAAACAGCTGCTGGTTAAATATTTCCACAACAGGTACAGCATAATCTACAAGTAGCAGCATATCAGGTAATTAAAATAACATCATAATTAACGATTGATTGTAAAAGTTGTTTTCTTCATTTCCTTAAAAAATGCTGACCGTACAAACGCGATTGAAACCTTTTTTGAAAGATGAAAAAAATAGGCTCTTGGTAAATGAAGCCAGCTTCCATCAAAAAGTATGGAGTGTTTTAAGAAAAACAATTTATTAATTATTTTTTATTCCTTGCTGTTAATATTACGAGGGTCAGTCAATAAGTAATGAGACTTTCTCAATTGCTTTTGTGTTTTTGTAGCTAAGGAACTCAAATTTTATGTGATGATTATGAATGGAGTTGTCATCTCATTTTCAACAAAACTTGTTTATTTTCAGATTACTGTAGGTGTGATGATAAATTGAAATGACTACTAGGCTAGCAAACAGCTCATCGTTGGAACAAAGAGGAGTCATCAGATTTCTGTTGGCAGAGAGTGTAAAATCATGTGAGATTCTGTCTAGAATGCAAAGACAATATGGTCCTTCCTGTATGTCTAGAGCAAACTTCTACAAATGGGTGCAAGCATTCAAAGATGGACGCGAAAGCATTACTGATGATCTGAGAAGTGGAAGACCTGTGGATGTCTTTACCCCAGAAGCAGTACAGGCAGTTGAAGACCTGATCAAATCTGATAGAAGGGTCACTTTAGATGAAATTGCTACAAAATTGGACATCTCCCATGGCACAGTGTACGCAATTGTGCGTGAGAAGCTGCATTTTTCAAAAGTCAGTTGTCGCTGGGTTCCCAAGATGTTAACGGATGATCACAAAATGCAACGCCTGATGGCTTCCAGAGCATCACTACGCAGATACAGAAAGGAGGGAGATGCATTTCTGTCGAGAATAGTGACAACTGATGAGACCTGGGTTTTTCATTATGAACCTGAATCGAAACGACGATCAATGGAGTGGAAGCATATTTCTTCCCCAGTGAAGAAAAAATTCAAATCTCAGAAAAGTTTAAGGAAAGTCATGCTCACTGTGTTCTGGGACAGAAATGGGCCGATCACTATCAGTTTCTTGGAAAAGGGCAATACTGTGAACTCAGAGAACTACTGTGAGCTGCTAACTCAAGTGAAAAAAGACATTAAGAACAAACGGAGGGGACTTCAATCAAGATGTGTGATTCTTCCTCAGGATAATGCAAGGCCCCACACAGCAGCAAGAACCCTAGCCAAAATTGAAGATTTAGGCTGGAAACTTCTAACACACCCACCCTACAGCCCAGACCTTGCACCATCTGATTTTCACCTCTTCGGCCCACTCAAAGAAAGTATGAAAGGAATTCACTTCCAGACTGACGAAGAAGTGAAGGCTGCTGTGAGCAACTGGCTAAGGGCCCAGTCCACGGAATTCTATGCCAAAGGAATAGACAATCTAATATCAAGATGGAACAAATGTGTTGCAAAGGAGGGAGACTATGTTCAAAAATAAAAAAGCATTTTTTGATTACCAGTCATTGCAAACTTGAGTTATTGAGAAAGTCTCATTACTTATTGACTGACCCTCGTACAAGTAAATCATTTCTTTGCCTCTGTTTAGTGTTTGCTTTTGTGAGGAATAGTAATTAATTGTGTCTTAACCATAAATGCGTTTTCAATTCAGCAGGAGAGCTACACTTTGGCATAAAATGGTTAATAAGTACTATTAGTTCGAATTTATTTTTGCTGACTGATCTGCATTGATACTTGACTCAACATCAAGCGTTTGACTGCGTCACCTTCATTTTGAGCGGTAGGTAAAATAACCCAATACAGCCGCGCCGCATACAAGAGGAAAGTTTGGACTAGGGACATCGTGTATGCTAATGATTTCTTTGGTTTTCACAGTTTATTATTTTCATGAGTGGGGTTTCACCAAGTCGTAAAACATGCACACCACTAAATAATTGATTACTGTTATCGTAAAATAAAAGCCACTACGGCGCCCAAGGCCAACTTTGTGTTTGTTCTCCTACACTTACTTGAACGAAAGAATATAATTTGTGAAATAACAGAGAGTTTCTAAGACCTCTCTTAATTTAAAGTAATCGTACTACGTTTGGTATTAGGGGAATAGGTACGATGTCCCCGTTAAAACCAATTTATCGCTTGTGGTCTTAAAAACATAATTTGGTTGAAGCCGGCCCAGCCGGCTGAACCGATGTTACAAGCACGTCATTACTGACGAGTAACCCTTCTTGCGAAGCTGGGTAGCACGCTATAAGCCTACTTTATGAAGAGGAATTATTTTTTATGTTTCCACATAAAAAAATTGCACAATTTTCAAGGCGCATAATTTTTATGTTTATTTAATTAATTAACGACCGACGCGATGGTGTAGTGGTTAGAGCGTCCGCTTCGCACTCGGTAGACCTGAGGTTTATTCCCCTTGTCGAGTCATACCAAAAGACTTTAAAAATGGTATCCACAGCTTCCCTGCTTGGCGCTCGGCATTTAGGGGAGGTTGTGGAGAACAAGCCGGAAAGTTCGCTTGTTGTGTCCTTGGGCAAGGCACTTAACGGGACACCCCCGCCTTTATGTGGAAGACAGGTGGCCCAGTTTTCCCTCCGAGGGTTGGTGGCAGGAAGGGCATCCGACCGTAAAACAAATGCCATGTTATAAAAATGCAGATATCTGCTGAGGCGACCCCTAATCGGGAATAACTCGAAAGACAAAGAAGAAGATTAACAATGTTTGGGTCGTTAATGTGCTTGACAAGGAGAGATTTCTTCCAACTTCTCCCTGTTATTGCATAGCACGCAAAAGTAATTTGTGTTATTTTACTTATCTATTTTGCTTGTATTTATTAACTAAAGTAAAAATGAACTTGAGCTTTTGCACAAATTGATTCTCTCCAAACAAAAAAAACTTATCAAAGACTACGGAATGTATGTGCACCATGGTCGGTGGATTGGAGCGCCGTTCGCGGCGAGAACAGTCAAGCATTCGAATCTAACGGTCGCAAGTTTATTGTGCACTTGCTGCGAAATGCAGTTAAGGGCAATTTGGCACGCTTGATTGCGCTGCTTGTGGCAGAAACTCTGAAGCGGGCGTTGACACAACGATATTCTAACGCAGCGGTTTCACAGCTTTTTGAAAAATTGGCTGATGTCGTGGTTCCTCGACTTAACTACCGGTTAAAAGTGTTTGAAAATATCAGAAAAATGGCCTCCATCCTCATATGTTTCTACCACCGACATATGTAGGTCCTTAATTGTTACGACTGCAAGCCTAATATGTAGTGTACCTGACTGAAATCTTTGGTGGACCCCCAAACAAATCTTCACTCCCGGTTAAGACCACTGTTCTTGCATAATCAAAAAAAGGTTTCCCCGAAACTAGAAAAGAAAAATAGACGGAAAAAGAAAAAATGATAAACCTGGGAGAATGCGAAGTGGCATTACGGTTATCCAATTGTGCCGTTCGTTATTTGAACCGGAAACGTGTCCCGTGATGCAAATGCCAGCATCATTCGGCCAAGCTACAAGCAACTAAACGCTTTGAGCAATCAAACTCGTACTTTTCAACTGACAAATATAACGCTTGATCCATAGCGACATATTGCGAACATGCCACATTTAAAGCATTGGACTGCTAGGTGACAGCAAAGGTTTATTATAGCCTGCGCTTGGTTTACAAAGTAAAAAGTATTCAAACTGTAGGATATATATATAAAACTCCTAATACTATTACTTTTTCCGTCACAGATATCTATACATTCACATTATTTCTGACAAAATTTCAATTTTGTGGCAGAGTAGTATTTTCGTTTGAGCTAGAAGCAGAAGTAGTTGCGAAAGGCATTTGCCTAGTGCCCACGTCATATTAGGTTTGCCTTTCTCACCTGTTCTAAATTCGGTCTTTTCTTTCCTGTAGCTTAGGTATACCTTTAAAAATTATAACTACCCCCTAAAATAACTGGTCGCCTGTTGCAAGTTGGTTTCAGAGGATGTCGTGGGTTTTAATGCTTGATATTTATGGGTTAATTGAATTCGCTCTGAAATAAGTTTTGGGTAATCTCAAAAAAGTTCTTCAACCCCTGCCCTAAACGAACCGTTTCGTTCCAATATTTGAAAGCAGAGCAATTAAAATTCTGCTGCGTCTGCATTTTCAAATTTATTCTTGTTGGCGTAATTGCATCGATTAGCGCATTTGAGAAGGCGTTGAACCATGTCTTTTTTGACTGCAAAGCAAAAAATCAAATCATTACTTGTTGCTAAGTGAAGTGTAACATGAATTAAGGTCTCCACCTAGATATCATATAAGCTTCAAAGCGCCATTTTGGGAAAATTCTGGGAAAGTGAAGACCTTTATTGAATTAATTGTTTATGCCACGAATAAACAATTGATTCAATAAAGGTCTTTATTTAGGGTTTATAAATCAATTAATCTCATGGTGCACTCAATCAAAATTACCTCAGGTCCATTTAGACAAATTTACTGTCTGCAAAGGTATGGAAAAACTTTAAACATCCAGTCATAAAACTAAAACAATGAATATCAGTAGGCTACTGGATTGAGCCTGGAATTTTCTCTACGCCCATTCGCAGGCCAATGAAATGAAAAATAACATAAATGTATGGTTCACTCTTCTGCTAGTTTAACAGGAGAAACTCCACGTCTTTTTTTGCCAGTTTCTGTAATCTTGATTTGAAGATAACAACAGCAAGTAAAAGACGGTGGTGGGATGTTTACATTGTTTAGTAGGCTATTCGCTGTTCATAGATAGTTAAGCATGGTTAAAACCACAAAAAAAAGGTTAGATATTATGTTGGATTAAAATCATAATGCTATTGGTTCACGTGCTTCCACTTTTTGAGCTTTATCTTACAATCAAAATGTCACTGACGGAATTTTTAATTGATTTTGTACCAATAAATGCAGCAATGTCCACTTCAATGGTACTAAATTAATAGGAAGATTTATGAAATCCAAAGTTTTAAAGTTGAAAGAATGAGATATCTACCTGTGAGAATTTGCGTCAAAGATGCAAAAGATGTTTAAAAGTTTCCTGACTTAAAACTAATTGGTCAGTACTGAGGTCAAGTCAAAGAATTTCTAGAGGAGACGCATGGCGTTTTACGCCACCCTGTGGCTACATCTATCGTTACTCATCCTGGAACCTGAGATCCAGACTCAACATTCGAAAAGTCCGGGTTTCTTTCGCCCATTGAGCAGCACTGGTTTCAGCTCTTCCATCCCCATTTGAATTATCAGTACAGTCTTAATGGAACAAGGCTTTCATTTTACTGGATTACCTTCTCAAAACAAGGGCAAAAGAATAACAAATTCAATTTTAAAATCGATTAAAAGTGTATTTTGTAATTTTATTGCTATGTCCGATGAAGACAAAGCGCCCAATGGGTTCAGCTGCTGTTTAAATTCTACCTAATGATTAACTTTAATGATACATCGTATATTTTATGATTATTTTTACAATCACGCTACCCTTCATTTTGTATACAGTAAAGTTACAAGTAAAAGATATATTATTACCAGTCTAATATTGCCTTGCGAAAGAAGTGTAGAAAGGATAAAGGCATCTAGCAAGTTGATGGGAAGAAATGGAGCTAACTTAGACTCAGGGCGTAGTCAGAAGCAAAATTTGGAGGAGTGTGCAATCATTTTCTTGAAAATTTTGACAACTTCTTTCTTAGATGACCGTCCCAAAACTCATTCATTATTCGTGCGGTCTGTGAAATTGGACCAGATATTTTTTGGGCAGTCAGTTTTCAAAGATAGCCTACATGGGCCTAGCTTTTCTAGTAAAAATTTACCAAAAGTTGGAGAGAGTGCATAGTCCAATTTGCCTCCCCTCTACTAGCCGCATCATCTCTACTCCCCTCTGCTCGCCAATATGGTTCATTTACACCCCTTACGATAACACGAGATGCAATTATTTCGAAAAATATAGCCTACTGGTGTTCTTTTATTGTATTGACATTTGCGCATTCGGTGTAAGTCAGTCCTTATGTAGACAAAACTAGTTAAAGATGTGTTGCCCACAGGCACTGAACAGCGACGGGCGCGATACTTAAAATTCATTTTTAATGGACACCGATACACAATACTTTTTAGCATGCTAACTCATTACCGATTCATTATTGTCAACTTAATTTGATACCGATATCAACACAGTATCACCGATACAATATCTAGATACTTTTGAAGTTTTTTGTGAAAGCCGCCGAAACGGCCATATATTTTTGCCATCTGCTCTGACTACTTGGACAATGGTGAGGCTGATAAGCCTATATTGAACTCTGTTACAGTTAAAGGAAATGAAATAACGAATTTAAAGTTTTATTTAATTTTATAGCTTTTTGGAAGAAAATGGCACATTAAGTGGACAATTGAATACGGATTGAAAAACCAATTCCACGACCGATTTTCGAATTATTGGAAACGCTTGATATTGTCTTTCGATGATAAAAAAAGTTTTGTCAAAATGCAGCACACCGTCCGGCATCTGCGTCCCAGATGTCACCTCAGCCGGTCTACAGTTTGACCTGCATTGTAAATGTTTAGTGCGCGAAATAACCGTTGAATGATAAAGCTGCTAAGTAGCCTACTTGACATCGCCTTGGAGACCTGATTTAGATGTAGGACACCTTTATGGCTGGTAACAACTTTGAAATCAAACATTGACATTACCTGCCATGGTGTAAAAAAGCACATAGGCTTGATAGAACAAATGCTTAGGTTAATTTCGTTCTGATTATGGTGCGCGAAGCTTCACGAAACCCAATGAGTGATACATTTCAGCCGATTAAAGCAATGCCGACCTAAAAAGTAGCTAATTGGTGACCTGTACTCTGGCTAATCCGGTTAATAAACAGAAATGTGAATTGTAACTACCAGCGCGCAATATCACAATAGGGGAAATCCGGGTTAGCTGCTACAAAGGATTAGTGAGTGCACTGATGTACTTAAAAGTTTTCAATTATTTCGCTGCTTAACGCAACCTCAGTAACATTTTTTGGTGATTGGGGTAACTATATTTTAGTGGAGTCAGCTGTGGAAGAACTATCGTCATATAGATTAGAATTCATTGTTATATAAAAACTAAAAACAAACTAATATTGAAATCACACAACAATTAATCACTATTCAAAAACGGTATCAATTAACTGGCAAGTTTATTTGGTAATGTCTAGTTATTAGATCTTAATAACCAAGCTGAACTGAAAACAAAACTCGATCACAAGATGTCGTATGCCAGTGGTTCTCAAACTGTGCGTCGCGACGCCCCGGTGCGTCGTTTCAATTTTCCAAGGGCGTCGCGGGATATTTTGGTTTTGTGCCATTTAGGCTAGGTTTTATTGCGTCAAAAGAACTCTGATTGTAGATTCCTTTCTTACTTTCTTCTGACATTTTCACAATAGTGTTTTTAATACACTGTTGTAACGGTTGACTTGTTATTCAAAAATCAAATTGCAGAAGTTTAACATAATTGGCGAAAAATATATAGAGAATAAAGCATTCAGTTGTCTGTTGGACGAAAACAGGAAAGATGAGCTACAAACTTAGAAGAGCGTAATTTTACGATTGAAGATGACAGACCAATCCAAAATCTCGGGAGCATAGGGGCAGTTACTTATGTAAATTATGGATCACATTTATCTCGCAGTACCGCAAACTAAACTGTAGGATGCTGTCTGATGCGTCGCAAAGTCTCGCAAGCTTTTTTAAATGCGTCGCATCGCAAAAAGTTTGAGAACCACTGTCGTATGCCATTAAGAAGCCGGCATTCTGTTTAAATGATCGAGGTTTTATGGCCCACCCGCAGGCTGTAGAACCCAAGCATACAACATCTTGGCCTATCTTTGACTAATGCAGTGTAGGCTACGCAGCTTGCTTCATCTAAATCAAGCAGCAACCGACCACTGCAACTATCTCGCCAAAGGCAAAATCTAGTAGTGGACATTTTTGAAAAAATCAAAATTTTATCGTTATTAAAGTGCAATGCTTTTTCACAATTTTCTTCATCAAAAACTGTTTTGCAACAAAAATAAGGGATCTTTAGTAGAGAGCCCCGCCAAAAAAAACACCCCCCACTTAACTCTAACCTTAACCTTACAACCCTAACCCTAACCTTTTTCGTCAACCTTGGAGCGATGAGTGCTGCAGTCCTTAAAACGTGGCAGGGATGTTTTTCTCAAATCTCACATTTTTGCATTAGTGGCGGGGACTTTCTACAAAAGATCGAAAATAAGAGGTCAACATACGAGTGGCTAAATTTGAACACTGTTTGCTTAGTTTACTGTATTCAATCATTTAGGTTCAGCTGACTTATCATCATCACGAAGCCTACAAGCACACACGGTTTTTCAAAATATTGCTACCGAATCTGCCCTCCACTGAAGTTGTCTTCAGGTTGCTGCTCAAAACCATTAAACCCAATCAATAAATGTCGCGAAAAATATCACAATTCACTGACAGCTGTTAAGCTTTGATCAAAGTGGCGCAATTTGTAGCATGTAAGGATTAATAATTGTAACCAGCGCGTTTGATCAAAGATCAAAATCACCCAAAAGTAACGACAAAGGAAAAGGCCGAATGCCAAGGAGTGAAGTGCGCTACTGTTTTTATTACATTCGCCAACTAAAACTCAATATCAAAAAAAATTAAAAGTATCTCCGATACTATTTCTATCGGCGACACAGGAAAACAGCATAAATTGATGCCGATACTCGATATTTTTATGCAATGATAATCCAAGACCGGTGACAACAATAATCCAAGACCGGTGCAAAAGTATCTTGCGATATTATTGCCGATACATGCATTCAGACATCGCCCGTCTCCGCCACTGAATACGACCTTGTTCTTAAACTTTTGGATGTAGATTTACCAAAGAAGAAATATAAAGCGTTTTCGCATGTTTTCCATAACGCATGAAAGGAAATAGTACCAACTGAGCTTTTGTGCAATTTTACTAAGAAGTGATTTGTTGTGGGATCTGTCTAATCGGGTAAAAAAATTTTGAAAGACAATGACCCCACCTTTTCCTTGGTTACGCATTCGATCCCTCAATTAAAAATCTACCGTAATTTACGTTTATTGATTCCATATTGACTTTGAAGGGAGATTTGCGAGATTTGGTTCAATTTTCAGTCAACATCATCGCCAAATTTAAATGTGTTAATCTAGATTTCTAATCCAGAGTTTTTTGTTTGAAGTAGACAATATTGCAAAATATTGTAGATGTGCCAGTGTGAATTAACACGTTACGATGCTGAAGCTGCTTACCCAGCATAGCGAAAGAACAAGCAGCGACGACATTTGGCGATGCCAACCAATAGCTATCCGTCATCTTGGTGGTGAGGCTATCACTCGGTATCTGTGACTGGTTCGAAACGAGCTTTCGCTTTTCTTAACCCGATCAGCATTTTCCGACTTGCTCGACTGGGTTTGCAATGAAAGAACAGGATGTGTCATTGCACACCGTGCCTTCATTTTAAGCAAGGGGAGGGTGTTCATCAATCATCATTAATCATAATAATGATAGTTTTTGAGGAAAAAGCTAAGCAAGTGATATATGTAGGCATGAACTTTAGAAAAATAGATCATATTTTTAGTGAAATGGCTTGTGGGCAGTATTTTCGAAACAGTAAAGAAATGATTTTAGGTCTTGAAGACTTTATGAACATGTTGGAAGACAGATCGACAGTTTTTAGGACGTAAATGGAAGAAATGGAATTGACGAAATAAATGTTAAAGAAAGAAAGCTACTTTACAGTTTTTGCAATGAATTTGTTTTGTGAAGCAAGTACATGGCTTCAAAAAAGGGAGTCGAAGTAATATGCGGTATAGTGTGGGCGGAAACATGACCGACGATGACCCTTTGTTGGTTAGCAAAACCAGCAAAAGTACTTAAGAGACGGGAAAGCAATCCTTTGAATATTGCAACCTTGATTGGTAATAATAAAGGTAGATAAAAAATTGAAGAAAGTGTTTAGTGAAGAAGGAAAAAACTTTTAGAAGGAGGATATGGCAATTGAAGGAAAGTATTATGAAAGCAAGATATGAAAAAAACTGGGGAGTTGATAAAGTATTTAATTTCTTTAAGAATGGAGTTTTAGAGGTATGATGTTTGTGAAGCAAAAAAAGACTGAAGTAGTTGTGGAGATACTCGGTTGTGGAATGGGGAGGGTCAGAAAGCAATAAGACAGAAGAAAGCGGTATATAAACAGATATGCCTAAGCTCATCGAAGGAAAACACACTAGTTTTAGAACGTGAAAAATCGAAAAAAGCAAGTAGTTGCTGCGCTACCAAGGAGGCTGAAAAGAAATAGAAAGAATAGGGTGAAAACAAATAACACATTTGATTTAATAAAATTTATGAAAAAAAATGAAGATGTTCTTGAAGAAGAAAGATGCATGCGAAGAGAATAAGGAAAGCTAGGTTTTAGCGAAAAAGAGAGAACACATGGAAACAATCAAGACAGAGAGAATAAATGGGATCACATGACGGAAGTTAATGTAGAAGAAGGACCAATTTAGGAAGTTATTCTGTTGAAGACTGTGATCGCAATAGAAGCGATGAAACCAGAAGAGGCAGCTGGACTTTCTGTGGAGACATGATGTCTGTCAGTAGAGAAATAGGGTTTGATGTGATTACGAAACTTTGCTAACGGATTTGTATGGAGAAGGAATCCTGATGAATGGCAAACGAGTGAGTTGGTGACGGTTTTTAGGGGAAAAGGTGAGGCAAAGTTGATAGAACACGCTGGGAAGTTTGTCAAAAAAGTGCTGAAAAGAAGGATTCGTGAGTCAGCGGATGATGCAATGCAATTTGGTTGTAAGCCAGGTAGGGAAACGACATTAGTATTGCTTGTTGGAAGGAGAATGTAAGAGGAATGCAGAAATAAGTAGAAAATGTTGTTTGTGCGTTGTGGATATTGAAAAAGCACTTGACAGAATTCCAAGAAAAGTGATGGAGTGAACCACGAGGAAGAAAATTTACCAGAAATAATTGTGAGAGCAATGATGCGCCCCCATTAAGAGATTAAGACGCAAGCTAAAATACGATCAGGGTTTTCTTATGAATTTTGGGTGCTAGTTAGTGTCTATCATGAATCTGTGTTGTTCTCCCTGATTTTCGTAATTGCGATTGATGCCATAACTGAGTGTGCAAATTGATTTTAGTGAGTGGTAGCATGTGAAAAAAGTTTTGCAAATGGAAAGAGAGGTGTGAGAGTAAGGTAGAAAAAGGTTTACCTCACCAAAGCAAAAGTGATGACAAGTGATGCAAGAGGAAAGACAGCAAAACAAAAATTTGGTAAATGTACATGGTACCCTGAGGGGCTAGAAAGAGAAAAAAAATTGATGCTGTGGGCGAAATGAGGTGAGTAGAAGGGAGATGCGCGTTGGTGAAAAGAGTGTTTACAGCTCTAGCAAAATGTTGGTTTGTAAAATAGGAGTTGAGATAATACAAGTAATAGAGGAACAAGACAAAGAATTACTTTTTGTCATTGGGTGAAGTTGGCTAAGAGTTTTTGTTGGTTAGGGGCAGTGATGGGATTCAGGGGGTTCGCACGGGTTCGTGCGAACCAGTTCTTGGTGTGTCGTGATAATCAGCAAACCCGTTCTTGTTTTTTGTTATAGACCTTAGATGACCGCAGCAAATGGGCTTTCTAAAATGAGGGAACCTGTTATTAGTGAGTTTGATACAAAAAAGAACCTGTTCTTAAAATTTCGGATCCCATTACTGGTTAGGGGCAAGTTGAATAGTAATGGTGGAAGTGAGGCAGTGGTGACAGCAACAGCAAGAGTTGCACAGATATGATTTGAAGAATGCGATAATTTAAGAAAACAGTCTGTTATGTGAAAATGATAAAAAAGATTAGTTGAATTTGCGTGAGGTTTGCTATGCTTTTAGAAAGTGAGACGTGGTATCTGAGAAAATATGAGATGATGATTTTGAAAAGAACTGAGAAAGAAATGATACAAGCAATCATTATGTGTAAAGTCAATTTTATTGGTAAAAAACAGAATAGCCAAGAGTTGATAAATGTGCTGAGCTCGGAAGAAACTGTGAAAAGACTAACAAAAACAAATAGAACGCAATGGTGTAGGTGTGTTTTCAGGAAAGAGAGTTATGTGTTTAGAAGAGCGTTACAATTGTAGTGGTTGGAAGAAGAGAACGACCGAGATGACAAAGAGAAGGCAGGTGGCAGAAGAGATTGGATGAGGGAAGGAAGCGCCATGAAGTTGCGGAACACTTTTAAGGAAACTGCAAAGAACCTGAGATGAATCTGGCCCCCTACTTGAAGGGGACAAACCGGATGTGAAAAATTTGCAAAAGAATATAACGTATTTGTCAGCTACCATTTCAAGTACAGACAAGCATCTCGGAAAATAAGAGTGCCGAATAAGGGGGTGTTGTCATGCAACAGGTGATGAAGCTGTTGCATTAAAAACGATGAAGCGTAGGTTTTGTTGATGTGGATGCCTTAATTCTGCACGTCAATGAGGAATAAACTTTTCTGTTTGTTTTCTTTCTATCGTTTATTTGTCAATTGTAAGTGACGTGATAATGTCGACCACATGGGCTGTTTTACTGCGCAGTAAAATAATATCTATTTGATTCTTGTAAATGCCTACCTAATCCTGCCGGTTGCAATTTCTGATCAAATATGTATTCAGCCAGTGGAACCTTGTATAAACTTTAGCGCGTGGGGATCTGCTGCATATTTATCTTATCTGATCTGTTGCGTGTTTATTTTGTTTGATGAGCGATTATTACGCAAGACTCATGCTATCGTCAGCATACCAAATAGCATGCGCCACCAAACTGCATGGGCTTCAGAGCAAAATAATTTTGACGAGCTTTTTGTTTTCTCTTGTTTTAATTTTGTATATTTTACGAAATTATTTAAAAAATTTCGACCGATTTTTTAACTTTTGCTCTGTAGCGGTTCCTATTGTTGTTGCTCTTGTGTTTATCCTTCTTCATGGAAATAGAGGCACAGTGCAAAACGATTTTCCAAGTTTACACAGCAAACTCCAAGTGCGATTAAGCTAAAGGAAAGCGGCAATTCATTTCGAACCAGTGATGAATACAAAATATAAACTAGTAGCCACGCCCCAACAAAGCCGACTGCCTTTGAGAAGCGCCTGTAAGTCGCTTCTTTCTACATGCTGGTTCAGCAGTTCCACAACTGTATTCAAACATGTGGGTAAATTGTGATCAGTAAATTGGTAAAAAAATTGATTTCAACTAACAAAACTCCAATTCATTCCTGATCGCCAACACCTAAATGCAAATAAGTTTAGGTAATATATTTTACTGCTTTTTGCAAAGCTATGCATCAGTCCAGGGATATCTAAAATTAACAGCCAAAGTTGATTCTGGCTTTAAACTCACAAGTCGCGACTTTTTGATTTAAACAAGACCAATTTCAGTTCAGTTGCTGCCCTAGTGCAATAATTTTTCTATAATTCTATAATAAATGTGTCTTCATTTTGACGTCCACGTACCTGTATTTACTACAGGCCATGGTGCTTGTGTAGTGTGCATCCCTTTCCCCTTTCCTTTAATTTACCACCAACAGTTTCTACCAAAATGCCTAATAACACTCGAACCATTGTGGATGGAATCTTTTTTAAAGTTACAAAATCATCTCTGAAAAAAATTCCTACAGCAGGTCTGTACAACTAAAGATAAATTTTATAAAAAATTGATAATCAAAAGCACTGTTTCTCAAACTTTTGTTTTGTGCCGTCCCTTAAAGGCGTGATTGTTAGCTGATGCCTCCTTGGCGAAGCATTATTGTTTTTTATTGCTCAACCACAACAATGATGTCACGGAAATGATCTCGGCCTCTCGGCTCTATTACAAGCATAATAGCTTCAACAAATAATGCTTTTAACCAACTTAAACTACATTTCAACTATTTTGTTTTACAATAAACTAGCTTATAAGAAAAATAAGCTATAAACCTTGGGGTTTAAAATTTGGAAATCACTAGAAAGCTCACGAGCAGGAAACTGAAGAAGATAGGCTAGTCAGGTGTTTTTTTTAGTTTTTTTTTTAATTTTTTTAGTTTGTGGCTCATTTTCAAACTAAACAGAACTGTGTGGCCCAGCTATATGATATTTTTCTAATTTTAGTGATGCTCTGCTTATTAATTAAAAATGAAATAGCTAGCCGTGTCCCACATGCCATATGTGCTCTGGCTCATTAATAAACCATGGCCCACCGGTTGATAATTGCTGGCCTAAACCTACTTTCAGTAACGGATTAGAAGTAGGTAAGACCCTAGGTTATCAGGCTGCAAAGGCCTTGTTAGCACAAAAAGTACCGGCAGAAATGAATTTGGAAAAAAATTAAAACTTGTTTTCAATGTCGCAGTATGCCCTTCCATACTTTTTCAATTTAGGAGATACAGTAGTAGTTGGTCAATGATAACTAATAAAAACCTAATTGAAAACAATTATTAGCCAATGCTAAAACAAAAAACAGCGACAAGTAGAAAACGCTTACAAACCACTGACTTGCAGTTCGGTTAAATTATTTCTATTAAAATCACTAGAAATATTGCTTTGTTTTTCCTGTAATTATTTGTTTTTCTCGACGCCCCCTTATCCCCTACCGTGATGCCACCGTTCCCTTCTGAGAACCACTGATCAGTTGCCGAGCAGCAAGCAAGTTTGGCAGTTAATACACGTGGAAGGACGGTTACATATAGAGCTCGGGCTTGAAAAGAGATATGGAAGCAATAATAGAAAATTCCTGTAAAAAATTCTTTGTTAGACATGACATAAAGTTTGCACATTTTTGATGGGAAACTATAAACTTCCACCATGAACGCAGTCAGCCAATTTATTTTTTTTTGGGGGGATGGGGTGTAGGAGCCAAATGTGTTTATGTTATGTCGTGATACACTCGAGGTGTTAATCTTGCTTTTCAAACATATCACTGCGTTTTGATTAAAATCTTTGCGATAATTTTTGGGCACTTTGCGATAATTTTTGGGCACTTTGCGGTAATTTCTTTGTTCGGTGAATTTTAAGGGGCTGTGTATTTGTTTAACAAAAGTAATATTAAGCAATTTGAGCGCAAGCTGAAACTTGGCAACTTCGACGTTTGTCTGGACAGTGATGCACCACAGTCGCTGCTCTGCCAGCCTGAAGGAAAAATATGCAAAAAAACAATTGTAAATCGGCTTTGTTGTTTTGTAGAAAAAGCAAAAGGAAAGAGACTTGGCTTCGACATATTCGCAAAGCAGTAAATATTTTAAATAAAATAGTGTAAAAAAATCAAAAAGTTTCATCGTTGGAAAAATAAAAGGACTCATGAAGGCGAAAACAACAGAAACAAAGAAAACTCGAAGCAAGAGGAACAGGTAAAAAGTCTCTTCGAATTTCAATCATAAGTTAATCTATATTAACACTAGCCGGGGTCACCCGGCAGGGGCCTCCATCAGTAATGTCCGGGTTTAGTATTTCGGTTCAACCAGCCAAGCCGGCTTCACCCATCGGGCTCTTGTGTGAGCAGTAGCGAAAAGTTAATGAATTTTATGCACTTTCACAATTTTTGTTCACGAAATCATGACTATCATATTCTCTTAATCATGACTGGCAATGTTCACAAAGAATCTTGCCAAAAATTATCGTTAATACTGATACTTGTGAGGGAGGAGGGACTGAAACACAATCAAAACTAATGCTAGCGGCCGAATAGTGGTTGCTTTTACAGTTACACAAATAAACTATTTAGCGGTAAGCCTATTTTGCGATGTGGTGCTGCCTCTTTCCTGTTTACATTTGTGGTATTAGTTCTTTTGGCAGCGTTGTTTGTCGTGTTTCCGGCATAGCGGCAAAAGCGGCTGTGGCTTCCCAAAAATCATTCACCCTGTTTTAGTAGGCGCACATCAGGCCGAGTTATTTTCAAAATATTTTTGTTTCTAAATTCAGTTTCACAAATTGTTATAGGTATGGTTTTCCTAAACATGGGATTTTATTACAATGTTGTAGAGCAGGGGTGTCAAACTCGTGGGCTTCCCGGGGCCACATCGCACGTTGGCAATCGTGCCGAGGGCCAATCGCGGCGAGGTCGAGCCGCATGCAGCTCGCGAGTTTGATACCCCTGCTTTATAATATGGATCACCTACAGGGATTTAGTGTATTTGCAACCTACCAATCCAGCTTATAGAAGAATAAACATAGACGATTTTTTCAAGTATTTTGCATAAGATGTAGATTTATCACCAGATCACGTTGGGCCTTGATAACGATAACAAAAAATTCAGTTTTTGATTTTGACTCTGATTGAAGAGGCTTTAATAAGAAACAGCAATAGACTTTTAAAGTTTAAAAGATCAATTACAGTGGTAAATCAGGATACGAATTTAATTCTTTCCGAGACGGCGTTCGTAAGGTGATTTATTCGCATGCAGAAGCAAGATTTACCTGTAAATGATCTAATCTCTTCCAACCCACCAAAACCCAGTCTTATAAAGTGTGAATGTTATACCTCCCAGGCAAAAACTAGACATTATAAGCCCATATTCAGTGATACACATCTAAACAAACAACGAGATACTAACAAAATCAATAAAACAACAGTAATAATACACATTGTGGTTATGAATAACGACAATGTGCTGTATTCACGATCAAATAAGCTCCCACGTGATGCGAACGGGCAATCCTGGAAACCTATGGTACTGTTACGTCATAAAACCTGCGGTAATGCGCGTATTTTACAAAATTGCTAAATCGTATCTCGAACTTTTCGTCGGTGCTCGGAACAAGTATTTTTTTCGAGACACGGTTCGTAAGCCGAAATATTCGCGGCCAGAAACAATCGTATCCCGAAGCACTACTGTGTAAGTTTTTTTCTTTATTCTTCACGTGCTGTAAATGTAGAGATGGAATTATTCCACTGACCATCGAAATAAGCAACAGCAAAATTCAACTTTGTCTTTTTTCCTCGCAATTCCCCAGATGTTGCCTGCGTATCAGACAATCTTTAAACCATCAATAGGAGCTAAAGAGCTGAATGCTGTTGGTTATGAAACAATCAAATATCATTTTGGGCGACTTCAAAAGTTTCATATTTGTGCTAAATCAACATTTCAAAGTGTTTTAAATTTTTAGAAAAAAGATTGAAACCAAAATTCTGGTAAACATTTTATTAAAGCGTTTCGCTTAAATTACCCTAAAAGCAACATCAGTTAAATAAATAGTTATCTAAGACAAGGCTAAGACAGTGATGATACTTTTAGTGAAAAAGTGAAATGTTTTAATAAAAGGTTTACCAGCATTTTGGCTTTATTCTTTTTTCAAAAAATTGCAAATAAATCGCATTCTTATGCTTTTGGTTTTAAATTCGTTTTTTTCTTTTGGCTGTTTCCTGTGGCCTATAGTGCATATTATGTTTTATTCTGATGTGAGCAGGAGGGAGAGCACTCATGGGATAAGGGCCACAGGAAACTACCCCTTTCTGAAGTTCAAAGACCATTTTCATCAAATGCTTTTGAATTTGCTCCTAACTACCTGTGATGAAACTTGCTAAATGAGATTGCAGACAGTGTTCTGGTTTTTTTTGCTCTTGATACTTAATTCAGACAGGTGGGCAAAATCTTATTTATGGTTTGACGGAAACATTAAGCTGATTCTCCTCTCGAAGCTAATTTTAATATTTATAATAGACTGTGCTGGTATACGTAGGTCTTGTAACTGGTGTAAAAAATGTAACAAATTTTCCGTGGCTAAATAATAATGATTTCATATTTATTCAATAATTTTTGTCATTGCAAAGTTGAAGTTTTGCCAATAAAAGCAGCAATACCTTTTTTTAAATATCTTTTAAATAAATTTTACATTTACATCCAAAGTTGCATGAAGTCATTCTTGAGTGCAACTAGTAGACTAATTGTTTGTATAAATTAATAATTTAAAGCATAAAATCTTGCACGAGATTTAAAAGTTAAGTTAACAAAACCCAAACTTGATAAAAAAATTGTAAAAAATGATGCTTTGTTCTGTGCACAAAATTGTTGCTGTTTTTACTCAAGAATAGCGTAATATTTAGATCTGATCCACGAAACGTGTTGGGTCAACTCCATTCACACTGCAAACAGATCAAGCTGATGTAAAATGCAAAAGTGGTCTATATGTATTCTGCAAAAACCAGTCAGCTACGTAAACTTTCTTTCACATTAAAGCCTGGTCTACGCTGAGGCTAACTGCGGCTCTGGTCAAGCAGTGGGCGGCTCGCGAAAGAGCCAAAATAAAACAAACAAAAATTTAAGCCGCACTTAACATCGCTTTAGACGAGGCTTTAAGAACCAGTGCATCCGCTGTAGGGTTGGATTTCTCGACAGTGAAGTCAGTGGCAAAGTTGAAAGCGCAAGTGGTTTACAAAATTTGCGTTTGGAGTTTCCAGATACCTTTAGTGGCAATAAAAAAAAAGATGTTTTGAGGCATTGGCGTAAATCCATAAGAAGTATTGGGGAGAATGAACGTTAAAGGCGTGATCGAAATACAATTAGAATCATCATACTCGTCGTGCAAATCGTAAATCAGGCTTCTCATTGCAATTCGATCTCCAAAAATTCCTGGAGGGATGTACCCCAATTGTCTAGGTAATTACCCCCTGTTCAAAGAGCGTGGCTCTTTTAAAAGTGGGGTCTGTGGCATTTTTCAAGCTTCTTCCTTACTGTACAAATATGATCCTTTTCCGCTGAATGAATTTGGTTAGTCACTAGATTATACGATGCCTTGGAAGCAGCAGCAACCTTTATAGCTTACAATACTTATATGCACGTGCATAGAGAGTAGGTAACCGCTTTCAAAAATGTAGCGGCACACCCACCCCTAGATGACAAAAAAACACCATCTTTTCCACTTCGCGCTCCTTTTAAATGCAAAGAAGTATCCTCACTCTGGTACAAGATTTATACACTAAAGTGTCAAAATTTTGCACTGTATTGTTCATGCGCTGTGCGATTGATTGTTAAACAACAATAGCAGCTTGCCTGGATTTTTTTGCGTTGTCTGTTTTATTTCACCATGTACGAAACACATAAAATGTTTTACACTACCGTACCACAAAGAAGAGCAAGCGAGCATGTAGGAGATATACCACAAAGGAACAAAGAACCCCAAAATTTTCTGTTCAAGGTTGCTACTTGATAGTGAAGATTCTGTGCTAGTGCAATGTGATGACAACGCATAGATATACAGATGAAAAGGTGAACATGAGCACATACAAACGAGAAAAACCACGCACACTCTAACCGACTACAACTGGGCAGATAACCGCTACGACGGCGATTATTGTATATGGCAAGCTATAATTGACGCACACACGACGACCCGTGCCCGAGCAAGTCCCACACACATATAGGAGTGAGATAAATAGTGTAACTAAAAAGCATAACAAGGGTAAGAAACAAGGAAAAAGTTTGTATTACAACTATACACGTGAAAGTGAAATAGTAGGTCTATAACGGAAAACCTAACAAAACGACGGAAAAAAAGACGAAACCTATTTTACAATTACAAGTAAATGGGAATAGGAACGCAGATTTTTTAGTATTTGTCATTTAACCAGATTTAAAGACGTTATTTGAAGGAAACCTTTTGCATGCTTCTAAATTCTTCATTCATTTTGTGCCAAAGTTTGGTGCCGCGACTGATATTTGATTTTGTGACATAGTGTTCGAGACTCTTAGTCGAGGATGGTAATATGACTTCTTTACGCCGCAGTCAATTTGGACGCAAGATAACAACAGCCGAGGCAACGGAACACAACAAATGAACAAAAACCAAAATATAAAGTAGCGGGAGTCATATTTTTTTGAAACTGACGTAGCATCGCTCCATTATCCGCTCCGAAAAACCAGGTGCGCACTTTCCCATCCTGCATGCAATACACAATAACACGTTTTGTTCTACATGTATAGTAATGCAAGAGGCTAGCGATGCACATAGCAAAACTGCAGACAGTGACACTGTTTCGACCTATCAGGTCTCTTCAGTGCAGTTGGTGACCGACAAGAAGCTAGAGGCTTTTAATAAAGCATAGCTTAGACCGCCACACTTGCGGGATCTATACTAGATCCACTTGATGGATGGTCTGTCAGTACTCTGCGAAGCCGTATCACTCGTGAATGAGTGGCGGTTACTCGTTATCGTATCACTCGTTATGAGTGGCGGTAATACTGACAGACCATCCACCAAGTGGATCTAGTATAGATCCCGCAAGTGTGGCGGTCTAAGCTATGCTTTATTAAAAGCCTCTAGCTTCTTGTCGGTCACCAACTGCACTGAAGAGACCTGATAGGTCGAAACAGTGTCACTGTCGACGTTTTGTTCTGTTTCAAGTTGGTGGTGCGGGGGAAAAATGTGAGCTATGCTGTCCTTGTGAAAAAGGGAATGTCGTAAATTGTTGTGTTTTGACTTCAAAATTTTTCCAATTAGTCAGCAAACATCTATGACGTCAGAAAAAGATTAAAACAAACACTGGCCGCCTTCGTAAAACAATAACTCGTGTTTACAACAATTTCAGTCATTACACAGTTGGATACAAATTGAGGTGAGACACAAAGGTTTAAATTTGATGTGAGCAAATTTTGTTTCTAAGGCT
This sequence comes from Trididemnum clinides, assembly GCA_963675345.1. Classification (NCBI taxonomy): domain Eukaryota; kingdom Metazoa; phylum Chordata; class Ascidiacea; order Aplousobranchia; family Didemnidae; genus Trididemnum; species Trididemnum clinides. The sequence continues at coordinate 17,718,145 of OY776301.1, forward strand.
AGGTCAAGTTGAACAATAATTGACGTTAAAGGATATATTGTTTGTCAAAGTAATTAAAGTCCATTGTGAGAGCCGAGAATGATGCATTATTTTATTTTCTGACGTTTTGACGTTATTTAGTTAGAGGTTATGTAAGGAAAGACATTGTTGCATTCGTATGCTTATTGCGTGTTGGCATTATCAACGCACGGTTGCTGAACTTGGGATAGACCATTATTTGAAAATGTTGATGTCGCATGTATTACTAACCATGAGAAGAAGCTTATGTTGGACAATCTTTACAAAGGCTATACGCACTTATACATGCCGGTCGCTGGTTGAAAAACTGTTGGCGTAGAAGCATTACCAAGGTACCTTACAGGGCTACACAAATTTTGAAAGAGGATGACGCAAGCAAAAACTCTTGAAACGTCCAACAACGCCGTTGAAAGCCATTGGCGTTTTGCTGCACTTTTCAAAAATCAGTTCGGTCTTATGCTGGACATCATAAACATAACTCTTTGTTTTTTATGAGGGAAGGGGATGAGGGGAAAAGCTGAAGGCATTTTTTCTTTTAAAACATAGGTAAAGGATCTTGTTTTGGAAATCATTTTTTCAAAAGTGGATAGTTTTACAATTTTTTCTAATTTCTGAAAAGGACTACAGACATTTCGTCTCCAAATAAAGGTAAAGATTTTTTTTGGAGATCAACTTTTTTGCTATTTTCAGTTCCAAAATAAGTTGAAGATTTTTTTTAGGAGAAAAGCCACTCAAAAGTCAGTGTTTTGCTCATTTCAAAAATTTTTGGGAGAGCTTGAGATCCTTCTATTTTTACTCCTATGTCGCTCATGCCTATAGCCTTATCTTTACTTTTAGACTTGTAGGGGTAGCTGAGACCATTAATCTTGCATTTTGCCATAGCATTTGCCTTATGTTAGTTGTTATGCAAAAAATTGCTTTAGAGTTTCCAACTTAAAGTTTAATAAAAGTTAAAACTTGATATTTTAATAACACTACTTTTCTTATAAAACTGGTTAATGATAGAAGTTAATGATGTCTCCTGCATCGGGAAAAGCGTCCAAAGATGACACGTAAGGCTCTAATTAGTGACTATTTTATGATTTTTTTATTACTAGCTTAGTTTTGCTATTAAAGCATATGCCGATGGTTATTGGCGGATAAAAATTTCCAGGATGAGATGGAAGTCATTGACTGATAACTGACTATGCGGGAGAAGCCCATATTTTCTTAGTGAAAAATTCGGGTCTGATGATAGATTTTAGTGAGAAAGTAAAATGTAATGGTTTAACACTGGTGGCCTAAGTAAATGGAGATTGAATTTGTCTGAGAAAATATATTTAAAAAAGCCTTAGAGTTGAAAGATTATTCAGTGAAAAATTAAGGCGAGGAAGACAAAAGTCCCTGGAACAGCAGAGTTGAAACCATCCCATCTTTAAAAAACAACAACATAGGCCTACATATGATAATGTTACTATCATTTTGTGTAGCTTGGTTTGAAATATTTGCTGAGGTGATTTTAAATGCTTTTAATAATAACGATTAAAATTGGAAAACAGTAATCAAACCCTAGCAGGACAGTCTATCCAAGCGACTTTACTCCATATCAGTAAATGTTGAAAAAGGGTCTGCTATTAACAAACACTAATAAAGTCAGCTTAGACATTTATTTGCCGCAAGAAAAATTAATTTCGCTAACGCATCCTCAGTTTCTATTTGAAATAAGAAACTCATAAGTTGAAAGTTATTTTTTGTGATTAAGGTTGCATTGTAATTAAGGCATGGGCAAGATTAAGCTATGCTCACAGAGATGCAATATTGTTTGCAGAAAAAAGCAAAATTTCTAAAAGCCAAGTGGGCTTTTAAAATTGGTCAGATTATTGAATATTTTACTCAATTCTTTGAAGTCGCCTTTTGATTGAGTAAAAATTTTTTGACCTTTTTGAGAGCTTATTTCAACATGACATATTGGGAGCAGAGAATGTTTACTTTTCCATAACAAAAGTGTGCTCCGTAATATTCTAACATGTGAAAGAGCGCTTGGCGATGTTTGTAGAGGAGAGGGAAAAAGCGGGTAGTTTAAACTCTCTTGAAATGTTAATAGTTGTATTTTTTTCATGAGACAAGCATCGTACTAACACATATTTAAGCCTTTTTCCTAATTTCTGACCCCATCCAAAAAAAACGGTTATGCAATTAGTCACTGATGAATGTGAGCCTATCGATAGTTGGTTATAAAAATCGCTTTTGAACACTTTATTTCAATTTAGATAAAAAATATAGCAACATTTCGCTACATTCTTTGTGGGTAACTAAGAGACGATTTGGTTATAACCTGTAATTTAAAACAACACGAATTGTAATTTTCACGCTTTTCTACTTCGACATGGCTACTTAATTCATACATCGGTCTTCTATTGTTGTTTGCACTTCTAAAATACATTAATCGACCTTCTTGTCTAATCGAGAATATTACTATTGACTTTACGCATGGTTATCGCCTATATTTACCGTTGCCTTTTATTATTTGAAGCTTTTGAAAAAGTCATCTCACACTTCATTCACTATTTGCTGGTATATGAAATTGCCAAGAGAAGCTGTAAAATTTTATTGCCTATTAGCTAGTTTAGCTCATCAGCAAAAAGTTATTTGAAATTTCGAAAGTAAGGAGTGGCAGAAAGATGGTAGTCATGTTTTGTGTAAAATAGCAACTAAATTTTACGTCACCGGCCGCAAGTTGTGCACCTTGCTTAAAGTATAATGAGGAATTTCGAAATAGCCCCAGACGGGGCACAAGCCGCTGTCAGGGGAACACTGCCCCCGGAACCCTGTACCGATGGCACTGTGTTCAAGGCTGAATTTATTGAAGTTAGAGGCGTAACCAGGAAGAGAGAGAATGCCAAGTTCTGCAGTCCCCTAAATTTTGGATTTCCAACACCACTAAAACACGATGAAATCATCATGACGTTCGAAGGGCCAAATCTTCCTCCAATGTTTTTTTTAATAACCATATGCATTTAATCGTAAAGCGCTACTGAGAATTTTTATTTGCATCAATATTTTCGCTATATTTACAGGAAAATCGCTAACGTTATGATAAAGGCTGCATGGAACAACTCTTGTTTAGACCCGATTGGTTGTTACCAGTCGACCTGCGATCGGCAATTGTCAAAGCGCATTGTTACGCAGCTCGTCCTTTCTTCGGTTTGGCCTACTTGCTCTCCTTAAACCTATAGTTGTTGCGTGATATCGCTGAGATAAAGTTTCCTATAGGCTTGAAAATGCAATGGTATTTCCCTCTTTATAGCAGGTCGAGCAGGACTGCAAGCCGCCAAAATACGAGCGTATTGTTTCGGGAAATTCTTTGTGAGCGTAGACCTAAACTTTATTCCTTATGCTTTTGCTTTATTAATTTATTACTGTTCCAATCGGCTCGCCTTGTTTGCCCTTTTACAGCCATACAGCTGTGTTTTATTGAAAAGGAAAAAATATGGCATTTACGTAGTAATAAAAACAAACAAAAATTTCAAAACCAGGTGTTAGTAAATCAGTAAGATTTATGTTATTTTGTTTAGTTTGCGTTTTAGTCACACCAATATATTAACGTATCTTGTCCATCACAAGCCCATATGGTTGTAGACAGCAGTGTCTTCAGTTCTGTAAAAGTTCATAGCGAGCATAACTAAAAACCAGATGAACTGAATTCAAAAAATGGTTGTAGGGCAACACTACAATACCGGATTATGCAAATGCGGAAATTCATGTGAAAGTAGGGAAAAAACACCAACTAAACTTGGGAAATCGCAGAAAGTTTCTGAACGGAAAAACCTAGTTTCAGTTGTCCATTTTTACCCTATTCGATAGTTTTATTACTTAGTTTTTAACGACTTCCGCAAATTTTCTTATTTCTGCGATTTACGTACTTCTTCAGATGGTAGTTTTTCCGTATTGCTGTAATTCCACGTTTCTTTATGAATTCCCGTAATTCCATACTTTAATACGAATTTCCGTATTTTCTTAAATATGGATTTGTGTATTTTAGGGCCATCCGATTTTGAGGATTTAGTTTACCTTACGTTAAGCAATTGGAGGTATTGTGGGTGTAATGAATTCTGTTGCAATTTAGTTATTAGGCAAAGTCAGTGGCGTACGCTGGGGAAGAGTTGGGTTCAACTCCCTCTGTGAATAGGCTACTGTTGGTATACAATTTTTGACTTCATAAAAAAAATCATGCAACCATTTGCTTGAAATTGTTCTAGAAAGTAAGAAAACGCTTATTTTTTAGTGTAATTTTCTAAAATTTCTCCGAGAAGCATGCCCCTGGACTACCCAACATTAATCGTATCTTCGGCATTTTTAATGAGAGAAACCAAAACCTTTTTCTTGAAAAAATTTTTGCTTACGCCACTGGGCTTAGAGTATAGATAGCTTAGAAGCAGTAGGTTCAGACCAAGCCTGCGCAAACCAAAACAGTGGAAGGGCCATATTAACCAAATGTTTGTTTCGCGTGCTGCATGCTGAAGTTTTAAACTTTTTCAAGAGTTTATGCCCTTATTTTCGATTTATAACCTTTTTTGTTTTTTTGGAGGTCAACTTGCGTTGAGAGCTAAGATGGCCAGACATAGCGCAGATGTGGGTTAGAGGAAAATCGAGCTTTAGTCAGACAAAAACTACAAAGCTTCGTTTTTTCTCGGTTATCTAACAAGGATGCTGCCGAGAATTAAATTTTAAGGAGCTGACTTTTATAAAAATTTTTTTCTTAACCCAATATTTATCAAGTTGGTTTACAAAAAAAGTCCTGACGTTTTTCACATGAGATCTAATAAAAAATATGTGCAATAATAGCATAAAATATGTCATCCAATAATTTTCTGGTAAGATTCAAATAAAAAACCCACGTTTAGTATGCGAGTTTTTTAGGGAGATGGTGTAGTTCCTTTTGCTTCTTTTCAAGCTATGTTTATGTAGTCAACATAAATTTCTGTTTTCGGTAATTATAGCAAAATCTTTATCATAGCCTTTCCTGTTGAATTGTTCGATTGGAAAAAAGTCTAGGATAAAGTGAGACAAAAACTAAGTCTTGTTCGCTATCTTTGCAAGAAGTTAACATGTAATTTTGTATTTACGCAACACATTTTGATAAAATGGCTCATTTACCCCACTAATTAGTTAGCATCTTTTCTGTTTCGGATCTGGTGGATATAAGAAAGTTTTTAATTCTGTTGGAATTCACATATCTTCATCTTTAAAATCAAAGATGCCTGACGAATCGTAAGTAGCAAATATTATCATAATTTTTGACTAATTTTCATTTTTATTAATTCTATGCAGGTTTTAGAGTTAATCTTCCATACTCGTTCTGGCTAAAATGCCCCTTTAAAAGTTTTGAGATTCTTTCAAAAATACAAAAGAGATAATAAATGCATGGATGCGTGTTGTTATAGAAAAGTCACGCTGGTTGCCTTTTTGGATTTTGCGTAAATTTTTTGTTTTTCAGTATTTGACGGCTTATAAGACGCATTTTTTCCCAAAATTTATGTTTCAAAAATCGCCCTGCGTCTGAGATCCGAAGTTGAGACATCCTCTAGGCTAATCTTCTTCATGACGCTTTCTAGTCTAACTTATTATCAGAACTGTTACCTATTCTAACACCATTAATCATTATTTTATTGCTATTAATTTAGTTAATTGATATTAAGGCTATTAGGCTATTAATAATTTGCAAAACCAATTTTTGTGGTAAAAACGAAAGCAGTCTAACCTGTCAGGCTGTGATGCATGTTTATAATTATCCGCTAACTGGCGTCCTTACGTGATGTTATGATACGGTGTGGAGTAAAACTACAGAATGCTTGTGAACCATACTTTTATCTGCCATAACTCCATGCATCATTATTTTTGCGTTGGTAGATTGCTTCGAACAATATATGTTTAAATACGCCAAAAATTTTTTCCGGAATTCGATCTGCCAAAATGGGGGTGCGTCTGATAGCATCAAATGCAGTAGGCCTATGTGCAGAACCCAATACTGCAGAAATATTTTTGACAGACAGCAACTTAAAGTATTGGAGTTAAAAGCAATTTTAACATTATTGGCGAATAAAAAATAGAAGACTTTGACAAAATATTTTGAAAAACGCAAAGAATTTGCTTTGCTAAGGCCTGCTGTCTAAATCTATCAGCCATGCTTTGGTTAAACTAGCCTAATTTTGACGTTTGCAAGCACAGTAGCTGACAAAGTTCAAGTGCTTATAAAATTGATCACGTGAAAAAATTAATAGAAGAATGAGTTCTAATAAAACCAGATGGGTACACACTACGCAGGCGTAGGCTTAACCTTTTCATATTGAGTTTTTTTGTCACAAATGTTTTCATATCAAAAGTTGTTTTCATATCAAAAGGACCAACATCACGAATGCTTTGTACAAAATTTGAAAAAATATGGATTGAGGAAAAAATGGCCCTGGTGCACAAGTGTGCCAATAGGCCTTTTTGACAGGCAGGGGCATGTGCAAATTTGTACCCACAGCTATAAAGCTGACAAAGGAATATATTTACCAATGCTGTACTAATTTTACTTTCAATATAGTTTATAGCCATGTTGCAGATTTATCAGCAAGAAGATAATAAGCAATCAAAAAACCAGGTGTTAGTTGGGGCCTAGTAGTACCAATGGATACCATTTTGTGCAGCACCTCCAGTCCATTGGTACACATTTGTACCAGCTGCGCTTGATTCTCTATTATTAGATATATCGACAGCCAACCTTTCCTGAAGTCAATCCAGTAAGGCAAAGAAAGGTTTAAAGTAAATAAACAAAATAATGTTTTGCTTCTGCAAGCCAGTACAGCAGTAATTTAGCCTTTGTAAGCACCACCAGTGTCTGATGTGTCCTTGCATCCTTTTCTAGCACATGGCAGTTGAAGCTCATGGTGCAAAAACTAATCATGTGGTCGTTAAAACCAACAACATAAAAAAATCAAAGAATGCACCACTTTAAAAAGTAGGAAAAAAGTCAAAACAAGAATATATGAAACAAAAATGGCTTCTCAGACCGAAACTGTGTCTGTGGTACACATTTGTACCATTAGTCTCACTGGAGTTAAGCTGATGATGTGGATAAGTCCCAATTAGTTTTGCAATGGTACAATCTGTAGAGTTGTTACCTACAGACTATTTTTTAAAGCTACAGTATACATTTAGCATAATCCTTATCCATTTATCTCAAACATAATTTTTAAAATGGCACATATACCAATAGTTCAGACCATTGTACAATGGTTTAAAATTTTTGATGAATAGGCTACTGACACTGTCATAACATCATTAAATCTAATTTCAGCTTTTCCATAAGTGTGAACATGTTCTATGAAACTATACATTAAAACTTGCTATGTAAAAGCTTAATCATGTTGAGAATTTTGTAACTTTTAAAGTTATTGTTTTGAATTATGAGTCAGCCAACATTTTAAATGATGTAATCAATACAGTAGCTGTGTCATCCACTTTTTTGTTTCATTTTTTTGGGAGAAAGTTATTTTGTATGTTAGTGATGAGCAAAGCAGATCCAACGTAAGTTTACTTTAGAATTTTTTAAAATAAAAGTTTATTGATGAATAAAATACCAGAAGTGTCAATTCTTGAGATGTGTTTTTGTCTCATTATCTTTACTAATTGTGAAAATACAGAATTATCACTTTCAGTAGTAACGTCTTATGTTTTAACAGGGTCAAGGTAGCAGTGAGGGTGAGACCCTTCAACCAAAGGTATATTATATGAATAAGTTAAATTGGATTTATGTTCTATCCTAAAATGTAAAACTCCAAAAATACTATCAGGAAAAATTGCAATCAATGTTTTTATGATTTACTTCATTTTTTCTTAGGCAGTGGCTATTTTGCCATCAACGGCAATTTGCCCTTGGAATCTATTTTGCCGTAATCATTCACGTGTGTTTATATAGTCGTATTTGCTATAATTGCACCAGTAACACTGTGGTGTAGTGGATAGTGTGCTGGTCTTGAGATACCATGCTTGCGGGTTCGAATCTCAGCTGGCAGGGCATTAAAAGAAAGGCAGTGTACACCAAAGGGGTCGGCCCGGTATGTAAATGTATGGGGCAGTGTACACTGGAAGGGAGTGTACCAGTTGGGGCATAGAGACCTGGGGGTGCAACATTTTTTTAATTGGTTTTTAAAATTGACCAATCAGAAACGACCAAAGTTCACATGTTTAGTACGTCATTTAGATTGACCAATCACAAATAACTCATGGCAAAATAGTCTCTGAGGGTAAATTGCTGTCGACGGCAAAATAGCCACTGCCTTTTTCTTAATGATGAAAAAAACTTGTCTGTGCATTATTGCAGTGCTTATAGTTTTTTGTGTTAGTTTTGACTGCACTTTAATGTTTTTAATACTTTGACATGTATCATACACACTAAAGGGCTGATACTTTGATGTGTTTTCTTTCTCTTTTTGCTATTTAGTATCAAGCAATAGAGAAGTTAAGATCTGACAACAGAATGTAAGCTAAGCTGGCTTGGTAGTCGGGTGCTTTGATATTTTTTTATTTTGGGGTTTGTTTGATTTGGTTTATCATCCAAATGGGAAACTATCAGGAAATGAAACACTTTTTGCCCTGGTGGTATTTTGTGCAGTTTGTAATATTTATTATACTTTTCTGACAGAGAAAAAGATAGAGGAGCTCAGTTAGTCATCGATATGCAAGGATCTTCAACATACATAAAAAATCCAGAAGCACCTAGTAAGTTACTATGTATGTTGGCATTTTGTTGTTAAAATGACAATGGACAAAGGTTTATTAACTACTAAGTCAAAATGACTAATTGACCTAACCATTTTTGTGGCCGCATTTTTGCTGAAGCAGTGTGGACTGTGATCACATGGTCCTCATCAGAATAGCAAAGCTAGTAGAGCCACTTAAAATTTTAAAGTTTTTAAAGAATTTTACGTGCGTCTGCAATGGTGAGAATAAGCTTATTTTAATGAAATGGTAGCCTTTCTTTTAGTATGGCTGTATCACACCACGATGTTGGGCTATACTGGATGAAAAATGGTAAATATGGTTTAACTGTACAAACTACAAGTGAATGAGATTATATAAGTATCTTTTTATCCATATAAACAAGTAAATCTGTGAACAAAGATTGTTTGTTTTGCAGAGGAGGAACCAAAAAAAGTAAGTAGCGTTGTTTTGTGGATTAAAGTACTGATAGTTCCCGTGTTAGTGTTTGGCCACATTTTGTTGTCATTTCAGAACTACATTTTTTCAAGCTCTTTTTGGTGGTTACGCAAGATGGTGCTGCTAGTGGCGTTGTCAATTAAGGTTTTACTCAAACTATTTATCTAGTTGAACTTGTAGAAAAGCAGTAATACCTATCTCTAATGCTCGATTTTCATTGCCAGCCAATGGTAGATGCCTAGTTAGTGGTTACTCATCATCACTATTAGATTCGGTACTGTTTCTATTGATAGGTTTTTGATTGTCATCATGAATAAATGATCCCACTTTCAAATGACTTTTGTCGTTGAAGAAAGTTAATTTTTGCCAAACTTCTGTACAATGACAAGTTATTGTGAATATTTCTGATGTCACTTTGTGTATTTCATTCATTTTTCGTTGCAGTTTGCTTTTGATTATTCATATTGGTGAGTATAGCTGTAATTTTGCCATCTTATAGTGGCTTTTAAATCAAACCTATATGGGTATGGTTATCTATTTGCAAATGCCAGCCAAAAGTTTGTTGAATATCTTGTATTTTTGACAAAACTTAACAGTAATTTATAGTTGCATTAATTATTATTTATTGTAAAGACTAATGCTAATGTTACATGAGATCGCTGTTTGCATCTGGCTTCAATTGGCAAGTCGGCTCTGAATCGCGGATATTATCGACAGTACTGTTTGTACTGTGGTAATCAATTTGATATTAATGGCTTTTTTGCTGCAACAGGTCTCATGACGGCTTCGAAGATGTTGATGGAGTTTTGGAAGCACGAAGTGACAAATATGCTAGTCAGAGAAAAGTGTTTGATAACCTTGGACAAGGTGTACTTGATAATGCGTTTGAAGGTGTGTAATACAAATTGGCAGCACCGTAAATAAGTATATAAAAGTTTGACATCCTTTTTCAATGGTCCAATTCGATATCTTTTTTCCGAATAAAACCCCATGTCGATTATTTGTCTTTCAATAACTAGTGAAGTTTTAGAATTTTTAAGTTAGATTTGACCATATGTACCTCAAATCCTACTGACTATAGCAACCGTTGTTGATATGAAAAATAGTTCTGTTTGAGACGTTAGTGCGCTAACAGCGGTAGCGCCAAAGTGTTAGAGGAGTTTGAAATATTGTGATTAAAACTTGTTAACTTTGATCAAATATAATTTATTGCTTTTTATCGACTAAAAATCCCTTCTTCTTACGAGCTTTTTATAAGTGAATTTAACGTAAGCTAGCATAGTAGTGTGTCATTGTCAAAAGCTGAGTTAATATTTTGCTTGGCTGTTGGTGGTGCAAATGAATATCACCTGACACTATTGCTTTCCAGTAGAGCGAGTTTAAATTGTTCATAAATAATCTTGTTTTTTTTTAAACCTTGACAAAGTATTGTGTTTGCTAATCTTAAATTAGTCGGCTCGCATTTCTTTTTGTTTGCTGTTACTAGTCTCATCATTATGTGATTTAAATTCATTTCGCAAAATCGGAAAATACAAAGAGCTTCTACAACCACTATTTGTAAATCAGCTTTGAGTATGTTAATTATTATGGTCTCGGTGTTGTTTGCGTTGTCTGAATGAAAGACAACTCAGCGATCTACTATTTGAATTGCTTCTCGCGGACATAGCTGGCCACTTTCCATGATGTTGCAAATTTGTTACTTTATTTCAAACACCAAAATTGGTCTCAGATACTGTAGGCAATTTACGTGTGTATTTTAGTAAAGCTTGTGATCTACATGTAAAGTTTAAGAGTTAGATTTAGTTGTAGGGTTAGCGTTATGGGTCAAAAATTAGGGTTCGATTTAGTGCCAGGAATAGAGTATTTTTCTTTGAATGCTGTAGATCACAAACTAGACTCTACATCAGTGGTTTTCAACCTTTTTGCTAAAGCTGAACCCCAAGGAAACATTCCAGTGGCTCGAGGAACCCCGGTGCTATAATTCAATTGTCTTATGCGTAAAACAGCATTTAGTTTAACTAATAAAATAAATAAAAATTTGTGTAACTTCTGGCGGAACCCCTGGACTGTACTGGCGAAACCCTAGGATTCCGTAGAACCCTGGCTGAAAACCACTGCTCGACATATCATGCTGTAGATTACATTTGTACTCAAATTACATACTATACCGGCATCCAAAAGTGTCTTTATCACAATTAGCGAGAGCGTCACGAAATGCCTTTGACAAAGACCTTTTTCAGATCTATTTTGTAGATCTTTATGCAAGAGCAGACTGTTTTACTCAGGGATACTGAGTAATACTTTTGTTCAGGTTACAACTGCTCTTTGTTTGCATATGGGCAAACCGGTTCTGGAAAATCCTATTCGATGGTTGGATATGGTAAAAACAGGTGCGTTGACTTAAATATTTTTATCCTTAGTCTACGAAAAAAATTTTGTCCGTTGTATTTGAACATCTGGGTGCTCAGACCCTTTTTGGACCTGCTGCCAGCATTGCTAGCAGTGTACATTTCTATCACGAATCGAGGAATCGCTTTGAAGCACTCTTCGCAAAGACCTGAACGTGGTCGTCGTAAGGTTTGAACTCGCAACGTCACTGTTATGAACGGTACTGTAATTCATTCAACCACGTTTGGATGCCAAAAACTATATTGATGAGTTGCATGAGCGGTTTGGATTGGTCAAGGCGTGGAAATAAACCAGTCGAGTTACCGAAAGCAGCTGGGTATGATAAAGTTTAAAGGGAACTCCGTTGGCTCTGATCCTGCAACCCTCTTAAGAGAAAGGGTGGGTTCAGAAGTTATTCGTAGGAAAACTGTTTTATACAGATGGAAAAGTGTGCATGTACTGTAAGCGTCATCAGTGTTTTTTGCGGGAGAAGATTTGAAACCTTATAGTATAATACTGTAGTTTACATTTTGATTCCCAAGTCACGGTATAGCCTATTTGGTGATATGGTGAACTACTTGTGTGGAAGCCTGCTTCAGCTTGATGCTACTGCTTGTAGAGTTCTTTTATATCAATAGCTTTGCAATTAAGCATAACCTGCCTGGTGACGATAAACTGCTACCATTATGCAATCTATAATACTCAGTTAATTTTCAATTGAACAATAGTTTTATGATAAATAACCGATGCTGATTAACAAAAGTGTTTAGTCATTACTCGAACAAGTGCGTACCATGCAAGAAGTAATGAAAATCTGTCAGCATCATACTCTTTAACTGCTCTGCTAAAACAAGCAAGGCAGCAAGAATACTAGGTGTTATTTGTGTGAGTGAGATTTTGTTTATGACTCTTGGCTTGATTGTTAGAAGGTCACTTTGTAGTCTTACATACACTCCGTTCATTGTGTGCTTGATGAGTAAAATAAGTTCTATTCATTTTTTTGTAAGCCAGTGGGAGTTGGAACATTTTACTTACTATTGTTGTTGATTTTATAACGTCGCAAATTTTATATGCAGAGGAATTGTGCCTATAACATGTGACGAACTTTTTCAAGCCATATCAAGGAATACTGATGGCACTGTAAGTAGTTTGGAGTCATTATTTGATGTAACATCACAGGATCAACACTTAAAATCATACATAGAGCGACTTGTATTCAGATTTGATGTGAAATTAAGTTCTGTCTGCGTAGTGTATTCCTTCCACAAACCCTGTAGCCAATCCTACTCCTTTGATATCACAGCGTAAAAAGAAAGAAGTAGATCTGTGCCAACTTGCTCTTTTGCAATCACGCCAGAACCCGTTAATGACCGGTAATACTGCCCTGAGTTTGGACAAGCGCAATGAACCACAGATCATAAAGTTTCATACTGCCCAGCAACAAAACTCACCGTAGGATATCACACGATCCTTGACTATGGAAGCGTCTTCAAGAAATGGCTATCAAGAAACAAAATCAGCATCCGAGTGTCTTACAAAACTAATACCATTGATGTCGAGCAGGAAAAAATATTGAGAAGAGCTTTTTCTTAAAGCATAAGAAAGCCTAGGCCATGCGAGTATTTTATTCACTATTTCACGATTGCAAGTTAGTGCCTTATCACACTAAGCATTTAATTCACTATATCACGATTGCAAGTTAGTCCTTATTACAATGAGCAGTTAGCATTGCGTTACAAGTTAGCATACTATGATATTGAAACTGGTTTTGAAGTGACTTTTGTGCGATTAACCTTACTATAGAGTGCCTTAAAAGAGTTTATGGACCTCTTTCTATTATAGGAAGTTCTTGGGCCCCAGAAAATCTTTTCTCGAATTTCTAATGTTTGTCGATGCAAAGACGGACTGACCAATAATTTGGTTTAGTTCAAGTTATTTTGTTAACTTAGGATAAACGCAAGTAAATATTTGATAAAATTGAAAATACATTTCGCAGTTTTCGATTTTCTTAACAAAGAGAAACATGAAAATGTACTTTATCTTGTTCATAAACTCAATTCCGTTAATATCAATTGAGATGCAAGAGTAGGGTCGAAAAAAGAACTTTTGGCATATGGCGTCTCTCAATTATATTTAATTTTGTCAATTAACTTAAGCGAGGTTTTGTCGGTAATGTGGTTGAATTGGTTAGGCGCCGTTTGCAGTGACAGTAATCGTGTGTTTAAACTTCGCTTCAACTACTCTATTTTTGTGCACTTTGGAAGTGCACTTCACGGCAATTTTCCTTGTTTAGTTGCACTGCTTGTCATGGAAATCCTCTGTGCTTGCGGTATCGCTGACTTTGAATCGGGTCTGAACACAACGACGTACCAGCAAAACACTCAAAAGATTTTCCCGTGATCGAAAAATAAAAATAAATTACAAAAAAAATATTATGCCTCTTCATATAAAAAGTCGATGACTAGATTTGCCTTGTATTGTTTTCTGGTCTCTTTTATCGAGTTGGGTGGGATTTTTTTTTTGTTCAACTCTAGCTTGTGCTTTTTGACTAGCTGACGGATTTTGAAAATTTGTAATCTTTATTTTTACCAAACTACCAAGACACGTCTTTGATTGCTTTTGCTAAACTGTTTTTCCCTATTGAAAGATTTGACAGGTTGTTACCCGACCTGTTCCTAGGGTTGGTGAGACACAATAGAGTCTTAAGAGTCTGAGAGTTTCCCATGGCCTAGACCAGAGAAAGAGTTGCTGAAGAGGGTGTTGTACATTTCTACTGGAATTTCTGTTTACGCTCATCACTTGCGCTAGCAGATAAGCAGTTGTTTCGGCTAAATCTTTTGCCAAGTTTTTACTTTTTTGGGTTTATCCCTCTTTCTTGGGATGGAGGTTCCGCATAAAAGGCAGTTCCCGTTCGCACCGTCAACCTAATCAAAATCAAGTCTAAGCAAAGGGACAATCGATTTTGAACCAGTCATATGGACCGGTAGCCCGACCACCAACAAGGTAAACTGCCACCGAGTGGTAACCAAAAGTCGCCCTTGCGACATGCTGGGTGAGCTGCTTTGCTGTTCTAATCCGGCAACTGACGAAATTCGCGTATAAAGGCAACATCATCGAACTTTTCGTCCAGTTCTAAATTCTAAAATAACACCATTTTATTGTTTTTCAACATAAATTATGTTAACGACGCAATATTTAATATTTTGACAGCGTATTTAATAGTTTTGGCAACAGTTACCTAGAATGCAGTTTATATTAATGCGTGGATCTTCTTTTTACGAAATTAATGTGAAAGAAAAAAGTTTTTCCCCAAGCAACAGCTTTGTTACCTTTTTGTGTCCCTAACGACATTAGTTACTGAGTGAAATTTGAGCTTATCTATCGTGTAATAATACCTGTGCTTAAACGTCTTGTACTTTTTCCGAATGAGTTTTGTCATTTGCAAACAGTAACCCGCCTTGAGTAAGCAAAATTGTCTATCGTTCTTTCTTCTCATATCCTTGTCATGTACTATTTGCTTTCCTATATCGTAAAACCGCCATCTTGTTATTTGCACTACCTATATAAAATTTAAAATCATCGATTAGCCGCTTGCCTTTTCATAGCAGACGCTTTAGAAGAAGGCTTCTACTGCTAACAGTCTTTTTATGTCACCAATTGCTGTGAAATATCAATATTCTTCACCTGTCGCATGACAGAACCTTATTGTGTATGCGGCATGGCGTGGTGGTAAAAAATTCACCATATGGAGAAAAAGGCTAAGAGAGTGGTTAAATATCTTTAGAAAGACAATAAAGAAAATCTGTTCATTTTGACTCTAATTTTTTAGTTTCGTCAGTTTGATAATAGGCTTACCAGTCTCACTGCTCTGGTCCACGAAGTTTTAAAAATTCAGCAGTATTGTAAGGCGCTACTCTGCGTTGTTGCGGAAGGGGGGCGAATAAAGGGTGGTAACTTAATCAGGTGTTACTATGGAACCGTCAATTTGTGTTTCAGTTGGAGAAAACCTCCAATTATATGCTCGGGTATGGTACAGGTAACTACACCAGTGCCTGGGCCTGTTAAAAGCCGTCATGTAACCAGCACACGAAATTTAGCCATGAACAAGAATATGTGTCTTTTTTTCTAGTCCGCACCGGATTATTTGTGCCGAAAATCGTGGGGCGTGTTGATCATGTTAACAAAGGAACAAATTACAAAATACTGCCGATTACGCTTGTACAGTGTGCGTGCGCAAACCGACTTATGTGCCCGCCACATATTTTCACCTTTTTGTAACATTTCAGACAACTCTTAATCTGAACTTTTGTAATTTTTGCGAATGTCTTCAGCAGAGCGTATCCTCGGTTTCAAAGTGGAGGGGGACATCAGAATTTTTTATAATTCAGAGTGTTTTCGAAAAAGGAATCTTCAAGCAGCAATTTTTTTCAATTTCTATGACCTTATAGTAAAGGCTGGTTTCCATTAGGCGTAGATTGCAGGAGTAGCTCGAAACACTTTTTGAAAATTATAGGCAAAGACATGGAAATTGTAAACCTTGCACCTAATTGGCAAAGCAGTTAATGCCCCTTTCGCCCGTATGCTGCTTTGCCAATTAGGTGCAAAGAAACAATAAGTGTTTCGCGCTACGCCTGCAATCTACGCCTAATGGAAACCTGCCTTAATTCGTAAAGCGCAGAGGCTTAGAAATGTATTGAACGGAGAAACATGTCCCTTTTGTTTCCTTGTTCCTGCACCTGTGATTTTCAGTTACGAGTGCTTCAAAGTTTGTTTTTTTCTTTTTTGCAGAAATTCGAAGTTACGTTTTCGATGTTGGAAATTTACAACGAACAAGTGCGGGACCTGTTGACCCGAAATAATCCGAAAGGTGGTCTGCAGGTTCGACAGAATCCGAAGCTGGGGCTGTTTTACGTTGAAAAACTCCGAAAAGTTGCTGTGGGCAGTTACAATGAAATTGAAAGGCGAATGGAAGAAGGTGAAATGATGGAGTGTAATGTGTTTAAATTGATTCCTTGTGGGCCCGAGCTGTTGCCGAATGTAAAGTCATGTGTCTTATTTTGTTGATCGATAAAGCAAAACATTGGTACTTTGAAATCAATATTTGTGAAATAGTGTCCTTTGTTGTTTCCTCATTCGATTTAATAAGCCCTGATTTTTTGTTTCGTTTTTTGAATGCGATCCCTTGAGACTATACTTTTCGGCATAATGAAATGTACCAAAAATACATGAAAGAGCTAGATTTTACGTTCGTTTTTTTCCGCTTTGCAGGACTTAGACGTGTTGGTTCAGTGTGTATCTGCCTACATCCACACGGTGTCGAACCAGATTTTTTGATCAACCATCATAGCATTTTAGCTTGCCGATGCACTTCTTGATAAATACTGACTTATTGTTTTAATGGAGTTTTAAGCTCTGGGTCTTTCGATCCGCAGTCGCGAACAATTACCACTACACCTCCAACACCAATGAATTTACTTAAAGTGTAATTTGTTTTTGTTTCCAACGAACAAAAACTCACTTTGATTACGTGATAGAGACCGCCCACAGTTTAGTCCAATGAAAGCAATGCGATTGAAATTTTAATAACTTCAATTTCTATTGCGTTAACGTAATACTTTTTGAAACTATAGAGCTGTGGTTCCCAACCAGGGGTCCACGGACCCCCAAGGGGTTTGTGAAAAGCTTGCTGGGGGTCCGCGAGTGCATTGGAATTTGACAAAATTAATCAACAATATTCAATAAATTTCATGTTATTGTAGGCACTAGGCAGCAACTTGTACGTACGAAAATAATGTAGCGCAGTGGGATAAATTGTTTCCGTATTTGGCTAAATATTGTGTAATCACTAATCAGTATTTTTTTTTGCTGATTGTGACGTTTATCCAAACTCAGAGATTGAAATTACTCGTTGAACCAAGCCTTTATGTCATAAAGTTTATGATGTCCCAATTTCTCCCAGTTTTAATGCCAAGCATTAATAGCAGATCAGCATTAGCAGTTTGTAAAAGTAAGCGTAGTTTACCAAATTATTTGTTTAGGGTCGGTTTTGAAAATGTAGGGGTCCGTAAGCTTGAT
The DNA here is from genome assembly GCA_963675345.1 of Trididemnum clinides. NCBI lineage: Eukaryota > Metazoa > Chordata > Ascidiacea > Aplousobranchia > Didemnidae > Trididemnum > Trididemnum clinides. Next base: position 17,735,809 of record OY776301.1, read on the forward strand.
AATTATTTGAAAGGGGTCCACGACTAAAAAAAGGTTGGGAACCACTGCATAGAGAGAAATACTAAGTCACATATCGGGCTAATCCTATCAAACAGTTTGGAGTGTAACGGTTGCCTTGAATGTGTAATATCATTGTGCATTTTTCCATCACGTTTACATGTGTCAATGGCTTGTAAGGTTATATACTTTCGGAATTTTGACCTTAAATTGACCTGAAATTTTACTTAGAGTTGCGCACGTTATACCATCAATATTGCTGTTAGTGTGATAAGCATATTCGCGTGGCTTCTTTTGTTTCTCTGTGTGTTTTCTTTATGACATCTCTTTAAAAGTTTACTACTTGAGTTGCGTAGACGGGTTTATTTGGTGCAAAGATCATTTGACGTATTTTCCCACCTGTATAATTAATGCTAGGCATTCCAATGCGATTCGTGCTTTATCGCCAATGAAGCAATAAAACCGATTTAATTAGTCGCAATTCAACCAATAAATGATATTCGTTAAAAAATGTGCTCCATTAATGTCGGCATTAAATCAACTAGAAGCCTATTTGGAGGAAATACATTAAGGATTTAAGTTACGGATTTTTTCAAATGTTCGATGACGTAAGGAAGAGTAATCCTGAGGCCAAAAAAAGACCAATTTTCATTTATTTACTCGAAAATATGGCGTTAAATATTTATGATTATTGCCTTGCTTACTTGAATCAAATATTGCAAGCAGTAGAATACCAAGAATAGAAGCAAATAAAAGCGGCGAATGTTCTTACAAATCACGTTTAGTCGAGTTTTTTTTAACGAAGCCACGCGGTAAACGATAAATTTTTGACAATATGTGTATGGCTTTCCTATAAATCACGTGTAGAACCCTATTTGTTTTTCATTCTGCCTATTTGTGTTTCATTTTACATGTTGATTTAGTTAGGTTATTTCCACCTAGCACAACGCCATTCACTTTTCTGACCGCTGCATCTTTAAAGCATCATTTGGTTTTTCGTATTACTCTAGCTAAAATATCTGGCAAAAGAACGATAGTAGCAAATTTATTGTTCTATGCACCAAAACGCTAATAATTGATATTAATTTTGTTTGATTGAGTTTGCCAAAAATCAAATTTGTTTTCATTGATATTTATCTTTATTTTGATTTTTGTGTTATTTTTCACCAATCAACGTTATGTCAATCTTCTAGAATTAGATACTTCTAGATATTTCCCCTTTTTCACTTTAAAAGTTCTATATTTTTCAAGGTACCGCTAACCGCACTGTAGCCTCCACGCAAATGAATGCTACTAGCTCTCGAGCGCATACAGTGGTCACAATTACATTTGATCAGATTATGAAGAACGAAGGAGGTCAAGAAACGAAGAAGAGCTCCAGCATTAATTTAGTCGATTTGGCAGGTAATGTACGGTCGGCTATACTAGCAGAAGCACAATCTTTTCACAACAATAAATATTTAATCAAATTCAACTTTTAGAACGCGAAATCAACGGGGAGTTTGTAGGGGATTGCGAAGGGATCTTGTGGCATTCAAGTCACTCGTTCGTATTGCCGAGGTTGACGTAACCCATTGTTTAAACTGAAACGTGAGTCTGATCCAAAAGTCGGTCGCATTTTGCCAGATGCAAGTAACGCTTCTTGAAGAGTTCAACTCGCAGTCTTTCGATGACGATTCTGTCGTTCGGTCCGTTGCACCATGCCGTGTACAAAACTGTAGTGCAAAGAAAATTACGGCTACTACTAATTGCTGGCAGGTTCCGAAAGAGCGGATAGCACAGGTGCTACCGGAGATCGACTAAAAGAAGGTGCCAATATCAACAAATCATTGTCTGCTCTCGGAAATGTCATCTCGGTTTGTAAAACATTTTTTCAGCTATTTGTAACTAACGGGAAATTATCTTCGTTGTAGTTTTGTTAATTTTACCTTGATTAAGACTGCGCAGTTCCGTTACTATAACAATTGCATGTGCCTGGTTTCCTCAGATAGCGTTAAGTCGAAATGCCAAATGCTTGGCGTTTTCAAATGGCAAGCAAAATGTTTTGTTGCAACGGCTCAAATTTAAAACCCTGACTGCCATGTCGTTAACATGGCCATTACCTCTACGCTCTTCGCATTCGGTTGGCATGTGCTACAAACGTGTGTGATTCTCGCAAAAAGTGCTGACAGTGATAATAAGAATTTTGTTAAACAAAACAAACGAAATACTCTGGCGTGTGCTTGTAGAGCATGCAAGTGGGGATCGCCTTGTACGTGAGTGCACTGTTGTGATCTCGCTGATTTTAGGCTCTCGCTGACCAATCCATGGGAAAAAAGAAGGTACTTGTTCCTTACCGTGATTCGGTTCTCACTAAACTTCTCATGAATGCTCTCGGAGGTAACTCCAAGACCATAATGATTGCTGCTCTTTCTCCTGCGGACATCAACTATGATGAGACCCTCTCAACACTCAGGTAAGCGGAACAAAAAATGGTTAGGATTTTTGTCAGATTTATGAAACACAGAAGAAACCACGCAAAGGCATTTTGACTTTTACCAAAGCTTAAGCTTTTTAATCTTTTCATTGTTTTAAATATACCTCGCAAATTAGAAAATGAAATTCGTAGATCTCCTGCTTCACGCTCAGCAATAGCAGTGATATGGAGAACGAATTACGAAACCGAATTTACTCAGCTGTGACCAAGTTAAGTCCTGAAGCTCAAAACTGCAGCGGTGTGTGAGCGGCAAGTAGCTGCTTGATGTCACAATGCAGCTTGTACACAGATACGCTGACCGAGCCAAGAAGATCAAAAACAAGGCTGTGGTGAATGAAAACCCGATCGACAAACTGATCCGAGAACTTCGCGAAGAAAACGAAAGATTAAAGCAAGCCGCTTCTGGTGTGCTGCCTGTACCCTCAGCACAGCCTGGCATGTCACCTGAAGGTTACTGTCTGAATTTTTACAGTATAAGCAAATAAAATAGTAAAGTTACTTAGTATTTACCGAGATATTGTAAGAGAGGACTACAAGTTACCCGGTTGTAGGAAACTTACTCCCGATGACATACATCCGGTCTTATACCCCCCCGGGCATTCCAACTCTAACACTAACTGTAACCCTTACCCTAACCCAAGAGACCGGGGGTAAATGTCCAGGGGTAACTTTCCTGATACTAGTTACCCAAAAATGACAGTCCAAAACTTTTTACTGTACTATGATGTTTGATTGTTTTGTTGTTTTCTTAACTAACTTTGTATGACAAAAGTTGTAAAAGAGTAGAATCTAACTCGGATTGAGAAAGTTCGATGCAATAAAACTGAAACAACTTTTAAAAAATACTAAAAATATTTAAAAAATCAATTTTCATTTTATTAAAACGTAAAATCGATTTCGTACAGAACGAAATTACGTAATTACCAGCTTTATTTTATCGTTTTCAGAAATTGAAGAAATGAGGAGGCAGATGCAGGAGGAAATTCGGGAGCAGCTCCTTGCTAACCAGCAGATGATGGAGGATAACACAGGATGGGATGCGAAATTATCTCAGGTGCGCACATAGAGTTTAGCCAGCACGCTCTGCTTTAATAAAGTAATTTTTCGTTTTAAATGACAGACTTCTAAAAGCGACTGATCAAACTAGCTTCTGTCATGTAGGTCTAGGGAGGTAAAAAAAACGTTTTTTGGTGACGTTTATTTGTTTTTACTGTTTCTGTGTTTTCTATGTTTTTCAATTTTTATTCCAAAGCATTAAATTTTTGTTCACGCAAACGGGTTGGACCAAAACATCCAACACAACAACTATGAAACCCTCAGTTGCTACAATACGATGTTACGCTCACTCACTGCTGTGTTGTGTGCAGCGCTTATTTGGCACATCTGCAAATCTTCCGGAAAAGTTGAGCTTTTCCCAGGTAGCGAGTGAGGTGCTGCAAACAAGCATTAGGGAAACTCAAGGCAGCAAACGTTCTCAAATCCCCTAAGCATCGAAGCTTTGAAAATGTTCTATATTTTTGTCAAAGATTAGCCTTTTTATTGGCCTAGGTGTGCAAGTGAAGCGTTATAGGTCGAAAACCGTGCTGACAGCAACTGAATATATTTTTTATTATGCACATTCTGATTATCCAGGCTCGAAAAGAAGACGCTGTTTTGGAAAAGGAGCATGTTAAAAGTCATAAAATGACGGATCCACACTTCGTCAACTTAAACGAGGATCCTATGCTGTCCGGTGTGATTCACCATCCAATTATTAAAGGAAAGGTGACCAAGATTGGACGGAAAGACGCTGATCCTACTCCCGACATTGTTCTCACAGGGCTGAGGTAATTTTTGAATCAGAAATGCACCCATCTTTGTTTGTCGTATGTTGGCTGCATTTTAAGTCAACCAGTGACGTTATTCATCTTTTTAGAGGGGGTTTCTGTCTTCGGAAGTTTGTGAGACAAAGGGTTGGATTTTTTACCTTAACGGGTGTATATCAGGTTGCCCATTAAAGTGGGAAGGTCAGTAGGTTTGGGACGCCTGATGGTTCTTTAAACAATGTTCTAGCCCATAAAGACGTTCTAAATTTAAACTGAGAGCCAGTACAGTATGCACCATATGATATTAGGTTTTATTTGTAATATTTATAGCCTAAAAAAGAAAGAAGCGGTTTTTACAGTTCGTCTAGCTATCTTTAGTTAGCAGTCGTGATCAAAGCAGGTGGGACTATCAACATTTGCAGACATTTCGTTACATTTTATCAAGCAAGACGCCTTATTTCCATACTACAGGGCGCCTTACAAAAAAGCTGGAAATTTGAAATTTGTGATAACATTAAATATCATGAAAAGCAATTTGGTTTTATTCAAACATTTTTTTTATTTTGTTAAAAAAATTAAGCTACCTTAGGTGTACTTACGTTGCATCTAAGTTCGCTGTTATTTTTTAAATCTGAAGTCTTCTGCATTTAAATCTTTATTTTACACTATCTCTAACTTTGCTTTTTTTCAAAACAATACGAAAGCAAACTTAGATTGATCTCAATCAAATTCTTGTTTTTTTGTGGGACATCCTGTAGTATGTTATGAAATCTTTTAACACCTGTAAAAGGGCTAAATTCTTGTTTGTGTTTGTTACAGCATTCAGAAGCAGCATGCAACTGTTACCAATGACAACGACGAGATTGTGATCAAGCCCGGGAGCTCTGGAGCCAGGATCAAAGTTAATGGTGCCCCCCTAACTGGAGAGAGGAAATTGGAGCATCATGACAGAGTTTTGTTAGGTCGGAATTTGTTACTTTAAATTAATTTTATGAAGCCAGACAGAATCTTTCAGGCGGAACATTTGTAAGAATATTTCAGACCAATTCATTTATGCAAGCTACAAGGCTGGTTTAGAGTCAGGGCTTTCTGTCGTCAACGCAATCAACGGTGAAAGGGAGCGAGGAGTTATATTAAAATAAAAGTAGGGAATCGCGTTTAAGGGAAAAGAATTTCTGCATAATGCGTACTCAGGTCAAATATTTTCGAGGGGTATTACTTTAATATTTCAATATGTATACAACTGTAATGACTTTTCCGTGACCGGAGATTAGAGAGAGAGAGAGATCCACTGTGTGTGTGTTTGTGTGTGTGTGGGTGGGTAGGTGGGTGTGTGGAGGTCTGGGTGTGGGTGAGTGTGATTGTGGGTGGGTGGGTGTGTGTGGGGGAGGGTGTGCGTGCGCGTGCGTGCGTGTGTCCTTTTTCTTGAGATGAAGGCGTGACATGAAACAGTTAGATTCTACTTTACACAGCAAACTGACGAGATCAGGGTGGGAGAAAGACCATTTTTGAATCTGTGATGAAAGCAAATTGTAGAGTGGTTGGTCGCACACCCAACGCGACACACATCCACTGTCGCGTTTTGTCGTTTTGTGTTATAAAAAGTAAAGAGGGCATATGCCCCTGCGCCTTCCTCGTTGTATTACAATAAGGCAGGCCGGAAAGATTTGTCTGCTGCTGCTTCATGGCTGGCTGATCAAGCGGATTTCATTTGTAGTTTTTTCGTAGTTGGTGTAAAGCTTTATCGTTAGGTTTTTACAGGGTCAAATCACCTTTACGTATTTGTCAATCCCCTGAAACCTGAGTTGGTCGGCGACACTCCTGCCACCGTGGACTGGGACTTTGCCCAGAAGGAATTGGCCGAGCAGAGCGGTTATGCGACCGGTCAAGCTGGCATGACGAAAGGTTTGTAAAAAAGATGTTTTCACCTTCGCTTTGAAGTTTACTTTGAGGTCACTTGATCTTACCTCTGATGAAAGTGAACTTTATACAAAAATAGCGATTCCCCAGTGTGATTGGTTTTGAATTGCATGTAGTAAATTATGGAGCGGTATTTCAGCGCTTTTCTACTGCATCGGTTCTCAGCGTCAGAAGTTTTTAATCATTACTGAATAACTTCGGTTTGCTTAGAGCCAAGCAGTAGATTTGTAAGTACCACTCTTTTTGTCTCTGGTATATTGCATGTTTACAAGGGAATGTTAGAAACAAACATTGGGAAGTCTAAGGGACTCTTGGTAATCAAAGTCTGATGCAGAAGCAGATGATTGATGGCAGGCAACAGATATGAATCACATGAGCGACGAATAACCTTGCGTTCTGTTAAAAGAAAAGATATGAATCTCTTTTGATTTTTGCCAAACAGCAAATAACTTCGAAAATTTTATTTCCACCAGATCAACAGCGAGCCCAGGAACAAGTTCTTGAATTGCTGCCCATGATCAGTGAAGTGAATGCAGTCGCGGAAGAACTCAACAAATACCGACATTTTGAACTCGTGCTTATCTCTGCTGGTTATCAAGAAGAAAAAGACAAAGGCACCAAGTAAGTGCTGTGGTACAATTCCTTTTTTATGTGAAGATAATGCATTGTTTGCAAAGCCACTTGGACAGTACTAAAAAGAGAAGGCCGTTTCCTCTACCAGTTTTTTTAAAGAATAACCCTTTTTGAACTTTTGAAGATGTTTTAGTTGTGATCGATAAATCTCAAAGAATAAATCAGCTTGCCTCTTCCTGTGAAATGGGGAGAAAAAAGGACGGGAAATCGACTTGCAGTCAAACATTATTAAAATGATGAAGCTGCTCATTCAGCATATTTTAAGAGGCGACTTTTGGGTATCCATCAATGGCAGTCCGCCTTGCTGATGGTTCAAAATCGACTTTCGTTTTACCCTAGTTTTACTTTCATTGAATTTACAGTGTGAGTTTGAATTTTCGTTATATGCCTTGCCTCCATCTTGAGGAAGAGTACGGAGCAAACACAACTTTAGGTTATTGTTAAAAAGATATGCGATAAGGGTGGTCAGGTATAAAAATTACCCACCATTGTTTGTGTAGATTTAAAACGTAGTGTTGCTGAGAGCAGACTTCTAAGAGTATAGAAAATGCGTCATCAAAGCAATGATTAGACCTGGAATTTAATTTATAATCTTTTCGCTTCAAGTTAGAAGTTGCTCCGTTACGTCATTTCTTTGAGAAGTAATAAGCAGCTGTAGAAGATGAATCAATTAATTATTAACTTGCATGGGGATACTTTCAGATACTGAGCTTTTTAATCTTCAGCTCAGGCTTAACATTGATTTTTGCTGATCAAAAAAAGTCCCAGCAATCTTGAGCGTATTTTTTGTCGGAAATAAAGCAAATGCACTCGTGCACGCTTGCAGAGGCACAAGTAGATGCCGGCCCTTCGAGCGTATGCGTAGAAAAGGTCAATCTATTTAAAGAAAATAACGCTTTATCGAAAAAAAGGAAAGAAAAAACTGGTGGAGAATCGATTTTTTGCCGCAGTGTATTTTTCTTGTATTCAGATTTTTAATTAGTTTTTCTGTTCTTAAACTGAACGTGTTGCTTTCTTCTGACATCTGGTCTGCATATTGAGTTGTATATTTATATCCCCCCTTCGCGGTGAAATGAAATATTGATTCTGCCAGAACTGACGTACACGAAAAAAAGAAGCAAAGTTGTTATTTTGATTCCTTCAATTTCTTTTCGAATGAGCTTGAACCTACTTTGTTTTCACTGACATGCGATAAAAGTGCTTTGTCAATTTACAGAGTGATGGTGAAAGTGAAAAACTTACTGAACGGGAATGTATGGATGTGGGAGAGAGGAAAGTTTATGAACAGGCGATACATGATACAGGTGTGTGACAGTGTGTAATTTAATCCTGGCCGCAAAGCAATAAAATGACTTGATCGCTTTTTTCAAAGGATCACTTTTGACTAGTCAATCACAAAATCATGCATTGCTTTATTAATATATTAATATATAATGTAAATAATTAATATATTTTCAGGAACTGTACCAGAAGTACATCGATGGAGACGAAGGATACAAAAACATTCCTCAAGATGAAGACCCGTTTTTTGATCCTCCGGAAGAGATCATGATCGGAACGGCCAATGTCTTCCTCCAGTCTTTATCCTACGCCCTCGACTTTGATGACAAACTGACAATTACAGATTATAAGGTAACGTGTAATCTAAAAGTTGGGGAAATTGCATTGAAATATCTATTGATTGTTTCTTGACATCATTAGCAATCCGAAAATAATTTAAAATATGTCGTGGAACTTGTTTTTGATAAATATCTTGGTCTTTGCTGAAAATAGTTTATTCGTGATATTTATTTTTCTATGATTTTTTGGGCTGCCAATGTGTATATACTCTTAGAATAGGACGAGATGGTTTATTAGTGGGAGAAATTATTGTCAGGGTCAAGAAGAAGGTGCTGTGTACGTTACTGTATCACCTTGTCTGTCAAATGGTCAAGCACTTGATGAGGATAGCTTCATTGAAGAACCTGATGAGCTGCTTGGTAAACCTTATTACTTCAAAGTGAGTTACTTCGTTAAAAAGTTAATGCAGTTTTTTTTTAATTGTGCTGATACTGTGTGGTGTGTATGTCTATCACTTGCTCTCTGCTTTTGGCAACGATAAAAAAAGTATTTCAATGCTGCACCTAGCTTTAATGTAGTAACTGGTTCTATTTATTCATGTGCATTTTTATACAGGTCCAGGTGAGGTCTTGCGAAATCAACAACTCGCGTCATACGAAGGGGTGCTACATTCAGTATAAAGCGTTTGGTGACGAAACTTTGATCAAAACGAAAGTGATTAAAGTGAGTTCGCTTTGCCAGCATTGTTGTACTGGCCTTTATTTGAAGAATTTAATAGTATTGCTTTACGTTATGAGTTTTGCCCATAATTTACGATGCTAGACGATACTAGTGCATTGTGCGGTTTACACTGCCATTAGGCGATGAAAACCATCTGCTTTTATCTGATGTGATTAGAGTAGGACTGCATTAACAGACTTGTTAACTAGGCTTCTCTTTTTTCCGATGCACATAGGTAAGTGAAAACCGCTCAGAACTCCACGCTTTTAGCAAGGGTGAAAAATAAACTTGTTGCATGTGGTCTTGCGTTAAGATATTTTTGTCTGCAGGAAACGTTATCACCTGAATTCAACCACAATCGCGTAATTGCCATTCCTGCTGTCAATCAAGAGCATCTGGATTATTTTGACAACGGTTCAATCACTTTCTTTGTCATGGGCCTGCAAGAAGATACCCCACCCGATGCAAGCGTTAAAAAACTGACAACCAAGGTAGGTAATCATCTTCATACCGGTAGCTGTGGATCTCGATGAAACATAACATTACATAGTGCAAAGTTTTTTCTTTCGTGTAAAAAGTAGCAAAATTTTTTGAAAATAAAATTATTATACCCGGGCTTTGGTGGAATGTAGTCTGGAAAATCTCCACAACAACTGTTGTTGTTGTTGTTGGTTACCCGACCCCTTCCCAGGGATAGGGGCATGGCGGAAGACCATAGAGCCCCAGAAGCCAGGCAACACCCCAGGGTCTGGACCAGAGGTCGTAAAGAGACAGAGAGTCGCCAAAGAGTGACCGCCGCAAAGAGTCCGTAGCTGGACAGTGCAGAATGAGATGAGAGATGTCCTGGGACTAGTATCCACAGGCGCTGCAGGAAGGATTCTCGAGTCTGCCAATCCTAGAGAGATAAGAACCTAAAAGAAGGCTGTGTCCGTTGCAGCGTACACGAGAGAGGACACAGCGAGCATGACGAGGGAACACAAGTTACTCAGTGGAAATCGAGGGAACCTGTGTCAAAATACTTCGATGGCACAGTACGCCTCCAGTCCAAGAAAAGACGAGAGTGGATACAAGAGATAAGAGGAGAGAGACTACAAGGGATTGCGGAGGGCGCAAGTAGCGCTCCTTGTCTGGCCAGCTCATCAGCCGCGTCGTTTCTCGGGAGAAACGAGTGTCTGGGGATCCATTGTAGCCTGATAGAACAGGAGGAGAGAGAAGACAGTTCCTGCCAGATCTGCCACAAAGTTTGAGATAAGAGGAAAGATGGAAGAGAGGACAGAACGAGAGTCAGACAGGAGGAGAAGAGAAGAAAAATGGCAGACTTGTTAGTGCTGCCGAGACCAGCAAAGAGCTTCCAAAATGGCGCAGGCTTTAGCAGAAAAACTTGAGCATTCCGGGCCTGCCGAAAAGGAAAGAGTGGCCTCAGTGCCACAGAGAGAGCAGTTGGCAAGTACACCGGAGCCGCACTTACCAAAAGGAAAAGGAACAGAGCCGTCAGTCCAGAGTACCAGATCATGAGGGGGGGAGAGAGTCAAGGTGGGCGAGAGCCGCACCTTAGCGAGAAAGAGGGATCAGAGCGAGAGCATGGAGTGGAAAGGGTGGACTCGACGGTGAACGAAGGCAGATTCCAAGGAGGAAAGGGAGGGCAAGCAAGAAGAGCCTCCCTAGAACAAGTAGAAGGAAGCATGAGCGGGTGAGTGGACGCAAAAGCTCTCCAGGACGATCTGCAGAGTCTTGGTTTCACTCCAAGTCTGGCCAAACCTGAGATGGTAAAGGAGGTTGGGAGACGAAGAGCCCGCTCATAAGATAAAAGAGTGAAATGAGTCAGAGTGACTCGTAGGGGAAGTAAAGAAGCCTCGGTGAGTAGTAAAGGAATAGGGGAGGACGAGAGGCAGCCCGAGATGGCGCGACTGGCCGCTCGGTGGAGGCGTTCCAATTTGGTGAAATTGGTAGCGCTTAGGGAAGGAAACCATCCGGGTGAAGCGTAAGTGAGAAGGGGCCGAAGAAAAGATTTATACAGAACAGAGAGGGACTCCTTAGAGGGCCCCATGAGGAAGCAGAGATACAGCGTATGGCCTTGAGACGCGGGAAAAACTTGGCCTTCAGCGAAGATACATGCTTAGAAAATGAAAGAGTGCGGTCGAAGGTGATCCCGAGAAAAGGTGGAGTTGGATTGAAATGGAGGCGGGAGCCGAGTAGGAGGAGGTTGGGCTGGAGGTTAGCTTGGTGGGGATCCACTGAGAAGGAGGCCTCACATTTTCTCACGGATTGAGAGGAAGACACGAGTATTTAGACCAGCGCTCCAATCGAAACAGAGCTCCTTGTGTGGCTTCCACCGCAGTGGGGACCGAGGGGGAGGAGGAACAAATGGCCAGATCGTCAGCGTAAAGAGAGCAGCTGACGCAAGAAGGCAGAGAGGTCGGAAGATCATTAATGAAGAGAGAGAAAAGTACAGGGCCAAGAACGGATCCTTGTGGAACACCTCGACGGACTCGAAAGGAGCGGCTTTTGTGATTTTGAAAGACCACAGAAGCGCGCCTATCAGAAAGGAAAGATTGAGTCCAATGAGCAAAGCAAGGAGGGAGTCCAGCCGAAATAAGTTTGTGGACAAGAGCGGGATGCCAGACAGAGTGAAAAGCTTTAGAATAATTGATAGTAGACAGAATCGTTCGAGAGCCCGGCCTGGGTTTGTTAAACCCATCCGAAATGGACTGAGAAAGGTAAAGAATTTGATCGAGTGTAGACCGACCAGGGTGGCAACCGGCCTGACGGGGAGAGAGAATGGAATTAGATTCCAGAAAGAAGAGTAGACGGGATAGAATGATGCGTTCAAACAGCTTTGATACGCAGGAGGTGAGAGAGATAGGCCGGAAGGAAGCAGGAGAGTCGAGAGGCTTTCCCATCTTATGTATAGGAATAATAGAAGATGTCTTCCAGATGGAAGGAAAGGAATGTGAAGATCAGGAAAGGTTGAAGATGTGAAGAAGAAAATCCACGCCAGAGCGAGGAAGGTGCTTTAGCATGGGATAGGCAACTTTGTCTGCAGGAGCAAGAAAGGGCAAGAGAAGAGGGAGCAGAGCGACTGCCAGTGGAGCGATGGAGAAGAGTGGGTGTGTCAGGGTCATTAAGGGGGAGGAGGTCAGAAGAGATGACCCAGTCAAGTACATCCTCCCCGCGGGGGTCGGAAGTAACTTTTGAGTCCCTGAGGGAGTGATGGCAATTGAAGTCCCCCAGAATGAAGAGATTTTTGGAGGAGAAAAGAATTGAGGGAGAGAAGGAATCGGTTCTGCCATCTGTTGGGGAGGAGCGAATAGGGGGTGCGTACACATTAAGAAATGACGCCGAGGAGGAGTTGTTAAGAGAGATGATGACCCCTACATAATCAGAGTAGGGATCAAGCGAAGAAAGAGAGGAGGTGGAAAGATTAGAAAAGGATAGGCCCTGCCTGACGAAAATGATAGGCCCTGCCTGACGAAAATGATGACGCCGCCGCTAGCGTTGGTGGCATCAGGAGAGAATGCCAGACCGGGAGTGGGTGTGATCAGAACGCAGAACAGAGAATCCGTAAAGAGGGAGAGGAGTTAAGATTGGATTCCTGGATGCAGATAAGGTCGACGGGGTGGGACGAGAGAAAGTGAAGTAGTTCAGTGCTCCTGGCTCGAAGACCTCCAGCATTCCATTGAAGAACCCTGAGAGAGTCAGGGGGAGGCAGGAGGCGTAGAAGGGCGGCCAGGAGCAGGGGACGGTGGTGAGGGGCAGAGGAAGGAGATATAGAATGGGCGGATGGGGGATAAGAGGTTGGGAAACTAGGGTAGGGCGAGAGAGCAGCATCAGTAGAGGGGGGGCCAGATTGTACAGTGGAGGTATACATATTGGAGGAGTCCGAGGAGGGAGTCACAGTGTTACGGCAGGGGGCAGCTCCAAGAGTGAGAACCGCCAAGAGCTCTCAATTTGGAGAGGGAAAGTTGTGAACACATTAGATGGACCCATTTGGAGCAGGTGCAGCATTGCACTGACTTGCCCCGCCAGGTCACATTTCCTGTGCACACAGAGCAGGGAAAGATGGGGCCAGGGTTGGGATGAACGTTACCGCTCATCAAGAGAAGGAGAAGAATGAGGAGATGAAGAAGGGCAAGAGAGGGGCAGGAGAAAAGAAAAAGTGAAAACAGGCGACCGATTTTGAAGAAGCTGTGTGCTGCCCTTTTTCGGTCGTTCAGGGGGCAGCATAAAGAATAAATAAAGGGAGTGCCCGGGGTAAATGGGACCCTCGGGAAGGCCAACAGCCATTTCGACCCAACCCAAATGGGGTTGGGGACAGCACCACCTTGTTCATGTGGCATATTTAAACGAAAGCTACTTTATTTTGATTTTCGCGAGCTATTTTCTTCCTCGTGGTTATCACGCAATCTGAAATTCAGCTCTATCACGAAAGAAGAGTGACAGCAAAAATACTGAAAACTGGTGTTCAATTGAAGTTCTGTTGTATGGGATGTGACATCTTTTAATACAAAATACTGACGTTTATTGGTTTTTAATTTTCATAACTTTCTGTCCATTCCATATAAATCTACTTATACGGTTTTTAAATGTAACAAAATTTCAAAATAGCTTTGAATAAAGCTTAGAGGACGAATTTATTGCTCTGTTTTAAGTAAAGAATTCAGCTATTTTGATATCCGCTTTCGTATTACATTTAACTTTCGATTGCTCTCGCAAGGAACTTCGAGAAATGGACGGCCAGATGAGGGCGCCTTTGCTTCGTCGGAACACGGTGTTAAATCGTAGTTCACCTGCTGATTCGCAGCTCAAATCGGAAATAAACACTCTTCAAAAGAAGTATGATCGTTTGGAGAAAAAAGAAAAAAGAATCCAGGTGCATATGCTCGCTAAGGAATGCGAGTAGGCAGTAGGCCTCCATCACCGTATCATAGCTTGTTATGCTGAGGTCGTATTTAAACGCTTTGGTGGTTTTTGCGTTTTCGGCTAGATAGAAAGACACTCGCAGGCGTAGTCTGGGGGCGAAAGATGCCCATCCTCTCCAATTTCTTAAAAATGTAAGAAATTGCAGATGAAAACGTTTTTTCGATACATCATGAAAACTAGCAGTTTGGGCCTCAATTTTTTTCTTGCTTCGCCTTTGGATGCAGTGCGCCACGGTTAGTGACTCCGAAGCAAGTTGCAACTTGCTCTCTGTTCACAAGTCAAGGCCTTCTTGATAGGTTTTTTAATGCACTCGTTAAATGATCTTGCTGCATGTTGGTTCTTTTCAGTTAGCCTACTAGACTGATTGAGCTCACTTGTGAAACGCTAAACCCATTGGCTTAGCCAGGGAGAGGGGCGAAAAGGCAATTACTGCCTCCAAATTTTTGAAAAACGTTTATCGAGGAGGGGTGAGGCTATTGTTTTTTGTGACACCCTTGTACAAAAAGTTGCCAAAACTTTCACAATTACCGCTGTTGTTCCCAAAACTTTGATTCCGGCTAACTCCTTGTTTGAAACGAAAGTATCTCACTTCAAATCTTTGTTACCATGACAGCGCAACTTTGAAAATTAGAAAAGTAGTATTCACTCTGCAAGCGTACGTCTGATAATTTATTTTGTATCGGATACTACTGAAATCTGACCCTGATCGACAGCGAGGTGACCCGCCGTCGGGTGCATTAAAATTCGTTACTGCCATAAAGAAGCATCGGGAAAGGGCGGGTGGGGATTCCAACCCGCAATGCACTCATGCAGGTTTTTTTTTAAGCACTTCTTTTTTATAGTGCTCTTGCAGAGCGGAGAATACTCTGGTGTACGCTTGCTGGTGGTATTCAAGTCAGGGGTAAAGTTGCGTGTCGATTTTTTGCGCTTAAATCTCCTGATCTTGGGGAAAAATGTCCGAATTCAGAAGCTTGCAGGCTTTTGTCTTGCCGCCGTTCATGATTATGTGTTGGGCGACATCATGTGTATGTAATTGGTTTAGGATATTTGTAAAGAATGGAAGGAAAAGCCAAGAGACGAACAAGACTTTGACGCCTTCATGCGCTCTATACACGCTGTGGCATTCAGCTCTGGCAATAAATTAAAGAACAGAGTACGACTAATCAACCATGTAAGTGTTTCTGCGTGCAGTTCCTACAAACTAAACCAAGATTCTTGGTTATCAGCCAGCACAAAGAATGTGTATGACGTCTCACGAAACAGTGCCTTTTCTCTGTTAGCTTGAGTTGTCCCTATTGCTCCGATTTTGCACTGTTGTCAATTCGTCGCAGCTCAAACGGTTGGCAGTAACATTCTGTGCTTGGCATCTGAATACCATCAATTTTGGCATTTCGGGTAAAAGTTTTGTAATGTTTTGCCTTTTGAGGAACGTGCCTCTTAAAAATTTAAGAAACTCTTCAACAAGCGGACACGCCATTATTGTTTCAAGAAACCATTGTTTCTTTTTTGTGAAAACTTTTTAACTTTTCCCTCCAAGCCTATAATGCCAATTGTTAAAAACCCTGCGATAGATTAAAAGTAGTCAGACTAAAGTTTGCCAATGCAACTTCTAATTGTTTTTGTAGTAACGGAGATTGGTCATATATTTTTTAGTGAAGTCTTAGAGTTAGCTTATTAACATATAATTTGTAGTGCAAAACTTAAACTTCGTAATTGAAAACATTTTCTCAAAGCGCTTTTTCCCGAGCGTGTCTTCAGTCGAAGTCGTCTGAAAAAGGCGGCAAACTCTCGTCAAATCAGAGTCCATCTTCTTTGATTTACAAGAGCCTTCCACTGCGATTTCCTTTTTTAATTTTGACTGTTTCTTTGGAAAAGTATCAAAACGCTTTGAGAAAATGCTGTAAAAAGTAGTTTGTTGTTATCTTGTAGAGATATCGATTGACTGTTCGTAGATTTGACTGCGTTTTTAAGTAGCATTTACTAACTTCCATAGTTATTTCACTAGCATTACGAAAGATAGAAATTGATTTGATTTTTTTTTGGCTAGATAATACAGGCACAAAAATATTACCGTGTCAAACATGAAGTATGTTCAATGTAACATCACTGCAATTTACTGGCATGTGTTGATTTTGCACCTTTGTGATGCTATGTTAATCTTTTATTCATGTCATTTCACATAATTTTTCATCCATCTATCAAATAGCTGCTTTTTTGATAAAAAGGAAACCGTGTAGTCACATTTTTGTTTTTGACTTAACTTTTTCGACTCACAAACTGGACTCGAGTAATATTACAACTTTTGTTTTGGCATTTTAGTTCATTTTGAACGCTTTAAAAGAGGCAAAAACTATGCTTTTTTTGATGACGTCACATGCAGAAGAGACAATTTTGAGTTATCTGTTAATGAAGAAGTAACAATTCATTTGATTGGTGAACCTGTAGGAAAAATTCGTAATCACCGATCGCGCCTGATATCACGTTGACTAATTGACTGGTCTTCGTTGAGACTAAAATCATGATCGTGGGATATACCTTGGTTCTGGGTGCTCCTTTGTATTGTTTAGTCACTGCGTCAGTCCTAGGTTAGAAGTTTTATATTGATTTACCTCAAAGCTTTTTAAAGACGTGGCTTAAATTTTTGAACTCGTTTTAGATTGATATTTTAATGCTTTTGTGGAAAAAAACTTTGCCAAGATTGAATAATATAGCCTAATATCTAAAGTATAGTATTGCATAAACGTTATACGTGCTAAATTATCAATGCCATGCCAACTGACTTGAAAATGTTACAGGCATGCATAATATTAGTGAAACAAAACCTAGAATCTAGCACTTTATTCCTCTTCTACGAACAGAAAGACGCAGATTCGTTCAGTGTGTACAGTTTTGAATTAACTGAAAACATGACTTTCATCTCCGGCCCGTTCGGGGAGACCATACAAGAAGAGGAAGAAAGCGAAATGGGACACAATGGGCTTGATACGTCTCTTAATCCGGTCATTGAGCTAACTCCTGTCCCTCAAGCAACTAAGATGCAGAAAAACGGAAGCAAGCCGTCGACTCCAAATAAAGCCGACAAGCCAAGGTTCGATGGAAAATCGGGGAGTGATAAACGCAAATCCGTTAACGGAAAGAAGTCACCAGCTCCAGAAAGCCCTGCTAAAGTAAGCTTATAAGCCAGAGCAAGGTGTTTCGCACAAAGCTTTCACGTTTCTCGCTTCAAAATCTGCTTAATAGTGCCGTCTTTTCTGATACCAAGAAACCGAACTCGCTGATTTTGATTGGACAAGAAAAGGGGCGTCTTTATTAATTCGTGTCACAGCATCAATTTGCCGCATTTGCATGATCGCCAATGACGCTGCAAAACGCGTGTATTGTTTCGCTGCTTAGTATGTGCACTGAGCATAGCACGACTTTTCTTCGGGCATGTATGCTTGCTATTGTGCTTTTTTTCGCGATATCTAGTCAAATGTTGTTTAATGCTTTTACGTTATGCTTCTGCGTGTTGGTAAAATCTTTTCCCCAGTTCCTTTCTGCGCATGCGCAGAAAGTTAGGTGAAAGATCAAGTTGTTGTTAAGTGAAAACGGTATTTGAATAGCATATTGATGGTGTAATTGGCGTACTTTTCTACCGGTGAGTAGGAATTGTCACACAAATTTCTTTGGTGGTGCCTTTATCGTAGTAAAGATAAAGGTTTGTAAATTTCTTCCCCGAAGACCCCTTCAATGAAAGAGTAAGAAATATCTGGCATAGTATACCAAGCTTAGTGTCACGACTGCAAGTTCACTTACATTGGCCAAACCAAACGAGATTTGAAGTCATGATTGGACAAAGACAAGAGGGCGATTAACTTTCAAAGACCTGAGAAATCTGCTCTTTGTGAACACTCCATTACTTTGAATCACAGAATATAGAATCAAACCACAATCTTAAAGACCATACAAAACGCTTTTTCGCAGAAAATTGGTTTTGTCAACGAAAACTTGCATGTTATGAGCAGACACGATAATAAAGCCATATCTTTCGTGTACAAGGAATTGATAAGACAATAAACTTTGCTGTTGCTCCAATACCATTGCTTTTGTGGTGTTTCTCACTACTGTGTTTGTGTTCTATGGGTTATCGCTTTTTTTGATGCAAACCTATGCCATTATTTCTGGCGTAATTTCACCGCTCTCGCGACTCCCGTAGTTATCATTTTTTAAATAGCAAAGTCACGCCGCCCTTAATCCATCACAATCACCGCTTTGCTAGTGCTGAGTTTGTTTCAATTTTTACGTCTTAAGTAATAAATTAATCATTCAACAATCCTTGCTGGTAAAAATTGTGCACCCAGTCATTTTAAAAATTTTAATTAATATGCGCTGTAGTTAACAAGTTGCCAATTTGCCCTGATTATGTTGGTCGTTCTAGCCGACGAACCGTTTGCCTAAATAAAGGCACCATCAAAGAAATTTGTGGTAACTAATACTCACCGGTAGAACAGAAGTTCAGATTTAATTTTATTTAATGCCTGTTGAACAACTTCATCAAAGCACTTGGTGTGGTTAACTCTTCGAACCCAATCTTAGCCTTGATTTGTTGCTTAGCTTATAGTAGGTGCAGTGAGTTTGAAAAAGCCTCTTGTCAGTTGGCTAGAAGATGAGATCAAAGACAAATATCGAAAAAGTGACCCAAAGTGTGCACTTGACATTTTAATTTAGATAATAGGCTTATTTCACTATCTACCTAGTTTACTTGCGAAACCATGAATAAACATTTTTTTCATGCATTTCGCCCCCCCAACTTGATTTCAACTTGACCTTTTAACCCAACTTTTTGTGCACGCGTGGAAGCGATTGTAAAGAGATTCATGAGGCCTCTACGTATACAATGCTTGAAAATATGTAGCCCAGCACTCTCGAATTATGTAAGAACCTGGTTAGCGACACTTTGGAAAAAAATGAGTTATTGTGTTTTTTGCTGTTTTTAGACAATGCTGTATGCTTTGGAAAAGTTTAATTGTCGAAACTTTAGTTGTCATGGAAATCCAAGAATTTCAATACCTAGTAATTACATCTATTGCAATAATTGCATGAAACATGAAAAGTTGTTTTTTTTTAATTTTGTCAAAGCCGCTTACTAGGTTTTTATAGAGCACTGCAAAGCAGTTTGGGAGTGTAAAGAATGAGTGAGTGTCCTGTACATGAACAAGGTAAATTAATGATAATTTTGGGTGTTGGGGTGCTTGTGCAATGTGCATCTGGAAACAGTATGCTGTTGTGGATGTCATCATTACGAACGCGTTGCATTGATTACGATATTATTGAAAACGTTGCCGGTCCAGGAAATCAATCTCATGCGTGAGTTTTATCACACATTTAATATTGCGCGACATATCCTGGTTTTTGAGACGTTCGAAGTTCGAAAGTCGTAAACGTTAGATAAAACTTGGTACAAGAAAAATTGATTGGAAAATTTTGTAAGCAACCAATCGAAAAGCCCATTGTGATTTTGCGGAAGTAGGTATCAAGAGTTGAAAATCACTTTCCAAAAAGCGGAAGTGTATTGCTCCAACTAGGGTCTATTTATGAGCAAGAAAAAACCAGTGAGTCATGGGGTTCTGCATCCTCTAATTTGAATTGATGCTTGATAACTGTTGTTTATTTGCTCTTCGAAAGCTAGTTTCTTCTGCACGCTTGGCGAGGGTAGGTTAAATCAGTTTTTCTTCCCTTTTTTTATGTTGTTAAAACAACAAATAATCAAGTACACTCTTGCGGAGTCTGCTTTGTGAAATAGGACTGAGCACCTGAGCTGAGAATCATGAAGATGTTTCCTTTCAAGTAGTAGCAAAAATATTGTCATTCGTAATTTGTCGCTTACCAAATTTTTGTGCATTACAACCATTAGAAGCAAATAGCATATGCAAAGTTTGCGTTGATATATGAACCTTTTTGTGTCAGTGAGTGGGTGTTTTTGGCTTAAGAATTGATGCTGTGACCACAAGCTTTTTAATTTTTGCTTTTTCTTTGAGCTTATATTCTTTGTGAATATCAAGCTTTTGCTTCCACGCACAGAAGAAATGTTGCTTTGTGTGGTTGCATTGACAGTTTAGACTTACGCTTATATTGCGCCATGGATATTATTTTACCACCACCGTGAGCACCATAACTTCTTCGTCTTGTACATTTGCTTTAAACCGTTGAGAAATAAGTAAAATGTTCTTTGTTGATGCAATGGTGAATGCACTAGCTTAAAAAGCAAAATGAACAAAGGCGTTCAGTGAAGGTGTAGCGCTGCAGCTTGTAGCGAACCGAAGGCAGAGATAAACCACTGAACAAGGAAGCACTCGACAGATTATTGTTAAGTGCTTAAAATGGATAATTTTAAAAAAGTAAAGTTTCATGCTTTTTGTGGAGTGATAATTTCAATGAATAAACTCTATAATCTCCCTTATCCCCCCAAAAAGGCCTTCTGTTATCTTGTCTACCTTTGGGTTGTGCATTGAATTTTAAAACATTGGTGACACAAAACTGCGCAAAAGATCTAAGCTTGGACAGCCTTGAGGTTTAAAGTGCAAAACCGGATCATCGCATTAATTTGATGGCGCATTATCTAAGTAATAGAAACTGTTATGAAATTCAAAATAGGTATTTGTAAGTAATTACCACAGTCAAACATCTGCATTTATTAATGCAGATTAAGCGACGTAAGGGAAAGATGAATACGAAAAATCTGAAGGTGTACTGCTTCGATATACGAAATTCGTCTACTGTTTCAGCTGATCTTAGCACAAGCTGATTGCCACTAGCTAGATTATATAGTGTCTGCATGGTTAGATCAAAATAACACACTGTAAGATAAGGTTTACATGTATTATATTGATACGTAGGTCTGCTAACATGTGTTGCTAAAAAATTAACTACAAACAAGAGGTAGTGCAAAAGCGTGTACACTTGTAAATATCTCAGACAAACTCTACACAAGGTATAAACTTATTCGGATAGCTACAATCACTCGATTTTATGCTTTTTCATTTACTCGATGTCTTTATATGCATGATAATTGTTGCATGTTTTCAGTGTATTGGCTTGACTAATTTTAACTAAAAAACCGCTTTGGAGACCATAGTGCTGGAATATACTTGATCGCGCAACGACATACACTGTGAGCTGCTGATTCTAAGGCCTTAAGGCCACTTCTTAGTGTCGAAACCAGATTTGTCGCGCTTCGATGAGCTGTAGAACAGCTCAACCTGATAAAGATGATATTTCTTCTGCTTCCTTGGGATCAAGGACGTGTGTATTAGAACATCCAGGTTGCACTTCGCTTACTCAATCAAGCAAGCAGGGACATGGTGGCGCATGAAAAAGCGGTTATTTCAAACCAGTAATAAATGCTGGGTGGTAACCCGTTATCAACAAAGTGAACTGTCCATTTGTGGGTGATAATGACTAATTTTCTTTTAACATGCTGGCTGAACACCTCCATTTTTCGTATATGATAAAGTGTGGTCAATCGCGCACGCCTACATTAGGAAAAGTTGCTATGTGCAGGCATATACCCAGTTAGATGTAGCCTTTTGTGCATCTTGCAGCAGCAAATAGGCTAACTGTATAGCGTGCATGTGCTGCCATCAGCGATACTATTAAATGCATGTTGTAGTCAATTTGAATTTCTGTAATTTGTGTGTTATAAAGTGATATTAGATCCATAATGTAAGTCTTGTTTTAATCCGTGGTTGTGCAATATTTTTTGCGGACGGGTCCATTTCAAATTGGTTGAAATTTTCGCCTTCCGGTCAGAGTTTGTAAAGCAAACATTGGCGTAAGACTGCGTATTACACCTGAGGCAGACAAGATTTTTTCAAACTTGCTGAACGCATTTTCATCCAAAATAATGATAAATAATTTTAAAGCGCAAATTTGCGAAATTTTACATCCAGATTGAAGATTCAGACATTTTTTTTGGTGATCAATGTTTGCAAAGTGAGAAATGACAACAACCTCGGGCCATAAGATTCTTCCGCAGGTCGCACATCTTGTTTTAACCCATTGTTTCGGGCCATGTGCTTTTATTTTTCTCAGTTTTCCAGACCTGTTTTGGGGTTTCCTAGTTTTTCACTGCCTATTTGATTGTTTTTGGTGGACCTATTGTTTCTGATAATTTAATGTTTGCTAAAGTCTAGAAATCAATAAAAACAAAATTTTGCATGTTTTAAACTACTAATATAGAAATACTAGATTGTGGTAATTACTGAAATTAGAAATTCTGTATTTCTGAAACCCGTTTCAAGTAAAAAGTGTTCAAATCGGATTTGGAAAGGAACAAATGATTGGCATGACTGATTTATTCTTTCTCACAGATGATCCAAGCGGGCAAGCAGATCTCCGCTGAGAACGGAAATCCATCTCCTGCCGGAAGCGGAAACAGTGTTAAAAACTCAAAGACATGTATTGTCATGTAGAACAGGTTAGGTCTGGTCACTGGACCTGTCAGGTGTCTTCACTGTGATGCCAGCGAATATGAATCAAGCTTTAGATCTTAATTCACTGTTGTTATTCCAAACAAGGTCTTAATGCTTCTGAGCTGACTAGTTTTTAAGCTCGCTCAAAATACTTTGAGCCCTACTGATTGAGACTGTCAATGAGGATTTATTGGATACTGTTTTTGGTATTTTGTATGTTAGTTATATTAGCGACTTGTTGAGGCTGACTATAAAAAGCCTTAGCTTAAATACCAAAAAAAATCTTCGCTAATTTCTCTCCTGAAGGGTAGTGGCGTTGCATTTAATACGAATTGTTCAAAAGTTTTAATGTGTTCAAAAAGTTTCAATTGCATTTGCAAATATTGGAACGATGAATTATTTTAGTTTTTAAAGGCCTTCAAACAAGCATTTGCCCACATGCGCTTGACGTCATCATTACGTAATACTACGTTTTACAGCTGTTTGCTTTTATTTTTCTATTGTAAATGTATTTTTAAGAGTATTAATTTTATTTGATATTTGTATCGCTTTGTGGTATCAAGGTTTTAAGGTCTCTTTTAAAGATGTTCCAAAGCTCACTGTACTTCTTACAACGCGTCTTTTTAGAGTCCAGTAGTATCTTTACATTTGATTTCTCAATGAGTTGATTTTTATTTAAGTTGACTTAATGACTTGCACTTTAGTTTCGTTGAATTTTGGCTCGGTGGTGTGTCAGTAAGATGTCTCACCTCATTAGAAAACGCATTATTTTTTTGGAAGAAGTGTTTTCTTATGTACTTGCAGGAGCCCAGCTTGAGCTCAGTTTACTCGAAATGTGTTTTGTGTTTGGTTTCTTAAGATTTGTTGCTGTTGTACTTATTAATTGTCGTAGCTCACATAAACTTAAAAAAACTAGTTTGACCTAGGTATATTTTTGATACTTCTAGGGTTGGGACACTATATTTGAATTAGTTACCAAAGCCATATGTTGGAAGATTGTGTTCTAACCATTAGAAATCACGGTATGAGTAATCGTCATATGCACATTTTCATAGCTAATTTCCAATCTTGTTTTGAGCTACACAAAATGAGGTATATTTTGCAATGCAAATGGTGATAGCCAAGACTTTATCCTTGCTTCAGAGTAACTTTCCAGCAATATATTTGTGCTATAAGTGCATGACTATGCATTGTGCCGCAGTGGACTCTGCGTGAAAAACGTACAGTACGTGTAACACTTATTATAGAGTTATTGGTGCTGATCAATGTCAAAATGCACTTTTTGTGATGACTTTTCGAATAACTTTTAACTAAAACTAGCAATATACTTTCATTCATATTTTTCTCTTATAATATATAGAAACTTAAACTTTTGTGGAGCTGTCACATCTGTGACTAACACGGAAAAATCCTGAACAAACTCTTAGTAAACAGCTGCATCGTACTAAACTGGATGTATGTCAATATTTTTGGCTGATATTGTACAGATATAGGTATTTTTTTGCATTCTTAATCAAACGTATACAATTAGAACTTACTGTTCCTTGCACTGTAATTTTAAACTTGTTTTACCACTGTTACATCACTGTAATTTAGTGATTAGTTGTGATGCTTTTTTGTTCTGTTTTGCTTTTTATTTAGTTTTTTTAAAGTTCACAGCGATATTTTAATTGATTTGCAGCACAAATACAGAATAATGCAGCAATGTTGGTGATTTGGTTATAGAGTAATTCCCTTAGATTGCAAAAAGCACTTATCTCAATTTCTTCTGCTTGATGTATTCGCCGCTCTTTCATCTTGTGATGGAAGCACGTTATGAAACAAATATTTCAGTTTATATCTCAAACCCCTCAGTGTCGAGGTATTGAAAGTGGCGGTTTATTTTGAACCAAGCACTAATAGCAAGCCCTATAAATACAAACTGCGGTCTGGCATCCTGCAGCATTGGCTGCCACGCTACATATAAATTTCAACCGGCTAGCCGGTGCGGTCTAGTAGAAGAAGTAGTTGGCGATTTATTTCGTTTCTGTTTTCTCAACACAAAAAACTCCAACCAGTTATAAACAAAGAGCGAAAAAGGAAGGTAGGTAGCAAAACGAATTGACGTTAAACATACCCAATTTTTTTAAGTTACATTAAAAAGATTGTAGAAAGGGGCATGGTCACCGCACTTGACAAAAACATCAAGCAAAAAAATTAAAATAAAAAACTAAGCAGTCAGCCAAATAAACAAAATTTTACGCTATGTAAAAACACCCAATAATAGCTAAAAGAAATACATTCTCAGTGCCAAACTGTTGTTACCCTAACGAGGAGGGCTAGCAGGTACAACATCTTGCCCAAGGGTGACCTGGGAGCAACGACAGTTCCATTAACTCTCTAGGCAAGATCCTGTCGCAGCATGCAGTTATAGTCTTACTGCCCAGGACTAGGCATTTTGCAGATAAATAGTAGCACTATAACATTGCGTTTGAATTTTTATGACCTGATTTTAATCACTTGATTGTGGATAATTTAAGTAAACCATTGGAAGTGTCCCTGTCTATTTAACTAAAATAAAGTTAATCATTTAATCAAATGAATATTCATTTGACCCACCATCACTAAGAAGGCATGTCATTGATAGAATACCATTAGTCGCTCTTATGACATGCAGGATCAGCAGCCTTACCCTTCTATTCCGGTCAAGCACAAGTTGCAGTGGTAATTACAAAAATGTAATACTCGAATAGTTTGGTATAAATTTTTTTTCCGAAAAGTTTACTGTGGTATTAGATAGAGAACGGTATCGCAAATTCTAAAAACATTTATCACAAGGGCGGCCTAGAGGGAAAATTCCACCCAAAAAAGACTTCAAAAAATTATACTTTGACATTTTTGGAAGAGGTTGAACCCGTTCGTAATACGGGCTTGCTGACACTTGAGTAATGAGCCTTCCACGAAGCTAGTTAAAGCATAATTAGGAAATTCACTAAAGTGTGACCAATGATTAATAACTGTGGTGTGAACACCGAGAAGAGTCAAGCTCTTTTCACCCCTGTTTTCAAAAAATGGTAAGGATCTTTTGTTCAGGTACCCACTAACTTTATCATTCAAAAAACAGATTTAATTAGCAAGAAAATCCTACTTCCTCGACTGCTGGTCGGGCACAAACTGTTTAGCCTATACCCAATCAATTTACCAGATTCCCTACCAAACGCACAATTATCAGTAATTTATTTCAACATTCAATTATGCAAAAATGCACGTACCTGTACCGGGGAGTAGCTAGAAGCCAATCTTTGAAGGACAAAACTGAATTTCATGGTAAGAGATAAATTTTTAGTCTGCAACTACTTTCGATCCAAAATGAAGGTGAAAACCTTTTTTTGGAGATAAGCTTTCAAAGCAAGACTATTTTCGGCCCAAAATATCTTCATTTCTTTATCAATTTAAAAAAATTGGAGTGGTTGGGTGGGTCAGGGAGGCCTATGTACCTGGAGCTTAGCATGCATCGTTTACTAATCAACTATAAAACACATCTAAAGGCCGTTAGGGGAAGAAACCATGTCTATCGGTTTCACGAATTTCTGAAATTAAGGTGAGGACTTTCATGAGATTATCTATTAATCAGCAAACTGTATTTTTTTTGGCACAACCTTGGCTTCCGTCTAGGCTACCAAGTAAAAGTGATCTCCATCACATAATTCTTTCCGGCTGCAGTAGTCATCATGAGTGCAATGAGCTAGGCTGCCGATGCTTTGAGAGTTTGCGTTAGGAAATACTGTAGCTTAATAAGAACTGACCTATCGAAGAGAGCAAAATAAAGATTTACCCCCGGAATAGATAAATGTTATTCTCCCAGGATACAATCATCCTTGGTTAAGAAGTGCTCTATTTTTTATAAATTAGTATTACTTAGGCTACGTGGGTGATGAAGAAAGTAAGCCTACGACTTGTAACTCAAACAAAATTTGATTTAAGCCTCACCAATGGACACAAATCTGGTTTCCAATATATCTTGATTACTAGCGCCGGGGAGATTCAAATAAGTTGGACAGAAAATCGTTATTTTTGCCGAAGTTGAGGGTGATGCAAGATATGACAACTTGTAAAAAGTGTTTTCAAAGACGCTTTGGGCACATCAGTTGTGCGGTAGAAACGAGCAAGATTGACTGAATCTAATGGTCGCATTTTACATTTAGTGTGAGGCCACGTTGTAAAAACACGACCCAAGGCTCTCGAGCCAAATTTACACGGCTTTAGTAAAAACATGAAAAAGTAATAACTAAATTAAACAAAATAGAATTTTCTTTTGTGGCATTAACCTTGGAACGATAGGTTTTAGCTATTGCCACCAAATTTTGTTGCTCAATCAACCAAATTCAAAGCTAAACCGAAAAACATTTGAGGCTTCCCTAAGAAAACATCTTCGATTTGCTTTCTCAAAACTATTAAAATTGGTTATGGAAACCTCCTCTACACTAAATGGCGCATGAAACCAAGATCAGATCACTCCTCACATCGCTTGAGATAGCGCCAACTTGTGTTTTTCTTTTAAGATTCACAACTCCTTGGGATTGTTGAACAGTTTTTAATCCAGTTTCTGCTACGTTCCTCATCTGTAATGGGATAAACTTTGTATTTAACCTTGTATAACTTTGCATTGTGCTACATGAAATATGCTAGATTATTTCAGTATATTTTTAGTAAATAGCATTATTGTTGCTAGCAAAGTACCTTTTGATTTTCAAAGCTAGATAACTAATCGCAATTAGTTTTTACCAGCCACTACCTAAATTCATAGACCAAAAAGGAGAAACTAAAACATGCATAGTAGCTGCGCAGGTATATCAAGCTCTATGTAACTCTGTAGCTGTGAACCGATCAGCTAACTTGCTTACTTTTGAGCATGATAATCCATTAAGTTGATGCTGCCCAACAGTCAGGAGGAAAAAAATTTGGAACTTCTTTTTTGATAACTCATTGTTATCTTTGAGTGGTCAGTTGTTTGTTTTATTTAGATAAAGATGAAAAAAAATTTTTAACCCAGTGGCAGATAATTTCTCACATTCTCTGCACTTGCTTATTCACTGTATCTTTCTGGGATTTTTGTGCTTTCCATGTCCGGAGGGGGGTCAATTCGACCCTGACACTTCGACAGCAAGTAAGTTTTAAACCACTCACAATAGCGATTCCGTTTTTGCTCAGATAGATGCAGAATTATTCTTTAATTATATTGCTAGTTCCAAGTAGTTACGATCGATAGAGAGCGTCTTTAGGCGAGAATCAAAACAACAAAGCGAGTGCTGGAGGCCCGAGGCTTGCAATTGAGAGATATTTTCAAATTTACAAAGCCATCCCTGGACGCGTTTCATTCTTTTGGACTCATCAGCAGGGCTTGCTAAGGTCCAAGAGATCCCCCTAATAGCATTAACGTTGACTTTTATAAAACAAACCTACACAAAGCACAAGACTTACGTGTCGTTTACTTTTGAACGAGGTTCGTTTTCACGTAACTCTAGCCGCTGAACTATGGACTAAAACTGATATCCTTATGAAAAGCTGATCACACAAGCAGTGATTAGGCATAAAAAGATCTTCCAAACGTTGCAAACTAAATGCGGTGCTTTAAGGCATGACTGGCAGCACGTAGTGCATGGCAGCGAAACTCGGCGCGCGAGGAGGCCAGTTCTAAAGACTCGGGTACGAATCCTACAGACGCGTTGCAGTTTTCTTAATAATTAAATTAATAGCGTTCAAGAAATTGCAAATTTAATGCACAACATTAGTTTTATATTTTTGAGTGTAATTTGAAATAAAGAAACCGTCGACGAATCTTCTTTTTCGTTACGCATCGAGGCTGCGGTTTTGCGATCGCCTAAGCGCAATTTCTTCCTGACTGCCACCAGATAGAAAGTTCAACAACTCATTGCCAATTTGCCATTCTCCTTTTTACAAGGAATCTTAACAGCTGTGATGTTTTTATATTATTTCTTATGTTAAACTACTTGCCATATGCCAAGTTTCTACTGTCTAGTTTTTTTTTCCAATTTGAATTGATTGTTTTTATATATGAAACAATGTGGTTAGAGCACCCGTTTCGCAGTTGGTAGAACTGGGGTTCATTCTCCTTGTCGAGTCATACCAAAAGACTTTAAAAAATGGTATTCACAGCTTTTCTGCTTCGCGCTTGGCATTTAGGGGCAGTTGTAGAGAACAAATCGGCAAGTTCGCTTGTTGTGTCCTTGGGCAAGGCACTTAACGGACACCCCCACTTTTATGTGGAAGACAGGTGGCCCAGTCTTCCTTCCGAATAGAGGGTTAGTGGTAGGAAGGGCATCCGACCGTAAAGCAAATGCCATGTTATAAAAATGCAGATATCTGCTGTGGCGACCCCTAGTCGGGAATAAGCCGAAAGACAAAGAAAAAGTTTGTAAATGTGGAACAAGGTGTGAAATTATATTTCATCAGCAAAAAATTTTTAACTTTACAAAATTATTATTCTTTTCATTTAGAAAAAATGCAAGCCATGCTTGTTCATCACGGATAAATATTTTGTTTGATCAAGACATAAATCTCATTTAAATTAAAGAATGCTCACAAATCATATGAAATTTTTTTATTCCTACCTCTCTCCTATGCGACGCAGTTCGACGTTTTTGTAAGCCCCTCCATTCTTTTGTAAAGAATTGGACAATTGGAATTTTTTAGCGTTTTCAAATTAGATTAAAATTGGAATTGGAACATTCATGCTTTTCTCAAATTAGAACAGGAAAAAATTAAAGCATATGTTGAAACAGTGTCACTGTCTGCAGTTTGCTCAAAGTGCATTGCTGGCCACTTGTAACTTTAAAATTAAAGCATTTCTGCCTTTTAAAAATTAAAGTAGAATTGTAGCGAGAGCTTGTCAATTTTTCTAATATTATTAATAGATTGAAATTTTAATTACTAAGTAAATTTTGATGCCGTTTGAACATCTTCGCAAAACCACTTTGTATTTGCGACAATTTTAAGACCTTTTCATTTTTGTTATCAAATTATTGTTAAGACCTTTTCTTTGGAGATCACTTAATTTTGATCTCGATTTTTGGCCAAATGTTTTGCAAACGCAGATGCAAGGCCGGCAAAACTGCCTCCCGTACCCTCAACTGGGGGACGGCCTTACTTGTGGGCAGGGGCGTGCCAAACTTTTCTGCTGCCCAGGTAGAGTTTCTGATAATGATGCCCTTTATACCTAACTTCAAAAATAATTTGGGGGATAAACAAATTATAGATGTTGTTAGACATGAGAACGAATAAATTAAAGCTCAAGCAAGAGTGAGACGTTTGTGTTCTTAATTAAATCATCAAACTAAGCAACAAACTCACATGTATAAGATCAAACTCATTTATTAACAAAAAGCAAGTCACTTATTTCGATGTCCAATCGCTCCTTTGCTGTCAACAAATGTCTGAACGACAGCTTCTTTCACCTCGCTTGTCAGGAATTTCTTTTCGATGCTAATCAAAGATAAACTTGACAGGCGCTGATTTGGCATCGAAGACCTCAAATTAGGCTTGTATCTGCTTCAACTTTGAAAAAGATCGTTCGCAACTAGCAATTGAGTAGCCAATTGTGAGTAACAACGATATGCAATGCACAAAGTTGGAAAAACATCCCAGCCAAGCTCAACTAATGCAGCAAGAAAATCTTTCGCATTTTTTGGAAAAGCTCTGTTTCCACTTCGGAAAAGCGTAAAGCAATCAGCAATTTCTTCGTAGAGGAAAGATGAGTTCACATCAGTCTCAAAATGGTTAGCAAAATTCTGGCACTGTCGTTTCAAGGTTTTCAAATGTTCCATCTTTTCAACATCAATTGAGTCCAGCTTTATTAAGAAAGAAAATTTGTCAGCAAACCTACGAACGCGGCCTGAGCGTTCTGAAAGTTCGGTCTTCAGTCTGTTTGCGATTTCATTCATTATTCTTTTCATTTCTTTAATTGCTGATAAACCATCATCTTTCACACTCTCTCTAGGCATCATTTTCTTCGCCTGACTCTTGCCAAGGGTACATTCCACTTCTCACAGTATTCTGATGCTGACCTGACTGTTTTCTTAATAATGTCTTCAGATTTCAGGTCAATAATTCTGTTGAGCCCATCAAGATCATCACTTGCCTGAACTAAATCAATCTTGGGATCTTGTAAACGTTTTGTCACTCTCTGCACGGATGACTACATAGAGCACCAAAATTTTACGAAAGAAACAAATGTAAATTGCTGCAACGAACGGAGAAGTAAATAGGCATCAGCTTTTGCCTCACTTGAAAATTCGCCATCTTCAAAATTCTCAAGACAAGATATAATTTCGTCAAAATTTCCTTGGATGACTTCAACTGTGTTGTAGTGCGAACTCCATCTGGTCTCACAATGCTTCTTGACTGTTTTCTTAACCTTTCACTTCAGTACTTTCCAACGTGTTGTCGAAGATGAAAAGAAAACAAAAATTGTTTCCACAATACCAAAAAAAGTAACCACTGTTGGATGAACTTCAGTTGCGTGAGCACACGCCAAATTTAAGCTGTGGTTTTTGCAATTAATAAACTGGGCTTGAGGATTGATTTCCAAAATTCGTTTTTGTACTCGAGTTCGTACACCACTCATAACAGCCGCGTTATCGTATGCTGTCCTCGACAATCATTTAAGTCAATTCCATCATCATTCAACTTCTCAATCATCATTTCCATTGAGCTTGCGGCGTTTTTCTCAGAAACTTGAAAAAATCCAAGAAAAACTTCTTTAATTTCGACATCCTTATTCTCATTGATGTGAACGTATCTCAAAATCTCCACAATTTGATCTTCACGTGATACATCTGGAGTAGAATCTAACATCAGAGCGCAATATTTGGCTTTCTTTACTTCGAAAATAATCTTCTTCTTAATCATACTGCCAATAAAATTGATTATTTCATTCTGACTCTTCTTCGACAGATAGTTGACTTTGTTGGACTTATTCCTCACATTCTGTAAATGTTCAAACAAAACAACGTCATAATCTGCCAATAGTCTGATTACCTCCAAAAAGTTTCCAGAATTGGTTTCATAAACATTATTGTTAACAAACTTTGAAACTCCTTCGTCTCTATGACTTCGAAACGCAATTTTCTTGCTTTGCAAAGAGAAAAACAGCATCGACAATTTGTTCAACAATAAGTCGCCATTTCTTTTTCTCACTTACTTTTGGAGTTCAGAATCAATCTTGCGTAATTTTTCAAGTCTTGCTGCAAAATCCAAATATTCACGCATTGCATTTCTGTGACCAGGACTTCTTTCATGCTCATGAATTCGAGGATTCAACTTTCTCCAGCTGCTAAATCCATCTTTGTTACAAAAACTTGATTCACATCTTGAAAATAAAAAACAGACAAAGCAAAATGCTGCTTGTTTGCATGGTGAATATATCAGCCATTTTCTCTGCGAACGCTCTCCATTACTTGACAAAGTTTCAAACCAATGCTTAAAAAAAGATCTTTCTCCTTTTTTAGCAAAAGGACCTTCTTTGTGTTGGAAATTCTCTGGTTCTTGCTGAACAAAACATTTCACTAAATGTGTGGAAATCGGCTTCCTTAAACGCCCAAAGTCGTGGCCACGAAATAATTCAAAAAAATCTTCATCGTTATTGTTGCATTCAGCGTCATCGTTCAAAGTGACAGCACTCGTCTCAACATTAGCACTCATCTCAGCAAAATTATCAGCGTCATCTGGAATCGATTTTTGCGACGAATTTTTATCCTGATTTTCACCACCAATGTGAAATTTTGTGTTTACTGGATTACTGACATCATCTTGGACGACAGCCACGGATTCATAATTTTTAGCATCCGATTGATCTTTTGCCACGTATTGCTTTTTCACCCAAGCATCTAAAGAGCCTCTCATGACATTATCTTCTGTTTCTTTGAGTCTTTTCTCGCGGCGATTTTAAGTCCCGCTTGGTTGTATTCGCTTCATCCGTGGGATCAAATTAGAAAAAATCAACTTACACAAGAAATCAACACCGAAAACTAGTATAAGTAAAATCAACCGTCGTGTTCGGCAGTAATCGCCGTACTGAAATCAAACACAACCAATTGGCAGCCTCGCATGCACGCAAGTAGTGCGCGCGCGTGACACCGTCGTCATAACGAAGAAAGCGTCATCGACTCCGCTAAATCACGCAATGACCAGACGAGCACATTGGGGGGAAAGAGCAGTCAGCCATTGTTGACTCACCATCACCACAATCAGCCACACAAGACTATACACGTAATGTCAGCTTTTACTTAAATAAAAACACATAAAGAAAAGCATGTGTAACAACGCGAACTCTACAACTTGGATCTGCTGCCCCCTACAGTGTGCTGCCCGGGGCGGTTGCCTCTATGGCTCCCTGCTGGGCCCGCCCCTGCTTGTGGATCCCACCCTGAGCATTAAAACGAAAATTTTTTTGAAATGCCAATGCACTCACCGACTTGAACAGCCAAAACTATGGGTAGACTACTAATTTAACAGTTCTTCCAAGGGGGAGGGGGAGGATGGTTTCGTCAAGATAATAATACAGTCAACTTCGGATGTAAGAGATTCAGATATAAGGGATTTTCGCTTATAAGGGACTACGCAAAAGGTCCCAAATGATTTTCAATATAAACTACTAAGTCGATTATAAGAGAATTCGGTTATAAGAGACTGATTAAGCTGGTCCCGGCGGATCTCTTATATCCGAAGTTGACTGTAGTTGATCTGATCATAATCTAAAGTTTCTAAACAACCACGTTTGAGACACAAACAAAGGACACAAAGTTGAAACGTGAACGTGACTAAACACTTTTTCAACTTGTTTGAATTGATTCAATAATTCACTTTGTTTCGTGACACCAGTAAGTGAGTGGTTTCTGAAGTGGGGCAACAACAGCTGCAGTTGTTGTAACTTAGGCTACATTAACATTACAGTGGAATCAAATTCGACGGAAGCCGAAAAGCTGAAGTTGATGAAGAGTATAAACAATGGAAGTGGAAGTGTTCACATTAGTGCGCCCCAATTAAATTGCATTCGGTGCGATTTTTGCTTGAAACAGACGCGAAAGTTCATTTCGGTCGTGTAAACAAAGGCGATTTGAAATGATCCCGAAAAGAAATTAGGTTAATTTCAGAAAAGCTAACAGTTGACAAAAATAAGCAGATAGCCTAGAAAAGTGCAAATAGAATGTACCGGTATGTCGGATAAGCTAGGCAACATGTTGCAGAAGTGAGTTAGCTGTGTCGTTTGCTAGGCTATTTTTTGATTTTCCTTTCCTGTACACTGAAACATTACTATCACTAAAATGTGTATGGTTTGTAGAAGTTAGTTCCTCGGTTACCTGCAGATGAGTAGGAACTACTGAGTAATAAATCGCTACAAAAGTGGAGAAGAGAAAAAAATAGGCGGCAGCTCTGCAGAAAGTAACAAAAAACTAACCAAATTAACACGATTTTTTTTGTGGCCGCAGTAAGTGCTGAAGATAATGTTACACAACAATTATCGGATCCTGATTACGATAATTCGAATTTAATCTGTGCAGCAGAGTCCGCTTTAGAATCAGAAAACATTTTGTCTGAATCAATTGAACAAAACCAATCGTCTAAGTCTACTGGTGCGACAAACCCAAAAGATGGCATGGATACATAACCCATATTTCCACATTCTCTTTATGGTCCACTCCTCAGTGACCCTGATGAATGGCCCGACTTTGTATTTGATGCACGTTGAGTTGATATCGTCAAAAGAGGATTTTGTTAAGGTGTGACAAGTTTTCCTACAACCCAGCACAGAGACGATTTTTACCTACTCATTACAAGCGTGTGCTGGGTAACGGATAGGCTATTGTTCGGCCACGGCTGATATATTCTAAAGACTCCGATAAAGCATATTGCTTTTGCTGCAAACTTTTTGGCAATTCAGCCTGTCAATTTAGTAGCGGCATAAACATATGGAAAGGTTTTTTAAAAAATTAAAGGAACACGAAAATTGTCTATTTTAATCAATGGCTTTTGCCTAAAGAAGATGAGCAGCCGGTCTACAGTGGATAGACAAGCAATGCATATTTTTCTTGCGGAAAGAACATTTTGGAAAAAAATCTTTTGGAGGGGCTATTTGACATCGTAATATTTTAGACAAAAAGAAATTTGGTTTTTAGAGGGTGAAACGAAATTGTTGGTTCACAGCACAATGGTAATTTTTGGGAGTTATTTGGACTACTAACAAAAAGGAATTCCGTCTCAAATGACTTACAAAACAAGATAATTCGGCACAAATCTAAACAACATTATTTTAGCAAAGATATTCAGAATGAATTGATATATTCGACTGCAGGGCAAGCTGAAAAAGTACTTCTTAGACAACTTAAACAGGCGAAATATTTTGCTGTATTTCTAGATTGTACCCCGGACGTTTCACATCGAGAGCAATTGACTGAAGTTTTGCGTTTCGTTCAGTATGATGACAAAAAAGGTACAAATGTAAAGGAGGCTTTTTTGGATTATTTAAGAGTCAATGACAGCCCGGGAAAAGGCTTGCTGAATGTCTTCTTAAAACGATCTGAAGAATTAGAGTTAAGTCTTTCTGATTGTGGTGATCAATGCTACCATAATGGAGCTAACATGAAACGAAAAGCAGCTGGGCTCCAAGGTAGATTTCTGCAAATTAATTGAAAAGCGTTGTATGTTTCATGTGCTACATATTTACTGAATTTAATTATGGTAGTTACCTTCCACTGCAGCTCTGCTATTTTTTTAGATGTTGACACAATTGTATGTGCTCTTTTCATCTTCCACGCAATGCTGGACCATTCTAAAAAACAATGTGCCGCTATCACTCAAATCGAAATCTGTTACTTGCTGGGAAAGCCTAATCTACTGCATCTTACTTTCGCGATGTTATTCGACTGTGCGAGGCTTTGAAAGAATTGCGAAGTCATTGTTTAGAAAAAAATGATGGTAAAACAGTTAACAATGTACGTGCTTTGATACTTACTGTAGAACTGAATCCTGCCGCCGAGAAAGCTCGTCCTAAAACATTTTGAAAACTGAGCTGGGATATTTTTCAAGTTTTCGGAAAGATATTTTCGTTGGTTTATGATTTCTTATTATTCAACTGCTTTAACAAGTACCAAAAATATCATTGAATTGTTTCAAATGAACCACGGTTTACAGTTTTGGCGATATACAGGGTGTTCCAAAAGTCTTGGCCACATTTCAAGTCCTCATTTCTGCTGATCTATGAATGGTAGTTGAATGAATCTGTTGTCATTTTAATGCTAAATTCATTGTTTTTTTTTGTCATGCTGATAATTTTTTCATATATTTTCATGTAGCTTAAATAACTACAATATCCTAGATCCACCAATGGCTTTCACTCAACCAGAAAAAGCGTTTTGTGTTCATGAACTTTCAAAAACTGATTCAGCGACACTTGATGATCGCGTTCTCTTGCCCTGATATCCTAGGTCTCCAGATGTCACACCCTGCGACTTCTTTTTGTGGGTTTCGTGAAAGCACTGGTCTATGCGCCTCCCCCGTCCAAAAGATGTAGCTGAACTCAAGGCCGAATAACGGAAGTTGTTGCAACTTGCAACCATAGACAATGTAATGCTGGAACGCATTTTAGCAGGAATTTGACTATCGGCTTGATGTGTGGCGTGTGACTAACGATGTTCACATTAAACATTTTTGAACATTTTATGAAAAACTTGAGACTGCAAGCTTTCAGAATATATCAGATGCATTGTTATTTCCTTAATAGTTTTTGACATATTCAACGTCAAAATGTGCCCAAGACTTTAGGAACACCCTGTATTTTGAATGCAAGTTACTTTTTCGTTCGCCTATTCCAGATTCATTTTTAAAGAAGCTCTATAAAACGCGGCCAGCGCTAAATTGCGGATCGGCCTACGATTGTATTACGTCATCCCTTTTACTTGCAACGCAAAAGTGAGAAAGGGGCCCAGCGCTGAGTTTTGGGAGGGGTTTCGTTGGAGCTAGCACCGGCACTGCGCAAATGACCTTCAACAAAAAAGTTCTTCTCATTTTTCAGACTCGACTATCCGGTCAGAAAATTTTCCAAAATTAGATTAGAATTGTAAGTAGGGATTTGTTAAATTAGATTAGAAATAGAGACTTTTTACTTAATTCACCGGATTTGTCTGCGTGTGTGAGGAGTCATATGCAAAAAAGTACTCAAGCAAACTAAGGTTGGGATTTACTACAAAAACCTGCTGCAGATTGTAAACTTTAATTTTTTTAATAGCAAGTTTTTCCTAAAACAATAGGCCTCTATAGCCTATCTTTTATCCCTCTTACCAAAATAGCATTAATACGGCAGTTTTGTTTCTCTCTTCAAGCGTCATACGATATTTAAATGGCCCTTACAGTTATTGTAGTCATCGGAAGCTAAAGAGGTTAGGTCTTCAATGTCGTCGTTTTCTTTGCCAGATACTTTATTCAAAATTTTACTTAACACTTCTTCAGGTGTTACATTTTCATGGCCATTTTATACAACACAAGGCTGGTTTCCATTAGGCGTAGCGTGAAACATTATTTGTTTGTCTATTTAGTTTATGCGCGGAGCGCTCTCGCTGCGCGCATAAAACTAAATAGAGAAACAGAGAATTTTTGCGCCACGGCTGCGCCTAATGAAAATCAGCCTTTGTGCTTGTGATTTTTACGCTCGTATATGTCTGAAAAAGAAAATTATGTGTAGATTCGTTCGATAGTATGAAATCATCACAATCTTATACACCGGTCAAAAAATTTAAATTTTATTGGAAAGGAGCAATTTGAACATTTCAAACATAGAACTAAAATGTAGTGGCTGCATTTCCGATGTCATAATGTCAATTAATAGTTGTCGATATCCAAAGTGCGTATTTGCTGCTCCAGTAATAAAAACTAGCTGCTCGTTTTTCAGTTACACACCCACGCACATTCGAAGTTACTTTTGATTTTTCAGCTGTTTCTGTATTGAAGTAAAAGAATTAGAAATTTAACTTATCGAACGTAAGACGAACGTAGTTTAGAAGATTGTAAATGACAAGACGATATTTGAGTCAGCAGTCACCCTTGTAATATTGTGGTAGTTGACGCAAGCTATAATTTGAACTTGAAATGTCAGCTTCAATGCAAATGCTGTTCTGCTCGGCCATGTAGCAGGCAATGTCACGATTGCTCAACTCCCAATATTTCGATTACACTTTCGACTCTTCTTTCATTTCCGTAGTGCCAGACAGTACTTTGTTTTTTTTTTTCTTATATGAGAACAACGCACAATTTCAAATGCTGTGCTTTTATCAGTGACGTCTTTGTGAAAGTGGATAAAAGACCACGGAAAAAAAGGATTTTTATTTACTTTTGGAAGTGTTTGGAATATAAATACATCGCTTTTGTCACGCGCTCAATAGAAAAAAATTTTGGTGTTGGTCACAAACTTAGAAAATGTTCCGCAGTTTCTTTTCCCCTTTAAAAAAAATAAAGTTTTTTGATTCACGCTTGACTTCTTGCGTTTTGGATTCGCATTTGCTGATAAAATTCAGTATTTAATTAATTACTAACAGTCAACTCATAAAGCAACGGGAATCAAGTTTTATAAAACTCCAAAATTAAATTTTGCTGTCCGTCGCCTTTGCCTCTCTTCATTTGCCACTGCTGCATATTTCTCATACAATAAGAATAGCAAGTGCGCTCGTTGCTTTCCCACCTGCAAATCCCAAATTTTGACTGGTAGCAACACTACTACATCGTTATAAACCATTATGAGAAGCTAAAAGCTATATTATCACACCACCAAATTTATTTTCTGGCTTTGCGCTTGGAAACAATTCTTTTTGCGTAGTTGCATCGGCCAAGTATCAAAATTACAAAATATTATCTTGCATTACTTTATTGGTGGGTTATGGCTTGGCGTCAAGAAGGTAATATTTATTAGACAAAAAGTTACACAATAGCTGTGTATCTGAAAACACTTCGATGTTTTTGACTTGTCAAATTAAGAGTTGCTGTTCACAGCGAGAAGATTTTGAGAAAAAAGATTTTTGAGAAATAATGGAGCTTCATAGTCATTGCGTCACTTCAAAAATATTCTCTGACTTACGTAACGCGTCACGGTTTTGCGTGTGCGCTCTTTCTCCTTTTTTTCTATATTATATAACAGCAATCCATGAAGAAATTTGTTGTAAGTGGGTTTCAAAATCGTTATATTTAATTCAAAACTATGATGGATGTCTTTGTCAGTTTAAGATTGACCAAAAGCCAGACAAATTTTAGGAAAAGTCAAAAAACCTCAATTGTTTATCTTAAGAGGTCGCTAAGCTACAACAATTTTTATTGGCTGGGAGTCAAATCGACCCCCCCCCCCCCGGTTCTAATAGGGATAATAAATCTACCAATTGCTCTGCGGCTTCACAAGCGGTGAGCTAGTTTGCTCGTGTAAGGTGTTTTGCTTTCAATTAAAAGCCACCAAGTAAATAGGCTATCACTTTATAAGAAACTTGGAAAATGCTTTGATATAGAAGTCTATAAGAAAGAAATTGATATGTTTGCTTGCTCAATTATTTTGTGATAAAAAGTAAATTTATATTTTACTTTAAAACTTTTGTTTATTTACATTATCAACCTCTCTGTGTAAAAAAATGATCTAAATCAACCTGCCAATACACTTAAATTTGTCGACCGGTAGTTGGAAAAACGGTTTAAAGCGCCCAACCCGAAATCGTTCAACATCCGCTCACGGCATCCATCTTGATTTGGTTGCACTTGCTTCTAAACTGAAAATGCTAGAACTTCACAAAGCTACATGTACTTGGTTAAATCCTAAACACGTCTAAAACTTTCCATAACTTGGTTCAAGGTCTCCCATCAGTGATAGACAAAGAACAAATTTTTGTCAATTCACTGCAGGTACTAAACCTTTACTATTTTCACCAAATTAATTAAAGCAACTAGGAGTCTCACCAAAGCTATCTCAAATTTATGCAGAAGCAAAGCCATTGCTCTGACTACGCGATGATGACGGCACGTGACACGTAGGTGAGCCAATAAAAAGTATTTCCGCTTTTCCAACTTATCCTCTTTCCCGAATTGCTCGACTCTGGCCTTCCCCTACCAAATAAATAACATGTCGAGGATAAAATGTGTACAACCGACATCACAAACAGTGCGTAGCAAGAGGTATGCGGCCTGCTTATAGCGGCCACGTTTGAAGGGCAGCAATTTTTGCTAAGAGAGTCAAAACTTTAGCTTGTCTGAACGCAGGGATTTAACACCAACACATGTAAGTTGCGGAATTGATCGGAAATGGGAGACATTTTTGTTTCCGCGCAGAGTGGCCAAAAACCACATTACGACATCGATCATAGAGTCTAGCAATCGCACGAAAAAAAAGATATCCATGAAATGACGATATACATTCGTTTTATTATAATGTGGGTAGCCACAGTTTCATGGTTGTATTTAGCTTCCGTATCCACTTGAAACTGTGCTATAAATTCATAATCACTGAACTAGCGTATGAAATGTTTCAAGCGACAGATCAAGAATTTTTTGCAGCAAAAGTGGCACTTGGCTGACTTTTGTTGCACATAATTAGTGTTGGCGATCACAATATAGCCAAATATAGCTTAATGAGAAGTATTTTGGAAAGCTTTTAAATCTTCATATAGAGCTTACTAATAGAACTTAACCAAGCTAGTCAATTAACTTAAAAAGGATTGAACTTGACGAAACTAAAATCAAGCCGATTATTGCCGAGCCAGGAAGAAAAGAAGCTTAATGCTGAGTATTAATTTCCTGCCAGCGAAAAGCAAATTTACATCTATCGCAATGGCAGTTAGTAGGCGACGTATAATTGAAAGAACATTAAAATAGCAACATTGGAGTTCGTTAGTAAACAGTAAGTAAAGACGAGAGAACGCCGCAAAGGCACACTCTCCGTAATAGAGCGATCAGAGCAGAATCTCCATGCAGCTTTAACTATGAAATTGCAAAGAAATGGCCTCCTCCTTAAAAATTGTAGTAGTTACTGATTACCGATTGTTAAAACAGTTTTCTTTGATGTAAGGGCATGGCAGTCTTCACTAACTTTTTACTTTGGGCCTCCTGGCTATAAGAACTATTTCTGCTGTTCGTATCTAAGTTACCAACCCTAACTTTTTGCTCAAGGCTGACACCCTATCTGCTTGGCATTTTAAAAAGGAAAATTTGTTAGATTTATTTGTCAATAATAGCTTGTTTCATACTGTTTGCATCTTTATCTTCTTGCAGTCTCAATGTTGCAGAGGTATCCACGATTAGGCTTTCAGGAGTCGAACCCTGCAGGATTTGCAGAAAATTTTAGATTTAGGATTGGATTAGGTCTCCAATTTTTCAAAAATAACAGGATCAGGTCTGAATCAGGAATGAAACATTTTTTCTAAATAGTTAAATCAGAATACAATGAGTTAAATCAGAAATAGAAAAAACATTTTGGCGCGCAGCAGGAGCTGGAACACTATTCAGGGATTTTGCTTTCGAGGCAGGATTGGATTCAGACCCTGAAATTGACGCCTCTGCAACGTTGGTGGCGATCAACAAAGGACTGAAGGTCTGAAACTGCTTTGGAGTTTACAATTTGATATGTCCACTTCAATGAATATAATATTGTTCTTCAGAAATTTGCTGCTTGCTCCGAGTCACAAAGTAAATTTCAGGGTGTTTTAAAAAATTTGACACATTTGACATGTAAATATCACAGAAACTACACTGTCAAATCAAATGAAACTAGACAGGCTTAATGATGAGCGACATACGATTTATTTCTCTACATCTGAATAAGAAATTCAAAGGTAGGTAAAAATTCCATGAAGGATTTTGTAAATGTTTAGTACGGGCACTGCCTGTGACACGGCACTTGTCAAGTCGGTAGTGGTCTAGCTCCTCCCAAACACGCTGCGGCATGTCTGAGGTAACGGTTTCCAATTTGTCAGGTCCAAATTTTCACTGCTGTTGACTTTTTAGAGAACTCTCTCACAAATGCGTGCTGCACAGCTCTGTTCGACTTTGTTCAAACATGCTCCCAACAAGCAAAAAGGCCTTATTTTTTCTACAATCTAAATGCTGCGTAAGCACATAAGTTTAATCACCGTATGAATAATTTATCAGCCAAAAA
This sequence comes from Trididemnum clinides, assembly GCA_963675345.1. NCBI lineage: Eukaryota > Metazoa > Chordata > Ascidiacea > Aplousobranchia > Didemnidae > Trididemnum > Trididemnum clinides. The sequence goes on from OY776301.1 coordinate 17,777,461, forward strand.
TTTCTACACTTGAAAAGATAAACATGTCAAATATAATGCACAAAATTTTGGTCAGTCTCTATAGATGCTGTGCAATTGCAAAGTAATTTGATCGGGAACTGGCAAAGCAATTACATTGCAAAATGACGACAAAGTTTTTAAAACAGCCGGTGTATTATTGCAAAGTGCCTTTTCCAAAAATGCAAAATGTGTAACCGTGATAGGTATCGATCCCACCATAGTTTAATCTAAAACTCCTTTGAAATAGCGTTTCTGTTTACTCCACTAAGTTGCCTTTTATTTATTTATTAGCGTATTGCCTCACACCACAAAGTAATTACAGCAACCAAAAAGCGTTGGTTACATTCCAAGAGAATTACAGTAATTTCTCTTGAGAATTGATGAATTTCTATTTTCCATCAACATTGGTTCAATCTTTCATCAACTGAGCTTATAAATATCTGCATTTAAAAAGTCGTTGTGATCAGGGTCAAATTTGAAATTAAAATGTAGGGTTTGGAAGGTAAGAGTTTAACAGGAACAAGTTAATTAATCGACTGTGGCTGTACTCCCGGTAAAATACTGAAAAAACTGATTCTGATTCCTTAAAAATTTGTTTTAAAGGCGTTATTTAAAACGGATCTGAAACTCTGATCGACACCGGAAATTGCCTTGCGGTGTTTGGTCGATGACAAAAGTGTTCTTTAAGAATTGTCTTCGGTTTTCTAAATAAACTTAAAACAGCGGAGTCTTTCAACTTGCAATGCCTTTGGCATTTACCGCTAGGGCAAAATCCAGTTCGGACTACAAATAGAGATTTATTTGCAATAGATCTAGTATCACTATTGTAAGTAACACTCTGGTGGCTTTCGAAAGATGTCACCCCAATATTTAAAGTATTACCACCAAATCGAAAAGCGCTCTCTAAAAAAGTGTCATCCATCAAAATTGCACTCCATATCGAGGGTATTCTCAAGAAACGCATCACTCCATAAAATAGTAAGCAATCACTTCGGGTTCGGGGCAAAAATAGCATCATTTGATAAGACAGAGCAATGCTCTTTTCGCACGCATCATAAAGCAGCGAAACCTTGTCTCAAAGCCTGCTCTAAATATCCGTAAGAAGTTTTATTCCTGGTCGCGAAAACCGTTTTGTGCGAACGCAGCTTAGTCTCTTAATTTTGGTAAGTAACCTTTTTTTACAGATTGAAGTTTTGCTGGCGCTTTATTTGAAAATAGCTCCCGACTTTGATCTTGTTGCACATATTTTTAGGGCATGGCTCTTTGGCCTCTCCAGTTACGCTTATGCTGCAAAGTATAAGCTCTTTTAACCACTGCTAAAGTTCTCTTTAAGAGAAGAAATAGTACAGAAAGTTCACCATAGCTTAGCAAAACTAAACTATTTTTCGACGCAAATGAACTAATAAAGCAATAATATTGTCCAACACTTTCTTGCAAGATTTGAGCGCTCTCACAAACAAACTTTCCGACACTGCGTGAATACTCTCACCGACACTGCGTGAATACTCTCATCATTTTCGTTTCCCACCAAAGTTTTATTAAGGAACGTCAGGGGAAGTCAAAGGAATAGTTGTCGAGGAGAGGGGGCTTCTAAATACAAAACAATGTCAGAAAATGCAAAATTTCGATGACAGAAAGATTACTCCTTGCCAACTATTACAGTTGTGAGCAGGAAGTAGCTCTATTTGCTTTACTAGAGGTATCTAGAACAAGGGTGTGTAATCTGCGACCAGCGACGTGAAATTTTGTGGTCCGTGGAAAACAACTTTGATGACATTGGATGGCGAACAAGTCATTAACATCTCAGAAAAAACGATCTCCAAAAACAATATTGATCTCAAAAAAATTTTCACCACCATTTTGGATGTACACTGCTACTACCCACTGCTTCGAAGTTTATTTTTGGGTAGAAACAACACGGGTTACAAACTTCAACTGGCCCGTAAAATATTTAAGAAGTCAAAAATTGACCCGCCTGCAAAAAAAGGCTGCACATCCCTGATCAAGAGCATTGTACGCTTGATGCATAAACATGAACGAGTAACGTTGAAGGCAGATGTGGAGAGAAAGAAGTAAAATTACCTAAGATTTAGACGCAAATGTTCGTTAATTTATTCGGTGTTGGAAGCCGGATTGAGGTTTATTTGAATTACTGTTGATTTTAGTAGTTAGTTTTGCCATTGCAGATCAAGATTTTTGTGTGTGAATGTATTTCTTATGGTTCGAGCAAAGGCTGTTTATCTGCAATTGGCAGATAACGCTGTTCTACACAATTTTTGCTCAATGCAAGTAAACGGCAGAGTTGGAACAATTAAAGATCAATAAATTATATCTTTAATCAGTTTCTTTTCATCAAATCAAGATTTCAAGCAATTCGCGGTTTCAGTATTGCTAGTCTAGTTATTAATACATGCAAACAGTAAAGTAGAACAACCACTACAAAAAATGACGACAACAGCTACAAAAAAGTCGTAAGTAGCGGTTCTAATATTTGAAAAGTTATTTCTGAAAATATTTATTGATCACCGTGGCGCCCTTCTACAACTTTTAGATGTTGAAAGCAGGGCAAAAAAGACGTTGCCAGGGACTCGCGAGACTGGGGAGACATGTAGTCGCTATGCGCAACCCCCTACGATGATTTTTTTAATTGATTGCGTTTCAAATATCAAGTCTTGTTTTCGAAGATTTTGCTCTGTCAAAAAACATTAACTTTGTATATTCTTTTCGCCACGATCCATTGGGTGAGGCCGGCTTGGCCAGCTGAACCGATATTTTTTATTTCGACATTACCGACGGGGCACCCTGCGGGTAACGCCGGCTAGTACGTATGCAAAATCTAATTTCTACTTCCTGACATCTGCTGAGAAAGAACATTCAAATTATGCAATTTTTTTATTTTAACCCCACAATTACAAGCCTTTACACTTACACCATAATTGAAGTATTAAATTCTTTATTGCATTATTATCTTAGATTTTTTGACTTCAAAGAGATACTGTTTACGAAAAAGACTTGTAAATGGGCCTAACTCATCAAAAACCGATCAAAAAGGCATGAGCAGTGTTCTAGAATTCCCATAATATATTCGCGTAAACAATATTAAAAAACTTGCAAAGACTGATATGGTGTGAGTTTGTATTTCTTGATGTTTATCGTTGACACAAACATAACCAGACCCAAATCCATACGAAGCTAAAATGGTAATAGCGCAGACACGGTGAAGCAAAAACTTACAATAACAACTTTGTGTAAACGTGACTAACCGCTCGTAGTGAGATTTACCTAGGATAAACTTTTTTTCTTTTTTCTCTCGTTTCTTTTTTCTTTATCAAGAAATTGGAAAGAGAATGGCGTGACTTGCTTATCCGAAGTTGTTTATTGCAGTGAGATGCAATCGCAGGTGTCTGCGATAGCAGTGGTGGACTAAGGATTTTAGGCACTTGAAGCAAGAGTTCATGAGGGGCCCCACAACTGCCTAAGTTCTCAATGAAGACGATTTTATGTTGTTTTTTCCGTCGAGAACACATTTTCGGAGGGGTGAAAAGACCTGTTTGAAATGCAAGTGGGAGCGATAACCTCTTTTATTGGAGATCACCTCGTCGGAGATTTATTTTTGTGGATCAAAGATTTTATCACCAAAATTTCAAACATGTCTGGGAAGAGGAGCCCCTTATTCTTCAGAGAGGGCCCCTATTCTTTAAAGATACCCGTGGCAACTGTCACATCTTAAATTCACCCCTGTGCGACAGTCATTGTTTACAATTTTTTTAGCCAAATAAATACATTTCAGTTTATGAGCAGGTTTAGATTTGCCACAAACTGCAGGATCTCGAGCGCACATTGTCTTGTGTGTTTATACAACCGACAAATGTTATCTCCACGTGGTCTTCAGAAGACGACAAATTCTCCCAATTTTAAATATTCAAGCCACAAATATGTTTCCTACAGCTATGTTACTATCATTAGCTTCATAAAAGGTAAATGACCGATTGTTAATTAATACAGTCGTCAGCTGATAGGCAAAGCAACTACGAGATCCAAACTGCGGCTATTCGGCAGCCAACATTTGGCAAACGCTTTCTTGACCGACTGTGTTTTAAAAATAAACTTGAGAACAATATTGATTTTTTGACCGCGTATTAAGCGGTTAAACGCTCTGCCTACGTGATGGATGCACATTGAACCGAAGCTACGTAACAACATGCCTGTGACGTCACGCGCCTTCAATAGCTTTTTTACCAGAAACGTCTGGCGCGTGTGACGGTGTCAATAAAAGAAATCGCAGCGACTGTACGACTTGACAGTGATACAGTAAGCTAGAACGTCGGTACAAGCAAGCGTTTGACCGAATTTTACCGTTAAGTCTACAACGTCAGTTTATTCAAAATAATGAGCTAATTTACGGGAATTTAGGCCTTTGGCTAGAAAGACAGACAGAACAGTTTCTATTATTAGCGTTGTCGCGATTGATTAAATTTACTGATCCGCTTGCAAATCGGCACTATTATTACGTAACAAACATGCAGCAAGATGTTTTGCATGACGCAGTTAAAAGTATCCACGATATTTAGAAGTTATATTGAAGTTGATGCACAGCTATTGTAAACCGTGGTCACTTCCAACAAAGTTTACAAGTTAATTTAGGCTAAAATTTTTTATGCATTTTAATATGAGTTTTAAGAGGAGTCACACCTCGCTTCCCTCTGAAATTTGTGAAAGACATTTATTTTTTGGAGATTTGTATTTTTTTTCTCCTTGTTCATTCTTTTTTTTTGGAAAATCTTTCCTCCGTTTTTATTTTATTTTAGGAATAAAACTAACTCCGCTCGCCGGCATTTGATTTTGGCCATAATGCTTAACTTCAAGCAAAAATTTATGGATAGGCCCTATGGAAATTGATACCTGCAGATAGGCCGGCTACCTGGGGTCGATACTACCTATGTAGATATCTTTTTAGTCTAATTTGAAAACCAAGTTCTAACAGAGTGCACAAATAAATGTTTGTGAAAATGAAAATCGCTTCTACGCTTATTGAGTAACATTTGAAACTGTTAAATACTTAAGTTGATCCAAGAAAGCATTTGCCACCGTAGGCTTGCCTGATCTTTGAAGCAGATTTCCACTTAGCTATGCGTCAGCTTCCTTGCTTACAATCCTCGCAGTTTTGAGGATAAATAAGCGCAGCAACAACGTCTTTAACTTTTTGAGATGTGCCCTTTTTGAAAACGTTGGTAATATTTGCTCCCCCCCCGCCCTTGATATGTGAAATCTTTATTGTATTTGTAGGTGAGTTTGCGCCTAGCTGTCGTCGTTACTCTCCAAAACAGAACATTTTTTATAACAATTTTTTAGTGATCGTTATTTGTTCTCCAAAACAACAGAAAACCTTTCATTTTTGAAGATCAAATTTTTCAAAGCGCTGATTTTGACAGATTGTCCCAATCTCATTAAAGGGTACCATGGAACCATGGTCCTGCTCCAGCCAGTTTAAGTATCGCTGCTCTAACAGGTTTAAATAAAAACGATGTAATTACGTAATGTTAACGATCGGACATCCAATGGCAGAAGGCGGAGGCAAACTTGAAACATTGTTCCATTGCTCAATGACTTAGCGGATGATAGAAAAAATAAGGTAAAATCACTTATCTTGAGCGTTATTAGCAGACTCTTGCAGATGGGCTCGGTCATTTCACCCTTGCAAGCAAGTTTTGGGTAAATTTCATTGGCCTACGTAGTCATGAAAAGTTCTGTGACGAGTCAAGATTTCTAGCGAAGTGTCTGAGTCTGAAATTGAGAGTACGCCATTTTCTAACGATATGCTGCTGCGGTTTTACGAGTTCTGGATGAAAAAAATCGTCTGCGTGGGTAGACTTATTCCAAAAAGCTAATGGCTTAGCTTTACATGCGATTTAGGAAGACTTGATATTACAAATAATAGTTACTGAATTCTATGCTTGTTATTGCGACTTTGATTTGCTCTAGTTTTTAGTTCTTGCTGGACATTTGATTTTCATGTACATCACTGTTAGTTGTTTCGCAAGTGCTAATGTTGTGGATATAACTATAATTCCTGCAGTTATGAGTGCAAAGCCTTATTTTATAAATACTGAAGCATATCGTGAAAGACTAGAAAATGAACAGCTAATAAATCGACGAGAAAAACTAAAATCGCTCATTGGAATTTGTACAGTAAGCAAACAGAATTTTTGTCCACCATTTTGTTTGTTAAACCACTTGTTTGACCGCTAACGAAAAGTGAGTTTTCTTTATCATAGGCCTATTATATTAAGATCAATGAAAAATTTGAAAACTTGTAACTTACTCTGCAAACGTTTGTGTTGCAAATATGTTTTGATTGTAAGAAGTTTTGCTTTTTTTTGATCAGCTCTTCAAAAATTGTTTTAGATAAGCTAGCAAATTAAGTAACCAGCAAACCAAATCCTGTCAAAGATGCCTGCTAAAATAGCCGAATAGCTAGCTTAACTTGCGCACTAGTACGAACCTAATCTTTACTACATTTTTATGGATAGAATTTTAACTTTTGCCAATGTTTTTAATGTTTATTTTATGCTTTGGGCTAGGTAATAATGTCGGCTAACTTGCCAATTCAACTTGAAGTTGTTACAGTTTTAAACTCATTCACCAAAAAAGTACATTTCTGTGTGGCAAGCCCATCGCAAAGAATGTGACTTTTGATAATAATTAACATAAAAATATTATTTTCCCATGTATTTTCAAGCAGGTTGGGCCTTTATTTCATGGTACATTAAGTAAAAATTTCTACAAACTCCAAAGTCATATTATAGGCATACCGATCAATGATCTCATGTTACATACGTTATAGTGGACTGCAGATAGAATTTTCTCGAAAATGCAGAATATATGACAGGACTACATTTTGAGTCAAATAGCATGCTATGAATTAAGCCTTGCTATTATATTCATCCATGCTTAGTTGCTTTTGATGTCAGCCTTTGTATTGCTGCTGCTAGCTGCTGAGCTTATAGTTATTTCACTTAATGTTGACATACTAGGTGAGCATGGAATAACAGTAAAAAACTAACCAGTCATGAACATACATCAACACAGAGTAGTTTTGAAGAATGTAAACGTGTAATGTGTACGCATTAAGCAGTGACCTATTGGTTATTTTTTCACTGATGAAGGCCGATCGGATATGCAGAGGTAGATTAAGGATTTTTTAAGTCGGAAGCAAGACTTCATGGAAGGCCCCCTATTGGCTAAGTACTCGTTGGAGAGCTCCGTTTTTTTTTCTTTTGAAAATAACTTCTGTTTTGAAAGTCTGTAATTGGTAAATTTGTTGTAAACGAGAGTTTCGACCCTAAACTATCGGCTAAGTGAAGGCCTTTTTTGTGATCATCACTATTTTAAAGGGATGAATTTCACAAACTTGTTTACAATCAGGACTGCGGCTCAAAAGTTATTGGTAAAAACCTTTTTTCTTTTTGGAAATCACCACTATTATGAAGGGTCCTAAAAGCAGTTTCTAGCGCTTGTCTGGAAGGTCCATAAAAAGGAGGGCCCAAGGCAGCTGCCTCACCCTAAATCTACCACTGCGGATACGTTCCCTTCATATGTTATTAATTAAAGGCTAAAGGCTTTTTTTTACTTCTTAATTTTCATTACATTCTACGATTAAACATTGTTTGAAAATTGTATTTGATTTAGATACGAAAAATGCAGTAGCTATATTCCAGTTTTGTCAAACACAATACCACATTTTTTCCTTCTGTTTTTGATGGTAATTATGTTGATAAGCACACGAAAGTCGCAAGAGATAAAAAGATAAGCGTTGGGATCTTGGGCAAAGACGCTTGCTCGGAAAGCAACTTTCAAGCTGCCCCATCTCGGAGCCTCACCAATGTACTGTACCCGCTACGTGTGTGGTTAAGCAAATGTTGCCGGCGAGATCGAAACACTGTGGGAGCTTGCAAGCATTCGCAACAGTCACACAGGAATTCAGTATTTGCTAATTAAAATGTACTCACCCTCACAATCATTAATTAATTATACTATGAATTTGTCTGAATAGATAAAAAAACAAACCGATGTCTAAAAGTTGAAACCTCATATTGCATTTCGTGAAAAGGTTTTCAAAACGCGGTAGAAAAATTGCCAAACGAGTGATGAAAGTTTAGTGTAACAATATACTGTACATTGTTAATATGACCTCACTCTGTTGCACCCATTCGGAAAAAATTGTGCCGTGTTATTCCAGATATTGAAATGAATAAGGTATTTTTTTATTATTACAAGTTGCCGTTTCGTTTTGTGATAGTCAGACAGATTTTCACTCAAACTAGCCTGCTCTTTCTACATCACCCTTAGGACCTTCGTCAGGTACGTTGGGCAAAGCCGGCTTCATCCCAGGAAAAATTGTGACAGAAGTAAAGAAAACTTGATGCTTTTGAGTATTGCCAAATCCCCTTCCAAAACAAAATGTGCTTTATGAGAGGGTGAAGTCAAAAGCAGGATGAGGTTTAATCACAACCAGTATTTCAGATTACCTCAACCAGTTGTCGCATTCTAGATTATCATTGCAATTTTGACATCATCAAAGCGATAAAAATAATGCTGCTCCATATCATACGTGTTGCTCGCTTTTTTTATTGCCTTTTAAGCATACTTATAGCTGACAGACCGAACGGAAATTTGCAGGTTATATAATGAGTCATCGCACGTTATATAACGTTGCATGAACCACGTGACAAAAACATGTGGGTTTTTGAAGTTGCACATTTTACGAGGAAAGTTGGTTTAACCTTTTATGTAGATTTATAATTTACTTCAGACCAGTACAGAGAGTAGGGTTCACTTGTTGTATTTATGATAGGCTAACTTTATAATCACCAAATGGTTTATAATGGTAGCCCCTTTATGAGCACTTTTATTCAGTAAAAGAACACTCTTGCGCAATGTATTACAAATAATGTTGAATTTTGTAGTTTAAGCGTTTTTGACACGTCCGTCCTCATCAGAAAATTTATTCAGTTCTGTGATGTTCTAAGGAAGTTGAGGAAAACGTTCGACATACAGTTTTAGATTGCTTTTCAAATTATTTAAAAACCAAAAGAAGTTATACAATCGTAATCTAGTTCGTGTGGACTCTATCAGTAGTTATCAAACAAATTTTAATTGATGTCTTAATGAAATTGCAATTGGACACACAAGGAAGCAGAATGAATTTTAAAGATTTTGATTGGACGAAGAGAGGAAGACAAAAAAAGCAAATGTTATTTTTTAACTCTTAACTCCAAATTTAAACCGTTTAAGCGATGCTATTATTTTTGTTTCGCTTCTCGTTTTCTAAATACTCTTGTTTAGGATGTACCCTATTCACAAACGGGTGAAATTTAGGTTGAACTCTCTTTTATGTGTATTAGAAAACACTCTTGATTTTGGTATGGAACTTACCAATTTGGGTGAACACTTCGATTTTAGGATGACATTTTTTCTGTAAAGGCAACACTTTTCTACTTCAAGGTGATTTAACACTTTTTGTTTTTAAAATGACACTTTTCGATTTTTGATTAACTATGATAACTCTTTCTGTATATAAGGTGACACTTTTTTTTAAGTTAACACTGCCTGACGAATAATAATTTGAAGCAGCTTTAAAAATCTAGTTATGATGTTATGTAATTTGAGTCTATATTTAACCGAACTTGTTTTCGCCACAGTTTTGTTGTAGGGTTGTGATTGTGACGTAACATTGGCCCAATGAGGAATTGCGCAAATTCATATTTGTGACATCAGTAATTCTCATTGTTGTTTTTACTGAAACTCTGAAGAATATCTAGAATGTTTTTCGCTAAGTATAAGTACATGTATGACCGCAAATCTTTAGAGAGTGGGCGAGAAACAGATAGCTAGTAAGATTGAGAGTGCTGAGTGTCGGTTATTCGGCGTGTAGTTGGCTGTTGATGTAAGCCGCAAAGACTAAGTTGAACTGATAATTGTTGTAGTTGGTAGTGCCGTAGTGTTAAACTCATTCGTAAAAATATTTCGTGTTATTTCGAACAACAAGGGTGTAGATCTACTGCTGGTAGGCTTGATTTTTGGTATTAAATTATCAAAAATCTCTGTAAAGTTGCATCCAGACGAATGATTTAAGCTAGGGGTGGGCAAACTGCGGCCTGCGAAAGCCTGAAGCAAATAATTTTTAAAAATGAATTAATGTAGAAGAATGTAATTGGGTGCATTTTTCTCAATGATAGACTTTGAAAATTAAATGTGCTTGCATTTTCAATTGAATAAAACTACTTTGATTCATTTGTCTAATAATTGTTGGTTTTTGATATTATACCAAATCTAAAATGCAAATCAATTAGAACAATAATACCAATGCGTTCGTTAAAAACTGCGGCCCTCAGCTAGCTTTCGTGAACGCGATGCGGCCCGCAAGCCAAAACAATTGCCCACCCCTGATTTAAGCGACACATTACGTCTCCTCAATTTCAAGATACTATTATTGAAATAGAACCGAAATTCTATTGCGTAACACACTGTTCGGTTTTAGGGTGACACTTTTCGATTTTTAGTTGACATTTCGATTTTTGGGTGGCGCTGTTTGATTTCATGGTGACGTCTTTCGATTTCAGGGTAACACTGTTCGATTTTATGGTGACACATTTCGGTTTTAAGTTGACAGTTTTCGATTTTAGGGTGTCACTTTCTGATTTCATGTCGACACTGTTCGATTTCAAGGTGACACCGTTCGATTTCTGGTTATACTGTTTGATTTTAGGGAAACTTCGATTTTAAGAGACACTGTTCGATTTTAGGGTAATATTTTTTGATTTATGTGGTGGCACTTTTTGAAGCCGCTCCGAGTGTCACGACTCTAGCGACACCAGTGGTTGCCTTCCTTGGATACATATTGTATTCTCGGAATTCAAAGGCAGGAAACCATGACTATTACTGCTGACTGTATAGAAACAGTCTTTCGTAGTGACAACCTGTTTTTCGTCTTTTAACAAAAATTGCTTACACAAAGTGAGTTCATAAGCTGAAAGTGGCAGTATGGTTAACGTGAGATATTGACGAATTGTACCAGATTACAAATTACAAGATTAGATTACAATTACAGATTACAAGCATCATAGTTACCCTTGTCAGTGTTTTGGTAGGCCACGGGTAACATAAAATCGCTTGAGGATTGCATTAAAGCACTTCAATGATAGCATGCATAGATGGGAACTTAATACATCTCCGTCTTGTCATGGTGGCGGAGGATCATAGACTGCAGATCACATTTTACAGCATGGCTCAATCTTGAGTTTACCGAGAAGTTTTGAAGATATGAACAGTCCCTCGAATAAAAGAAGGTCTGCCGTCAAGTCTCCTCCTACATGATTTAAGTTGCTTAAGATACGAAAGAAGAAGTTTATACGTCTGATCACTTGTATCCGGTAATATTATTAAGGTCGTAAAAACAAATTGTGTTTAAACTCGCTTCGGAATTATCAATGTTTCAACTGCTTCTGCAAAGCATTTCTACTTCTACCATTGTTACGAAGCGTAAATGACTTTCCAAGAACAGAAGAACACCGAAACCTAGCAGGCAATGCGCCCACATGCCTTCGCTACTTATCACGTAGGATATGCGAGATAATGACGATGTTATGTCTCGCATAACCTACAAACAGTCTGAGCAATACTACGTGATAAGACAAATTGGGACGAACGATTCAACGTTTTCTGCTTACAAACTCTAGATCTACTTCCGGTGCAGCAAAATGCGTTTATTATTAGATCGATACGAGATCGTAAAACGTTGTAAAATTCATTGATTAGACATCTTTATGAAATGAATGGAGAGATACAGTCATGAAGTTTTAGCGATGTTGCTTGCTTTGAGAGAAGACCAGCTAATTGTTGTTACTTTTTTCGCTGGTATTTGATTTTAAATCATTTGGAGTGACAACTTTATGAGCTTCTGAGTAGGTTGGCTACTAAGATCCCAACCAGAACTAGCATTGAAATTCAATCAATACCGTTGAAGTTTTTTTCGCGCATACCTATTACTTTTATATCGCCGTAGCTTAAAGGAAGAGCCATTCCATGTACATTTCTGATATATGGTAAATACTTCTTAAAAGCAAACACAAAAACTCGTTTTTCTAAGCAATTGAGTTAACCGTCGAGTCTGCTTGGCGGAAAGATTAGTTTAAAAGGTAGGTTGTGTAGCTTACGTAGATGCAGCAGCAAGAATACTTTATGGTTAAGGTTTTGTAGGCTTGGAAAAAAAATTTTTGAATTTGTAGTACAGCGGTGGTAGTATTTGTTTTTAGGCCAAATTGGTTGTTCGGTGCAAGTTTATTGAGTACCTTTTTAAGAATTTTCACGATATGATTTCTACAGTTCCATTTATCGAAACATACTTTTTAAATACATTTTCAGCGCCACATGCATCTCAAGGGTCTGAATATTTTTGACTAAAATTTTCCGACTATCCACCTACCACTTAACGGGTTCACCAACTGCAGAAGGTACATCCCACTAGCTCTTCGAGGCTTTTTTTATCTTCCCTTGTCGGATTGAAATCCTGTCTTTACATCAAAAAGCGATAATCTAAATATTAATCTCGAACTCGCGCGGTTTGGTTAACACGCTCAAACGCTCTTGATTAACGGATGAAGAATTTATTGAATACGCGTCTCGACTCAGCGTCGCAAACGGTTTCTGCGCAAAATAAAGGCACAAAACGTTAATCATGCGTCTACAATACACAGAAACCATCACAGCAACGAAAATACACACGAAGTACTTCAGGAACTGAACTCGAACCTTGCAAGCTGTTTTATGCTACCAAAGGATAGAGATTTAGCTTTATAAACAAACTTACCAAAAAATTCTTTAACCAAACTTGGCAGAACACCACTGCCTAGGGATCACTTTCCCTTAGAAATTCGATGGGAGCTCAATCGCAACCCAACACTCGAACACAAGGCTAGGCCTACTGCCGCTCGCTTACTTAACTTAACCAATTTAATCAATTCGTAATTCCACTAAAATACAGGAATCGTTAACACAGAATATAATAATAAACTATGCCTGCAGGCACTTTCCTATCCTAGCCCTAACCTTCCCATTTTGGTTCTAACTCAAAGCATAAAACTAAATCCCACCCAGTTACTAGCCTTGACATGCTCGTTATCCATAGCTACCATACCAGCCCAACGAACACCAGTCACAGTACCATACGTCACAAACAAGAGACAATCAATAGTAGAACTCAACAGCACACACGCGCGTGCGCGCACACACACCAGTATGTAAAATCAAATGGGGAAATCAACACTAAGTGTATTTTGCTCTCCACTTTAAGGTGCAACTCGATAAGTCGGATGCGTGATTTTGGTTTTATCTTTTTGGGTCCTTTGCAAAATTGAGCACTTTTAATTTCGTTATTTCTTTGTTTTACTACCAGGTCATTGATTTTGCTTCTGAAACCTTTCGATTGATCAGCATTTTAATCACTTGTTGTTTGTGGTTTTATTCTTCTTCTTGTCCAGTGTCGGGTAAACAACAACAGCAACGAACAGGTTACGATCTCCGAAAATTTTGCTTTCGATTTCCTACTAGAACAGTGGTTCTCAACGTTTTTCCGGTATTCCTCCCTTGCAAACCTCAGGAATTGTCAATTCCCCCCTTCAGTAAAACACAAAAAGAATACTAAAAAACGCATTTATTGAAGACCAAAATAACTCAATGCACAAAAACACAAATGTTTATTTATTCACGTGAAGCTGCTGAAACAATTTCCAAATACCGAGGAACAAAGGAAGTCAGCTTTGTTCGAAGATCACCCCGGTCACAAATATTAAGACGTCCTCTTTTTTTGCACAAAATATCGGTGACTGCACTGAAAGCACTTTCAACCAAATATGTTGTGGGAAAAGGCAAGAGAAAATGTTGTGCCTTTGTTGCTACTTTATTATATTTTGATACAATGTGTTGATCCAACCACATTAACTGTTGTTTGAAAGCAAATATTGCTTTAGCACTCTCGTCATTTTGAAGATCCATGAGTTCATCAATATCACTGCCGCTCATATTATCCAAGTCATGATTTTTTTCTATGTCCAACAAAAATGGTTGAGTAATCCAGATAGGAAATTCTAGTTTCTTAAGATCTAAGAATCTGTCGTTTAGATGAACATGTAAGCTGGAAAGATGCACAGAAATTATTTGCAAAACTTCATCTGAAGGATCACACTTACCAAGATGGTAAAATTGTGTAAAGGTTTTTCTCGAAATTTGCCCTTTAAGGAAAAGCAGTTTATTGATAAAAGCAAATATTTTAGTCTTGCAATCTATCAGAGTTTTCTGTTTGCCTTGTAATTCCTTGTTTAAGACATTTAATTTGCCAAATATATCTGCAAGATAAAAAAATCAAAGCTTTGGCTTTTTTGCATTTCATAAACTGAAAATCCACATTTTCTTCACCAAATTCCAGCAACGTATCATACAAACTAACGAATCTTTCTAAGCACTTTCCTTTAGATAGCCATCGCACTTGGGTGTGAAGAAGTACTCTGACATATTCTTCATTCATCTCTTGGCAAAACTGTTTGAAAAGTCTTTCAGTTTTTGGACGGGATTTTATGTAGTTCATTACTTTTACCACTTTCTTCAGTATTTCATCCAGTTGGGGACTGTGGGTGGCAGCGGCCAAGTATTCTCTGTGAATAATGCAGTGGACAGCCATCATATCAGGTTGATCATCTTTCAGCAGTTTTAACACCCCCTTGTTTCGACCAATCATATTTGGAGCACCGTCTGCAGCAATTGAAATAAGGTTGATCAATGGAATGTCATTATCAGTCATAAATTGCTTTACAACGTTGTAAATATCTTTCGCAGTAGTAGTAGTCTGTAAAGACTCACAAAACAACATTTCTTCCATGAATTCTGAGTTGTATTGAAATCTTACGTAGGCCAGAAGAAGAGCTTCACAGCTACAAACAGTTGTTTCATCAAGGGCCAATGAAAACTTGGTATTTCGTAAATTTCTTACCAATTGTATTTTGATATCAGTCGCAATACCATCTAAACGACGACGAACTGTATCATTACTTAAATGTAAAGCATCTAGTTCTTGATAAGCTCTGCTGTTGCCTTGCACAGTTCTAAGATACGTCTCGATGGCTGGTTTCAGTAACTGCTCGCCATCTGTGTGTGGTCGAGATTTTTTAGCAATAAGAAAGCTTAACTCGTAACTAGCCTTCAGCAGCTGTTCTTTTTTATCATCATGCACCTTAAACAAGTTAATAAATGATCTTTTTGTCTTCTGCGTATTTTCTTTTAGGCGTATAAAATAATCTAATGATCTGCCTGCGTGTTCAGGATGTACACGTTTAAGATGCTCTGCCAATTTTCCTGGTCTCATCGAATCATTACAACGAGAGCTGCTGCATAACAAACAAAATGGTTTGCTTTCATTTCCGCACTCCTCAGTGAAACCATATTTTAGGTACTGGCGAACTTTAGGTACTGGCGAAATTTCGCACTCCTCAGTGAAACCATTTCTATCGAGTACTGGCGAACTTTGCTTACACCTTTTTTCTCGACATCACTTTTTCGTTTAGGCATTTTACTATTTTTTATGTAGCACTGCTATGTTTTTATGCAACAGCGCTTTCAGTTACTAAGGCAAAATATCGCTGGACAAGGTATTAGCCGATCTATTATAGTTTGATTGTCATTATACAGTTGTCTATTACATCACAACGTGCAGTAAAATTTCTACGTTGAACTGGAAATATTAGCTGGCGATTCGGTGACTGCTATATTAGCCTATAGCTCCACTGTAATGGATCTTGAAGTGTGTTCTAAGTCACAAATAAATTAAGTTTATAAAGACAATGGATGAATTTGAATAAAGCTACATTTATTCACATTCCTCCCCAATTCCTCCCTTAACGATTATTCCTCCCTTCAAGTTGCGAATACCTCCCTAGGGAGCCAAGTGGCTCACTTTGAGAAACACTGTACTAGAATGTTAAACTCAGGAAATGGGAGCATTATTGAGGTTTATGGTACGATTGTTTGTGGTTTCTGAAGTGTTTAAACTGCTTTAGATTTAATAGCCTACCAGTACTAACAGGATTTGATTTAATAGATTCAAATCGATTCATTTGCATAAGGACATTTTATTTTGGTTGCTCGCAACATACTGTAATTTCAGAGAACCGCGATTTAATCAAAGCATAGAGTACATGAAGAAGGTAGGCAGGTTTTTATGCTTTGATTGTGATGATGTTACCATCATTACTTGGTACTGCTGCAAATCCAATATTGGAGGAGAGGCGGTCCAATTTGCGTCATTGTTGTGATCATGGCCTCCACTACGTCGAGGTCTTAATAGACCAACAACGCTACCATTAAATTTTAATTTTTTCCTCCTAGCAAAGCGAAGTCAGATAAAACTATGAGCATAGTGCTTTTTATGTCAACTTACAAATGATATATACACATGTAATCAAAATACCTTAAGCTGCGCTGTTTATTTAAAATGTTTTACAACATAACAGAAAATATTTTAAAACTCACTTTTCACAGCATGGCTAAGTAGGCAGAGATTGAAGTTACCTTAAGTTTGGTAAACTGAAGGCCATGAATGTATAGTCAGCGCTCGTCTTTGATTGCTTGGTTCTAGTTTTGGAAAGAAACTTTAGCGTTTGATAATTTTTTTTCCTAGAGTAGTTAAACCAATTTTATCCAAGACAGTTTGGACAACTACTGGAAGTCCCCAAAAATTAGACATGTTTTAGCAGTTGGCAAACTCTTTCATCTAAACAGGTAGATTTGACATTGGGTTTCATTGAATATCCTCCAATTTCACGGGACTTCGTATCACTTGACTTTTTTGTGGAAATACCCTAAAAACAAGGTTTACACCAGAGCTACTCAACTAGTTTTAACGAAGGTCCAGTTGGATAAGTTCTGTATTTCCAAAGGTCCAGTAAAAGTTTTGACTTGCAATGGCAAAAATGAAACTATCATTATCAGTAAATACAGAAAATACTTGGATATTCTCTTGGTCTACACGCTCTAAACTAATCATCAAAATTGAAAATAAAATGAACTTACTGTGGTTTATTCAGCTAATTTTGTGAAAAAAGGGCATTTCTTATTTTTGGCCAGTTCTTAAAACTTGATCTATAGAAGTAACAGTAAATTAAACGCGATGGTGGGACGTTTGGCCTTCGTACCGTAGAGTAGGCTATCGTGTGCGCCTGTAAGATCTGCCAGTACAATGCCTGATTTATTGTTTTCTTCAAAGCGGTGTTCAACGTCATAGTTAGTTAAAACACCTGATCGGTTATGCACTGGCTATGCCTGAAGTCATGTTGCTTGTCAGGAAGTTGGGGGTCAAAAACAGGTTTTAGACGCCTCGAGAGTAACCGCTGGAAAAGCTGGTAAGAAACGCTCAGCAGCGATATGGGCTGAAAGCTCTTACATTCATCAGCTGCTTTGCCAGGTTTTGTAACAAGAAAGCTGTTGCTAGTCGCCATATTGTGTGGATTGTTTGGTAGGTCACGCAGACTGTGTAGAATTTTTGACGCTATGTAAGACATTTGGGGCCGCAGTGCTTCAGAATATATCTGGCGGGATATTGTCTGGGGTTTGAGCTTTACCACACTTGATCAGTCTAATTGCAGAGGCAAATTTAGTAGACGAGAGAGGCATGGATATCAGACCTTCAGCACTGGGAAATAGGTTTTCTCTTGTTTTTCATGCTGATCGTGTCGTTCGTTAGTCTTTTTAAAGGTGCCATTAGTCAATGCTAAGAATGTGCAGTTGCGCCGAAAGTGCAAAAATTTTTGCTGTTTGGTTTGGAAATAACTTTGTACTGAGAACAAGTCAAAAAAGTTTGGTAAAATGGGCATGGACTCTTTTGCAACCCGTGCCTGCACCTACTGTTGCTTTTCCTGGATCTTGAGGTCCAGTTTCAATACTCAAAAGGTCCGGATTTGGCCCGCGATCTTCCAATTGAGTAGCCCTGGTCTACACCGCGAAATTTGCAACAGTTCTTAAACCGAGTGTAGCCATTAAAGTGAATGCACGCTGATACCAAGGGAATTGTTTTGTAATGTGTACAATTCCACTGCTTCGCGCTGACAGCAGTGTTTGAACCAGTTTGAGAGCAGACTGTAGTAAACGATAAAATCGTACCTGCAGATTCTATTACATTTTGAAGATTAAACAAATTTTGCTAAACAACTACTTTGCCATTATTTAAATTGTGAATACATATGCTTTGGAGCACCCTGTATATACCGGTCCTCATTGCAAGTGGAATTGATCTGCAGCA
Organism: Trididemnum clinides; assembly: GCA_963675345.1. Classification (NCBI taxonomy): domain Eukaryota; kingdom Metazoa; phylum Chordata; class Ascidiacea; order Aplousobranchia; family Didemnidae; genus Trididemnum; species Trididemnum clinides. The sequence continues at coordinate 17,795,804 of OY776301.1, forward strand.
CTAGTGAATAACGGTTTACAGTGATCTCTTATATGCGTGCAACACACTAAGAGTACTATAAGCCCAATTAGCCTGCAAAGAAATATAACAAAGCGATAGATTAATTTCTGTATTTTTAAGTGTTGCAGGGTCTTAGTAATGTTAAGTCACTTGCAAGCATTGTTCTGACAGTCATGAGCCATTATCAGAGCTGCTGTGTTTCTATTCCAACGTCATACACTTCTCCATTTCAATTTTTAAACAATCGGATCGACTTTAAGTCACCTGTTCTTAGTGCTCCCAGTCGATTGCAAAATCTCGACGAGTTTTATGCCAGACGTATCGAGCTTGAATTGGGCGTCAAAAACTCATCTTCCAAAGCAAATTCAATGTCCAATCTCACTTCGAAACACCACGATCATGATGGCTGCACTTTCAAATCGGCTGATTCTTTAGATAGCGATCGAACTCCGTCTTACAGCTCAAGCTTTTCGGAAAAAGGCTGTGAAAATTTGCCACCAACGCCAAAATATTCCTTTCCAATGTTTTTTGCATCTAATGGAAAACAGGACTTTCACACCGTGGATAGATTTGACAAGTTTGATCCAGTCGAACATCTACCATTTGACAATGACAGTCATACTACTTTTTCTGTATCCAATATTTCATCGGGAGTGAAAAATTCCGAATGTATTTCGAGTGCATCCCATTTTTTCCCGATTATTTGCGACGAAAAATCAAGTTTAAGTGAAGACAAAAACCAGTCGAAGCAAATAGAAAGTCAATCCGACACTTTGGTTACATCAGGTATAACTCGGACTAACTCTGAAAAAAATGAAAAAATAATATCTGCGGACTACACAAACAATACTAACAACAAAGATTTAACACTTATGGCGATGAAGGTAAATGAAAAACTGAACAGAAGTTACGAAGCTTTGAGGATATCCAATTTTAGAAAAGACTCGTAAGTTTTTTATGTTTTGTTGACACTAGTCTAGGCTACCTACATTAATTCAGCATTAATCTCACTTACAGACAAGCGCTATTTAAAGTTGTAACTTTGCAATCAATGTAGATGTACTCGGGATCGACAGGCAGGCAAGTTGTTTACGGTCAAGCTCGGTGCATCATGGCAACACTGTTGCACACTAGCAAATGTCTTCTTACTAGGGGGGTTAGCTTTAAAGAGAGTGCGTCTGCTGCAGAAAAAACACCACAAGTCGTGAAAGATTTTTTTACATCTACAGTGCTGTTCATAATTCAGGAGCCACCCTGCGAAATTTGTCGATATTCTTGTTCCAAGCCATATTTATTTATTTATATGAATTGTGTATCTACATGTTATATATTTTCGTGAAGGGTATGTTGCAGGTAATTTAATAACAGCAATAATTTTTTTCTGAAATTTTGTTGAAAGCCAAGATGCATCTCATAATGTGACGTCATACCGAAAACTGATTTTGTCATTAGTAACAAAACAGCATAACCATATTATTGTGAATAGCAATAACTGGATAACGATAATTTTTTTGGCAATAAAATACGTTAAAGTCATTTGACACTTAGTTTGTGATTTTTTTAGTGATTCCATCACGCTGCTCTATTTATGACGTCATAATTTATACCATATTTTGATTTTGCCAAAAGATTTTTTAAAAATGCATTCTGTTCTAAAACTGGGATATGTAACAGCCTTGTCAAATTATTAGCACTCTTTATAAAGATTATGGGACCCTAAGAAGGGCCTAAAAAGTCTTTCCTCCATTGTAATAACCTGGGGTCATGTCTCTGGTCACATCATGATCACACCACAATTTGGTACTTGTGAGGTCATAATAGGAGATTATTTTTTGTTTTTTTAGGTAGGTTTAGCATTATATTTAAGTCAATTATCATGGGCTTCAAACAGATTAGTGCAGAAACAAGAGGAGTTATCATTTTTCTTCAAAATGAAGGAAAATTACAGAGATTCATCGCAAATAAGACTGGTGTATCTCGAAAAGGAGTGCAAGGAGTGTTAAAGCGGTGGATGGAGACAGGAGATTCGAGATGTCAGCCTCGATCAGGAAGAAAGCAAAAGTCAGTAACCAGGTCTGATAGAACTCTGATTAGGATTTCATTGAGAAACAGAAAACTGACTTCGAAAGAGTTGTCCAAGGAGTTGAAAGAGAGCAGTGGAGTTGAATTGTCTGCTCCAACAGTGAGGAGAAGGTTGCTAGAAAATGGTCTTCGAGAGTGCAAAGCTAGAAAGAAGCCGCTGTTGACGGAAAAGCAGAGAAAACATCGTTTGGAGTGGGCACGTTCTCACGTTAAATGGCCTGTTGAGAAGTGGAGGAAAGTTCTCTTCAGCGATGAGTCAACATTTACCCTAAATAACCATGCTGGAAATAGTTTTGTGAGAAGAAGACCTAAGGAAGAGTACCGACCATATTGCATCTTACCGACCATCAAACATCCGCAGTCGATAATGGTATGGGGTTGCATGGCTGCAAGTGGTATTGGCAGGCTCCAACTAGTCTCTGAAATGATGAACGGAACAAAATACATTGATGTGCTGGAAAACCAAATGTTACCCAGTGCACGCTCTTTGTTTTCCGATGATGATTGGATATTCCAGGACGATAATGCACCATGCCATCGTGATAAGAAAGTGCAACATTGGTATGGAACCCACAAAGTTGAACGGATGGACTGGCCAGCCCAATCTCCTGATTTAAACCCAATTGAAAATTTGTGGAACCGAGTTAGCTGTATTGTCGGCAAAAACAAACCTAAGACTAGAAGAGAGCTTATCAAACAGGTTATTGCTGCTTGGTTTCGAGTAATTACACCCGAAGAACTCAAAAAGCTTGTTGATTTACTTCCTCGCCGCTGCAAACTAGTCATCGATAACCATGGATGGCCAATAAAATATCAATCCAATTCTTCTCAATTCAAACGGCCCTTTTTAGGGTCCCATAATCTTTATAAAGAGTGCTAATAATTTGACAAGGCTGTTACACATCCCAGTTTTAGAACAGAATGCATTTTTAAAAAATCTTTTGGCAAAATCAAAATATGGTATAAATTATGACGTCATAAATAGAGCAGCGTGATGGAATCACTAAAAAAATCACAAACTAAGTGTCAAATGACTTTAACGTATTTTATTGCCAAAAAAATTATCGTTATCCATTTATTGCTATTCACAATAATATGGTTATGCTGTTTTGTTACTAATGACAAAATCAGTTTTCGGTATGACGTCACATTATGAGATGCATCTTGGCTTTCAACAAAATTTCAGAAAAAAATTATTGCTGTTATTAAATTACCTGCAACATACCCTTCACGAAAATATATAACATGTAGATACACAATTCATATAAATAAATAAATATGGCTTGGAACAAGAATATCGACAAATTTCGCAGGGTGGCTCCTGAATTATGAACAGCACTGTAAGTGAAGACAACACTCCATTATGTTGCTCGTAAGGTTTTGGATTTTGACTTTAGGAATTGTAAAGTTTTGGAAAAAACTTATACGGAAAACCTAGCACTGTGGCTAATTTACCTTTTTATTTAATAACTCATTGCCTGCGGGTATATCTTCACTCGTCCATCAGATTAATGGAAAAAGTCTCAAGAAATTGATGAAAATGTGTTCCCCAGAGTGCAAGACGCGGTGACTTTTGTTTTAAACAGAAGTCCCTACATAATTTTTTACTCACTTCTCTAAGCTGTACATGTAATGTAATTTAGCATCAATGGTATAGCGTGTAGAAAGCTTTCGAATCATGGTAGTTACATTTTTTTTTCATCACCATCAATATCAAGCTATGCTGTCGTTGTAATTGTTTAGAGAGGACGTTCAGAGTGACACCGACAGCTCTGATGATGAGAGAAGCAAACAGATGGTCTATCGGTCTTACTCCGACAGCACTGTGCATCAACGAAACCGACCTAGAGCCAAAGAGAAGTTGAAAAGAATGAAATCTGTTCATTTTGCTGACACCAGTGGCTATGAGCTTGAAATCCATATTCCTATTTGTAAAGGAGATGATTATAAAGTACCTCCGAGGTTAAAAGAGGTATGCATTTATAACTTACGCATCTGATATACATCCTGACGACATACTCAAGTAACGTCGCATTAAAGTGTTTTACGTCTTTTCAAATCGCTATTGCATATAGTCGATGAGCTGTAAACGTAACATGCAGTAATTGATATTTTTATCTCCTGCGGCAGTGCTCTTCAATCTTTTTGTCACCGCGGAACCTCTGATGTACTTTCGCTAACACAACTACATGTTTTGCGGAACCCCTGTTGAAGAGCACTGTCCTACGGTGATCTTTTGCCTGCGCAAGAGCATGAAAATGTAGTCAACAATTATCTTCAACCCTGCAAGTTCACTTTTTGACATGATTTATCCATCATATTTACTTAGACTTTCCCTGTTTTACTGCTAGATTTGCTGGGTTGCTTTTCAATGAAGCCTCTCATCAAAACATTCGTTGGCAGGACAATATATTGAATGAGGACTGTCTTTTTAAGCGCTGGAAGACGTAGGAAAATTTTTTATCATGCCAATCGTGGCACTTGTCTTCAACTACTATAACTAACAATTTCGCAGGCTTTGGATAAAATTCGGGCTAAGGCAAAAGGCAAGGAAGAAGACCTACAGTTGGTACATCAGAGAGGTGGATATAATACATTATCACAACACCATTCTTTAGTTCTCAACTTTCAACAACCGTTTTTGGAGCCTACGTTTCAAAATCGGTAAGTTGTTGCCTGTTTGAGCAATGGTACTTTAAAACTTTGAATCACAACCACTTTGACAGTATCAACGAAAACCCGTTCCCTTTTTAATACGTGAAATTCTTTGATTTTAGAGATCAATTTCTTCAAAATGGTCATTATTTGTTGTCAAAAACAGCGTGAAGACCTTTTCTTACGGAGACAAACTTCTTCAAAACATTGAGTTTGACAAATTTTCTGTAAGCATGTGGCTCCACCCCTCCCTTGTAAATCTACCTCGTCCTCTCCACAGTTTAAGAACCCCTGGGTTAAAGGAATATAAATGAATTAATGAAAAAGTCATTTTTTAAACAATAAATATTTGCCAAAATTCTCCACTATCTTTAAATCTAATTCATTTTTTAAAGCATTTCGTAATTCTTATTTCTGTTTTCCCTCAAACCATTCACCAAATTGTAAAAATACTTTTGCATTACTTTTTGCTTAGTAAAGGTTGCTGTACATAGTAGAACATACGTTTTTGTCCGGTTTTGTACGTTTTTTGCTCTTATGCATTTTTATTCAAAAATTTCCATCCCCTTGGATATTCCTATGATGCTTTACAGCATATTAAGTTGTGGTTTTATTACCGATTTCGTTTTCCTAGTAGGTACCAAAAGCATTTACGTTTGTGCACACATATATGTACACAATGATTTTTCTTGAAAAAATAAACGGATATAAACACAAGGGTTACTGTGTAACACCATATAAATATCCTAGCGGATAAACATTTCCTTGCAATAGTACTTGTGAACAAAAAATCTCCAAAGCAGTACAAAAATTGTGCACAATCCGACAAAAACCGTACAAAAACGTATCCTGAGTACAGACACCTTAAGTCATACTTAGAGGATTGCTATTGCATGGGGACTATTGACTGTAGTTGGATGAGTTAATGCTGTGTGAAAGCATAAAGCGGATATTATCAGGTGCAAAGTTGTAGGCCGATGCTAATATGAATAAAAGGTGATCCTCCTAGTAATTTAATTCAATAGACAACGTACGATCATATATCAAGAAGAAGAAGAAGTAATAGGTCTTGTCATTTGCAGTTCAAAAGTAAAAATATGGTTTGCCTTTTCAATACATGTAAGTCGCACGTAGCCACGGATATTCTATACTTTTGGACTCTTTCATGTTACGTGCAAAGATGATGCACAACATGATTTTTTTCGAGTTTATACTTGCATCGGTTTTCACAGAAACGAGGGAAGTGAAGTAACCCATGAAATTTGGATTGCATTTCTGAATAATTTTCAATGATTAAAGCTGGGATACTGGGATTACATATACCAGTAGCGATGAATTTTTTAATTGCGCAAAGAACTGTGTAGCCTTATTTTCATAATAAACTTAATCAATGACAATGATAGCAAGCAGGCTATGGATTTGAGGTGGTTTAGGTTGAAGTTAAAACGTTTTCCAATAGCATGTTTTTTGGCTATTTTGCTCTAAAATATCGTTTATTGAATACATTTATAAGCTTAAACAGGGAATAGATGTTTGAATGAATATGAATGCAGACGTGACAAACCAAGGCCACCTAAAATTTTGCAATGCTTTGCCCTAGAAGTGAAGGGAATATCAAGAGTCTTGCAGGGTAAACTCTACTTGTCCTTGTTTGCCGGCTGCCGGCAACGTGGCGCAATAAATCGAATGCCAACCTATCATCGAAAGATTGCGGGTTGAGCGCTCTGAGCGTAACGTTACATGTGGCGTAGTGGAGCGGAACCAGCGTTTGCGCTGAAGCTCAAATTTCGGGTTGAACTGCGGCCTGCGCCGACTGCAGCTACATGTATGGCTGACTGCTGACTCAAAGAGTGTTAGGTTATTTCACAGTCACACAAGCTCTCCTCTTCTCTTATATGTTGAATAAATTCTATTTTTTTCATTTTTCTTTGTGATCAGGGCCTGAGATTCCTTGCTGCTGTTTATTGATCTACTTGCTGCTTAGGTGAAAATTACTTGTTTGTCTGGGCTATATTCTAGGCACATTTGCCTCAATTTTAAATTGTTATCAGAATTAATCAACAAAACGTTTGCCTTGAAAGCGTTGCCATCCTCCCAAACTCGCTATCATTCACGGGGGTGATCCGCGTTAACAATCTTGAATTTCAAAAGAAGGTTTTGGTTCGATACAGCACGGATGACTGGAAGTAAGTAGGCTTTTGGTATTACTTTGCAAGAACACTTTGTCATGCATGCACGCATCAGTTCCAGTCACTAGCGCATTTTTTTCGGGAGGCATTATGCCATGCCACCCGTTTGGGCCTTTAAAACACAGCAAAACGATCAGTATAATTTACTTTGGCTAAAAACCAGACTTGCAGGGGAAGACAAGATTGATTGTCGAAAAAAGGGACCAAAACGCATGCACGACAATAATTGAACTCAAAACAAAAGAGGTTATTATCTCAAAATCAGGAATAAAAAGACTCCAGCCACATCCTGACCTCCGGAAAAAGTTTTTATTTTCCATCAAACTGCAAATCCGGAGTTAGCCCCTTCCCCTCTTACAAAATTTTTGGTACGCCTAGTACCATTATCGCAAATTGCCTTTGTAGATTTTTCGATCGACACCATGCTAGCGAGCATGTCGCGAAAAAGTCTCAGCAAGTTGCTGGTTTTAAATCTGTGTCAAACTATTGATATTTATATTATTCTGTTTGCCTTAAAGGTGAAAAACATAGATGCCGTTCTGTTACTTGAACTGAGAAAAGAATTGAACGAAAAACTTTGAAAACACAAAATTGCTTTGTACATTTAAGCTTTCCTTCGCCATTCAGCTGTTAACGTCTTTGTTTTTTTGCGTAGAAGTTTTGTCGACGTTCCAGCGTGCTATGTCGCAAGTTTGGCCGACTCTCATCAGGATCAGTTTTCATTTCACGTGGCAGTGACGTCAGAAGATGCAAGAGCGAGCGGCAAAATTGAAATTGCCGTTTGCTACCGCCTGCCAGAATCGAAGAGAGACTTCTGGGATAATAATTACCGTCGTAATTACGTCATCAATTGCTTGGAGCATTTGGGAAACCAATGTGATGATGGCATGATGTCGTAAATGTAATGTCATACTTCAATTTTTTCAGTGTTGCCACTTTTTTTTACTAAAGTTGCTACATGAGCGAAAAATCCTAATTCGCACATTATTGATGCAAAAGCTCAGGTGACGAGAGATAAGATGTTTTTTGATTATTATGATCTGCTGTTCTTTGTATAAAAATACTTATTTGTTTGACTTTCAAGTTCAACAATTGGCTGTAATGTCTAGCATTAGACATCTTTTCGTTTACTGTGATGTTTTTTGTTGTTATTGTTGTTGGCAAGTGTTGCAATGTGATTATGTTTGGTAGTGGGGTATATGCTTTGAAAAACTTTTTTGTTTTTTTTTCTTCTTTTGCTTATAAAGCATCTTAACAATGGTGGGGCGCCTTGCTGCTTCAACTATTTAAAATGATTTTAGTATCAAAAAATTCAAAACATCTTGCTTTGCTACGTCAAAGGGGTGTTTAGAGGTTGGTTGCTGGAAGGGGAAGGGAGTGAGTGGTGTGATAGATGAAAAATGCCTTTCGAAAAGTCATAGAGTGTCAGGAAGGGTAAGTTTTTGAAAACGAGGAATTTACGCATTTTGGGGAAATGGTACTCTTGCGCTTTTTATCATTGCTATTTGACCTGTTCTTTTTTAAGAGAAACTCTTTTGTTAGTGTGACCACTACAACCATTCTTCACGGCCCACTTTTGCGATGACGTCAAATTTTATTCAGCCAAACTTGCTTTTGTTAATCACCATCTCTACCAAGATGCGGCAGTAAAAACATGCACCTGGATTTCGAAAAGTTTTTCAAGGAAGCTTTGGTTCTGTTTGTTTTTTTTTCAAAAATTTCAAACGTAATGGCGATGAAAAACAATTTTTATCGCGGATTTCGTGTTTAAGCGCTGTATGTTTGCAAACTGCCTTGATATTTAAGGTCTGTTTTTTTGCACCGTTCACCCGCTGCTTTTAATAGTTTTGAAATGTCCTGTAATCTACCGTAATATCAACTGAACTGAATGACTTGCGAGCGATACAAATATCTGATGCAATAAATCGGGAACAACAAAAGTTAAACAAAAATTTGAAGCAAACTGTGTGGAGGTGTATAAGGTTGTCAAAAGAATAACTGATTTTTCTTCTTCACCTTAAAATATAGTTGTTCTTTATTGTTGTATACAGCACAACTTGAAACAAAAACAAACTGCACACTTGAAACTGGCGCTAAAATATACATAACTTGGAATTAACTTGGAAATTTTCTGAAGCAAAACCTCAGCCTTTTTCTGCTTGGTCGCTTTGCGTATTTCTACGTTTAGAGCAGCGGTATTCAGCCTATCTTCCATCCGTAGCCCTTGAATGCATTTGATATTTGTGAGTATCCCCTCTGTTTCTGAATCAAGGTGATCCCCAATAACTACTATAAAATTGTAGAATTAAATACGAAAGCTGTTGAAATATTAATATTTCCAATCTGAAGTTTTGCAAGAATAATAATAACAACGTATACATTTTTCGTAAATATATCAGAATAATTGTATATATTTTTTCGTGAAATGTTACATCGAGCTCCGCCATTAATGTATCTGATACATCTCGCGTACCCGATATCTGTCTTTAGTGTACCCCCAAGGGTACGCGTGCCTCAGGTTAGGAACCGCTGGTTTAGAGTGTCCAGCCTTAAGTCTTCTCTACTTTGGAATTCTGCTCACTTTATTGTTGTAAATAGTCGGAAGGCTTCAGTTGCGAGCTATCGTAAAGTCGATCGAATTAACATATTGGTTCTCAAGCTTACGACCTTTGAAAGACAAACTCCACCCAAGCCACTTCCGATGCCAATATGCTTTTTAGGCTACTCACGTAATAATGTTTGTTACTCTCCAGCTCACCACAACATAGTATTAATTTCAATTGTTCTCGTGATAGTAGTTAGACCTAGGTTCGATTCCTTTTTCAAGCCATACCAAAGACGTTAGAAATGGTATTTATATAGATTTCCTTTGTGTCGCTCTGCAGTAGTGGCAGTTTGGAAGATGAAGTAGCTGTTAAAAATATCAAAATCAGAATGATGCGTTATTTTTGTTTAATTAAGATGATTTAACGTAAACCCCGTAGCTTGGTTTTCAAAAAACTAGGATATTTTTGAAATGTAAATATACTTTCACAATTTTGAAAGCCGTGTGGCAGCGATTTATGGCGTTATTAAATGATGGTGCTGCTAGTTCGTATTTGCGCAGTCAAAGTTTTATGATACAAATCACACTTTAATAAATTAAATTTGTTGAGCCTCTTGTTAGTAATGTCATGCTGTATGAGCGTTGATAAAAAACTTATAGTTTTATTTATTACGGTTCTTTTTTCCGCTGTTTTTGCTTTTCTTTGCCAATTGCGCTACACTTCACACTGCAGTTTGCCTAGGCGTAGGATTCAATATGTCTGATGCAATAATCGCACCGTAACCAGTGGTGATTGGCCAAGGTTTACGTTTACCCGTCGAGCCGGCACCCTCCCAATGACACTTAAGGTTGTACCTGCTTATTTTGAAGCATTGTGCCGATATGCCCAGCCAGATTACCTGGGGTGGAAAATGGGGAGAAAAAAGAGAGTTGATCGTTTAATGATGCGATGGCAGTTAACTAGAAGCATACGGCCCTTTAGTGTATAGCAGACTACGACTTTGAGATCACATGAAAGGTTGGTTTATTTAATTCTATGAGTGGAAAGAAAAAAAGCGGCAAGTGAGTTTAAAAAATAATGCTTTTAATGTGTGAACCGCCTTATTCTAAAAGCAACAAAGTATCTTGAAGAAAAAAGTTGTTTAAATTTTTTTCTGAAACTCGTTCTGATTTCCAATGTTTATACCCCTCCTTGAATCTTGTGATACAGATACATGTGCATTCTACCTAATTCTGTTTTCTTGTTGCCTGCCTTGCATTAGTATATCAGCTTTATATTCGTAATAAAACGATCTGTAAAAGCGCATCGACCCGGCGATATGCTGCGAAATCGGTTCGATATCTATATTATGTAGGAAATACACGTCGTTCGCAGTTTTGTTATGGCATACGGTCACACGGCAAACAAAGCATCAGACTTCAACAACGCTTCGCAAAAAGCTATGTAAACCAGCCATGCCTGATTATGTTTTGATTCAGTTTGAAATCGAATGTTCTTGTTCAAAATTTCTCGGCGGCACAGCAACATTGCGCTACTAACTTTGTGTAAAAGGGCAACGAATCTTTTTCGGTCAAAGGTCGATTTAACCTCAGGTTGGAGAAATATTGAAATGCAGGGGCGCATTTAAGAGGCTGGATAAGCTATCCCTAATTTTTTTAAAGTTCTTGCTTTACTAATAGCCTGATTGGAATAAGTTTAATTCCATAGTTAATTCATGCAACCTGGATACCTCCAAACCAAACTGTTAGGTTCGCTCCTAAAAACGGTTGTTCATAAAATGCTGCGTACAAAATGAGGGAAAAATTTGGTAAAATACTGTAGATTTCAAAGGTAGTTTGAGGACGTCTTGAATCAATTTTTCTGTGATTCACGTTACGCTTTGCAAACATGCGCTGGTGTTATTATTTTCATTTGTTAAAATCGTTTTTATACTGAACTGACTTATTCTGAGTGTTCGCCTTTCAATATATTTACTGACAAAAACAAGTAAAGAGGTTATTTCAAGTCCTAACCTGCTATACTACATCTTTTGTTATAACATATTTTTTGTGTACTCCGAATCTGTATCAGTCAAGAAACCTGGATGAAAAATGTGCTAAAATGTTTTCTTAAAGCTTGCTTTTGCGGCAAAGCAAGAAATCTCGACTGCGCGCTTGTGAAAAAAAGGCAAGTAGAAAATGAATGTTGGACAGATATTAAGGTTCCTCACTGATGAAAAATCTAAAATTTGAGCAATGCTATGCAGGGAAATGTTTCTATTAGTGTCGGAACACCCTTGAAGTGTTATTTTAATTTTTTGAAAAATTTGCATAACTTGTGCTAATTAATTAGCATTCAAAATGGCCGACTTTGTCCAAAAAATAGAGCAAATACAGATTTTTGATAACTTTGTCATATAACAACGGAATTTATTGAAATTTACAGAATCGATAGACAACAGACTAATGAATATTTCCTAGTTAGAGAATTTGAAAAGATTTTACAGAAAAAAAATAGTGGTACTTTTTCGAAAAATCACGGCTTAAACGCCTAATTAATTATGCAAATCTTCAATAACTTTATGATTATCAAATATTTTCCAAATTCGTGACTAGTGTTTCAAGATAATCCATTGGAGAATATACAGCCGAAATTTCATGAAGCTCCTACCAATACTAAGAAAGTTATCAGCATTTTAGTATAGAAATTTCGTAAAAATCCTGAAATTGAGAAAAATGGCAAAAAGGGAGAAACTGTCATTCCTCAATCACTAAAAATCTATAAATAATGGCTGCAAAAAATCGAAATTATTTCACGAAAACTCAAATTTCTTTTTTTCTGGTCGCTTAGGTGATATCCTGGTCAGGTACAAAACACAAAATTTTATAGAAATGACAGCAGACTTAGTCCTGAGAGGTTCTGAAAGGCGTTGCTAAGGCCCGTTGCTATGGAACAGATAATAGTACATGGCAACTTTGACCTCTCATTTCGGGCAGTTATAGGCTATTTTCACAAATTCTGTTTACTCAGCTGGATCGGCATTATCTCAAAATACCTAAAACCGTGGTTAGTGAAAAAACGAAAAAAATAAGATCATTCGATTTTTTTCATCACTGAGGAACCTTAAACTGAATGAGAAAACCATTTGGCATTAGTAGGCCCATAGCTTTAGATTGGTAACAAATTTTACTTTGCAGCAAAAGTATGCGGTATATTTGAGAGCATTTGTACTTATAAGCCGCGCGTGGAGGCTGATTTGCCAGCAATTAAAGCCACTTCTACTTCAAACAGCAAAAACTGTTACTTAAGTTATGCTAAAGAATCAAAATTATGAGTTGTTAGGAGTAATATGCATGGTGTGCTTTTAATTGATCGGAATTTGGCCTGCTTTTGAAATAAAATATACTATACATCATTGTGATGCTGTGGTTTCCGCAGGTTCAACTATTCGTCTTGTAGAGTGGGTCGGAGCCCCGCTTACGGTGACATTAACTGAGCGTTTAATTCTCGTAACGTTTGCTTTGTTGTCCACTTAAAAATGCGCTTTACAGCATTTTCCTCCAGTCAGATGCACTGCTTTGGGTAGAAATATCCAATGTCAACAGTACTCTTAACTCCGAAACGGGTCTCAACCAGTGATGGCATTCAGCCGGTTCGGGCGAACAGGGCCTTAAAATTTTTAGTGCATGAAACAGGCTGTTTAAAATATTGGGGCATGAATTTCAACTCCAACAAGAAGATCTCAATCGTGGTTTGGACACGAATTTCCACTTTGTGAGATTTCTTCTCCAAAAAAAGGTCTACACCTTGCACTGTGGGTACTTTTATAGAATTTTTTATCTGATAGAACCCGTTCCTGCAAATTTTGAATGCCACCACTGGTCCGAAAGCAGCGATGCAATAACAAGCAACCAAGTTTTTCCGGACCCCAGAATAAAACTTTGTAACACAGAAAAAGGCTTGACAAATTTGGCATTCTCAGCTTTCTTGTCAAGCGCTTAACATCAAACAAAAATGTGAAAATTTGGAGTTACATGTTGTTTTTCAACTTTTACAGCAACTTTTCTTAGCTTTGCGATTGGCCTGCAAAAACCTTCGCATGAGTTAAACAAGGACCATTTCTATTTTAACACAAAAATTTTTTTCAACATTAAATATCTTCAAATTTTGACTTTATTTTGTTTTAACAAAAAAGCTTATTTGTAAAAATTACTTTTTCGACAAATGATACCATAGTTGCCTAATAAGATGATTTGTTGTTGGGCAATTCAAATAAAATTATGCCGACTTTGGAAAACACTAATCATTTGCGTTAACTTGAGCATTTTTTGCAAAAATCAGTTGCAAAAGTTTTGTATGTGCTCCGTGTTTTTAGCTTTTTCAATCCAATCAAAAATGTTTCCAAAAATTAACTCTTTTACTGCCCAAGAATTTTTGGTGTTCGTCTCCATGGAGTTCCAATTTTGACCACTTTTCACCATTTTTCAGAAATAAAAAAAAAGGCTAAAAGATAAATTGACTAACCTAGTTTTATTACATATCTTACATGAAAGGCTATTTTCCCTCTTCAAAAATTTGTTTTTTAATAATAAACATTGAAACAGTTTTTTTAACAGAGAGCCACTTGGCTACTTTTGCAATAAGTTCGGGTGTCCCGCCGAATTCCATTTTTGCTGCAGACACGACATTTTCTTTGTGGGTATTTCCTTTTTGCTGTCGGAGAATAGTGAGCTCTTGTGTGTTCTCTGAATCCACATTTCAGCGTTGTTCCAGGGTCATTCTTTGCTATCCTCTTTGGTATTGGTAGTCATCACTATCCGAGTGTGTGTCGGAGCCATTCTGGTCCTCAGGTTGACCATAGTTACCACATAACGAACGAATTACCTGTAACTGAAAATCTTTCAGGACTCTGTAACATCCTGGGTTTTTTCTTTATAAATGACGTGGGCATTACAAATTGTCAGTTCAAGCAAATACCAAAATAGTTTTTTAGTCCATTTGCTAGTTTTTTTCTCAACGTGATAGTAGGAGATCATTTGATCAATCCCATTTACCCCGTTCATATACATGTTGCATTCAATAATGCAGTTGTTAGTATTTCCAAAGCAATAAATATAGCAGTAACACACAATAAGCAGTGACGTCAACACAGCGAAAACATCGACCAGACCATCAGCAATACCAGACCTGGGTGTTCCAAAAGTCTTGGGCACATTTCAAGTCCTCATTTCTGCTGATCTATGAATGGTAGTTGAATGAATCTGTTGTCGTTTTAATGCTAAATTCATTGAGTTTTTTTTGTCATGCTGATAATTTTTTCATATATTTTCATGTAGCTTAAATAACTACAATAACCTAGATCCACCAATGGCTTTCACTCAACCAGAAAAAGCGTTTTGTGTTCATGAACTTTCAAAAACTGATTCAGCGACACTTGATGATCGCGTTCTCTTGCCCTGATATCCTAGGTCTCCAGATGTCACACCCTGCGACTTCTTTTTGTGGGTTTCGTGAAAGCACTGGTCTATGCGCCTCCCCCGTCCAAAAGATGTAGTTGAACTCAAGGCCGAATAACGGAAGTTGTTGCAACTTGCAACCATAGACAACACAATGCTGGAACGCATTTTAGCAGGAATTTGACTATCGGCTTGATGTGTGGCGTGTGACTAACGATGTTCACATTGAACATTTTTGAACATTCTATAAAAAACTTGAGACTGCAAGCTTTTAGAAGAAATCAGATGCATTGTTATTTCCTTAATAGTTTTTGACATATTCAACGTCAAAATGTGCCCAAGACTTTAGGAACACCCTGTACTGTACATGGTGAAATAACGGCCACTAGTAGTGCTTTCACAACGCTACTTACAAGAAACATTTAGTGAAAAATAGAACGTAGATCTACGTCTTGGGAATCGTGGGGGAATACTATTAAAACTTAGATCTACATCCGTGGGCGGTGAAAGAGTTAAGTAGGCTAGCACTTTCTTTTTACCGGATAAAACAAGCTGAGTAAGTTGACCACCCATCAGTACTGGCGTGGTGGTGTAGAGGTTTGAGCGCACAGTTCGTAGCCGGTACACTTGCAATTTATGGGATGCCAGTAGCAAAGTACGTAATAAAGTAAAATTTTGCAGTGATTAGCACATATCATACCGCAACGAAAACATTTTTCCTTCGGAAAGACATATCATGCTGCAATAAAAACATTTTTCCTTCCCCAAAACATGGTATACCGCAACAAAATTATTATTTCTTTCCGAAGACAACTCTTACCGAAGCCAATATTCGATAAAAGGCCGTTTGTAAAATAACGCTACTTGTAAAATAGTGCTAGATACAAAATATGCTCGGATGCGTTCGAGGCAATTCGGAAGTAACCATATTCGTTTGACTGCCAAACAAAGTCTATGCCTACCCATCAGCAACCAGTACATTTTACAGTAGACCGAATCCCGCCGCTTTTGAATTGGCACGAACGTTTCCAAACATGTTTTGCTCGAAGCACTATTTTACAAGTAGCGCTGTTTTACAAAAAGCGCTATTTTACAACTGCCCTTTACCGTGTTTTCGCTGAAGTATGATTTGTCACTTCAGCGTGTTTTTTCTGTAATGTGATTCGTCTTGGGAATGTGATAATGGTGTCGTTGCCGTATGATTTCTCTTTGAAAAGGAAAAATGTCTTCTTTGCCGCCAGATGTAGTTTGGGAAGAAAAATGGTTTTCGCTGCAGTATGATATAACTTTAAAAAGAAAAATTGTTGACCTTGTTAAACAATATGTCTTTGGTAAGGTAAATTGCTTTTGTTGTAATCTGATATATCTCGAGAAACAAAATTATTATCGTTTCCCTTTGTGATATGAATTGTTTTCAGAAAGAAAAAATATTTTTGTTGCATCATGATATGTCCTAATCACTGCAAAATTATGTTTTTCCTCTTACGGTGCAATCAATACCCCACAGCAATTTCCACGTTGAGTCAGACCAAAAAATTTAAAAAACGGTATTTACAGCTTACCTGTTTGAGACACTTGGCACGAAAGGGATAGTGTGGTAAAAAAACCAACAGTTTAGTTTGTTTGTTGCGTCCTCGGGTAAGACATTCAACGGAATAGCTCCATCTTTATGTGGCCGGCAGGTGGCGGGTTGACCAGTGTACTCCTCGTGGTGGTCCATTCTGACAAAAGGCTTGCAAAAAAGCATAAGTTCATGTGGAGAGAAAGGGAAAGAAAAAGAAACAGACAGAGTCTGTGTGTGTGTGTGTGTGTGCGCGCGCATGCGCGCGCGCAGGAAAAATAATTGAGGCCAAACCAGGGGTATATTTGAAGGGGAGCATGAGGGTGAGATGAAATGCAAACAAAAACCATCTGTGAAGGGAAAGCTATGGAGGGAAAGACTCATTTCATTTTTGAAAATGCTGTTTAACTCCAGATGTAGCTTAATATCATAGTTAGCCTAGTGTCCTGAGCTGTAAGTTTGGTAACCACAGGTCTGTTTTAAATTGAGCTGGCTTGATTTCTCTGATCTTCCACTACGATGGTTGATATTCGTTTTCCCAAAACGCAATAGCAGCTGCATGGAAAACCCAAAACCACTATTTTCACACAAGTTAAAACGAACTATACTGCCTCGCATTTGCGTTCTCAAAAGCAAATTTTTAGGTGGCCCAAAGTATAATTGCCTTTCTTGATGTTTCTGAAATGTGTTGTTTTTTCTGAAATTGACACACATAAACTAAATTTTGAAGTTTTGTAGCTGTTATACCTGAAAACACTTTCATTTTTTGAACGAGTTTAAAAAATTTTTGGGAGCATACATGCCGTGTTCCAACTAGCTACGTTTATGCTACCTCGTCAATTATCGCTGCGACCAAGAACAAGAAGGTATAAACCTTAGGTCATGCCTTAATTTGTTTGTGACGTCACAATTTTATCCTTTGTTCTCAACAGCATCAACGTACAGTATTCAAAGTGCTAGATTTCTGAAATAACACTGGCTAACAAAAAAAAGTTGTCATGGTGTCTGAGACGTTTCATCTGTTTTTACCTAATTTGAGGGCGCTGATTCCAGAATTGCTGTCACTTTTTCTCTATCAGGTCTAGTTTTTCTGCTGTCGTATACCTCTCTCTGAAGGCAGCCGATAGTTGCAATAAAGACAAGCAAATCGAAGAAACAATATCTTTGTATAACTTTATGGCACATATTTATGGAATCACACCAAAATATTCACAATTAAAGCTTGAAGTTGTAAAAAAATGCTAAGTATAGACATCATTAGCTACAAATTGACGTTTTACTGATTTTCTAGAATGGGAGGCGGCGGCATCATAGCGCTTGATAGACCAACAGTAGTCTGCAAGCATGGTGGCATCCCAATGACCTTGACAGCAAACTTCCATGTCGCTGATGTCTGGATGGAAGCGCTCCCCTTACTCGTCGCTCACGTCACATGGATTTTTTGGAAAACGGGCAAGATGGCTGTGCAAATAATGTTACTTGATGCTCATATTTGCACCTAATTGATTGAGACTAGGACGCGAACACAGAGCCTCTCCTAACCAGGGGAAGTGAAGGTCGCGGTGCATAGTGTACCAGCATGAGACCTCTCCTTCCCAAATGTGTCTGCAGCCACACCTTCCCGTTGGTCCCCCCGTTGTGTACAGAGTTGGCTGCAGGGGCGTCCGAGTGCCCGGCGGTATAACCGGGTATGGAGGGGCACATCTCCATACAACAATAGCCTGGGCACGTAATTGCCCAGCTGGACGGGAGTCCAGGAAAGCGGATGAACCTTTTTGGTCAACGGTATTCGCAGTCGGAAGAAGGCAATGGCAAACCACTTCCGATCATTTCTTGCCAAGTATAACTTCCATGCAAAGTCAAATTAAAGAGAATCAAATAACGGCGTTAACAGGAGCGTGCCCAACTCAGGCATTGCTGCTTCGCCCGGTGGGGACTGTGATGTTCGTTAGGTCACACCCGACCGTCAACCAATTACTGTGCGAAAAAGTATGAACAAAGAAAAGGGTAAAATTCGAGTCGCAACCTGGAACGTACGAACTCTAGCACAAAGAGGCAAAATAGAGAATTTAATCCAAGAAACAAAGCGAATGAATATAAATGTCATGGGTGTGGCTGAAATGCGTTGGAAGGATCAAGGACATATAACAAATAATGGATATAAAGTGTTGTGGTCCGGTGGACAAAAACTCGAACATGGGGTTGGTTTTGTGCTAGACCCCTTGGCGTCTAAAGCATTCAAAGGATACCTTGCTGTATCAGACCGCATAATACTACTAAAAATGAAAGGCCCACAACGTGATCTGAACGTAATTCAAGTATATGCCCCGACAGAGGCAGCACAAAACGAAAAAATAAACAAATTTTGTGGCAAGCTTGAGGAAACACGCAGAAAATGTAAAACTAATGAAATTCTAGTGGTTATGGGAGATCTAAATGCAAAGGTTGGAAAGAACCGCGATGGAAACAACGTAGGACCTTTTGGTCTAGGTGTGAGAAATGAACGCGGAGATCTGTGGGTTGACTGGTGCAGAAATAACAAGTTGATAATAGCAAATACATGGTTTCAAAACCACCCAAGACGTTTGTGGACATGGCAATCATCTGATGATACAACTCGAAACCAAATAGACTATCGCCATATCTGAACGTTACAAAAATGGAGTGTTGAATTGCAGAGCTTTTCCAGGCGCTGATGTTGGAAGCGATCACGTGCCGGTATTAGCAACTTTACGCGTCAAGCTCAAAACTTGTTTTAAATCGAAGAAAATGCCAAAGCTGGACTATGAAAAATGTTTGAAAGATAACGCAGTACAAATGAATTTACAACGGCACTTCAATAATGAAATCAGACGTAGCCATGCTAACCCCCCTGCGGATAATTTAAACAAATTCTCTAACTTTCAACATGCAGCAAAGATAGCCATACAAAAATGTTTAATTTTGGAAGATAAGAAAGAATCTAAATCATGGATAACCGAAGAAATCATAAATTTGTTTGAAAAAAGAAGGCAACAACACCCAGGATCAGACAAATATAAGAGAATGGATAGAGAAATAAAAAAAGAAGTGTACAAATGCTCATGAAGATACCTGTCAGAAAAGTGTAGGATCATAGAGAAGTCATATAACTCAAATTCGAAAGTAGTGCATCAAAGAATCCGAGAAATCAGCAGTAAGAAGTATTATAAAACAACAACTGGATGTATCAAGGACAAAAATGGAAACATCCTATTTGAAGAACAAACAATAAAACAGCGTTGAACAGAATACATTAAGGAAATTACGACGATCCGGAGAGAGGCGGGAAGCCGATCAAATTCAATAACAATTTGTCTGGATCAGAAATCACAAAAAGTGAAGTGAGAGAAGCTATATCCAGCATGAAAAACGGTAAGGCCGAAGGCCCTGATGAAATACTGGCAGAAGTCATCAAAGCTCTGGGTGACTCAGCGGTGGACGTGCTGCATGATCTTGCAAATACCATCTACGAAACGGGCGAAATTCCGGAAATACTACAGAAATCGGTTTTCATAATAATTCCCAAGAAAATAGGTGTGACGGAATGTGAGAATTTCAGAACAATAGCAATCATGAGTCATGTTATCAAAATCCTCCTTAAGATTTGTGTTCTTCGAGTGAAAAATAAGATTTACCCAGAAATAGCCGAAGAACAATGTGATTTTCAACCAGACAAAAGCACTAGAAACGCTATATTTTTCCTAAGAATATTACCTGAGAGAGCAATTGAAATGCAACAAGACCTGCATATTTGCTTTATAGACTACAAGAAAGCATTTGATTGCCTAAAGCACGAGATAGTACTGAAAAAACTAAAAGAGGTGGGCATAGACGACAAAGACCTAAGGATTATTCAAAACCTATACTACGAACAAAAAGCTTCAGTACGAGTTGGGAACGCAGAAACAGAGACAATCCCAATCAAAAAGGGTGTACGACAAGGATGCGTAGCTTCACCGGATTTATTTAATCTCTATGAAGAAATGATTATGCGTGCTACAACAAATATGGCCGGAATCAAAGTTGGAGGTATAAACATAAACAACATCCGATACGCTGACGATACAGCACTCATTGCAACTTCACAAGTGAATTTACAGAGACTGGTGGACAGAGTAGTTGTGGAAAGTACTGCTTATGGCATGGAAGTGAACGTAAAGAAAACTGAACGCATGGTGATGACCAAAAAGAAAAGCGTTCCAGAATGTGGAATTACAATCAAAGGAGAAATGGTAAAACAGAGGAACAATTTTAAATATCTTGGATCAAACATAACATCCGATGGAAGATGTGTGACTGAAGTGAAATGCCGTATCGCGCAAGCCAAGCGAGCCTTTGTTGAACAGGACAATATCCTAAAGAACAAAAAGATGTCAATACGGACAAGAATGCGGGTTCTAAAATGCTATGTACATCCCATTTTACAATATGGCTGTGAAACTTGGACCTTGAACGCGGAACTAAGAAGAGCGATCAACGCATTTGAAATGTGGTGCTTGCGCAGAACGCAAAGAATATCATACGTCACCCGAAAGACAAACGAAGAAATATTTCAACAAACAGGACAGAAAAGAGAGCTTTTGAAGAACGTGATGAATAGACAACTGCAGTTTTTTGGGCACGTCATGAGGAAACAGAAACTTGAACATGTTGTAATATGTGGAAAGATTCGAGGAAAACGCGCACGAGGACGACAACGCCTGAAATTTATGGATCAATTGAAGGACGTGTTGGGTGGATCGACTGAAGAGATACTGCGTGCCGTGAACGATCGAGACGACTGGAGGAACAAATGCAGGGAAGCTGTCGAAGGGTGGCCTCAGCCATGACACTTGAAGAAGAAGAAGAAGATTGAGACTTGTGAGTAATGTTTCAAAAAGCTCTTTGTTGTTGGGCGCCTTTGTTTTTTCCAAGAAGAATTTTACTACATTCGTAAACGCCGTCCAGGCACTCAATTCTGCAGGATTCATAAAATTACAGAAATTTGCGTCATTCATTGACTTTCGAATCTGGGGTCCATCAAAAATTTCAGCTTTCAATTTTCTATGGTTGGGCCTGGAAATTTTATGCAGATATATTTGAAACAGTCGCTATCTTTCTCAAGAGCCTTCACAAACTATTTCATAATGCCGAACTTTATGTGAAGAGGAGGAAACACAATTTTGAAACGCTCCATCAAAGAAGGAGCCAGAACATTGAGAGAGCCAGAAATCAGCTCAATGCGCATAAGCAAATCTTTTTTTGTTTAGTGCTCTGTTCTTGCCCTGCTGTCTCACGAACACAAAAAGCAAAGAAATTTTGTGTAGCCACCTTGTAGCCCGAGGAGAAACCCAACCATTTTCAAATCGACACATATGATCCATTGGTGCTATTTGTATGAAATTTTTTTCCAGAACAAATTTTATTTCATCATATTTTTCTTTGGGGGTCGTTGAATGGCCTAGAGGAACTGATCCATATAAGTTGCCATTGGAAAGAAGAACACATTTTAAACTTCTTTTGGGACTGTCTATAAAAAGGCGCCAATCTTGAGGATCATACTGTTGGGTATTAAGTTGCCGCAGCAGGCCGGCAACGTCGTTGTAATATACTATGTCGTTTTCCTGAGTGAACAATGACAAGAATTCAATATGACGTTTTCTATTGCAGGTAATGAGAGTTCCAGGTTGAAGTAGATTTTTTTCTTTGAGTCTTGAAGCTAGAAGTTTAGAAGATTTTTTGGATAGGTTGAGATCTCCAGTCAGATCATTAAGTTCTCCTTGAGAAAAAAGCTGTGGAAGTGAAGAAGAAGGAAAACCGACATCTGAAACAGTGTCTTCACTACTGTCAGTGGACAAAACGGAGGCTTGATCTTCTTCAGGACCAGGCAATTCCAATTCGGGAAAGCCTTTACACACTGGAACATGAATTTCACTGCAGTGTGGAATTGGCCTAACTACAGACTCGAGGTTCGGATAAACCAACGATTGCCTTTTTTTCCTGTTGATGCGCTTCGTGTTGATTGCGTAGAAGTAGCAGAAAACGAAATGGTTTTTCGGTTCACGCCGGACCATTGGAATGCCAGAGCGGAGTGACTTTCTATCCTTTTTTGTCCACTGTCGAAGATGCTCAACACATTGCTTGCATACAATATGGGGTGTCCAAGCCTTATCTTGATCACCCAGCATTACTTTGAAGTAAGCAAGATAAGCACACTTCACAAATTCACTGATCCCTTTCCTGTTAGATTGCAACGTATATTCTCCGTAAATATAGCTAAGCATATTTGGATTGTTTAAACAACGTCGCCTAGGAGAGGATGTAGCCATGCTTAATTTTGCTTCAAAAACTTGCAACGCAAGTATAATAATGCAGCTTATTTATTTCATGTCTCATTTATAAATGAATTCCTAACATTAAAAGAATAAACTTTACTTTGACCCAGAAATCAACAAAAACATGCGACAATCGGTAGGCCTACTAACTACTCAGTGTACAACTACATACCTTTTTGTATAGCAAATTTCACTTTCACTTTAAGGTTTGTGATGTCCTAATCATTTAACAAACATCCCAATAACAACCTACAATTGTAATTATGACGCTACAATGTATATAGAAATACGCCCGATCTTATTAAGGTAAAAAAGATATAAAATAGCAAATATCTCAACAACTTGACCTGATGAGAGAAAATTAGTATGATTTTCGGAATCAGCACCCTCAAGTCTTCTTCTTCTTTTGTTTGAGGGATCATCGCAGGTTTTCGGCTAGATGTTGAAGCCAGTTCTTTGTATCATCAGTCACGTTAGTGAGGTTCTTGACGGTGTTAGGTGGACGAAGGAGATTGCAATCGAACAAGATGTGCTCCGCATTTTGGGTAGCAGCTCCGCACGCACATGAGGCTGATGTTCTGAGTCCCCATTTGTGCATTTCTGCGCCAAAACGCCCCACTCCAGCTCTAAGGCGATTTAGGATAACCCACAATTTCCGAGGTAAGTCGGATCCAGGTGGTGAGTAGTGTCCGGGGTTATTGTCAGCTGCTTAGGGCGTTGATGTTTAGTCCACTCTTTGCACATGTCAATAACATGTCAATGGGGTACATGGCAATAACCTCCGCGTGGTGTACCCTGGTAACCAGCGAATTTATTCCTGGGCGAATATTGACAACCTGAGTAAGTGAATCGTGCGAAGCTACCCTCAAGTTACTCTATATCAGTTTAAAAGCCTTGGGCACCAAAAAATGTGTAAGCCAGTGTAATTCTTTGTTTTTAGGCAGTCTAACAGAGCTCCTTCAAATAAGATTTTATCGATATACCTTTGGACCTGACGTTATTATTTTCTAGCGAATGAAGATAACTCCCCGTCCATGATCGGGACAGAATGATGAAGTCATCCAATCAGCGAGTAGAAAAAGATTAAATCAGACGTCCGCAAAAGGGATTTACTATTCACAAAATTTGCTTTTAAACGAATTTTTGACTTCGACATTCAAGAATTCGATTGCTGAGTATCGGTGGAACACCAAAGCGCGATAAGGCGTTACCGAAGTGCTATACTTTCGAACGATGCTAAAGCGATACCGATTCCAATACAAAACATTGCGCAATCCGGATTACCGATACTTGCACCTCGACACTACCAATCTATGTCGTCAGCTGATTAATTTATAGACTTCTAGTTAACCTACATGTATATCATATCACCAATTTGGAGCCCGTAATGCAACTAAATCTGAAGAGATTCTACTAGTGTTGAAATTCCAACTGCATCAATAGAAACTAGCTCTGTCCAGGGAAGGGAAGCAAGCAGTAATCGCTTTTTTTTTCTTCAAATGTGAAATTTTTGTTGGTTTATTTCCTACTTCATTCTGGTGCAATCAATTAAGTGGTAAGCTTGCCATTGAAAGACGTTTTTGGACGGTGGTTGCATTCTTTAGGGAAAGTGTATCGTCACGGATAAACTCAAAACTGCGGATATCTTTTTTTGTAAATCAAGTAAGTACGTCATCTGGTTTTGGAAACAGTGATGCTACCAGCAATTTAATAAATTTTTTATTACTATGCACCAGATTTTTGATTTATATATGTAAAGTAACATGCAACCTCTCATATATGAATCAATATTTTCTCGTACTCATATTTCTCTAAAGATGTTGAGTTTTTCAGTGAAAAAATGAACAACAAGATGTAGAATTTTAACGTACTAAATCTATTGACATGTAATATGATAATGTAGTTGTGCAAAAGTGCTCTGTATTTTCTTTCTTAGTTTTGGTTGTTCATAACCCTTATTTTTGTTGAAAAAAAGTCGTTGGGTCTTCCTTTTTTTCTTTTCTTTTTGTGAGACGGCGAGCTCGGAACCCCTGCTCAGAATCCTTAGGCTGAAACTTTTGGTCTTCGCCTTCTCTTATTTCGAAACGCTATACTTATGACTGCCTGTTGGTATTTTCTGTTTTTTTGATGGATGATATTAGTAAAGTTGGTTTAACCATGGTCGAAAGCTTGTTGGACCAATCGCGCGGCATGACTGGGCTGACCCGTCGTTTGTCTTCAAGTTCACGCTCCGGGTTCAAACCATGGTTTGTGCCGTACGCAATGTCGTGATAAGTGACTGCCGACTAAAAGACCTTGAGATCATTCTACAGTCTTTCCAGATCTCTTTCTAAGATACAAGCTAGACTGGATCTGATGGTTTGATAACGATTTAATTTCCCAGTCACAGTTGAGTGCTCTTTATTTGTGGTCAACAAAAACGGATTACGTAGACCCACAGCAAAATACTATATCTTTAAGTGGTTTTCGATCGGATATACATATTTTCAACTTAGATTCGATTTTCATTCAATCGCAGAAGATTCGATAACAAGAATAAATCAGAAGTAGTGATGAACCTATGAATATTTTTTTAATGATAATTAAGCTTTATAATATTGACTTAAATCTGACTTCTTTGTCAACTGTCTAAATTTTTTTGTTTTTGTGTTTTTGATCAATACTCCAATTTAAGGGAGTATACCCTTACTAGTCCAATAGGCATTAAGTATGAAGCAGTGTTCACACAGCCAGAAAAAATGAAAATCACGCTATTCCTCCTACAAGCCGCCTTGGTTATCACAATTTGGATAAGTACCGAAGTATCAATATTGAAAGTTAGAGACGTTTTGTTATTGATTCCTTTTTCGCGTAGAGGTATTCGCACAAACAGATTCCCCCTGATAAAGTACCACATAAGCATCGACTGCAGACAATTCAACAAGCAACAAGTACGACCACAGGCATTGAACCTACACAGCAGCGGTTAGAGTTGGAGACAGAGGTATAGGTAGCTTCAACTACTACTACTAGCAATACTCTCACAACCCGTTACAGAAAGGGCTGCAAGCAGACAGTGGAGGGTGTAGACTGTAGACCTACTGCACAGTATTCATAATCACGAGTAGTTGATTGTAAAATTAACAATTAGGTGTAAATCATAGCGTTTGCGGTGCCAAACAACTAAGCAGCAACATGAAAATTCAAAGTTTTAATACATTGACAACACTGCAACCTAAAAGCGAAAAACATGAATTAAATTAACTTGGCTAAATGTACGACAAATGTTGCTGCATAAATATCATCTAGAAGTAGTTCAAATGCGAGTTTACTGACACTGTCCTTCTATGTCGTCATCGCTGAGTCGCCCCAACCACGTGTCTTTTGATTCAATTTGAACTGTTTCGGTTGTGACGTCATACAAAGGCCCGTCTGACGTCAGTTTTGACGTCACGTACAGATTGTGTTTTTCCTTCTTCAAACCGTTTGCATCATCAGCGGAATCAGAGCTAATTTGAAATCCATTTCCATTGTGCTGATGAATCGGATTTGTAAAAAGCGGATTGTAGCCTCCGTTACGGATGATTTGTTTCACATAACGATCCGGCGGAGCATGTGACGTCAGTGAATCTGGAGAAGATAGTCGTGACATCATCTCTGACGTCATGAATGGATTTGGAGAGTCAGAAGTGTCCGCATTTAAGATTTGTATTTCTTCTTGAGGAGGATCAGCCCAGGATTGTCTTTCACCGGAAGCGTAAAAAGCGTAAAATATGACTCCGCTGAAATGGATGCAGGACGCAATGACAAACACAACTTTCCAGTCATCTTCAGTCTAAAGCAGTAGCTCAAAGTAAAAACAAGCCTAGCTTCACAATCGTCAGCAATGTGACTTAGCAGTAATAACAACTTTGAAGCCAGCATGGGTTAAGTGTTTTTGTACTATTAGGAAAGAGACTTTATGGTAATTTCTTATGCTTGGTTGAATGCTCGTGGTATAAATGCCGGCAGTTCTGATCACTCCGAAGCGAGTCTGAAAACAAGTTACTCTGGATCAACGCAGCGATCAACATAACGTAGCGACTGCTAAATAACTTGATAAAAATTACTTTTTTTGAGCATCCAAACCAAGTAATATCATCCTATAGTGGACAGCTCGTTAGACCAACAGTGTTCAATAAATCGTCGATAATAATGTATCGTACATACTCGTAGACTAGTCGCGCCCTTAGTTTGATGCAAATAAAGTGGGTATTTGGGCTTGACTAGCAGATAGGTCGCACTAAAATCTGGGGCATCAAATTGCCATTGATAAAATTAAATATTATAAAATATTTACCTTTATTACAAAAATTTGCTTAAAAATATTGAAAAATTTTTGCTGTAATTCTAAACTAGACAATTGTAACATCATCACCACTGCCAAACATTCTACTCAGTTGTTTATCAGATATTGCATTGTCATCAGTGGCCATGTCTTAATACGTCATTCAGCTCATTAGCACTTATGCCAGTTATGATATGTCAATTTTACCATATGTCCAGTAGATAGGTTGCATCCACATTTTTTGAAAAAAATTTTGGTAAAAAAGATGCGACCAATCTACGAGTAGTTTAAACACAAAAACGTTGATTTAGCCAAAATTCATCTCCACTGGGGTGAAGTCTATCTAGGGGAATCTGGTATCAATATCGAAAAGGTTTGATGCATTTGCTTTTGTTGAAAATTATATTTTTTGGGGATGTTATAGCTGGACAATTGTCCAATACGTGGCCACTGCTGCTGTTTTTGTACGCAGTTTTGATTTACCTTGTCTTTTGTTATGTAACTGACCAAAAGGGGACAAATCATTCCTGCGAAAGTTCCGGCCCCATTTGAGAGTCCCATCAATATACTGGCATAACGAGGCGCAATATCCAGATGGTTCACGTTAAAACCTATAAAAAAATTAATATCGGTAGGCTAAATGGTGAGAGAAAGATTTCTGACAAAAATCCATAGCCTGGATTTATACAGCTTATTTTTTTTTTTTTTTTATTTCATACTGTCATACCAAACAGCAAACATACTATTCAGCAGAAATTGATTGTATTATTTTTCGTCGAAAACAGAAAAAGTATTGTAGTTATATGCGATAAACGTTGAGCTCAGATGCAATTCCTTTTGTCTGCACTGCTGGCACAGAGTAGTTCTATTTAAATCACTGCGATCATGGATGGAAAAATTACGGTAAATGCCAAAAATATGGTAAATTGCTTTCCAAAATATTTAGTAACGCAAAATCCGTGCGAGCTATGAACTCACGACTTCTTCTTTACAAAACACTTCATCACCCTGACCGAATAACCCAATCAGGTCTTGTGCTAGTGGTTTAAATTCTGCAAATGATCAGGGAATATTTTGTCAGCTTTTGTTTGAGCCCGCCATTGCATAATCGTGTAATCAGATACTACAGGGTGTTTCATCTCAATATGTCACTTTATGACAACTTATATCTCAATAACTGTAGAAGATATGAAAACCAAACTTTTTTTTGAAAACTAATGATCTTAAGTTTACGCAGCAAAAATTTGAACTAAAAAATCAAAGAAATAAATGTTTTATTAAACTTTTCACAAATGTTCAATATACGAGCCCTTGGTTACACGGCACACATCGAAACCGTATTCCATTTCTTGCCAAACTCGAACAAGCATAGCGGGATCGATGGTTTTCAAGGCCTCACTTATCCGAGTCTTCAGATCATCCACTGACGTTGGAAGAGGAGGAACGTAGACCAAGCCTTTTACATTGCCCCAGAGAAAAAAGTCACACGGCGTTAGGTCTGGAGATCTAGGGGACCAATGCAAGAGCACGCAATCATCATTTCCGGCACGTCCAATCCATTTGTTATGCAGAGTAGTGTTCAGATACTCTCTTACATTGAGACTCCAGTGAGATGGTGCCCCATTCTGTTGGAAAATAAAGTCTGCTTGCTCTCCCTTAAACAAAAGTTCCATCAACCAATTTTGTAGCATAGCAAGGTACGCTTCACTGTTGACCGTTGTTCCTTCAAAAAAGAAAGGCCCATACACACACTTCTCCGATATTGCGCAGAACACGTTCACCTTAGGAGAATCTTGCACATGCCCTGTATTGCATGAGGATGTTCAGTTCCCCATATGCGTGTGCTGTGTTTGTTGACTTTGCCAGTTACGTGGAAGGTTGCTTCGTCACTAAACACAAGACGGTCATCAAATCCGTCTTCTTCCAACATCACCTACATTTGGGTACAAAAGTCTTCGCGAGCTGATTTGTCGGTGTCTTTCAAATGCTGGAGCAAATGCAGTTTATAAGGTATTATATGCAGGTGTTTTCTTACCACTCGCCAAACGGTTGTTGAAGGCATCTCAAGTTCAAGACTAGCTCTTCTGATTGACTTCCTAGGGCTCCGCTGGAAGATGTTTTGAACTCTTTCGATCGTTTCAGTTGAAGGTGATGGAGCAATTCTTTTTCGGGAGCACAAGCACCCCTCCTTAAATTTCGCGTGCCATTTCTGTATGGTACGTCGGTCTGGTGGCTGCTTTGAAAATCTTGTCCGAAATTTACGTTAAACACATGCCCACGAGTTGTTTTTATCAAATTTCAAAACACAAAACGCTTTCTCCATCCCATTAAAAGACATTTTAAGCAAATAAAAGGCAAATCGGTAGAAATGGCATTTTAGGCAAAAAGCGTAAACCTTGATTGTGACGTAACAATGGTCTGGCGAAACCACCGCAGCAACAAAATTGGAGATTTTACCTTTCCAATGAAACCAATTTTATCCTGCTACTTTTGCCAGTTACTGAAATATGAAATTTTCTAAAGTGACATATTGAGATGAAACAACCTGTATTTTACCGAGATGACGTGTGACTCTTGAAGGCGAAGATTTCATCTCCTTTTGCTGGAGAGACAGGCACACTGCGAAACGGAATATCAAAACCCAATAAAGAGAGGAAAGTGTAAATCGAAGATCAGTTAGGTGAAAGATAAGTCGCTTTGAACGAGTCACAAATTAAACTAGTAGCCCACTACCAACAAAGCGGACAGTCATTAGTGGATGATCAACAATGGTCTTGTGCGGTCTGCTATGTAAGAAGCTTCACTATTTTAACCTGGTAAAGCTGGAAAGTAATTTGAATCTCCGTTTGCCATAATGACGTTATCATTATTTAGGACTTGTAGTAGTAGTAGTAGTAGTAGTTGTTTAGTTTTTATCCAGTGTTGTCCCCTTAGCAGAGATGGCCGGATTCACCAATTCCTTCTGCAATTGCTCGCATCCAAAATTTAGTCGGGACCTCTTTACTTCCCCTCCAGTTACATGTAGTCATAATTTTACGGGCCTTTACTAGACAAAACTATTGATTGTTCTGCTGGCAAGTTAGCTTCCGCCACAGCCTCCTTCATTTTGCAATCAGTTTTACTCAACAATAAGCATGAATAATGCATTACAAACTGTATAATTGCATATATTATGCATTAGTGGTCACCATTGACGTGAAACACAATTCTGAAAACCGCTAACAACAGGCTTAAGCGTGCCAAAACTAATGAAATACGCAACCTAGATGACTTGTAAAAATCGGAAGATGTTGTGTGGCAAGAAGCCAGGTAAAATGATTAATTATAAATGTCAAATAAAGTTCCACCTATTAAGTTATTAATGAAGCTGATTAGCAGTCGTTCTATTCAGTAAGATAGATGAACCATGTTTTCTCCGCAAACCAGTAATCGAGCGGTAAAATCAACTTTGTCATAATAATTTGGTTCAGTGCTTGCTAAGTGGAGTGCAGCGTGCGTGGCATTTGCAATATTCAAACCAGCATTGAGTTGTTCCAATAAATCGTACTACAAGTTCTATTCTCAAGATTTTGAAACATATTATCAGTAAACTTTTTTAACTTTTTTGACTTTGCACTGAGAGCCGCTGACGGTTTAAAGATACTTTTTAATAACGCATTTTGGAAGTTTTTTTTTTCTAGTTCCAATCGACGAAATTGCAGAAAACAAACGACAAAGTAGACGACGATGTACCAACTGCAGATGCAGAAAACAAACGACCAACCGGCGCGATGGTGTAGCGGTTAGAGCTTCCGCTTCGCAGTCGGTAGACCTGGGGCTCATTCCCTAAGTCGAATCATATCAAAAGACTTTAAAAACTGGTATTCACAGCTTCCCTACTTGGCGCTCAGCTTAGAAAGGGGGTAGTGTGAGAACAAGCCAGAAAGCTTGCTTGTTGTGTCATTGGGCAAGACACTTAACGGGACGCCTCCATCTTTATGTGGCAGACAGATGGCCTTACCCGTACTTTACCGGGTTACAATTGTGAAGTTGCTCACCCAGCATGTCGTAAAAGACGACTCTTGGGTATCCACTAGTGGCAGTCCACCTTGTTGGTGGTGGGGCTACCAGTCACTCATGACTGGTTCGAAATGGGCTGCCATCTTTCCCCCAACCTATTTCATTTAGGTTGACGGCATGAACCTGAATTGCTGTTCGTGCCGTATCTCCATCTCAAAGAAGAGGAGGGGTAATCACAACAACAACGATATATCAAAGAAAAGAAAGAACGGGATTGAATGAGAAACTTTGATTGACTCTTTAGCTTTTATCGTTTAATTAGCAAAAGTTGCTATTGAAATCTTATTGCGAACTACAGTAAAAAATAATTAGCGGCTGCCGCAAAAAGTCGACAACTGCTGCATAATGACCAGTCCCGATACCTCTTTATCTATTAGCTCAGTTAAAAGGGCATTCATTGTCTTTTGTTTTAGTACCGCAACCACCTTGCTAAGACATCCACTTGACAGCCGTAAAATCTTCGAGAAAGTGCTGTCAGAAGCAATCTGGAAATTAAATTTTGTGTCACAAATCCTCTTTTCAAGTAGGCTACTAATCTTTTTTTAAGGCCCCGTGCGGACAAAATGGTTAAGAGTCATGTATTTCTTGTGCTGAAACGCTTTTGTTTGATTGAGATGAAATGAATTAATACCTGAAATAGCGAAACCACTGAAGCCGACGGCAAAAACTAGGCAAGTGATCGCAGCTGAAGAACCGTGACTGCATGACAAAATGAGAAGAAAGAGTGCTTCCATTCCAAATCCTATAATAAAAAAATAACTTATTTTTGAATACAAGGATTACTTGAATACCGGGGGAGGAATACAGGGTTTGATTGAATACGAGGAATACCGGGTTACAATTGTGAAGTTGCTCACCCAGCATGTCGTAAAAGACGACTCTTGGGTATCCACCAGTGGCAGTCCGCCTTGTTGGTGGGCTACCAGTTACTCATGACTGGTTCGAAATGGGCTGCCATCTTTCCCTAGCCTAATTTTAATTAGGTTGACGGCATGAACCTGAATTGCAGTTCGTGCCGTATCTCCATCCCGAGGAAGAGGAGGAGTAATCACACAAACAACAAGAATACTTGAAAAGATGCCCTGTTCCAGGAATCAAACGGGAATTTTTTAATTTGAGACAAGAGTCTAATTTCCTGCAATGACCATCAGAAATATCGACCTTCACAAGAGGGTCTAAGACCCAAAGATATTGCATCAAACAATTGGATATAGTGTGCATTACATGCTTACTCCTACTTTGTGAGGATTAGGTCCAATATTCAAGCTATTCAATATTCAAGTCAAGCTATTTTGCAACATTTCTTCCTTCACCCTGTTTGAAAATTTTGATGCTTTCCCATATAACACAAACAGATAAAATACAATAGAATGTTTTAAAAATTTGAAATATCCATTTCAACTTTTTTTTATAGTAATATTTGCTTGATTTCTTTTGAAGTTATAATAAATTTTCTGTTCTTTCAGCAAACGCTGATCTATTTGCATTTCACTTGATCAACTGATAACAGTAGCAAGTATTTCCGCAAATAGTCCAGTGTGGTTCCGCTTCATTATGTCCGCTGGGCACTTTTTAAAAATATAAGAACTTGAAAGACGATTTTCCCGAAACGGGTAACCGGAAACTTTCCGGTTAGGTCAGTAATGATAACGAAACAGATTTTCGTTTTATTTGAAATAAACAATATTACGAACGTTTTAAATTGTTCGGCGGCAACAGAAAATTATATCGTTGCGGCCTGCGGACCTGCAGTTGGAACCACGCAGAACAAGTCAGTGAAACTAGGTAGGCCAAAAGTTAAGAATGCAATCTGTTCTTCATGCTCAGGCAATGCTCTGGTTCTTTTTGCTTCGAGTGTGTTTGCAGTTGTGCTGAATAGCTGTTCACTCATTGCGAATGATGGAGACGAGCACAAAATTTTGTTGAAGAACCTTGACAATCCCAAATCCCAGTTATTATTGCCTTCATCAATGCAAGTATATTAGCGTGCATCCCACGATTTGTAGGGGCATTCATTTTTTACAGTACAACGTGCGAAAACCCCAAACCGCAATCGTAAAATGAAACAAAGAAAGAAAATTAACTCCCATCTGGCACCGCTATAACTATCTTTTAGAATTTTAAAAGGGTGTAATAGTAGTTTATCAAAGTAACTGAAAATAATTTGCCGAAGCCAAAGTTTCGGCAAAAACTGCCCCTGGCTTTTGTACATTCCAGCTTTAAAGCGGTTCAAACGTGCATTACAGATAATGTTTGACCACGAAGAAGAAAATGCATTTTTGTTAAAAAGTTATGATGTTGGCGCAAAAGGCATAAATAAAATATCCTCAGAAGCAAGGGGGTGCTTATTTGTCAAACTGAAGCACTGCTAATGCATGGCCTATAATAACGAATAGCATAGGTTTAATTGCAAAACTAAGACCCAATGAAGAATACAAATCGTGCCACTTGAGATGTTTCGACTTCAATTTAAGTCGTTTTCTTTTGAAACGGTTTAGTTTTAGTTATGTTACAAGTTGATATACAACGTTGATTTAGAAATTGGCTCTGTGAAAAAAGTCAACTAAACGGAAAAAAAATTTTCCAAAGATACAGTTTATAGTTTTTGTGTTTAGAAATATGTAGTACCTCAATTAACAATGAAACTGTTGTTTCACATTACAAACAGGTATGAATGAATGGGGAGCATAATGCACAAAAACCAGGGCCATAAGTGAGGCAAACCGTTACCTTTGAGATAAAGTTTCCCTATCTAGGAGGCACTTTATAAGTTGGGAAGCACGCTCACTTTAATGGAGATCAAATCGGGGTCCGATTGGAGATAACTAGATCGTGATTGCAGGTAGAAGTGACATTCCTCTGCTGTAATTGCGACTGTGGTTGCTATACCATGAGGTATGGTTAACACACAGGAAAAGCAATTAAAAAACATTGCTGATTTTTCTGACTCAAGATGATAGCAACTACGTTGAAGCATTAAGATTACCTCCGCAATTCATGACTTTCCTCACATTTGTTGTTGACATTATTTCTTTCTTGCGAAGAAAATCAGCAATGAAGCCACCTACCGGCACGACAATGGTCATAACCAAATGAGGCAAGGCCGCCAAAAATCCAGACTGAACAAAACATCAAACTAGTTAGTTTCATAAGTCTAAAATGATTTTAAAAGTATATAAGCTATTAGTAAGGTAACTGGAATTGTTTGTGCAAAGAGGCTAAGACTGTTTTTCCAAAACAACCTCTTTTTGGTTCAGTCGTTATTCAGGTTGTACGTACACTTGGCCGCATGCATGCTACCGTTATCTGTCAATAATATTTTCCCCGCCACCTTGCGCTAAACGTATTCTACGTTGACCAAGAACATTGTAGATATTTTTTCAATGTGTTAAAGTGGAAGAGAAAATGAAGACACATGAAAAGTCTGGAGCAATCTTTGATTTACGCGGTTAATCACTGAAGTTCAGTCAATATATTACCATCCCAAGGTGGCATAAGCAAAAAGAAATTTCGGGTGGAAATTTATGCCGTGATTCTCACTAGCCACCCCAAAAGGAGTGACCCCTCACGTCTGATACCTGAACGTTGTAACTGGAAACAGCGCTATAAACCTCTCGGTCACCGAAGCACGCTGGCACTTTGGCTTCAGGCGATGTTAGACGTTAGAGCATTCCGTTGTCACGAACCTTGGTTCAGACCTCAAAGAAGCAAGCATCGATTGTGAGTTTAGATTCACGTCAAAATTAATTTTTTAAAATTATGCTTCCGCATGATGGTAACGTATTGACTTGCTTTTATGTTATTGTGCGTTTATTTCCTTGGGATGGATGCACAGCATGTAATGGTTGTAACCAGAGCCACACGACAAATCTAATCAAGATCAGGCGAGAGGATAGCGGCA
The DNA here is from genome assembly GCA_963675345.1 of Trididemnum clinides. Classification (NCBI taxonomy): domain Eukaryota; kingdom Metazoa; phylum Chordata; class Ascidiacea; order Aplousobranchia; family Didemnidae; genus Trididemnum; species Trididemnum clinides. The sequence goes on from OY776301.1 coordinate 17,830,873, forward strand.
GTTCATTACAAACCAATCACGACTACAAATTGCTAATCGGCAACCTCACCACAAAGACCGATTTTAGTAGTGGGCGCCCAAAATGCCTCTTATGACAAATTGGATGAATCGAGATGAACATTGTAATTCAGGGACAGAGCTTGGCTCTCAAATCGGCCTGCCCTTCCGTTTACTCTCCGCTATCGTTATGATCAAAAAGCTGAAATCCCTCGGTAGTGCTTCTTGGTGTTCCCTGAAATTCCCTTGGTATTCACCCGATGACACATTATCATAGGGTGATTATGAGTTTGATCACCAGCTTAGGTTTATGTATATGTAAAAGTTAACCCAAACCACAGCAAAACAAAAGGATCGCCTAAAGGAATGTCACAAATAGGCAATTGAGAATCTAGAGTTAGGGTTTTAGAAAAATGCTTGTTGTACATGTAATGTAGTTCATAAGCAACATAAAACCAAGGGTTTATTTGTTGATCTAATAAGTGATATTTACTTTTGAAATATTGTAGCCCATAACTTCCTCCAAATATGTTGTTTGGTTGTTAAGTAAAAGATAGAACGTCCAACTACGACAGAAGTTCGCCACAATGATCGCCCAGACAGGAAGGGAAGTGAAGAAACTTTTCCATGGAGTTCCTCCCCACTGCAGCATAAACATTCATTAATTATTATGATCGTCATGTTTTATATTGGTGGTAGGTATTCATTTTCCTTTTATGGTAAATTTTAATAGTCTCATACACGGTGGAACAACTTGTGCTCAGGTCGACCTCGGAGTCGCTGGAACGGCTGGTTTGTGGATTTCTTCCGTAAAGCGCTGAAACAAAGCCGAAAATTTCTTGCGATAAATCCTGAAGAGAGCTAGACGGAAACGTTAGAGTTTTCACTTATTCTTTGTAAAAGAGTACAATGAAATGGTCGATAACGAAAGCTTTATTGAAATTTTGTACCACTTTTCATCTTACCGAAAAAATGAAAAATAAATCACGCTTTATAAAATTGCAATTCTTAAGTGATGGAAATCCGCAATGAAAGCGTCCTTTAGTAGACTTCACATCAGTTTAGAGAAGCTGTCTTCAATCTTTTTTGCAAAATCGTACTCTTTTCGAAGTTCTGGTTCAAAATATCCACTATGAAATTACGATTATTTTTGAGCAAAATTTCTTGTCTCTTTTGAAACACAATTCGCTGACAAAATGAACCCCCAAAAGCAAACAAAATTTAATCAAATAGCAGCGTATTCTAGCTGACGAGATCCTTTTGTGGCTGGTGTTTTTTTCAATATTTTTGCGATATTTTTCTCACCCACATATGCAGTACGGCACTAAAATGTCGCTTCACAATACGCCATACCAAATGCCAATAACAATAATGATTTCACTCTCTCCTACAGTTACGAAAACGTCCGCTGCACTTGATTCAAAAATCTGCCCATCCACGCCCATTAAAAATGGCACGGGATTCTTCATTACTCTGCATGTCTGTAAAAACTAGGGCTGTGCCGGATAGTAAAATTTCCGGATACTCGGATATCCGACAAAACTCAATTGCCAGATACCGTACATTCGGGAGCGCCGGATAGTGCCTGATACCGGATATGCAGCAATCGAATAATTCTCATTATACAAGTTTCAAAAGTAATCATATAAAATTGAGCCGGCAGACACGATGCTAGCGTGTTCTATGTTTAACTAATACTTCGTTTTTTTAATGTTTTTATTTCGAATAATCGAAACACAAAGACGGATAAATTTAGCATATAGTTGCTAGTTTTTCTCAATATAAATAAAAAGGGTTTTGTATTCAACGCTTTGCGTGTTACTCTTGTCTAATGCAAGACTGAATTTAATTAGTAGGCTTCCGTTTTCTCTGAAATGTATAAAGCTTATTTTTCAGAAGTTAAGCAATTTTTTGGTACCGGAAAATCTTTTTTGTAAAATTTTCTTCTTTTTGGTTAAAATCAATTGCTAATAATTCGAACTTGGTTTATTGCATCCACAAAAAATCGTTGTACAATTTCTTAATGTTTTACAACTAATAGGCACTTTTGAGTTGGATTTGGTTTTGTTTGTCCCCATTTCATTTAATTAAAAAGCACACTTAAATTTGTATTTGTAAGTTTAAATAACGCAAGCATAATCAGGCATTTAAGCCTACTGCTTTATCGATTCATTAAAAACCCGAAAACAATTAGCAGTGGCCTATTCAGAAAGCAATTTTTTTGGAAGGTGGGATCATTTTATGAAGGTGAAGACTTTTTTATATCAAAAAAATAAATTTTTAATACCGAGAATTTAGCCTAATTTGGACGACAATCTGTCACAAGAAACATTTTTGGTTTCTCAGCAGACATAAAAACCTTTGTCATTTTTGCTACTCTTAAACAGTTGTAGGGACATTGCCCAAAAAGACACTGATAATAATTAGTTAATTGTAAACGTACAAAGTAGAAACATTTGATGCTGGCATTTTGTATGGAACACAAAAATTGGCTATATTTATTGGTTTATGACTCAAAGTGTTTATGACCAAAAATCTAAAATGCAAATCAAAAATAATCTTACCAGTTACTATTCGGTATCAGACCGTATACCGGATAGTTACCAAATATCCGGCAAAGCCCTAGTAAAAAGTTTCTGCATAGAGAGATGGCATTTGCTTATCGGCAAAGGGCCAGCTGGAAAAGTTTTACTGTTTCAATTACGCGATAGATAATGGTTTTGCATTGAACTAACGTAACTCTTCTATCTTAAAGTTTACTTGCTGCACTGTTAACTGTCTCGCCAAAATCCGCCAGATAACTGATATCTCGCGAACATGAAATTCCATTTTTAGCATGAGCAGATTTTTCTTCAAGAAATTCCAACGCACTATTGCAAAGTTCACTGTACTGTAAAAGAGATTCGCCTTTCAACAAACAACGAGCTTCAGAGGGAAGGAGGAGGCGATCAAATTCTTAATCATTTTCTTCGCAAAGTTGCGGAAACAATCGACTGTTTTTAGCATTTGCTTTAATCTTATTGATTGCTTCGACAGCATCATTCGAAGATCCTTGTAGAGGTAGAATAAGACGTTAACTATCTAAGGCTGACGGTGAATCACTCAATATACAGTATAAAAATAAGGGACTTCTTGCAGAAGTAAAGAGAAAAATCCACAATACCTGTCTACCAGTGGTGTTTTGCTATTGGTAGCGCATGTCAGTATGTTTTTGTGGGGATAGATTTGTCTTGCAAATAGGCTAATAAAGTTTAATATATTGGTTGAGCTGTAGTGCCTGTTTCCAGATACCTGTAAAAGAAAAGCTCCTCTATTATTCCACCAGGTTTATAACGGACATCAGCTAAAAGAAGTGCATTATAGTCTGGTGTTGTGGTTTTATTCTCTTGCAAGATGAAAGAAGTCTTTCGAAACACCTCACAAAGTTGTTTTTTGACGTCTTCGCTCATTTCTACAATTCTTCGTTTTACATTAGCATCACTCAGCGGAACAGCTTAAAGCATGGGTGCAAAATCTCGCTCTATACCAGTAGAAATAAGTTCTTTTGCAGCAGGTACTACCAATCTTTCTGCCACATTGAATGGCTGGCTTATTTTGCAATTAACTAAGATATCTTATAGAAATCTTATAGACCTTTGACAGTTTGGCACACTTTTTACCAAATAAGTTTCTGACGGAACTTCAAGCTTGACTCTCTTTCACAGTTTGAAAAAACTCCTTTGGTTTGTTTGCTTTGTTGATATAAATCCTGTATATGTGATCTTGAAACCTCGACGGCTTCATTGCTTTATTTTTAAGAGTTTTCTAGGGAAGTTGTATTTTAAATAAAAACACATTGGAAGTTATATATTTGCTGGAGATGGCACAAATCCTAACTAAATATTCTCCACAAGACAAGAAAAGCACTTAGCATTCCTTTTTATGCTATTGGAAGCCAACACTTTTCTTGATGAAATCACAGTTGATAAAATATATAAGTTAAGAAAAATTACTGCACTGGTTTCAGTATAATTGTCACGGCTTGTAAATGGTTGACTGATCTTCAACCTAACCGAAGTATATCACAGTAAACCTGAACGTAGAAATTCGCTCTGCAATCAAGTTTTACAACATAGGTATTTTACAACAATATACCTGATAAAGCCTGAATGAACCAAAACAGCAGCCACGAAAGCTCTATCATCTCATTCGAAAAGATCTGCAAATGCCATGATAGCAGATCCCGCGATCTTTTCGATGCATCGCAGCAGTGGCGTCGTTCAGCGCGAAAACACTCAGAAACAATTCCCACCGAAATGTTCAGTTCAAACACGGCTGGCTCTTCTAGCCAAAAAATTACTTCCAGTTAAGATTTAAAAGCCGGGATACCTGTTTCCAGAATTCCCAGGAATGGTGCTTTTTTGTATTCTCATTTCCCAGTTTTTGCAGCAAAATTCTACGTTTTTTTCCAAATGCAAGCGATCATTGGTAACATAATCATTGCATCACCAAACAAAAAAATATTGCCAAAAATTTTATTTTAGCACTCTCACAACAAAGACCAAGAACGTTTGCAAAACTTTGCGGGCATTCCAACAACCTCAGTTGAAGCAGAACATGCTTTTTCTACGGAGGGCTTTTACGCAACCAAAATTCTTTTCACGTTTAAAGCAACAAATCATTCAATGCTCTGAGTTCTCTTCGCAGTTATTATAATTCTTGTAAAAGTAAACAAATTAAGCTTGAGTGCATTCTTGCTTTTTGATTTTACATGTTTTGCTTCTGTGCTATAATTAAATTCCCAGTTTTTTCCCGGAATGCCGGGTTGCGTTACATTTCCCAGATTTCTCGGTTTTCATAAACAACCGAAAAATCAAAAACCTTACTTCCAATGCGCTAGGAACCATTACATGCAAACTTTCCTTCAGCAAAACAATTACGCATTCGCATTCGAATATAAATTTGAATTGAATTCCAATATCCCAAAGAATACCACTCGGAATCAGTGTTGATTCTGGCCTCATTTTAAAAACCACATAGTCCTTCGAAATAAACACAAAGGTCAACAAAAAACACGCCAAGGTCTATAATTTAATAAAATATCAAAATCTTCACAAAAAACCAGAAGCAACAAGTGTTTAATCTGTTTGTATTACACAGCATCACAAGAAGTCCTTTAGTATTTGCGCTTTTTTGGTTCACGACCAGTTTTCGGTGCAGCATTGCAAGGAAAAGCTGTGGACAAATATCATAGATTTGATACATTGGATATTTTGTACAGCAAATTATTGCTGAACATTTTGTCCGCAGACATTTTGTACAACTAATAAATATTGCACAGCTAAAACGCGGAAATTTCGCAAAATTTCATGGACTAGCCCTAACCGTAGTTGTAATCTTAACATTAACATTAAACCTAATTCTAATCAACCCTAACCCTGACTCTAACTTAGCTTTAACCCTAACTCCAATCTTAACCTAATCCCAACTCTAAACCTGCAGACTCATTAAAAACGTCATGCGATTATTTTTTAATTCTTAAACATAGCCCAAACCTTCACTCCAACCTAACCAAACCCTAATGTTAACCCCAACCTTGAACAAACAGTTCAATGGTGTCAGTCACCAGTTTTTTTTTCTGAACAAACGCTTACAGGAAGCAATATTTGTAATATGTAACGGTATTGTAAAAACTTAAAAACTTCGATCGACTACACGCGATCATTACACCGGCGGTTCAGATTTTCATCCCGGAACAAAATAGATTGGACGAAATATTTGAAGAACGAAACTACAGGCAATCTCTGTGGACTTCGGCTTTTGATCTGACTTCCGTTCCAAAAAGTTTTACAGACCAGGTAATTGCTCTAGCTACACTTTTGTGCACCGCTAGTCAAAGTTTAAAATGCAAAATTAGACTAGTGTAATGCAAATTAACAGTTTCAAGGTGCAGTTACAATAAACAGGCACAGCACATTTGGAGTTGGCGTTTGGTGAGATTAAAGTAAGGGCCAATTTAGTATTACTCTTTACCGATTAATCTAAACAAACATAGTACACTTAGAGTGGGGTTGGGGTTAGAGTTAAGTTTGCAATTAGGGTTGAGGTTAGTCCGTGGAATCCGCTGAATTTTCCTGTACTATACATACTATGTCTGTACTATGCCTATTGTGCTTTCTATGCCTGTTTAGTACCACCCCCTTCAAAGGTATATTTGCACAGATGACTTGATAAACACAAATTTTCATTTAGCCGATGGACATATTGATAATACATATCACCTAACAGAAGACCAACTAAACAGTTTATGGCAGTGGTTCCCAAACTTTTTAGCAGATGTCTCATTTTGCTTCTTTGAAATAATGGCAATCCCGCAATCAATTTTTACCAGCTCAAAAAAGTTTGGTAAGTAATTTCAAAATCGGATGCCTCAACTAAGGCTTTGTTTTGTTGTTCAAAACAGCCTAGGCAATCATATTTCTTTCGTTTTAAACCGAAGAAGCTTATATCCATTTTTGCATGTTGCGTATGCTTTGAATAAAGATAGCGCTTGAGCTTACTGGGCTTCATTGCTTCCGCGCTTAAAACATCATTACAAACAGCGTTATACAAAACACAACAACGCTTAGTGTTGTCATACCAATTGAGGTCAAACCTATCACAGGATAATCTATATTATGCACCATTGCTCAGCCGTAAGCCAGGACTCTGACGGTAAAAAGAGTTGTTAAAAATATTAAGTCAACATTCAATTTTCGATTTATCGACTAAAAGCAACTTAGGTACAAGGACTCGTGCTTTAATTGCGACAACTTGCACTAAGAAAGAAAATTATTGGACATAACGCTGACGATTTAAAACAAATATCTAGTAACAAAGAAAACCATTTGAAAGGCAAATTGACAAATAATAAAATAGGTAATCAATCAATAAATTTGTTCCAAAAAAAAGAAACTTCGTTTATATTTCAAAAATTGAAAACATGTTCTAAGGTCCCCTTGAAACTTCTTCTCGAACCCCAGCTTGAGATCTCTCGACTTGGCTGATAAACAATTTTTGTGGTTTTGAAAATCACATGATTTTAATAAAAAAACGGATGATCATTAGATGAAATCAAAAATCACAAGATTAGCAGAAAGCCACCAACAGCTGCTGTACAGCTCGGAACAAACTCCCGAATCTCTTCAGCTCAAAACTGCACGCTCATGAATACAAGTTTTAAAAATTCTTGTAAATTCACAAATAAATAGTAAAACCGTCAACTACTTTCAGAGCAAGAAGGAGAGGATAATAGCAGAGAAGAGATTATGCCTCTAGTACTAGCTCTTACTAGCAAAAACCAAGAGTCCATGACATTATAATGCAAACATGCTGGAGTACCACACGATTTATAGCGATTACGTCTAATGAGTAAATAATTTAGAAAATTTTCCATAAGTACTTTTCAACCAAAACTCAACAGAACGACGTGATATAAAATACCGAATGAATAACGCAGGAAAATAATTGCGACAATAATGTTCAAGAATGCATGTACCAAAAGAAAGCGGTAAGCTATTGAAACGTGTTGTCGGTAAACGCTAAAAAATGAATAACTAATCAAAAACACAAAACACCTTTACACAGATGATTATCAGTCGTATCGTTGAGCCAATCAGTACTTGTCGTGGAACGAACAGTGAATGAATTACTCATCAATTTTGAAATGGATTCTGAACCATTAGTTATCCTGAAATTGCTTCCTTACTAATTAAAACTGCTCCCCCAACTCCGAAAATCCTCACAATCATCCCATAATGGATAAACTCGTTCCCTAGGGGGCGATATCTCTCCTGCTAAAGAACCCAGGTTCAGAGGAAGCCAATTAGTTCGCTTGCGTTTCAAAATATACGTAAAATCACCCACCAGCCAACAAAAACGTTATTGTCGCAAACCAGAGGCCAACGATTTTCCGCTAAAGTGTGCCAAACGCTGCGTAGTATCAGTCGGATTAACTGTAGCTTACTGGCTATAAATCGTCAATTTTCTAGATATTCAAGCTTTGTTTTGTGAAGTAGATAAACTGATTTGAATTGTGAAGCACAGAAGTCGGATTTTCACGAGGCGTGGAAGCAACAGACGCAAAAATTTTGGCGTGGTAATCCTAAGTTTATTTTTGCAGTTATTACTGCAAGCCGCTGTTTATGACATGCGAATCAGCATTTATCATCTTAACATAATAATTGGAGCAAGCAGAGCCAAATTGTCCAATTATTTCACTAATTTTTGTCATTTTGGTTCAACTTTTCTCATTATTAACATTGCTCAATGACACAAATTAACAGTTTATTCTAAAGCGGATGTAATAATCTTAAAATTGCATTCACGATTGAGAGAAGAAAATGAAGACCCACTTTTGATTGTTCCTGTAAAAAGTTGAGATCTTGGTATTAAAAGCATGGCCAATGCTAAACATTAACGCGATTGAAAAAATTCAAACTTCCTGCGTTTACAATGACAAACTAAAGTGGACTTCTTTGTAAATAATTTAAGCAAAGTATATCCGTACTTTTGGAATCAAAGCAATATCGTTCTTTCCTATGGCACGTTCAATGTATCTTCTCTCTCCATCACTGATAGACGGGTGTGCTGCGGGAGTCTCGTGTGAAGCAAAAATCCAAATCACAAACCACAGCATGCCACAGCATCCTGATAACAAAAAACAAATTTTATTTTGAAAAAAATTTTCGGGAGCGAGAGATCCAATCAAAAAGGTTTTCCAAAATCAGACATTCGGTTTCAGAGAGATGTAAACGCACTAATCTTTAAAAATAGGAAACCTACAAGTTTAGGGAAAAATTATACTCCTCTGGCTGTAAAATTATTGTCAGTCCTCTTCGCCGAATAGAAGTAAAGTATTTGTTTTTTGCATGCTTAGTATTGCTTGGCAACAAACAAATCGATCCATTTTTTTGTCGTGGTATTGAAGGCTGGTGATGCTACAAGGGCTGCTGACACAATAATTTTTCAACACTTGTCGTCAAAATTTTTTCAATTTTGACAACACTTGTTCGCAATTTGAAAAACGTGAGTCCGTCGCTAAAGTGGTACAGCTTTTGTTGCTTCAAGTAATTCATTATTTAGTTAGTTTGTGGTAGAGATGAATTATGCCATCAATAGCTTATTAGTGATTGTGAAGCAGTGATGTCACTAAAAGCGAAATCGCCTTGGGACGTATCACAAAATTTCACTTTCTATTTTTGAACAATGACAGATTTTAGTTTTTCACTCAAAGAAGTACGGTTGAGACCTTTCTTAAAGCAAGTCTAAGGATTATGACTCCGTAAAATAGTGCCCTTTAGGAGATCCCCTTTTCCCATAGCATAACGCTAACGCTGTATAGCGAATATGAATTTAAGTTGTTCTGCTTATCACAGCAAACCTAATGTTATCATGTACGAAGAATATAGGCATTCTGTAAGTAATACCATTACTCTCAGCTTACCAAACACGTAAAATATTGAAGGCCATCCAGCATATTCGACAAGCATACCTCCCAGTGGCATGCCAACAACAGCTCCTGCGTAACTTCCTACAAAATATCAACAACATTCGTTTCGCCAGCGTCGGCTCGGAGGTGAAGCAATTGATGTCCGCTTTGTAGTCAGTAGGTCTGGGCTCAATTCCTTGGTCGAATCCATACCAAAGACTCGAATATCGCATTTAATGCACAGATCTCCTGCTTGGCACCAAGCAAAACGAGTAATGAGGAAGAGAAAACACGAAAATGAGTTCACTGGTTCATGTTAAACAGAGTGCGACAGACCTTAATGGCCTGAGCGCGTAGCCACTGTTAACGTCACATCAACGACAACTTCGACTGCAACTTAAGCATGAAAATTCCCGCAACAATTTTGCTGTTGTAAGGAACATGAATCACACCAACCACAAAAAGAATAAAAAGTTAGTTAAAGTAGGGAAACCAATAAGGCTCTTGCCCACAAAAGTGTCAAATTAATTTGCAAGTTAAATAAACTCATCGAATAACATATTGCTTCACGCAAACAACATGGTGCAGTAAAAAAATCCATTTTTGAATAAAGACATTCCATAACTGGCTTTTGCTGGTAAATTGCTATTTAACAGTACCGGTTTACGTTTCTCTAACGTCATTTGAAGCTTATTAATATTTAGTGTATTTGCTTAATAAATTATTCAAAAGCGAAACTGTGTGACTAAATAGTTATTCCGTATGACCTACATAAAAAAGTCACTTTTTATGTATAAAAGGAATAAAGATTTATGAGAAAGAAATGGTTTTGGACTGGGGGTACAAAAAAGCTACTTATGGTTAACCTCAAGCTTTAGCTCTCGTTTAAGATAAAACAAATCAAAAGCTATAGCAAAATAGCAACTGATGAACAACCGGCGAAAATTCAGATATTGCTTTTAAAATGCTATAAAAGCCGCAACGTTGAATCATTTGCGAAATATAAAGTTATGACGTAAAAGCAACCACGCATTTAATGCATGAACGAACATTACTTTCACATCAAATCTACATTTACCTGAAAACGAAATTGTTGCCAAGCGACTGCGTTCCAGTGGCGGAGCCCACTTGCTCCAAATCCCATGACAAGATGGATATAAAATTCCCTGCATTTGCAAATGAAAGAAAATCTCGAACGGCACGAAAGGAGTAGATGAAAAACGTAACACAAAACGATTTTGTTTTCCGTTAGTCCTGATTTCTTTGAAACAACGTCGACAAAAATTTTGTTGTTATAACCATTTAGGACTTTCAACAATCAAAAGCCAGATGCATCTAGAACCTGGCCACAGCCATGAGTTCGGAAGGGGCCAAACTGAAGCAGTTTTGGTTTGACTTTGAGTTCTCACAAGTCCCTACTTCTGGGCGTACACTAAAGTTTAAGAACAAATTGAATTGATTAATTGCCTTTACTTTTAACGATTACAATTAGGTTAAAACTAGAAGAGTTAGGAGTTGGCTTAATTATAAAAGTTATGATAAATATTTCACTTTCAAGATAACTATTTGACTGGTTATGCTCGCAGGTCAACATTCCAAAAATTAGTAAAAACTTTGCTTTGTTTTAGAGAACTACATGAATGATCAATAGGGCCTTTCAAAAATTTATTTCTTCCTCCCCACTATCACAAAAATTCTCTACACAATAGTCAAGAAATACGTCATCTCCTTGAATTGAGGCTTGTTTTCTTACCTCTAGAAGCCCTTGAAGAACTCTCACAAAAATCAAAGCACTCCAGTGATAACGAGCAGCTGCTGGCAGGAATAAATTAAGGAAGCAAGTCGAAAATACTGCGATTCCAAACATTCTAGAAAAAACACGTCCATTCATTGTAGTTATGTAGTGTGTAAGCTGCTATTTGCTGCCTCACAAAGCAAGATTTGCATAGATTAAAAAGAACAAAAATTTTCTTAAATTTAGGTCAACTACTGAAGCTGTGTTTGAGAGTTATAGACAGGATTCAAGCCTTTCAAATTGCCCTTTGTTAAACTTAAATCTTTGGCACAGGTTGCGAAAACTCCCACTTTTGTGATTGCTTTCTACTTTTTCTCCCTTCAAATAACAACCTTAAAGTACAGGGTGTCCACAAAGTCTTTAGACAATTTTATAAATTCATTAAAAACTTTTTTAAAATACTGTCAAAATAATTCTTTTTGCATATTGATCAGTTTTTATTAAAGTTTTTTATAATATCACTTTTTTTTATTTCAGGGATGAATTAGCTTAATAAAATAATCGATTTCCAACCCTTGTTAAAAATGACTACTCCACAAGAAAAAGCACAATGTGTTTCTTGGTTTATCAAAACGAAACCTGATATTGAAGCATAAAGAAATTTTATAGCTAAATATGTAAAACGAGCCCCAGCACGTCAGTTGATTTGCAATTGGCATAAGCAGTTTGTGGGAACGGAAACGTTGCTACTACGAGTAAAATCGGGGAGTGGATGGCCAAAAACTTCTGAAAAAGACATCGAGCGTATTCGTCAGCATTTAGTCGTAGCTCAACAAAGTCCATCCGCTCTGCTCTTGTTCGGGCTACGTGAAAGATGTTGTGTACCGCACCAAAGTAAAAGACATAAGTGACCTAAAGGAAAGAATAACTGCCGCTGTGGAGACAACTGATGAAGAAATGTTAAGAAGGACGTGGGTTGAAATTTAATATTGTTTAGATGTTTTCCGTGCTACAAATGGGGCTCATATAGAAATTTATTAATGCTTTGAAAAAAAACTTAACTATTTACTTGATATTATATGATCATTTCAGAGATAGCGTTCATTAATGTTTTAAATAAAAACTTAACCATTTAATTGATATTATTTAAACATTTCAGACATTTCCAACGTCAGTTGTAATATCAATAAATTTTTTAAACTGTCTAAAGACTTTGTGGACACCCTGTACATTCATGTTTACCACCTTGTACTCAATAATAGCTTACCTGTTAGCAGGTAGCCGAGAGGCCAAATAACCTCCTGGTACTTGAGTTACAATGTAGCCACAATAGAAGGAAGCGTAGATGAAGCCTTGCTGTGTTGTGGTCCAATGAAGATTTGCTGGCTTGGGAATGAAACGGATTATTTTACAAGAATACTAAATTCATACGACAAGCTTAAGCAATCTTAACTGAAAATTGCAATCTTTTTGTCTGGGAAAGATGAGCGGCAGTTTACTTAACGTCTTATATTGCTGAATATTTTAAGCAGAGCAAGGAAAATATCCTTACTCCTAGCTCCTTTCAGATTATTATCGCAAAAAAACTATTTAATTACCACAAAGAAGCAAAATTTCGACTTCATAATTTTTCTTTAAAAAACTCATTCTCTTTAAAAAATAAGGTAGAAAACTTTCTTAGAAAAACCTAATTTTTCAAAATTGATTTTTGTTGTGCCTCTGGTCAAACCGATATTTGCCTCTAACCAAAGTAGGTTTGTGCCTAAATACTAACAGTACCTAATCAGGTTTTACCCTAGTTTTTGATGGAGGTAGTCTGAACATGTTACTAATTTTATCAACATTTCCCGACATAAAATTTCTAATAATATCCCAGCTTACAACAAATCTCTTTGTTCCGTTTTCCAAGTTTTCCGTGTAATTGTTCGCCATCTTCATCATCGCAACTCCTAAGTTGCATCTCATTCCAAAAGCGATGCAAAATCCGAGACCACTGAGAAAAGCAAGGACGTAGCGCTTCGGAAGCCATAAGCATAAACCATACCACATAAATTTGTTGTGCCTAAAAAATGATAAGAGCTCTACCAAGAACGTATTAGAATCAGTACTGAAGGTTTCATGAACCATTATTGATGCAAACTGTCCCTGCATTTGTGAAAGGGTTACCTTAATGCTTAAGAGCACCTTCATTGATATTTTGCTTTGGTGTTGGAACAATCATTGAAAAGCCTAGCATAAGAACCATATGAGGTGAAAATGGTTCAAAAATTCGTAACTTCCAGGACAGATTCACCTACTGCTTCAAGAAAGTTTTGAACCCCGTTACTTCAGGAAAGTTGAAAGATAAAAGCAAGGATCAGTTACAGCTTCCCAACGGAAGACGGTAAGTCAACTGCTGATATCCCTGGTTATGATGCAAGGTGGAACAGCCTACCACATCTAGTTCTACTGATGTTATTACACCTTGTTTTCACGTATCGACTGTGAAGGGGCGCCATGAAAATCATTTTGCTGATATAATTGTCTCTTTCAGACCTAGTATAAAAGCCGTTTCTTAAAATACCTCTTACTACTTCCAGTTCGGCCTTTCTTCTTCGAAAAAATATTTAATGGCAGTTTTGCTAGAAGATAACAAATACATGATCAAATATCTTCTGACCTTTCCGGAACATCTTTTGCATTTTTCCATCCTAACGAATTGGCATCGTAACTCATTCGTTGTCTTTGTACATCTTCGTTCTGGTATCCGCTTCCATTCGTTTGTGGATTCTCTGACGACATATCCGCGTCTGTGTCGTCACTGTTCAATGACGATTTATCATAAGCAGGTTTTCCAGTGTTTCCAAGTCTAAAAAACAAAATCATCGCGTCGTGCTGCGGTTTATTCCTTCGATAAAAATAGCGATGGTGCAAAATTACGCATAATTTTGTGGGGTATTGGGCTTTTAAATGTTGGGGATCAAGCAGTTAAATAGCACATTAGAATCAACGACGTAGAATTTAAAATCAAGACCTTTCCAAAAAATATTCAGATCAGGTATTATCCTAGTTTTGACCGACATTTTTTTAACACAAACTTGACGTCGTACGTATACGTCATGTGAACAAGACATCTATTCTTTTAGCAAGGGTTAGGGTTTAGGTTCCCGGAAAGTATAGGACTAGCAATACAATCCTAACTCCTTGCAGTCACATGACAACGACGATGAAAATACCTGCGATTCAGGTCATAGACGCCGCTGTTTAAACACGACGCTTTTGTTTTTTCTAAAAAAATGGCGGTCGAAAGTAGAAGAGTACCCAGATATCAGAGTGGGAGGGGACGGTAAAAAGGGAGTCACAAAGTTTTGAAAGACTTTTTCATTTTGAGAGTTGCCAAAAAAATGTTTTTTGATTAGGCATAACACACATCAAATGCAATCGCAACAGAATTGCTGTTACATTTACATAAAGAAGTCATTACTATCTATCGAATGTTTTAAAAGATTATCTGTTTAGGACAAGAAAGTACAGTCGTATTGTTTTAGTACTCTATCTGTTCTCTCGTTTTATTTGGACCTAGCAGTTTTAAGCGTTGAGTATGAATAATTTACGTGACTGTCAGCGAAAGGTTTTTCAACAAGTAGACTTAAAATTGTTTAAAATGTGATGAGAAAGTGTAAAAAAATACCACAACTTTTCTTTAAAAAAATGCAATGAGATTTTATCAATTTTCATGTTTTTAGAGGATCTTACCTAAGCTTTACAACAAAACAAAACAGCCTAACACAATCGCAAAAATCAAATCGTTAACTTAAAATAACGTGCCTCTCATTGAACACAATCTACACCTTCTAACACCAAGTAGCGACCGCGAAAACGAAGTGAAACTTGTTTCTCTCTTTACTGTTCAACATGGTCAATTTTCAAACCAAGGTCAAAATCCGCAAAAAGCACTTAATGAGATAAAGGAAACCTATTGACATCTCTGGCCTGGTTCATTCATGCGTATGAGCTCATGGTATTTGCTAGACTTTAGTCAGACGGAGTCACTGAAAACAGTAGGCAGTTTGGCCCCACTGCATGTGTGGCGAGCAAAAATGGAGGAACCCAGTAATGTGCCTTTTCCAAGAACACAGCAAGCTCACTTATTGTTTTTCCTCCACGCTATATGATTCGTGTTAGAGCATCAAACAAGGAAGCTGTAAATACGGCTTTTATTTGTAAATCGGTCTAGGTTTAGTCTAGCAATCTACTGCACTTTAGGTGGGGGCTCTAACCCAGTGGTCCATAAAGTTTTTAAGCCTCACTTTTGCTAATTTAGATTTGCGTGCATCTGCATAGTAAATACCCCTACTTCACAAGAACTGCGGGCTAATAGGCTAGATCTCTTCTTGTGGAATAAAAACAGAGGTCTTAATTCGTCTATTCGATTTTTTGATTAGTTTTTGATTTTAGCCCCTGATAATGTTAAGGCAAACTTCAAGAACCCTTGCTCTAGCCTCTACGTCATCAAACAGTTTTTGGTTCCCCTTGTAAATGTAAAAACTATTAAAAAAAGAAAATTTTTTTTATTACTCTTCACGACTAACAGCTTTGTAAAAGACAACCTGTACAGCAATATATTTATATTATATTGCAGTTTCTTAAAGTTTAGAATGCATTGTTTTCTTAATTCCAATAGATTTGTAGGTTGATATTATGTTATAAGCTGGAAAATCATTGCAACATGACTTTCTAGCCACACAGCTGCATACTCCGTGGTGAGACAAAATTCAAGACTAACTGATCGTCAAAAACACCCAAATGGAGTTGGCCTGTGAAACCATTCCAAATAGGAAAAATGCTAAAGTTCTGATTAACAAAGCCCTAAAAAAAACAACGAAACTGATAAATTTTTTCACCTCAAGATTTCCTTAAAAAAGTAAATAAAAATGAAAGAAGATGAAAACAAACTGAGGAACTAAGAGGAGGAACCAGCTAATTTGCAACTTTATCAGTCAAGATTATACACAACAAAGTGTTGCAGCTAGAATGATAAGTTTACCAAAATTAGAATTGATTAGTTCAAATTCTGTTTCACCGCCATTATTTATTTTTGAAACAAGTTGGATTTCACTTCTCTTCACTTTGGCAAAATGTCACTGACGATTTGTAATGAAATATTAATGAAGTTTAAACTAAGTCAAACAAAGAAAAATACTTTTAAAATAGGATGATATGAAGACCTTAATTTTCAAAATCACTCTTGCGAAAAAATTATGCAGGTACATGACTTACCAGGGTATATTTAGAAATACAGATATTATAAATGTAATAAGCCACTTTCAAAAAGAAACAAATGTAGACACTCTTGATTTAGCAAGGTATTTTGGGGATAAACGGGAAGCTATGGTCTTCAAAAATATCAAAACTATAATAATGGGATTTATGTTTCCCTATCTCGTTTCTAATGGAGTGAAGCTGCTACGACTGCAAAACAGCTCTTGGAGTCTACATTCCATGCAGCGCATTCATGAGGCCTTTCGGTAGTAAAGGTAAGCAAACCGTTGCCTTTTTGTTTGAAAAACAACACTTGTCAACCTGTATCTGTCTCAAAGCTAAAGAAAATCCAAACCTTAACCGGTTCACAGCCCATTTATCAAGTATCGGTTACTGTGCAGCTGGTTGAGATAACAGTAGTCAACAAGAACATCTATCGCAGTAATTTTTCTTGACGACATTTTTTAGAGAACACTGTAATATAAAGTCAGGTAGTAAATTTGCCAAGCCCCAGGTTTCTATTTAGTTGGAATGCCAAAACAGTTGAGAAACACAGGTCTGAACCAACTTCTTTTATCATGAAGGGAACTAGTTGTGTATTCAATTCAGGACTACTTGTTAACCAGCAGTAATAGCTTAACTTGAAAACTTACACCAGGCAAATCCAAAAGACCAAAAAGAAACCTTCGTGTGTAATGCACAGTTGCACATTACCGCGTTAGAAGAAAAAGAGACCCGAACCATAACGTAAAAAATTCTAACTACTGTGACATTGGCAATTTTAAGGAACTTAGGCCGCTTTCGCAAATTGCGGTTTTTGCAGCCAGGAATAAAACTTCTTACCGATGTTTAAAGCAAGTTTTTGAAACGAGGTTTCGCTGTTTGGTACTTAGGGTAAGCAGCGCGACGCTCTCTTGTTGTTGTTATTGCTGTTGTGATTACCCCTCCTCTTCCTCGGGATGGAGGTACGGCACGAACAGCAATTCAGGTTCATGCCGTCAACCTAAATGAAATTAGGCTAGGGGAAAGATGGTAGCGCATTTTGAACCGGTCGTGAATGACTGGTAGCACCACCACCAACAAGAGGGACTGCCACTGGTGGGTTCCAAGAGTCGCCTTTTACGAGATGCTGGGTTCGCAACTTCACAATTGTAACCCGGTGAAGTACGGGCAGGCCATCTGTCTGCCACATAAAGATGGAGGCATCCCGTTAAGTGTCTTGCCCAAGGACACAACAAGCAAGCTTTTCGGCTTGTTCTCACACTATCCCTTTTTTATGCTGAGTGCCAAGTAGGGAAGCTGTGAATACCATTTTTTAAAGCCTTTTGATATGACTCGACTTAGGGAATGAACCCCAGGTCTACCGACTGCGAAGCGGACGCTCTAACCGCTACACCAAAGCTCTCTTCGTATTTACTGTCAAGCAGTGAAACCTGGTCTCAATACCCGTTCTAAATATCTGCAAGAAGTTTTATTCCTGGCAGCGCAAACCACTATGTGCGAACGCATTCATGGTAACATGGTCGCTACCGGATCGAAGTTTAGAAGGGAAAGCAAATTCTAAAACTCGTAACAACTCTATAACTTCTTCGACATATATCCTGGTAGTCTAGTACCATTAATAGTTTTCCTACCAACAAGGTCGCAATTAGGATGGAAAGTGAAACCTAAAGGTCCTAAGAGCCTAAAGAAAAAATAGAACCTAAAGAACCTAAAAGCCTTTGCAGTCCTCCCTGTTATCGCACACTTTTTATTAGTACTTAATATTTCGTTTTTTATTGGCTCTGTTTATAACTAAATCAACTTACTTAATTGAATGGTTGATTGAGAGGGTTTTTAATATTTTTATTTGGTTCAAATCTGCCCCAAGTTTTTAAATCGTGCTTTGACAACTACCAAAATCAGTTTTGTTTTTCTTTTATTTCCTTTGCCAGTTAAGCTATTATTTTACCTGTTTTTAATATGGCGGGCTGAATTTTGTGCCCACTGGTTGAAATCATGAAGAGAAACCAGAATCCGTTCTTTCAAGTTCATATCAGTTGCCATTGTAAGTTATTGATTGGCCTGTTCTGACATCAACTCAAATTAGCTCATTTAAAAAGATTCGCTGCCTTCCCTTAAGCTCTTTATTTTTGATTGATTAGATTTTTCCTGCAGATTTACCAAACAAACCATCTGTTCGACGAGGTCTTGCTGGTCAAAAATCCTAATCATATGCAAACGGATGATAAGTGAATCACATGTTGGCTTCAAACCATGTACAAAGTTGTTCTGGGTGATGAAAGTACTTTGTTATAGACAAAACGGTTTGGGATTGCTTTGCAGGGGGGGGGGGGAGAGTAGGGATTTTAGAGAAAGAAAGGGAGGAGTAGTAAAGAAAGTGTTTTAGAAAGGGGTTGAAATTGTGAGGCTTCCGTTGGCATATGCACAATCGAGCCTTTTCAAAATCAGAAATTTTTGCCTGTCCGTCACTATCTTTGATTCTCTGACAGACAATGAGATAAAAATGAAAAAAACGTTGTCATTACCGGCATGGTACATGAAATTACTTATCTGCACTTACAATTGGCATCGCATGATTTTAAATAGTGTAATAAAACACATTATCACAAATGAAAAATAATTGCGTCCGTGCCTATGTGGTAGGCTATTCTTTGCTAATTGGTAAAAATAAACAGAGTTGAACGTTTAATTGCAGTTTGAGTTAGCCTTCCAACCTGGTGAAAACCTTTACAGTTAAACGTAGAATTCGCGATTTGATGTGAGTGACCGGTAGCAAAACCACTTTGGCCTATTTTAAAGCCAAGTACTGACAAAATTCATTTTTGTAATTATCCGGAAACACGAATAGGGCAAAAAATCCATTTTTAGCGGTTCATTTGGTATTTTTTTTCCGAAAAGCAAAAACAAATTTCTATCGCTGCTGCACTTTCTACAACTCTACGATTTTTATTTGATATTAAAATAGTTTTGAAATAAACAACCTCTAGAACTGAGTTTCGAAAAGCTCAGACTAACTGAGAGAGTGAAAAAAACGTTTTTATGCGCACGACGTCATAAAACAACGACAAAATTGCGTAAGAGTCGTTTGAACACACAAGGCGATAAAGAGAACAGGTCATAAAATATTTATTGAAACCTGTTGTAGGAGCGCTTTGCGACTTAGTTAAAGGGCTGCTACTGTTTCAGCTTGAAATTAAATGAATTGACGATTTTCAAGACGTCAAAATTGGAGCCGCTTTTCTAATAAAATCTTTTTTAAATTACAATTTTCGCTTAATTATTAAAAGCAAATTAAGCAACCTAGGGACCTAATTAAATAGATTAAAACCAAAGTTCTAAATAATACTGAAGCAACAGTTTCCAAAAAATAATAAAGTTTAATGTATTTTCAGACTTAACTTTGTTGATGAAACGAAAGTGAATAACCGCCAGGCAAATCGTCCCGTTGTCAATCAGCAAAAAAGATAGGCCATAGGCCTACAGCACAGTTATATGCGCTCTTACATATGGGCGTTTGGGGGGAGTACTCAGTTTACCTAACATTAGAAAACTAAATTATAGAGAACTACGCACAAAGTTGGTAGTTACTGGGGAAAACAGATAATCTTGGGAGAGGATATATTTTCTGCTGAATAACTTTTAGACAGAAATGGTAGTCGGCAGCGAACCAAATAACTTTGTCGCTGACTGACATTTGAATGTTAAGTTAATGCAGAATAATTTTGTATCTGGTTCTGCAAGGGTGGCATATCGTTATGTTATCAATTTTAAAGGATGGGATGCAAATATCGACATTGGAGTATAGAAATGCTTTTTGCGAATCGTTGATCCAAAAATTTTGAGTTTATCTGTCCAAAACAAGTGGTGTCATAAGTGTTTACCAAATCTGGTAAATACGGTTTAATCATTTATGCGTACGAGCTCATGGTTTATTTAAATGTTTTAGTAATACCGGCGCGATGGCGTAGTGGTTAGAGCGTCCACTTCGCAGTCGGTAGACCTGAGGTTCATTCCCCAAGTCCAGTCATACCAAAAGACTTAAAAAACTGGTTTTCACAGTTTTCCTGCTTGGCGCTTAGCACATAGGGATAGTGTGAAAACAAGCCGGTAAACTTGCTTGTGTCTTTGGGCAAGGCACTTAACTGGATGCCTCTATCTTCATGTGGCACACAGGTGGCGGGGCCAAGCAGTCTACCCGTCGTGGTGGCCCAGTCTGACGAAAGACATGCAAACCGAGTATGAGCTCATGCGCATGATTGATTGACTGATGTTTCAGTATGGCTAAGCCATCTCTGCGGTAGGGTGCTTGGCCCACTATTAGCCTTATAAAAATGAAGAGCACCTCGTTTTGTTTCTTTTCCAAGATCGTAAAAACCACACTATTCCTTTCCAGCTGAGCGCAGACCAAAGAAGCGGGGAATACTTTGGTCGGATGCGACAACGGAATTGAACCGAGGATTGAAAACTATGAAACGGACGCTTTAACCACTCCACCATGGCGCAAATGTAATTGCATTGAACTAATTTTATTAATAACTAATGAACAAGCATTTAATTTTGGAATTGCACTTTCAAAATGACAAACCGAAAAAGTTCCAGCTGACAACACTTTATCAAATAATGAGACGAGGTTTTGATTCAGGAAAGGAACAGCAACATAAGCTTGTTATATAAACTTTGCAAAAATTAATCTTGAGCAAAAGCGTTACCTGGGATGGCTTCGAAAGGTGAAACCCCAAAATTTGAAAAGATGCAAAATGTTTTCTGACATGTTTACCTAACAGTAGCCTTCCAGTCATAATTTTTGCTCAACACTTAATGCTTTTCAAGACTTCTAGTTTTAAATGCAAAGGAATGAGAATATCTTCAATTAGAAGGCATGTTTACGTAAATATGTTTACTAAGACATGTTTGCATGCTCTTTTTTTTTGGTCCGGAGCCTTTAATAAACAATGTGCTTGAAATATTAAGTGTAGGAGCAACAGTGGGCCTATAAAAGTTATTATACAGAAAGAAGCCATGTTAGGAGGTAGAAACTACGAAATATCATCTTTCCTAAATTTTATGTTTTTTGACATCTCGTGAGCGATACTTTACCCTCATTATCTTGCCGCTTTTTTAAGTTTCACTAAAGCACAACAATGGATGAGGCGCACTTAAAGAGAGAAATTCTCGTTAAAAAATAGCTTTCATGTATTATCTATTGTCAGATTATGATCTCTTCTCTAAAAATATGTCCGCTAGAGCGCACTTCCTAGCAGAGTGTCACTCGGAGCTGATCTTAGCTCCCTCAGTGACTCTGCAACCCTTCCTTCAAAACTAATTCTCAAATATCGTTAAAATACTGTATCTTGGTCTTTATATTTGCCGTGCTTTCAAAAAACATCTTTCAGTTGCTAAATGTTTGGAGCATTAATCTGCGAGGGATTAACTTATAACCTTTTGAAGCTCTTTAGGTTTTACATGAGTAATTATTGGCTCAGTGTCGTCACGTGATGTAGCATACAGGCTATGTCGACAAGGTCAAGAGAGATTGAAATTAGGTTTGCCTGTTCGCATGATATTGATCTAGTCTTGCGAAACCATATTGGAGCAATTTAGTGTTCTTTCTTTGTAAACTATCTCCATAAGTTATGCCAGAATCCAAAACTACGTCATATGATGAATTTATATTAAAGAAAATTCCCGCAGGAGTCAACGTATAGCTATCGATTTTGTAAATCATCAGAAATAATTGCGTCACTTTAGTTAATAAATTTTACTCAAAGATCTTTTAAAAGCAAAGACATAAATTGCTTTTCCAATTTCATTGACTTAATGCACCAGCAGTCAGTGATGTTTCTCAAACCAGTGGAGAACAATATGTACACAATCAATGACCAAGGAAGCTGTTTTAAGTAGATAAACTCTCAAGAGGAGGAGCTGCCTCCTGCAGAAGTTTTTTCTTTCTACAAGAAGAAGAGGAGACACTTTAGTGCAAAAAAAGAATCCAAGCGTAAAGCTGTTCTTCTAATCTTTATACGAAGAAATTGTTTCTTACGCACTTAAATATAAACTAGTATATTGCACACTTGCCCTTAACCCAAGAAGCATTTTGGCTTGTAAACTTGACCAAGAGAGATTCGATCATTCTTAGCCTTACCAATGGCACTATAGAGTAAGTCAATGCTATCTGTTCGGGTTTATATTCGATAGGGCAAATAAATTTCTCTCATCCTCTCCCTCTCGAGCGTCTGTGGCAGAGGTATAGTGCTAAAAAAGAAGTGCAGGAATACACAAGTTTTCAGATGAGAGCCATGAGGGAAAGCATCTCAAAAAGTATCCATTTTTCTCATAACTTCAGATTACAACGTGACAACAATAATGGCACAATCGTGTTATTAGATTGCTACGCAAGAGACAACTTGCAATTCAATCATTTCTACTATGTGAGGAGCTGCACATAGGAATTCAGAGTAGAAATATACATCTTCGAGTCAAGTTAGTGCAAATTAGTGTAGGAATGCCGTCCAGTATGAAAAAAAGTGTGGTATCGCCGTTCCCACATCATTACACCCCTAGTTATATAGATTGGTTTTGAAGTTGGCAAATGTCTTTCAAGGAAAGACAACAAGTATAAGTAATTTGTGAGTATATTCAATTTTTAACATGCTGTAGCCAACTGATGAAAGCGTGGCGCTACAGAATTTTGTCATTCATCTTTAGTTATCACTTTAACGGCCCTACTTTTGCAAATAAATCGTTTTATAGGTAGATTTATAAGTTAAAAGCCATATTTTCTTCTCGAACTTGGCTCATATTAAATACAAGAGTAAGAGACCTAGCAAAATTATTGTAACGGGAAGTTAAGGCAGATGTAGTTTTGATTAGTTTGCAACACAAACAGATCTGAAAAGTTTTAACCTACAGGGTCCGCCACCCAAGTGTAGACTTAATTTTACAATTATTTTAAACTTATTTATAAATTCCCTATTGTTCTAATTATACTTAATATTTAGTATTAAGTATCTAGTATTTATACTAAGTATAAAATATTTAATAAATTTGTTATAATTTTGGTGAAAAACCACAATGAACAGTGCTATTGAGAAACTCTATCAAGATGGTAAAACTGCACCTGAGATTTTCAAGATTCTGAAGGGATGTGTGAGTCGCTCTGGTGTTTTCAAAACAATCAAACGACTTAAAGAGACAGGTAGCGCACAACCAAGAGTAAGGAGTACTCCAAAAAGTCCCATAAGGACCGAAAAACTCATAAAGAAAATCAGAGAAAAACTGCGAAGAAACCCAGCCCGGAGTGCCACGAAACTTGCTTGGGAAGCCCATGTGAGCCCCGTGCAACCTGTGCTCAAGTTATTCAACGTCTCCGTCGTGTAATCCGGGAAAAGGGTGGATATATAGAATAATCTGTAATACATATAGGAGATTATACATTTTTCTTTGCTTTCTGTAAAATTTCATTATATTTTTCATTTTTGTTTTTGAATAAAATGAAAGTTTAATAGTCTACACTTGAGTGGCGGACCCTGTATTTTGTAAGCAATTGTGGTACGTGAAAAAGTTGGTAGCCTAAGGTGAGTCTTAAGCATTTAGCATTAACTTACTTTTTTCTCAAAATGGTAGAAGATGATTGAACTCATTTATGCTAAAAATATTCCCACAATTATTTCTCGCTTGTTTACTCTGCCGACTTGCGTGGCAGCGTCATTGAGCATGGAATAATTGAACTGACATGCTTCGCAGTTTTCCAAGTTTCAGCATTTTGCTTGAATTGCTCGGTAGCTTATTACTTTCTTTAAATTTAGGCGTACTGCTTGGCAGGATTCACCAATCAGAGGAAATTGTCATGAAGTATCTTTTAAATGGCACAGCAATTGAGTCATCGTACTCTGTTCTTGCGTACAATGCTCCCAGGTCATGCTGTTTTGTTTAGGAGTAGCAGTCATTGTTCTGGGTCTTCCAGAACCCAATTTCTCTGTTTGCTGGTCTTTAATTTTTCTGGTTCATTACGATGGTAGATTGCTCTGAGCCATTAATTTTCTGCCTCATAAAGATGGAGGGTGTACAGTTTAGCGCCTTACTCAAGACACCAAAAGTGAAATCGTCGGATTTTTCTCCGCACCATCTCTTTTGCTCGGAGCGTGAAGCAGAAAGCTGTTGGTACCGCTTTCACGTCTTGGTACGATGATCAAAAAAGAAATTTCACTCATTCAAGAGAAAATAGGTGGCTTTGACTGAATCCAGGCCGACCGACTGCAAAACAAACCCTCTAACCATCACACCATATCGCCGGTTACAGTCATTGTGACTTCTGAACGCATGACCTTAAGACCAAAGTCGCAATAAAATTAACGCCAGCAGCAACACTTTATATTACACCCACACGTTGCCAACGAAGCCTTTAACATCACACCGTTGCATGAATAACAATCAGTAGTAGTCGGTCAAAAGAAATCTTGCCGCACTGTGACGCAAGATCAACGGCCAGTTTCCCACTGATCCACATAGAACGGCTTGTTTTGCTTCAGTAATGGATGTTGTGGCTCTTGTATTGGCTTCCCGCTAATGACAGCATGCTTTGCTGAATCTCGCTATTATTTAGAAGTTGGCTCATTTGCAACAAATTGTCTCTCTTTTTAAACCAGTTGAGTTCGTAATCTTTTGATTAATTCAAACATTCTTTAATGGTCTTTCCCAAGCCTCATTTTTGATACCTGGGAAAGACGCACTAAAATGGCCATGCAATATGTTTATATTTCTATTGTTGTGTTAGCAAAAGCTTGGGCATGCTGCTATATTGCTTCTCTATCAACAGAATGCTTCGTGCCCTGGTCCCACCCTCCAAAAAAGATGCTTTTACTGGGTGTCGCTTGTCACCTTTATTTTTAGCGTTAAAATGGCGATATACTGCTGAGCAATGTGGTTAAATGTATCGGCACAAATGGCGTACCTAATTAAGAAACACATTTTTTTGGGGGGGAAAGGCGGAGCATCGAGTAAGCTTAATGTCAAACGATCTTATAATACAATAATTTAATCTTGTTCAGAACAGAGAGGGCACAAGATTTTGCTTGCTTTAATCTCCAAAGCAACATTACGATCTTTTTTTGGATTAAATTTTTGAAAAGGCTATTTGCCCGTTTTGATATCCAAAGAAACATGCAAACGTTTTTCGGACGATCAACTTTTAAAGCCACGATTTTTGTCTCTAAAAGAATCCTTTTTTTGCTTTTCTCACACCGCTTAGAAGGCATCGCCCCCTCTTAGAGATACCAGTGGTTGGTACACACTTATTTTAGCACGCCTTGTAGGTGGTAAGCCTGTCTATACAGGGTGTTTCAAAATTATGTTAACACTTGTATGTTGCAGATATATTTTTAGGGAGATAGATTACATGTCATTAATCTTCGGTTTCCATTGGCCGACAGACTATCTGTGGAGCAGAGGGGGGAATTGCAAGCATGGTGGAAATTTTTCACTTACCAACAATAGTGCTTCGAGAGTTTACTACACAATTTACAGATCGCGATCCTACAAGTTGTTTGACAATTTGTCGCATTCATGCCAAGTTTGTATCGACAGGACCGGTTGCAGACAGACCTAATATTTCCCAAAAAATGAGTATCAAGGTAATAAACTGTGCTGGTGGTGGTGCATGGTGAACCGGTTGAAACCGTTTAATAGGTTGTTTGCAGACTTTACATCCATTTTTTGAATTAACGATTTATCCCATACAGGTGTTAACATAATTTAACGCTTTCTCCCATATAAATTTTAACATAATTTTGAAACACTTTGTATTTTCGACGATTCAAAACGGCTGTCGCTTTTTCCTAGCTCGATCATTACGTCCTGCTCGCTCAATAGATGTTTTAGCATTATCTTTTCGAGTCGTTATGAGTTTCAAACCTAGTTTCTCTTGTTTATAGCTAATCTTTGTCTGGCCAGCTCATTAGCCGCGTCGTTCCCCCGGAGAAACGAGTGTCCGGGGACCCATTGTAGGCTGATAGAACAGAAGGAGAGAAAAGACAGTTCCTGCCAGATCTGCCACAGAGTTTGAGATAAGAGGAAAGATGGAGGAGAGGACAGAACGAGAGTCAGATAGAAGGAGAAGAGAAATGGCAGACTTGTTGGTGCTGCCGAGACCAGCAGAGCTGGCAGAATGGCGCATGCTTCAGCGGAAAAACTTAAACATACTGGACCTACTGATAAGGAAAGAGTGGTCTCAGTGCCACAGAGAGAGTAGTTGGCAAGTACGCCAGAGCCGCCCTTGAAAAAAGGAAAAGAACCGTCTGTTCAGAGTACCAGATTGTGAGGGGGGGAGAGAGTCAAGGTGGGCGAGAGCCGCACCTTGATAAGAGAGAGGAGGATTAGAGCGAAAGGATGGAGAGGAAAGGGTGGACTCCACGGTGAACGAAGGCAGATTCCAAGGAGGACAAGCAAGAAGAGCCTCCCTAGAACAAGTAGAAGGAAGTATCAGCGGGTGAGTGGACGCGAAAGCTCTCCAGGACGATCTGCAGAGTCTTGGTTTCACTCCTAGTCTGGCCAAATTTGAAATAGGAAAGGAAATTGGGAAACGAAGAGCCCGCTCATAAAATGAAACTGTGAAATGAGTCAGGGTGACTCGTAGGGGAAGTAAAGAAGCCTCGGAGAGAAGAAGAGGGATGGTAGAGAACGAGAGGCAGCCGGTGATGGTGCGACTGGCCGCTTGGTGGAGGCGTTCCAATTTGGTAATATTGGTAACGCTTAAGAAAGGAAACCATGCGGGTGAAGCGTAAGTCAGAAGGGACCGAAGAAAAGCTTTATACAGAACAGAGAGGGACTCCTTAGAGGGGCCCCATGAGTAAGCAGAGATACAGCGTATGGCCTTGAGACGTGGGAAGAATTTGGCCTTCAGCGAAGATACATGTTTAGAAAAGGAAAGAGTGCGGTCGAAAGTGACCCCAAGAAAAGTTGGAGAGGGATTGAAACGGAGGCGGGAGCCGAGTAAGAAGAGGTTGGGCTGGAGGTGAGCTTGGAGGGATCCACTGAGAAGAAGGTGGCCTCACATTTGCTCGGATTGAGAGGAAGGCACCAGTATTTAGACCAGCGCTCCAATTGAAACAGAGATCCTTGTGAGACCTCCACTGCAGTGGGGACCGAGGAGAAGGAGAACCAAATGGTTAGATCGTCAGCGTAAAAAAGACAGCTGACGGAAGAAGGCAGAGAGGCCGGAAGATTATTGATGAAGAGAGAGAAAAGTACAGGGCCAAGAGCGGATCCTTGTGGAACACCTCGACGGACTCGAAAGGAGCGACTTTTGTGATTTTGATAAACCACAGAAGCGCGCCTGCCAAAAAGGAAAAATTGAGTCCAACGAGCAAAGCAAGGAGGGAGGCCAGCAGGAAATAAGTTTGTGGAAAAGGGCAGGATGCCAGACAGAGTGAAAAGCTTTAAAGAAATCGATAGTAGACAGGATCGTCCGAGAGCCCGGCCTGGGTTTGTTAAACCCATCCGAAATGGACTGAGAAAGGAGCAGAATTTGATTGAGTGTAGACCGTCCAGGGAGGAAACCGTCCTGGCGGGGAGAAAGAAGAGTAGACGGGATAGAATGATGCATTCAAAAAGCTTTGAGATGCAGGAGGTGAGAGAGATAGGCCGGAAGGAAGAAGGAGAGTCGAGAGGCTTTCCCATCTTGTGTATGGGAATAATAGAAGATGTCTTCCAGATCGAAGGAAAGGAATGCAAAGTTTAGGAGATATTGAAGATGTGAAGAAGAAAATCCATGCCAAAGCGAGGGAGAAGCATAGGATAGGCAACTTTGTCTGGGCCAGTAGCAGTGGAGGGGTTGGAGGCAGCCGCAAGAAATTCAACGGGAAAGAAAGAAGAGCAAAAGGACGAGTGAGACTCCACAGGGTTCGTGGCTCGGCGGAGAAACGGAAAAGTGGGATGTCAGGAAAACGGCATAGACCGAAGCCGATTCCCTGGGAGAAGAACAGTTGGAGAAGTTAGGAGAGGAGGAAGATGAGTCAGCGATAGAGAGATGGTACAGATTTAGGGTCAGACCTAGGTGAAAAAGAAGAGCAAGTCGTCTGCCATGCCTCAGCCTTGGCCTTGATAATGACTGACGAGGCGCGTCAAGAAGCGGAGATGAAAGCCTGGCGATTTTCATCACTTCTGTGAGCGGCAGCGAAAGCCTTGCGTGTTTCACTAACCGCTTCTTCCACCTCAGCAGACCACCAGGCTTTAGGATGGGGTTTCATGCGGCCAAAAGGAATGGAAGGTTTGAAAACGAGGGTGGGGCAGTAGTGCAGCATTAGCAGAGGGGAGGCCAGATTGTACAGTGGAGGTATATATGTCGGAGGAGTCCGAGGAGGGAGTCACAGTGTTATGGCAGGGGGAAGCTCCAAAAGTAAGAGCAGCCAAGAGCTCTGAATTTGGAGAGGGAAAGCTGTGAGCATCTTAGATGGACCCATTTGGAGCAGGTGCTGCATTGCACTGACTTGCCCCACCAGGTCACATTTCTAACGCACACTGAGCAGGGAAAGACGGGGACAGGTTTGGGATGAACGTTACCACTCATCAGCAGAAGAATAAGGGGACGAAGAAGGTCAGGAGAAAAGAAAAAAGAGAAAACAAGCGACCGATTTTAAAAAGCTGTGTTCTGCATTACTGTGGTCGTTCAGGGGGCAGCATAACAAAAAAATGAAAAGAAGTGTTCAAGGTAACTGGGACTCTCAGGAAGGCCAACAGTCATTTCGACCCAACCCAAACGTGGTTGGGGACCGCACCACCACGTTGAAGCGGCTGTTGATGTCGTTGTTACATCAGGCCTAACTGTCAGCAGCTGTCGCACAACAGTCCGCGTGTTCAATGGCTATGCCGTTCTTATATTAGGCCTAACTGTCGGCAGCTGTCGCACAACAGTCGGCGTGTTCCATGGTTATGTCGTTGTTATATCAGGCCTAACTGTCGGCAGCTGTCGTACAACAGTCGGAGTCTTCCATGGCTATGACATTGCTACATTAGGCCTAACTGTCGGCATCTGTCGCACAACAGTCCGCGTGTTCAATGGTTATGTCGTTGTTACACTAGGCCTAACTGTCGGCAGCTATGTACAACAGTCGGTATGATCAACGGTTATGTCGTTGTTACATTAGGCCTAACTGTTGGCAGTTGTCGTACAACAGTCGGCATGTTCCATGGTTATGTCGTCGTTATATTAGGCCTAACTATCGGCAGTTGTCGTACAACAGTCGGCATGTTCAATGGTTATGTCGTTGTTACATAAGGCCTAACTGTCGGCAGCTATGCACAACATTCGGCATGTTCAATGGTTTTGTCGTTGTTACATTAGGCCTAACTGTCGGCAGTTGTCGTACAACAGTCGGCATGTTCCATGGTTATGTTGTTGTTATATTAGGTCTAACTGTTGGCAGCTGTGCACAACAGTCGGCATGTTCCATGGTTATGTCGTTGTTAAATTAAGCCAAACTATCGGCAGCTGTCGCACAACACTCGGCATGTTCAATGGTTATGTCGTTGTTACATCAAGCCTAACTGTCGGCAGCTATGCACAACAGTCGGCATGTTCTATGGTTATGTCGTTGTTACATTAGGCCTAACTGTCGGCAGTTGTCGTACAACAGTCGGCATGTTCAATGGTTATGTCGTTGTTATATTAGGCCTAACTGTTGGCAGCTATGCACAACAGTCCGCGTGTTCAATGGTTACTTCGTTGTTATATTAGGCCTAACTGTCGGCAGCTGTCGCACAACACTCGGCATGTTCAATGGTTATGTCATTGTTACATTAGGCCTAACTGTCGGCAGTTGTCGCACAACAGTCGGTATGTTCAATGGTTATGTCGTTGTTACATTAGACCTAACTGTCGGCAGTTGTCGCACAACAGTCCGCGTGTCAAATGATTATGTCGTTGTTACATTAGACCTAACTGTCGCACAACACTCGGCATGTTCAATGGTTATATCTTTGTTATATTAGGCCTAACTGTCGGCAGCTGTCGCACAACAGTCCGCGTGTCTAATGATTATGTCGTTGATATATTTGGCCTAACTGTCGGCAGTTGTCGCACAACAGTCGGCATGTTCAATGGTTATGTCGTTGTTACATTAGACCTAACTGTCGGCAGTTGTCGTACAACAGTCGGCATGTTCAATGGTTATATCGTTGTTATATTAGGCCTAACTGTCGGCAGCTGTCGTACAAAAGTCCGTGTGTTCCATGGTTATGTCGTTGTTACCTTAGGCCTAACTGTCGGCAGCTGACGCACAACAGTCGGCATGTTCAATGGTTATGTCGTTGTTACATCAGGCCTAACTGTCGGCAGCTGTCGCACAACAGTCGGCATGTTCAATGGTTATATCTTTGTTACATTAGGCCTAACTGTCGGCAGCAGTCGCACAACAGTCGGCGTGTTCAATGGTTATGTCGTTGTTACACTAGGCCTAACTGTCGGCAGCTGTCGTACAACAGTCGGCATGTTCAATGGTTATGTCGTTGTTACATTAGGCCTAACTGTTGGCAGCTGTCGCACAACAGTCGGCATGTTCAATGGTTATGTCGTTGTTATACTAAGCCTAACTGTCGGCGGCTGTCGCACAACAGTCGGCATGTTCCATGGTTGTGTTGCTGTTACATGATGCCAATTAGAAAAGACGCTAGCAATACAATTTGGCCTGTCTGAGTGCACCTCTTAATTTAGCAATGCGATATATGGGCAACTTCGCATAAATACGCACACAAGTTGTTCTATGAAATTATAGTGGCAAAAATATGCAGCACTTAGTAACTACAACAGCACCAGACGTGTGCACCTCACTTCATCAACGATTAAAAATTGTAACGACAGCTAATGGATAAAAAAGCTTTGCATTATGAAGCACTAAAACAAGACGATGCGATACAAAAAAGTTAAATCACTTAAAAAATAAGGCATCAGTGACATTAGTCGTCCTTATTGGGATCTAAAATCTAATTCTAGTTAAAACTGATTTGGAACACGGATTTGGATAGCACGACACACAACTCCATGGTTCAATCACCATACAGGAACAAATAATTAACAACAAATATATTTGGCAATCAGATATCTTTCATCACTATTTAATGCGTACATAAAACTTCAAAAATTATTAAGGTCGATTGCACAAAAAACGGACCAAAATCAAACAGTGATCTTAAGCATAACACCTTTGCAAAGTATTTACACCAACAAAAAATTAATATTCGCTTTATAAGCAAGAAAGAGCAACAAGAAAAGCGAGGGTCTCGACAATCTGATCAGATAGAGTATAAAAAGGCTTGCAGGACCGAGATTTACACTTGCCGTACGTCCCTACTTTACCTGGACAGTACAATTTTCGGGGTACGTTACAGCCAGTTCATCAAAATGTGACCAAATTGTTCAACCTAGGGCTATTTTCATAATTTCCGAGAACCTTTTTTCGTTTTCGAAAAACATTAAAATCGGGTCTCTTATTGCATTCTCAGTCTACCACTGAATACAGAGCTTAGTCTCGATGACTCGTAATTCAGGAATAGATCTCAATTGGTCGTGACCCTCTACATATTTTTCAGCCAAATTACAACAAAATACTAGACATTTTGCGGCACATTTTTAAACACCAAGGCAAAATCGCTCTTCAGAAAACCTAAGATCTAGATGCTAAATGATAGGATCACGCCAAATTCTAACAGTTCCCTGAAACGGAGGAAGAACTTCTTTAATAGCACATAGAACATCTTTTTTGCATGCACCTAGTCTTTTTAAGACTGTACCATAACCTTTGAACCAACTTGTTGCGTGTACAAAGTAACTACATTATATGAGATTGTACATGACACGCCATTCAAGCAATGCTGATTAATTTTACGGTTTTGAAATCAGAACGATTTCAATGAAAGCGACAGCTAGTATCAACCATTTAAAATCAAATTTCACTCGATTGATAAATTTTAACTTCTTCAAATCAAAAAAACTTCTAGCAATTTTGATTATACAATTCAATTCTATAAACTGTTGGGACTGTTGCTAAGCGTACGAAAATTTTTCAAGCAATAAGCACTTTAATTGCATGATTGCAAAAATTATAGACGCTTCAACAAGTCATTGAACTGTCGACTAAAACTTTTTCGTCTATTAATTGATCAATTTCAATTTCAGACAAATCAGTCAATTCAGCCACTACCTCTCTACTGTGCTCTCCTAACACAGGGGGTGGAAGATGGTTGAGGTATCGAGTTTCACTGTATTGTACAGGGGGTGCTGGAAACCGAATTTTACCTCCGACTTTGGGGTGTTCAATTTCCATTATCATTTTATTGTGCAGCACCTGGGGATCGTTCAAGGCTTCGCCGACAGTATTGATAGGGCCGAATGGAAAACTACTACCTTCAAATATGGCCAACCAGTCCGTACAAGTCTTTTCCTGAAACCTCTTCTTTAAAATCGGGATCAAAACTTCCCTGTTTGTAACCCTAGAAGCGTTATCTTTGAATCGATCATCGACTAAGAGCTGTTGTAGGTCTAACAGCTCGCATAATTCCTTAAAGTGTTTGTTGTTACCCGCTCCTACCGTTAGAAACTTACCTTCTTTGGTCTTGAAAGCTTGATAAGGAACAATGCTTGAATGACCAGTTCCCCATCGTTTGGCTTCAACGTCGGCGTTTAGATAATTGGATGCAATGTGACTTAAAAGTGCAACTTGTGTTGAAAGTAAGTTGCAATCAATTTTCTGGCCAAATCCAGTTTTATTTCTGCTCCATAAAGCAGCTAGAATAGCTCCATGAGCAAACAGACCTGTAGACATATCAGTCACAGCCACTCCAACACGACAAGGGTCTCCATCTTCCGGTCCTGTAACGTAATTCAGGCCTCCAAGGGATGACGCAATCACATCGTAACCCCCTCTCTTGACGTAAGGGCCATCGGACCCATAGCCAGTTACAGAGCAATAAATTAGCTTCTCGTTGACCTCACGCAGGCTGCTATATCCCAGACCCATGGAGTCCAGCTTTCCAGGTATATAGTTTTCAACCAAAATGTCACTCTTTCGAGCGAGTGATTTCACTATTTCACAACCTTTGCTGGTTTTTATATTCAGAGCAACGCTTTTCTTATTTCGATTAATCGACACAAAATACGCTGTTTCACTGCCAACAAAAGGTGGGCCCCATGAGCGGGTATCATCTCCCCCAACAGGATGTTCGATTTTGATCACTTCTGCTCCCATATCAGCGAGGATCATCGTTGCAAAGGGACCAGCTAGTACTCTTGTCAGATCCAATACCCTCACTCCCTTTAGCATTTTGAACAATTCAAGTCACTTAACATCGACACAATGCTTAAAATTGATCTACTGAGGTTACTAATAAATACGATAAAATTAATCACATGCCTAGCTTAATCAGAACTTCGCCTACGATATCAATTGCAACTTGGAAAGCACATATTGAATTCAAAACGGAAAATTGACTTCAATCGATTTCCTACTTCTTCGTGCATTACATCAATGTTGATAGTTCAAGCAAACGATTTTACCTCAAATGGTACTTACAAAAGTTGCAAGCTATCACTAAAATTTACCGTCTTCAGTTAGTATTAATTAAATAAGTATGTGAAATAAAAGACATGCAAAGGAACGTATAAAAACCGGGTGTTTCAGTCATAAACGAATGCAGTAAAAGTCTCAATAGAAAACATAACAGGTAGGCACTTTTTGAAATGCTCAGTTAAATCATGATATCGCGTCAAAAATTTTAAAGAGGACAACGCATTTTACTGAAGTTCAACAAATGTTCCTGCTAAACCGCTACCGCTTGGCACTTCCCAAGAAATTGCTACGCAAATACGACTTACTTATCGTAACAACAAATCGAATAATATGACATTAATTTGTACATCCAAGAACACAGTGAAGTTGCCAGAAAAAACACCAAACTCCTCAAACCAAAGCACTTAAATTAAAATGCCTTTGCTTCAAGGACACAGTAGAATCTTTACAACCAAGAAAATACCCATTTAGAACAACACCAAAATACTGAAATCCAGATTTACCAAAATTCATATCAAAGATGGAATTACTGCATAACAGAAATTCATATTACAATATGGAGTTACGGAAATCATTCCGAAAAAATTATTGAGTTACAGAAAGACAGAAAAACTGCCAACTATACTAGAACAAAAATCGCAGAAATTTGTAAATTTACGCAGTCGATAAAAACTAAAAATACAATCGTTTAAGTGGACAAAATCAAGTAACTGATTTCAGTTAAACACAGTATTTCCATAAATTTCCGTATTTTTTCAATTTCCGTTCTTTAGCTGGTATTTATCCTTATTTCTGTAAGAATTTTCGTAGTTTAGTGTTGCCTTATATTTATACTTTTCTCCAAGCAGAGGCACGGAAACGATTTTTGATCAGGTGGGACCCAACGAAATCATAGCGCTTTTAAAGCGTGTGTGCGGCGATGTCGCCGACACTAAACCGATCAAAAACGTGGGCCCGATATCTCATAAATGTATGAACATGCCATCAACGCTCTTCATGTTGGCCTACATAAGCTCGCTTTAACATAAAGAGGAGTATTGAAAAAGCAAATACCAGCAAGGTGCCGTAACGCTTATTGTTTACATGGCAGAAAACTATAAGCCACTCTATCCTGTAAGGTCAAAAAGGCTATCGCAAAAAAGCCGTCAACCGTGGCGAAACTGAAATGACACAAATATGGTTTCTTACATTATGGAACCATGAGTAACAAGGGCTGAAAACAAACCAGTCGACCGGACGGTAACATAACATAATGTCATTTATTTTGACTTGGCAGAAAGTTGAATAAACACACTGAAAGATGCAAACACTCCAAATTCTGAAAATACGAAACGACATAGACTACATTTGGAAGTTATTTTCAGTGCCAAAGCTACAACACTTAAATAAACTCGTAAACGCGAGTGCTTTCCCGTGCGACATTTCAGCACGCCATCTTCAACGCTCCAACAAAGCAACAAAAACAGCTTTTTAGCAGCTCCTACAAAACACCAAAAACTTTTATATAAAACAGTTATAGTGACTTCGATGGTAATACGCCGTACAGCTAAAAATAATCGAATTTCATAAAATAAAAACTGATAATACAAATCGAGATTTCTCATCGAGTCAATCAAATTGATTAAAAAACTAATTTGCAAAAATCGATCGGGACTTTTAACAGACCATCTTCAGTTAAATTTGAATAAAAAAGGTATAAAATTGGTCCTAAATTTTTATCATAATGCACACGAAACAACAGTGAAAAATACTAATTATCTAGTAGGTATTTTTTCATATCGTCGCGCGGCAAGATTATCTGCAGCAGGTAGCAAAATTATCCAGTCATTTTGATAGCAAACGTAAATAATAAAGCCAATTACTGGTATGCTGCTGGTTAAAGTAGAATGATAAATCTGTACTACAGCAATAATATATCTTTTTAAATTTTGTTTCTTAATAATGCAATGGCAAGTACCAGTGCGAAAATTACAATAAATGCAAGTGGACTCCATTGTTGGAATACCTTTGTATTGCATTCATCTCGCTCGCTTGAGTACTCTCAACCCCAAAGACATTTTTATCTCTTGTAGCAAAGTGGAACGAAATGACGTAATTTACAATAAAATCTTGAACAAGTTAACAAAAATTGTCTTCTTTAGCAGAAAAAACTGGTCGGTTGGCAATCCGCATTAGCCATAACTTAACTTACTGTATTAACTCAACTGCAGATGGAAAATTCCGGGTCACTTCGGCTTTCCCAGACTACGTTTATACAGGACCAAGAAACATAGCCTAGGCGCAGCCACAAGCTTTAAGTTTCATAACTATGCCTACAATTATGAAAGAATTGTAAGTAGTAGGCCTGATATTTTATAGCTTAATTTCTGAAAACACATAGACCACTTCAGCGTCCTTTCTCAGCTTTGAATTTCTGCCCCAATGCACTTAGTGAAATGAACACATGAAAGTTTGTGAATTATTTGCTGTTTGTAAGTAAGCACAGTATTAATTTATCAGTGGGGAGATCGGTATTGTCGCCGTACTTTATGAAATCAAAAATTTGATGAGAAATTAACTGAAAAAAATAAGTCAGTAAGCCTGCACTGCTGTGTGAAATCATTGTCATCAAATGTACGATTGTACCTATGAAGGGACATCTTTTCTTGAAAATGGGTTATTGGGACCACCGGCGGATCGGATGCAACACATTTGGGGGGGGATTGATAGCTATTTTGCAAAAGCCCAAGACCATGAAACTTGACGTCACAATTATCTTTGCGAGGGTGGTTGCACCAAGTCGTGAAATAAGCCAGCCACCAAATAACTTATTAGTATAATCGTAAAAGAAAAACTATTACCGCGTCCATCCCACCGTTGACTTTTGCTCCTATACTTATAGAAAGAAATGGATAGAGTTTGTAAAATGGTAAGTGTTTGCGAGAACAGTCTCAATTCGAAGTACGATGATCCGTACTTGGATGGATCGGATTCAGAGCATAGAGGCGATGGACCCCATTAATTCCAACTTTTCGTTACTGTACTTAGAAACGTTACTTGCGTAAAGCCGGCGTAGCCGGTTAAAAGGACATTTCTAATTCAGAACAATAGATTAGTAACCCTGCCGGGCGACGTCAGGAGCCGGCTAGTTTTTAATAAATCCGACTGATTCGATGAGAAAGCTCAAGGAGTAAAACCTGCTTCTTACTACGGAAAGCAGCGGTAAAATGAGTGGCACGTCTGTCTCACATCTTAACTTAAACAGTTTGAAAACATATTTTAAAGCAACACAAACAATTGGCTCTAGTAGTGTAAATTGCACATTAAGTCACGCGACGACTTACCTAAATCAATAACACACTAGTACAACAGACGTTAAACCTGTGAACTGCCACACAGGTGTAAAAACAACAGGGCTTCAAATACGAATAAACTTAGATCTTAAAAAGGTGGAACGCTTCAACTTAATATCATCCCAAAATTTTAGGATAAAGTTTATTGGGATGGTGCAGCACAAAAATAGCTTTGGATCGGTCTGCCATTGCTGCTATACATTTGATCCTCTAGTCATCAAAAAAATGTGAACATTTATACCAACGCTCTTCAACCATTTCGGCATCGGGGAACTGCTGCTCTACTTTTACAAATATCATGAATCCACCATCACTGAAAGTTCATTAGAGCTGCATTGGCTCTGGTTTTTAGCATAAAAACATTAGTTCAGGGTTCTCAAACTGGGATACGCAAGAGAAATATTGGGGGTACTCCTGCAAGTTTCTGGTACAGCCTACAGGCACATCAAAGTTTTTTGAAACCAGCCTATGCTTATTTGTTGCTTCCGCCTATTCTCTAATTAAAGGATTTTTGTTCTTTTTTGTTTTGGAGACCAACTATACCAATGCGATTATTTTGTCCATTTGTTATCACAAAAAAAAATAACTTTTTAATGTTTCGTTGCTTACGCTCTTTCTAAACTTGAAGACATTCTTTTAGTAATCAACTTTATGAAATCGAATTTTACGTATGGTTTATTCTTTTTTAGGGATGCGCCATATATTTTGATTCAGCTAACAATTATAAAGCTAAAGATTTTTAGAATCCCTGCCTTTGTTCCTCACCAGTTTTCAGTAAGAATCCGTGTATCACAACTTGTTTCGCCAGTGAACAAGTTGTGGTATTGTTAGTTCTTCCATACTATCCCTATTTTGAAAGACTGCGTCTAAGAAAATAGCGTTGTCCTTATTTTTCAGAAATTTTTTTTATTTTTAGCAATTTGCCACTGATTGAGACCACATTATTGTAAACCTTTTTATATTATCTCATCCTAAATCAAGATTTAAAATTAGACTTTACCAAACCAATTTGGCTGGTTGCTCTGAGATTTTAGGCAAACAATATTGAAAACCCCAAGCAAGGTATTCAATTCAATATGCACACATACGTGCTTATATCTGACAAATAATTCTAATCGACCTTGAAAAAGTAGTGGAAAAAAGCTTTTGATTCCGGTTGTTCTTAATTTTTGTTCCACGTTGACGGAAGCCCTACGTTTCGAATTTGCCATCATTTGGCAAAATCCAACTTGCGTGACATTACAGTTGTTAGGTTTCGCCAAATTGTTTTTGAAAAATTAACAAAGCGCTATATTTTTCCACATGAAAACAAAGGAGGAGGAACCCTCGCAGGACCCCCCAAGCTCACGGAACCTTGTTGACTCTTTTGCGGAACCCAGTTGAACAGCACTTACACAATATCGTTGCGTTCAGTCGCGTTTCAAAGGAACTAGTAGGATAAGGCGCACCGCACCACACCACGGGTACCGTAACTATGCGCTGAAAAAAATTGCAAAAAGTAAGATTTTTAGAAGCCAAGTAGTGGAAAATTCAAGCGGGCATTAAACGGACACTCTTTGACAGAGTGCCAGAACTTTATCACACTGAGTAGTTTATGCGAAACTGAGCCGTGACATCACCTATTATAACAGAAGATATGAATCTTTCTTGAAAGAGTGTACGCAAAAAAATTACATCGAATCATCCTTTGAAAAAAATCAAAAAGTTTTTCCACAAAGAAAATCGCATAATGATTCAAGTCAAAAAAAAATCAAATGCAGTGTAAACAGTAGTCTATGACTTTAATTGTGATTTCTACTTCGCCACAAATGATTCGTGGACATTTATCATGAATTTTTTTAGCAATGACACATCGTAAATTTCTTTTACAAAATCTTGGGAGCATATCACAGGTAGTTGAGCGTTTAAAATTGGCAAAAGTTTAGCTAATGGGGCAACATTTTCATACTGCGACGACTCGAGCGCTAGAGCAAGAGCACAGGTTATTTCCCTGCCCACAAGCAATACTCCTTTATCGATGCAAAGTGATGAAACGGTTTCAAAATCAGGAGATTCAAGAATGTCAACGGTTTTTGCAACCCAAGTGTTAACATCATTAACCACTTCTGATTGCACCACTGTCCAGTCATCTAAGTTCAGTCGCTCCCCAATTGCGAACTGAATCAGTTTTACTGGCGCTTTATCGAATGACAGCTGCTTAAACAATCCATGGCATATGCTGTTAATTGTCGTTTGCAAGTCGACACCATTGTACATCGCCTGCAGAGGCATGGAGTGTAATTGGTCTGTTGCTACTTTTTTAACCAATCTTGCCAATTCATATATTCCATGGTGCACTATGTGATCGTGAATAACAGAAAGAAAATTTTGCTGCCTTGAATCTACAGCATTGCCGTCACCTGCCTGATGAAACATAAGCCCGGCCACTTGGTTGAGTTGGATTTGCAAAACAAGTGACACCAGAACAACAGAACAAATGGCAGTTACAATTCCGCTGAATACAGTAATCTTGAGCTCATGCCAAAGAGCAATTTTGTCGCCCGATCCCGCTTTTAACTTTGCTGTTATTTCCTCAGCGTTAAGATGTTGCTTTACACAGTCCCGAACTTCTTGAAGCATGGCCGATACTATTCGTAAGCTGTGCACCTGCACCTGTTCAAAACTTTTCTGCACTTTTAATCCGTCCTGCATCTTCTTTTGCTCTTGCAAAATGTGTTCTTTAATTTTGTATTCGACAAACTTGATTATTCCATAAACACCACCGACAAACACACCGACAAATATAAACTTCCTTCGATGCTGCCGACAAAAACCACACAGCGATTTAGGAAAAAAGAACACCATTTCGCAATATTGAAACTATCCAACAATTCTTAAGACCTAAAAAACAACAAAATATCTAGTACTAGCACCAAAGTCACGAGTAAAACATGTCTTGCACAGTGAAGCTTATAGTTAAGTTTTAACATACGAAGCACACTCAAAGCTATTGAAAAATATGAAACAAACAGTACCTTTACTGTATAGTTCTAAATATAAGAGTACTGATATAGAAAAAATACAGTATGGGCAACTTAAAAAGTATTTCAAAGGTTTAGCAAAGCACAGTTGGTGATAAGAACATGAAGCGTTATAAGGCAAAACAAGCTAGAATTTTAGCAATCTGTGGCCAAACATGAATCCATGGAAGCAGTATTTTACAATCTTTTTAAACCACAAACCAATAAAAATTATAGCAAAGACATAAGCCCTATGCCTATTATGTTTACCAATATGCGATCACCATCAAAGCAGTTTCATCTACGTATTGCAATAAAATGTAACCATAACAAATCAAACAAAACAAAATCTTCACTGTTTTGAATTCTTTCGGGCATACTTGATTTTAAATGGCTTTCACGGACCTTACACAAAACTCAGTAATTAGCCTGATGTACAATTTTTTTTTGACCTATTAAAGATCTTTCGCAGACCCCTGAGGGGCCCGCGGACCCTTGTTTAATAACCCTATACTAAAGGAGTGATATGGCCCTTCGCATTTGGTTGACAAATCATTTGAGAACGTCACTTCAAAGAGCAACAAAATAGCACAACAACACGACTAAAAGTTGGAACAAGGCTCTCTTAAATGACAACATAGAGCGCATTTACAAATGACATGACACTTGAAGTAAACATAGTTTGGCGTAGGTAAGATATGCGTACGGTAGGTAGTATGGAGTTCTCTAAACGGAGTAAGCCTACAGCGCGGTCATAACTTCAGTTCTTCAGATATCAAATGAATATAATGTTGATTGCACTAAAAGCAATTGATAAAAATGGAATTGCCGCATCTAAGAGTCAAAATTGAGGGTGGATCTGTAACCAGTTGAATCATTGTCTGGTCGTGGCCGAGTGGGAGGTTGAAGTGTGCCCATAATTTCTCTTCCATACGTTGAATTGTGAATTCCTGCTTCACGCATGGCCATTTCAACTCGTAATCGTACGTCTTTAGCAATCTGAGAATGACTGTAGCCATGCAAAGGAAAAAGAGGTGCCTGAATATTAATGTAGGAATTGGATCCTATTCCAGCGCGAGCTCTGCTAGCCATGGTATCCTGCACCATACGACTGGGATCACAATCTGCTTCAACTGCAACCAATTTTCGAAGAGCATCAAGCTTTCTTTGCCGATCAGCATCTTCTTCCTTTTTTTTCTGCGCTGCATCTGCTGCAGCTTTCAGCTTTGCTTGATAAAGCTTCTGTCGATGCTTAATTCGCTTTCTGTCAAACTTTCTTTGTTGTTCTATCAGCTCTTTCAATTCCTGTAACTTTCTCTCTTCCTGCAACATTAACGCTTTCGCTGTAGAAGATTTTTCTTTATGATATGCTGATATTTGAGCATGGATTTGCATTCGCTTTTTCTCCATGCGCTTCTTTTCTATTTCTCTCTCTCTTTCTTCGTCTAACCTTTTCTTTTCAGCGATGGCTGCTTCCAATTTCATCACCTCTTCCTGGCGGGAATGCAGATACATGAGCTCGTCATGTAGTTTTGCACAAAGCTTTTGTTGTTCTTTTCTTGCAGCACCTTTCTTTTCATCTCTTTGGTAGATTTCGTGAGCTTCAGAAAAGAGAGCAAGTGTTTTTGCATGCAGGGCATTAAAGTCTCGATTGTAAGAGGAAAGAATAATTTTTTTCATTTCCAAGGCAAATTTTAACTTCATTTTAATCAAGCTTACTTCAAAAATATCAAAGCGAGATTTGTGCAACAAACGTTTAATCATATCAGGCAAAAGCGATGTTAATTTTCTCTTTAAATGATGCGGGCAGTGACTGCTATAAATTCTCGTGATTTCATCGAACGACCACATGTCAATCACACTCCATGACTTAGTTTTGAGCAATAAGAGCATATGCAGTTCATCGATTCTTTTCTTTTCGTTTTGAAATGCTTCATAGTAACGCTCATACAAATCTGCAAACATTGTAAGAGACGAATTTTTCAAGGATTGTACTGGACAATTGTAAAGAAGTACCTCGAGAGGAACTCCTTTATCAGAAAACAGGGATTCAGTTTCTTCAACTTGAAGTAGCTTCATTTTCTCCAAGTCTTCTTCTAGAATTTTCCTTTGATGTATAAGCCAATTATACACGTCTTCACTTTGCCCCACAACTTTTTCAACTTGGTCCATTGCTTCCAGATCGTTTTTTTGATCATGCTGTTTGGCAAGAAGCTTCAACCGATATAATAAATCATTTTTCAGTTCTTGTATAGGTTCAATCACAGCTTTTTCAAATTCTAAAACTTCTTCATCTACTGCCTTTTGGCACTTTTGAATATTATCAATGAATTCTTCATCATAAACTTTCCATGATTCAATAAAATTGCTAAATGTGTTTTCTAAGTCGTTTTCCATATCAGTAATTCCGACAGCACAATTAGAAGAAGAGTTTTGCCAAATTAGACTGTGCTGCTTTGCCAATGCATGCTCACGAGAAGCTTGAGCATTTGCCTCTATTTCCACCACTTTATGTGTAGTTTCAGAGGCTTTTAATTTGTGCTTTTTCAAAATACTAAGTGATGCATCATCAAATTTTTTGTATCGATCACTTCCTAATCCAGCAAGTGCTCGAGTTACAAGATGATGCTGTTCTTCAGAATCATGTATGCGATTTCGATATGAAACGACAAATGATTTTATATCTCTTCCACTCATCACAAAATGACATTTATGCTTACAAAAAATAACCTTGCAAGGTCTAAAATGTAAAATCAAAACACTAAAATCTATTGCTACTCCTTCAAGTAGGTTGAATTTATAATTGGTATAACTTGATTAAAAATTGTTCACATGAACTATGATGCTAACATCCACAGACCACTTTTGTGCGTGTTGTGTCTACTGATTAACAAATGCCTGCTTGCTCACTAGCTAGTTCTAAAGCTCTAATTGCAAATGTTAATTTTTAAGTTTCAAGGTTATAACCGGCTCCTAAAACTGCAAAATCAACATCACATTATAACGGACTTTAAAATTTAAAAAACTTAAAAATTATCCTCATTGTCAGGTGAGAACCGGCTTTTATCTGGCACGATGGTATAGTGGCTAGAGCATCCGCTTCCTGGACAGTAGATTTGGAATTTATTTTCCCAAGTCCAGTCATACCGAAAGACTAAAAACGAATGGTATTCACAACTTTCCTGTTCGGCGTTCAGCACAAAAGGGACAGTTGTGGAGAACAAGACAGCAAGCTGGCTTGTTGTGTCCTTGGGCAAGACACCTAACGGGATGCCTCCACCTTTATGAGGCAGACAGGTGGCGAGACCACGTAGTCTACTTGTTGTGGTAGCCCAGTCTAACTAAAGACTAGCAAAAAAGGCTAATGAGAAGATCATAATCCGAGAAGCTTCTCCAAAACTGAAAGATCTTGCCCATACGAAGAAGATCGACTGTTTTATTTGAATGTGATTTTCTCACACACTGACCTCATTACTGTATTTTGCAATCATGAAATATTTTGAGTGAGAAAATAACTTCATTCAGGCCCTCAGATTCTCGTAGTTTTGTAATGCTCTAATCACTCAGGCAAAATTACTCATGGAACCAGCTAAAAGTCATATTATGAGGAAATAATTGCTCAATACTCTTGTATTGCTAACATGCCAACCCTGCTACAGATTCTCCTCGACCTGAATAATATATTTATCACGTAAAAAACTGATTTTTTTCTAGACGGTTATGATGTGTCACAAATAATATTTTGTAACTGTAATGGACGTTGCTACTTTTAGCATGCAGAGTGTCAATAAATTTACTCTACAATTTCACACCTTTAACAACATTTTATTTTTT
This sequence comes from Trididemnum clinides, assembly GCA_963675345.1. Classification (NCBI taxonomy): domain Eukaryota; kingdom Metazoa; phylum Chordata; class Ascidiacea; order Aplousobranchia; family Didemnidae; genus Trididemnum; species Trididemnum clinides. The sequence goes on from OY776301.1 coordinate 17,875,017, forward strand.
GAAATATTTTCATTCGGCTTGTTTTATATTAAAGAAAATACTTCAAGTTTTTTCTCTATTCACTGGTACTTCTTGAAATAATGAGGTTTAAAAACATAATTTACTTAGTGGATGAACAGAACGTTTTGAATCTCGCAGAAAAAGTGGAGTTTATAAAAGTGAGCACAGTGCAGAAAAAAGGCCAGTGCGTTTCCTGGTTTATTGAAACATAGTCAGATATCCAGGTCCAGTGAATAAAGTACTGGCCTGCACTCACAAAAATGCTAGTTTTATGCCCACATAGGCTTAGTATCGTACTTATGAAAAAAGCACTTTATATTAACTTCTCCTATTTGGTTGCAGGCTTGTGCCGCTGTGTACTGTGCCAGCGCTACTGGCAGCTTCGAAGGAGGTTGGAACACAGTGATATTCTTTGCATGACCTTAAATATTTTTCTACGATCACATGATGAAAACATTACAATGACTCATCTTAGTCCAAAGCGATCAACTTATGTAGATTGTAACTGTGGTTGTTTTGCTCAACCACACGTGTGTTGCTTAAATTTGTGTTTCGGGAGTTTAAATTTGCTGAATTGCAATATCCTGTTTCTTTTTAGTGGTTATCAATAGGCACAGCAGGCATAGTATGCCTGCCCACTAAACCAGTACAGCTTCACCATCACTAATCTGGCAATCAGTTAGCTGGACAATCAGTTATCTGGCACTAATTTGACCTAGAAAACAGTACCTGTGTAGCAAAAGCTAGTTTGGATAACTAGCAATTGTTACTTACAAAACTATGAATCTTCGCGCTCGCTTCTAGTTGACCAAAATCTAGCAAACAAATGGATCCAATTTTTTTATTAATGAACTGAGGAAAAACAGAAACAAGTGAAACGAATTTTTGACTGACTTTAAAATGAATTGAATTGACTTTAACTGAATTGCATTGCATTTTCACAACCACTTAAAAACAAAGTCATATGATTTTAAAACAATTCCAAGACATGCTTAAAGCAAAACTAGAAACCTAAAATGTGCCCTAATTAACTAAACTGCGCAAACAAAGAAATCAACCAAAAGCGCTGAAAAGATAAAGTGATACAAGACAACTTAGACCAAAAACATTATTAACATAAAAACCGGGTTCGAAACCGCTACACCTGCACTCTGTACTGTAATCAAGTAAACTGAATTAATTTTGTACTATACTGTACCTGTAGCAACTATTTTACATGGATTTTACTAACATTTCACTTATCCTTTCTTTATTAGCCAACTTGTACTGATTTAGAGGATATTTTAATTTTAAGATGAGGTGGTTAGCAACTGGGTTTGTGTATTCTCAGATAATAAATGGCTAATCTAGCATCCCCTCCAAGTCCCAATGATTTCCGATTAGTGATGATCAACCTGTACTATGCTTGCTATGCCTGCTAAGTACCAATTTTTTTATATCATTTAAATATTCTTGGGGGAAAGGTGTAACCATCCCATAGTAGAATTTGGCCTATACCATTTTCTATATTTGCTGCTCTGATCTAAGCATAGTCTGAGTAACACTAAAATACAGAAAATCTTACCCAAATAGGAAAAAACACCAATTATATATCACGGAAATTGCAGAAATTTGGGAATTTATAGAAATACTTAGTCCAACTCCATTTAATTTTTTATTTCCACAGTTTCCTGTGAGTAGTTTTTCCATGTGTCCACATTCAGTAATTCCTCTATTGGAATAAATTTCCAAATTTCCATAATTCTTTGTTTTAGTATAAATTCCCATATTTTTGCAATTCAGTAATTTCTTATGAATTACTATATTTCCATGTTTCATTGATGTGTATAAGAGCAGGGTACAAATTTCTTTGTTTCATTTCATTTCAAACAATTTTGGTGACATACTCTGATAATGCATCACTAAAACAATCTGCCTGACAGCAAACTTTCCAAGATCATGCTTTCTAAGTAGCAATAACTAATCTTTCAACAGTGCAACAGCACCACTTCTTGCAAACACACCAAAAAATGTATTTAGGTATAGCAATTTGTAACCTCAATAGCACAAGCTACAACCATAACAAGTAGTATAACTCAACCTCCACTGCTTTTAATGAAAAAACATGATGTAGGCCAAATACACCTGTCCATGGATGAAAATTTACATTTACACTTTGGCTATTTCAGCCTCATACATAATAATGATACAGTGTTCTACATACTTCTAGTAAAACAGCAATGAGGATCATTATGGTGTCATAACTAGAATCACACAGATCTCATGACCAACTAAAGTTACATCACAATCACCATCTTACCATCAAAATGGGATACTACTAAAACACAAAAAATTCCAGATTTCTGCAGAAAGTTAAGAGTTTTTTTTTGCAGTTGAGTAATGCGAGTGTTTTTTTCTGTGAATTCCATTGAAGTTTGCCGTAATGCAGGTGTGCTACCCAAACACATAATAGCTTAATCTTGAGCTAAAAACGTTTGCTTTGCTAAATAAATTTGTAAACATTACAAGTATCAAAAAAGGAAGTTGCTATTTTTCTGTTGATGGCATTTTACCCTTGGAAGCTACTTTGCTGTCACTATTCATGTGTGTTTAAATAGCCACATTTGTTATTATTTTGGAACAGAAGCTGTGGTGTTTGGATAGAGCACCTGCCATGAACTGCAATGGGTACAGGTTCGAATCTTCACTGGCAGGGTACTTAGACAAAGGCAGTGTACACTGTAGTGGGAAGCCTGGTATGTGAATGTACAAAGGAGTGTACACTAAGGGGCAAACTTTTCAATTTGTCACTCAAACTGATCTATTGGAAACAACCATATGCTTAATATGTCATTAAAATTGACCAATCACAAATCTCCAATGGCAAAATAGCCTTTAAGGATAAAATGCCATTGATGGCAAAATAGCCACCACCATAAAAAAACAAGGGTCTGGTAGTTGCAGCTCCTGAGGCTAGCTAGATCAATTAAGGGGATAATTAAAAATATTTAAATTAGAATTACAATGTATTAAATGAGATGTTTATGAATATTTAACAGAAAACCAAAATGATTAGGTGGGATGATTAAAATGACCGCAATAAGATGACTTATGATTCTACCAGTTGTGATCTTCTTCTGCTTAGGCTATCTGTATTGCAACGTTGGCTTGCTGCATTGCCTGGTATGTATTCATAATCTTAATTTGTTGAACTGCACTTGTGTTACATGATTTGTGCTTGCAATATATCAGTACAATGTATGCATTGCTTTTTATTATTATTAGTAATTGTCACTCACAGTTATTACTGTGTGATTCAAAATTACAATAATTATTGTAAATAAAAAAGTACTTTGTGCATCAAGTGAGGATTTTTCTATCACGTGAAGAACAATTACAAAAATAATCAAACTAACTGCAATCTCTTTTAGGAAACCTCACCATAACCCCAACTAACTTTAGCTATCCTTTAACAAAACTTTCACTCCCATTGCCAACCTGCAATTTGACATTAGCATTTTAGTTACAAAGCTACATATTGAGCAATGCCACGGAGTCTTTAGTAGACCCAAGCACAGATACCACAATCATGTGTGAGTGTCTAGGTCAGTGCTACTCAAACTTTTTAATATAGTGTACCGGCAGCACACTTTCTGTCATTCAACATACCAGCTATGTATTTCAAACAGGAAAAATAAACGAAAGCACGTATTATTTAATAAACAACAACTGTACCATAAAGTCAAAAATGCTTTTATTTTAATCCTCTAATGCAAGATATGAGCTTGCTTCTTTTCTTATAGCTTATCCAATTGCAGTTCAATGGAAAACAGTGCTACTCAAAGAGGAGCATGGATATTGAGTGCATTTCTGCACTTTTTCTTTAAGTAAGTCATAGCTGAAAAGCCAACTTCGCAAAGATATGTGGAAGGAAATGGAAGTGGTGTTTTAATGGCCATATCACTTAACCTCGAAAATTCTGCATTCACTTTAATACAGAAGTTTGCTAGTGAGGTTGACTTGGTAATTTAAATTCTAAAGAAAAACAAAGTACCAGTGCTTATTGCATGTTTTGCTAATAAGAGCATATTATGCTTTCTACAAGCTGATTTATCAAATACTTTCTACCAGCTGATAGAAAACTAGCATAATTAGCTATTGTTTTACTAATTACTAGCTTTGTTGTTTTTGGTTAATATGATTGGTTTACTATTAAAAAACTTTTGCAAGATAAATGAAAATTAGTATCTTCAAAGTTTGCTTTCAACAAAACTACTAACAAACACATTCAACTCACTGCTAAACCATACTGTATTCTAAAGTCGACATTAATTTGTTGCATTTAACTATAGCTAGCTGTTGGAAGACAAATGATAACAGTTGCGGAATAAAAATTTTTTGCGTTGTAACAACAGATTTTGCATCTTAGCTAATGCATTTTTTCTTTCACACTAGTCGGGTTCCACTTGCAAGAGCAGATTTAACGTTGTCTTGTCTTCCAGGAAAAATCACCATGTCAGTGAATGCAAATGAAATTTGATCTAGTCATGAAAGCCTAAGAAAGTACTTGAAATTACACTTAGAACAAAAAATACTCAGACCACTGTGTGAAAACATGCTCTGATCAGTGTAAATAATACTCAGCATACTTATTTTCTAACTGACTGTGTACCAGCAGTCAAGTGCTTGCATACTGGCACTGGTACACATACCACAGTACCACAGTTTGCGTAGCACTGGCCTAGGTCTTCATCAATCAAATGTTTACTAAAAAACACTGCAACAAAACCTAAGATTGGTAATCCTGTACTTTAGCGCGGTAAATTATTTAAGCTGAAAGGGCAGTGTACACTGTAGGGCCAGACCCGGTATGTAAATGTATGGGGCAGTGTACACTGGAAAGAAGTGTACAGGGTGGGTTTCAGTGTACACTGCCCTTTCAGCTTAAATAATTTACCGCGCTAAAGTACAGGATTACCCCTAAGATTTTTACAAACTTTAGAAAAACAAATCCAAAATTAAAAACAACTAAAAAAATTTATGATGTCAACACTAAAGCTTTTACAAATCTAATCTAAAGTAGCCTTAATGACTTTGTCAGACACTAAATTTCAAGTTTTTTTGAGGATTTGTGAAGCATTCAGCAAGTCAGCCTTTAACTCAGAGTGTACCTATGTACTTCAAGAGCTAACAAGCACATTTCAGCCAGATTTTTTCTGTAGAAACATTTCAGACACCGAATAACAACAGCATCCATGAGCTGAGTCTTTGTGTTAGTGCTGGGCGAGAAAGACTACTTTCATGTAAGTCAGTCCTTTGGGTTTGGATGAGACAAGCAGTGGTCTAAAACTAAGCAATTTCTATCTTTTTTTGTTGTGAATTTCAAACTCCTTCATTATTTCTCAAACAGAACTGAGAACATCCATGCTTTGTTATTAGAATTATAGGAAGCAGCAAAATTTTTAACCCTTTTGAAACATATATAATTTTCTATCACAAACAAAGGCAGCTTTCCTCCTATTATGTTAGCCAGGAGCATTGACAAGGGGGTCCAAGGGGTACCTTTGAAACCAGGCCCGGATTTTTGAAAACGTTATGTGCAATGTTTACAATTAAATCTAACCTTTCTATTTTTTTGTGAACAAATGCATGCAGTAACTTATATAATAATTTTTGTGACATGATAACTAATGTTTTCTTCATTTTGGCCACAAAAAACTTGCTTAAATACAGGTACTCTTTTTTAAAAAATATCCAACCCCCAGATTACTTCCTGGCCCAGTGGCCAAAAAAATATGATCTAGCTCCTGTAACTTTTCAAGCACATAACTTTCTAAACATAACATAATTCTAAGCCTCTAAATTTCAAACCCAGATATCCCAAACAGTACAATAAATTTGTTTATGGTCAGATTTTACAAAATCATTTCACATCAATCTTGTTATGTTGTTTTTCTCTTTTAAACAAGAAGATTGCATTTTATAATACTTACTGGTTACTGGGGACTGATAATAATCCATTGCATGCCATTCACATTTTGTTTTTGATTACTTTTAGCCATACCTTATTCCATAGACATAATATTAGGTATAGGCAGAGTACCAGTAACTGTGCTTGATATATTACCCCACATATAGAAATTCGATTATTTAAAAAGTAAAGTAGCCAGACAGCAATGACTAATTCGCATCGGAGTGAAGCTAAAAAATGAAAAAACGTGCAGAAAGAAAAGCAATTACCGAACAATTATGCCAAACACTCATTTATTTGTAATTGGATAAAACCTGGCAACTTCAGTTCTACCAGTCTCACTGGTAGGGTTGGGGACTCAGATGGTTTGAGATCCGACCCCGACTCCTAGCATTCTTAAAAGTCCGAGTCCAACTCCAAGGATTCTCAAAAGTTCTGGCAACTTCATTTTACCAGATCCTTTTTAAAAGGGGCCCGGTATTAATGTTGGTACCGGGCCCGGACTGTTCTCTCAACGGCCGTAATGCTAGCAGTGTATTGTATTGTATTGTTCATATTTATCCTCCATTCACGAGAAAGCGAATTGTATCGCTATATTTTGGACTGGACGTCCGCACTCGCTTGGGAGTTGCCATTTCCGAGGTGTCTGGACCACCTGTCTTCCACATAAAGGCGGGGGCGTCCCGTTAAGTGCCTTGCCCAAGGACACAACAAGCGAACTTGCCGGCTTGTTCTCCACAACTTCGCTAAATGCCGAGCGTCAAGCAGGGAAGCTGTGGATACCAGTTTTTAAAGTTTTTTGGTATGACTCGACAAGGGGAATGAACCCCAGGTCTACCGACTGTGAAGCGGACGCTCTAACCACTACACTATCGCGCCGGTTCTAACCACTAGTGACTCTCTTTATGGACATCGTCGCCCTTGTGCACTTTTATGGGGTAAAAACATGGTTTCTATTAGGAAAACATTTGAGAAGTAGACCAGTCTCACCAGCAGGATTGCGAAGTCGGATGATTTGAGATCCGACTCCGACTTCTAGCATTCTTAAAAGTCCGACTCCGACTCCTAGAATTTATTGCAACTCCGACTCCTCAAAAATTACTTAACTCAAATCAAATATTGCTTTAACTCAAATCATCTTTGTTGATAGAAAGCATTAGAAATTTGGGAAAATTCGTGCAATAACTCCAATATTTAGGCTGTTTTTGGATTACCGGTACTCTGAACCTGTGTAAATGCACTAGAAAAATCAATCATCATTTTTTGAGTATGCTAAACTGGAGAATGGCCGTAGGGGAAAGTAGGAGAAAATGATCATGATTTGTAGGGAGAAACGAAATTTTAGAGTGGCAACCCTGCTTCCTTGTAAAGTTTTGTCTCTGTTTATTGGTTTGTCTTCTCTGCTGGGGTATTGGGGATTTTTGATATCTGGCTCTCTCAGTTGGGTTTTGCAATCAATTATGTTATAATTGTAGAAATAATTGATAATAGTAATAATAAAAATAATCATTTTGTTAGCAGCAATTCATTAATTATTATTTAATGAAAGCAAAGGCTAGCAATCAGTCAAAGAACTGCCTCCTTGTACAGCAGGTAAAAACATACAGGCAAAATAATTAGGTTTCAGGAATTGGTGTTGCACAAAAAAAATCCGACTCCGACTCTTCAACCCTGCTCACCAGTAGTAAAAATATTTTCTACTTTGTATTCTTTTAGAAGCAAGGGCAACCTGTTTCTTTACTTGTCGTCATCTCCTTGTTGATTGGCTGAATTTGCTTCTCCATGAAGCGTCTTGCACATGATCTTCGCTCTAACCTCTTATATACTGACAGTGTTGGGGAGACTCGAGTAAGGTTAAAAATGACTCGACTTGACTTGAGTCATTTGCAGGAAACGACTCGACTCAACTCGGGACTCGACACCAGTGACTCGTGACTCAGCCCAAGACTCGACTGGTCTACTGGTGATAAAATTACCTGCATGAAAGGAATTTTCTATCTTGAAAAGTTTGATTTCTTAAAAATTGTACCTTGAAAATTTGTGTGTTCAAGAATAATTTTTTTACATAGTAACAACCATTGGCGTATGGAGGGGAGCTCCTATGTATGCGTCCTTTAGGAAAATGTTAAATATTATTTTCATTTATGCTTATAACGGTAAAAAACAAATTACCTCTGTTCTACAGAGACAAAATTAGTTAAAATATCTAAGCTTTTGAAAAGCATTATTTATTTCTTGTTAAGATAAATAAAAAAAATGCTTAAAAGCAATCACCAACATCATGTGCAGTGCCGTACAATAATCTATTACAACGTGTCCAGCGAGTTTTGGACATCTTGAAATAGATTGCTGTATGGTACAGTATGATGTTGATAATTGTTTTTAAACAACTTTTGTATTTATCTTAGCTTCTTGCTGATGGCAGGCCCTCTTAATTAAATAGGAGATCGCCTGAGAACTATTAGGAAGCAATTAGCACTCCCTATACTTTGTTTCGTGTTATTCGCAATTTTTTTCGATAAGTCACTCAGCGATCACTGGTAAAAATTTTAACCTTGCTTCTGAAATTGACAACATATCTCGTTGACAACAACATAAATTGACAACATTGACAACATCTGAAACATTTGAAATTGACAACATCTGAAATTGACAACAACAGAAATTGACAACACATTTTTTCTTTCGCACGCTTTGCAATACAAACGCTATCGTTGGCTTGTCTTGATTACGTAACATCCAAATTATTCACATAAAAGACTTATTTGCTCTAGATCTTCCCTTTTGACGCGATTCCGCCACTGATGAGAGCGTCACGAAAAGCTTATGGCTCAAACAGCTTTTTTCAAAGCTATATTAAAATTCTGTACCACCAACAAGATTTTTGTGTACTTTCGGCTTCGGTACACCAAACAGCAAATAGCTGTTTTGAACAATGTGGTAAAAACTGGAGGAAAAGTCAGAACTCTTAAGTTCTCTGCAGCCTTTCTCAAGGCTTGCATTTCTAAAAGAGTTGCCCCTAAGTACATCGTGGCTCGCATTGAACGATCACGAGCCAGGCACAGCCCAGAGATGGAACGCGCTTTTCTAACAGATGATGTTGAAAAGCTACCATAACAGAGCAATCAAGAAAACTTCAAACAATTAACCAATCACATTGGCGGGCGGCCCGCGAATTTCTAACATTCTTCGACGCAATCAGATTCTGCAGATACCTGGCACTACTTGATGAAAGAACGAAATCAAAATGGAAGAACAAAAACGAGCGATTGCTTGCTTTACTCAGACGTGACCGTTTCGGCAATGCTCTCGGTGATACTACTAGGCATGTTCTGAATCTTTCAGATTATGTCTTGTCTGACACTGAAAGTTTCGTGCTGTCGCATGGTCCTAACTTTGGGTTGCCACCCAGGCATCTGTGCAAAGAAGAAATCTTCGCCGAATTTGAGTCACTGTGGGCACAGCTTTTACATCACAGTGCCAGTTCTGTTGAACAACGCACTGCTTTGAAAGCCCGACTCGCCGACCTTGCTCATTTGTACAGTGACAGCACGATAGACTCACGTGACTTCACAATGCACAAAGAGTGCTTTCATGCAATCAACCGGTTACGAAAGAATGATGATATCATTGTCACCAAACCCGACAAAGGGTCCGGGGTTGTCCTTTTAAACAGAAGCGACTACGTCGATAAAATGAACAAGATACTTGATGATCAATCAAAATTTAGAAGACTTGGTCCGGTCTCCAGCAATGACAACACAGCCATCATTGAATCGCGCCTTCAGAAGCGGTTGCTTGACTTAGTCAAAGCCGATCACATGCCGAAGTTGACATATGACGCAATACGACCAACTGGATCGCAAAGACCTCGAATGTATGGTTTGTCGAAAATACACAAAGAAGGCACTCCACTTCGCCCAATACTGTCTATGACAGGTTCGTCCCATCATGAACTTGGCAAGTGGTTGGCTAGCCTATTACAACCTGTGTTGGAGCGATTTTCGTCACACTGCATATCAGATTCGTTTACGTTTGCTAAGACCATGCAAAATCTTGACATCGACCCTAATGTCTTCATGTGTTCTTTTGATGTATCCAGCTTGTTCACCAACGTTCCCCTTGATGGAACCACCAAAATCTGTTCGGAAGCCCTCTACGACCAGTCTAATTCCCGACCAGTCATTCCAAAGGACGTGTTTGTTGAATTGATGAAGAGCGCTACATCCTCAGTTGAGTTCAGCTTTAATAACACCATGTACAAGCAAACAGACGGAGTAGCTATGGGATCACCACTTGGTCCGGCTTTGGCCAACATCTTCGTTGGTTATTATGAAGAAAAGTTATTTTCTCAAACGCAAAAGCCTCCAACATACTTCCGATATGTTGACGACACGTTTGCCATCTTCGATCACGAAGCTGAAGCAGATGAATTTCTGACCAAACTTAACTTCCTTCATCTATCCCTCAAGTTCACCTTTGAAAAAGAGAAAGGGAAATGTCTACCGTTTCTTGATGTCTACGTTGAAAGAACAGATGTTGGCTTGGAGACCAGTGTATACCGGAAACCCACTTTCACTGGCCAGTATTTGCGTTGGGAGTTCTTTAGTCCTCTCAAACGCAAAATAAGTCTAATATCTACATTGGTGCATCGAGCTCTAATGATTTGCACCAAGCGTAGACTCAATGAAGAAATAGAACGGATCAAGAAAATATTACTGGACAATGGCTATCCTAAAAACATCATCAACACTCAGATCACCAAGAAAATTGCTCAGTTCTCCACCCTTAAGCGATTTGGCCCTGAAAAGTGTCCTGTGTACTTGAGAGTCCCTTGGATAGGTAAGCCATCTACAAACTTGGAAAAAGAAGTCAAAACCGCCGTGGAAAGCTGCTATGGTTCCGTCAGCACCCGCTTGGTCTTTACGTCTAAGCGCATGCTGCCTGGGGCCCGCAAGGATGTTCTACCTGCCATTCAGAAAAGTTTTGTCATATATGAATACAAGTGCCACTGTGATAGTCGGTACGTTGGGCGAACATCTCAACGACTACAGGATCGCATCAAGCAACATGTTCCGCAATGGTTAAGACAGCAATTGACTCGTCCACGCCGATCTCAACCACACAGATCGTGCAAACGAACCGACACCAAACCGGATTGTGACTCCGCCATTGGTCAGCATCTTTTAGATAATCATCGATGCGCATTAAACTATAATGATAAGCGGTTTTCAATCCTTGCCGCAGCGCGCAGCTCTTTCCATCTCAATCTTTTAGAGGCTACTTATATCAAGACCCGACGCCCGGTGTTATGCTGACAGAAAGAGTTTGTTTACACTCTCAAACTCTTTCGATAATCGTGGCATTTGGCCTTCTGCTGCGCCTTCTCTAACTTTCGCAATTGCGAAATCTTTCTTTGGCGCGCTTTGCAATACTAGCGCTATCATTGGCTTGTCTTGATTGCGTAACATCCAAATTATTCACATAAAAGACTTATTCACTCTAGATCTTCCCTTTTGACGCGATACCGCCACTGATGAGAGCGTCACGAAAAGCTCATGGCTCAAACAGCTTTTTTCAAAGCTATATTAACATATCTCGTATATGACGCTACGAATTTGTTTTAAATATTTGATGACAGATTGGACTGATGAATGGACTTGTCTTCGCAGAGCTTTTGAAGCATTAAAAATCGCTTTAGCATGATGACAAAATATAAATATGTAACTTACATCGCGGATTTTCTAAAACAAATCGCAACAATTGAACTACAGAAATTTTTCCCTAAATCAATGAAAATGCAAGTGCAGAAAGCGACTTTACTCTTTGTGAATGACTGAGTTTTATGTTTAAGAATAGCAGATGCAAAAAACGGCTAACTTGCATAAAAAAAAACATTAATTATGTTTACTTTCATCATTCACTAGTTTTAGGCCATTGGCTATTATATCAATCATGTTATATCACTGAAAAGGAAATTTCATTCTGATTTAAAATGTGCTAACCTCCAAAAAAAATTTTTTGTCCATAAATATAATTTATGCAAATTAACTCCCTCCTTTTTGGGGGAGTAAATTACTTTCAATATAAGGTACAGTAGATTCCGCTTAATTCGGTTACATCGGGACAAGCGTTTTTTGGCCCAATTAAGCGGCTGGCCCGATTATCCGAAGTTAACATAGCGTCATTGTATTGACGGAAACAAACAAACAAACAAACAAACAAGCAATTACGGCAATAAACAAACAAGCAAACGCATATACAAGCAATGTGCACAGGTTCTTATTTACTGTATTAAATGTGATAGACAAGTTTAAGAATAAATCCAACAATTAAAATTGACAATTCCCTGCTGACTTCCTCAACAATACCCCAAATTAAATCCTTATTTAACCCTGCCGTATATTGGCACCCCATCCATCAAATTTGGCAAAAGCATTGCTGCATTGTTTCGCGACAGACTGGGCACTGATATAAAAATAGCCTGTCAAACTTTTAAAATAATCTTGTATTTCAACCTTAAATTTCCTCTACCCACACTTTTTTGCTCGAATGTTGTCTATAAATATAGTTGTTCTTGAGATAAGAACACGTCATACATCGATATGACGACTAGACAACTATTCGTCAGAATTACTAACTACCTTTCCAAGAACTTAAATTTATCTAACTCCGCTACATGACTACACTTTCCGCGTATCTCCAGACTTGGCGGCTAAAGCTCAGCCATGCTAAAACGGTGAGGGCAGCCTTTCATCTCTACAGTCGAGAGGTCAAGCGTAAGCTAAAAGTTTATAACAATGGTAAAATCTTACCATGTTGTCCAGGGCCGACCTATCTTGGTGTGAAACTGGACAGAGCACTCGCGTATCGCTATCACCTTGAGGCATTGCGAAAAAAAACTATCCACGCGCGTTTCGCTGCTGAGGCGACTTGCAGTTTCAGGATGAAGCGCTGTGCTGATCTTCTCGACTGCTGAGTACTGTGCACCTGCTTGGTGTCGCAGCGCGCATACTCGCCTCATTAACCGCGTTCTTAATGACGCTTTGCCCGTTGTCACTGGATGCCTACGCCCACCTCCAGCAGGCAATTTTCCAGTTCTCTCAGGCATCCAGCCAGTTGAGCTTCGCCGCCAAGAAAACACTCTCCTTGGTTAATCGCAGTTCTTTGAACCCTGGCCACATTCTGCATGGCCAGCTGACTGAGCCGCAGGCTGTTAGCAAGGAGAGACTGAAATCTAGACACCCGTTTTTTCCTGTCGCGTGGAAATTATTGCACAACTTATCTGAGTTGCGCATCCACGCTGCCAAATGGGCGAATTTGTCATGGGACACAGAGTACTTTAAGAATACGTCAGCGCTCTGTGTCTACATTCTTAAGGTCACCACAAGGCCTATTGGAATGAGTTTGACCAGAACAGCTTGGGTAAAACTCAATCGCCTGGATTGGGCGTTTCGGTTTGTCCACGCGCAAATTGGGTCTCGCTTCTTCAGTAAAATGCGAGTGTGGCGCTAGTGAAAAAACTGCAGACCACATTACTTTAACATATTCGATACATCGAGCTCCTCAAGGAATAAAGAGTCTGACAGTTTTGGATGACGAAACAAGGTGCTGGCTCAACTCCTTCACTGATAGCATCTGATCTTGGCAACACAGCAGGGGTGGTAAAAGGCTAAACCCGCGGTCCTCATCCTTTTCGAGTGTCTGACATTATTAAAAAAGTGCCGTTTTCACCCTGAAATTGAGCTAATGCAAGCGCTGCTAATGAATCGCCTTAAGATGAAGGATATTGCGTAGCCGTTGCGTTTAAATAAAGAGATAATAAAATTAATTCCGGTTTTCAGTAACGAATCACTTAAAGAATAGAAATAAGCACGATGTAATAAGCAAGTAATAAGGCCTCGTTTCCAGGACAAAGGTGCTACACTGCTAAATGTAATAGTACACCGGTAAAAGTTGGTTTGCGGTATACTCTGATATTGAATTCTTCGTCGCAAATTGTTAGTTTGACCTCAAGAAATGGTAGCGATAGGCCTGAGGCCTCCTCACATGTGAAACGAAGGTTGAGGTGAAGGTTGAGTAGCACATTTAAGAACAATTGAACATCGGTTGAGGAATTGAAGATGGCAAACACATCGTCCACATAACGTACATAAAATGATGGATAAAACGAAATATGTTGATCGAAAATTTTCTTTTCAACCATTCCAAGAAACCAATTGACTAACGTAGGGCCTAAAGGGTTACCCATGGCTATTCTATCAATTTGCGAAAATAGTTTACCATTTTGAATAAACATACCTTCTGTACTAAGTTTTTCTTATTTTTTTTAATTTTCAATAAAGTATTATTTTGGATTTTTGTATGGTTTATCAAATCTTTTGAAAAGAGTACAATGGAATGGTCGCTAACAAAAGCTTTATTAAAATTTTGTACCACTTCTCATCTTTTGGAATTTGTGTTGAACTTTGCTATAATTTTCAACCCCTGCAATATTTTCTAAGCGTTCTCCTCCTTCGAAGGGTGCAGTGGCACTGCCTTCAAAAGAGACTAAAACGTATCGTCGGCTGTGCAGTAAAGTGGAATCTCCTCTCACGAAATTTATCTGTGCAGAACCTTTTTCGTAAGCGGGTTTTCGTCTAAACGTAGTATGGAACTGATTTATTTAAATGTATTGCTGCACAGTACTAAAAACTTGTGTAAAAGTAAAGTTTATTATGTATAAAAATGCAGAAAGGGATTGTGATTAGAAAAGGAGATCATTATTGATTGATTTGATTACATTTTCCTTTTTTTTTTAACTGTTTTCTATTTCGTAAATTTTCACTTATCGCGGCAGGTCTTGCAACGGAGCTACTGCGATAAGTGAGAGATCACTGTATGCTTAAAAACATAGCCATCTGTTACATGGCCAATAAAGCTCAAAACGTTGTTGAATCTTTTCGTTTATTGCTAGCCTCTTTTAATATCTTTTGAGTTTTCAACCGCGTTTCTGCTGTAAGAACTTTTTGAGAAAGGAAGAAAAATAAATTCTGCAAAAAATGTTTATGATGACGTCATTCCCACCCCCCAAAGATGTACTGTTTTTTCAAGTTGGTAAGTCAAGTACCGGCTTTCGTTTGAGTTAAAAACTGCTTTTTTCCCTACCGAGATCTTCTTTTCGTCATACATTTTTCTCCACCAGTCACGACAAAATCTTTGTCTTTGCCGGATACAGTGGTGTAGCTAAAAGTAATTCTTTGGGAGACCAAAAGTTTAAAATTTGTTGGATAACCTTTTTATTGGAGTTTGATACTTTCTTACCCAAATTTTGACAATTTTTAGGCGACCTCAAATTGTGTGGATGATCTTTTTATGGAGATTAACGTCATATGTAGCCGTAGTAACTGTAAACAACTTCATTCCTTTATCCAATTTAGAAAATTTTGGGACATTGCCCCGATGCTCTCCTAGTTAAGCCTAAGGCTGATTGTACTGAAATATTATTGTATTTGGACCTGCTTCGTAGTAGCCAGTGCTGCTCGCACAATTCTGTCACAAGCAGTCCTGCGGCAACCAAGCAGGAAAAGTCGTTAAGTGCAGTAATCAAGTTTACAATAAGATATAACGTGAGGTTCGAACTCATGATCATATCAACATGAACGGCACTCCAACCCACTCGAACAGGTTGCCGTCTATGTTTTGTTATTTTCCACCAACAGGTTTATTTCACATTTGTCTTGCTTTACACCGTCCATAAATCGTCGTCTTGGCTTTCTTTCTTCCATTATCCCGTAGGTTCCAGCTTGGTTTAAAGTTCGAAACGATTATGTCTAGATAACAGGCGCGATGGTGTAGTAGTTAGAGCGTCCGCTTTGCAATCGCTAGACCTGGGGTCCATTCCCTAAGTCGAGTCATACTAAGTTATTTAAAAAATGCTACTCACAGCTTCCCTGCTTGACACTCAACATAAACAAGAGATAGTGTGGAGAACAAGCTGGCAAGCTTGCTTTTTGTGTCCTTGGGCAAGACACTTAACGGGATGCCTCTACCTTTGTGTGGCAGACAGGTGGCCTACCCGTACTTCACCGGGTTACAATTGTGAAGTTGCGAACCCAGCATATTGTAAAAGGCGACTCTTGGGTGCCCACCAGTGGCAGTCCGCCTTGTTGGTGGTGGGGCCACCAGTCATTCACGACCGGTTCGAAATGGGCTGCCATCTTTCCCCTAGCCTAATTTCAATTAGGTTGACGGCATGAACCTGAATTGCCGTTTGTGCCGTACTTCCATCCCGAGGAAGAGGAGGGGGAAATCACCACAACAACATTATGTTTAGATTCAGCACTCGCTGACAAACGCGTGTTCACCTACATCTCTTTACTTGCCTGAAACAACGCAACCTAGTTTCCTTCTCTCTATCACTTAGTTTTCGTACATGCACCATTCCTCGTATGTAGCCTAAATTGGTTAGGTATTTTAATCCTTCTAGTCACATCTAAGTTTTGGGTTCAGCTACTTGGAGTTCCACTTGCTGCTCCTCAGTTAAGCTATTATCGGTAGCCTAGAACTTTTAAGCCAAGCATAATAGCTGGCCTAACCAAACATTTAAAGTTTTTATCTTTTGTTTTAGCCGGCAACCATTGAACACATGAAACTCCAATTTTCGCAGTCAAAATACGTGGGTTTAAAAAAATTACTTTCAACTGTGACGTCATTATTCAGTTACCGTGTTTCCCCGATAATAAGACCTACCCGCAAAATAAGACCTAGCGTGATTTTTGAGGATGATTTTAATGTAAGCCCTACCCTTAAAATAAGCCCTAGTTGAGAGCGGCAGAAAGACGAAAGGCGAAAACTCCGCTGCAATTTTGGAAACTGATGACTTGCAAGACATTCCAGAGGATGATGATATGATTGTTCTTGAATAAATTGTTGTTAATGAGTTTCTGAATAAAAAACATGCTAATGGCAAGTAAATGTAGATCATTTTTCGTAATTTCTGTTTATTTAAAATCTCGTAATTTTTACTTTGTAACTTCATTTTTTGATATATCAAAATAATACATCCCCCGAAAATAAGCCCTAGTGCCATATTTTGGAGTAAAAATTAATATAAGCCCTGTCTTATTATCGGGGAAACACAGTACCAACCCCCTTGTTACACTCACCCTGTCGTGGTGATCAATCCTGCCAAGCTTCAGGTTTCTACCGGAGTTGCGAAGGAAATCACATACATATAGATTTCAGCTGAAAAGCAGCCAACAAATATATTTGTTTATATCGTGTTTGCTTTGCACTGACTAAAGTAATTAGGCTATTTGTATTTCATAAGCGATTAAGTTATTCTGTTCTAGTGAGGCCCATCATTTCATTTTTTAACCATTATCATTAAAAATGCAAGAACAGGCTACCAATATATGTTTTGTTCCATTCTACTATTTTTGAGCGGTTCCAAAATAACTTCTATGGTCGTATTGAGCACAATTTTCAAATTATAAACTGATTTGATACTTTTTCTAATCAAGCCAAAAAAAGGGCATTACTTTGCCTTAATAAGGCCCATCCCTTGAAAATCTAACTTTTAAGCCTATAATAGAGTAGACACTTCGCGCACCTCTAAGTAGAAAAAGGAAATTCCTATAAACAACTTTATTTTGCATGTTACGGTGGTATTATCAAAAGAATTGCGGTCTAGAATCATAGCAATAAGTTTGTTTTTCAACAGAACTAAAGCAGTAGAGACAGTTTAATGGTCACAATCATATCGAACGCATTCATAGTCATCTTTGTGGTACCGCGTTTTGCCATTTTTGCTGCATGATGTCAGAAAGATTATTTTCTGAACATACTGGAAAATATTAACATCTGTACGTAAACGTTATAAAAACTTGAGAAAATACTTGCCTGTAACGTCCAAACTTAAATTTGATGGGCCTAATTGAGGTAACCTGACACAATGCCCTCCAACGCAACTCACTTAATAAACACAATGAAGATAAGTAAAAAGTCGGCGTGCATTAAAAATTTGAGCCCTTTACAATATTATGAAACTCTGACAAAGAAAAAAAAGCACCACTTGCCAAAATATGAGAACTGATTTTATAATTAAAGGAAAATCGAATCCAGGAAAGTGCTCTCAATTTACGACCACTCTCTCCTGAAACTAGGTAACTTCGAGTATAACAAAGACCTTATTGAGTTTCACGAGATTACGTTCGCCAAACAAAATCGAATTCGCTCATTTCTCTGCTTGGCTTGATTTTGAATTTATAGTGGTGTGGACCTTGGCGGGACAAGGCTCCTTATTATCATTGTCAAAATCTAAATGTTATATTTAACAATGCTAAAATTGCAAGGGGCGATTTTAATACAAAAATTTTGCAGAGAGGCAATTCTTCACTAAGGTTGAAGAGCACTGGTCAAGAAAAGTCTGTAGCGTTAGCTCCCGCTTATATCTAGGCCTGATTTAAGCCTTTATACAAACCAACTTTATTGATATTTGGCACCATGGTGGGGACAAAGATTGAGATAAAACGATTGGTATCACGCGACTTTTTGAGTTCATTTTCAAAACAAGTTAGGACATTTATCTATCTACTTTCATCACAATCTTTTCGAGTAATTTCACGTTCTTTTCCCGCTTTTTTGCAATTTGAAAAGTGCTGCTTTAGTAAATTACAACTGCAAGTCTTTTCTATCACGTTATATTCATTGATGAGTGTAATTTCAAGAAAAAGGGAATACAGTTGTTTTCTCTTAAGAGGGCTACATGATGCGCCGAAAACTTTTAGAATTTAGATACAGTAAAAATGTTCAATATATTGAGGCTGTTTTACATCTTAACGATACGAGGAGAAAAGGAACCTTTATACCAAAATTGTAGCACTTCAAATTTCGTGTGTTCTTCCTGACGGATATCAATGATCTTTTGCGGAGTTTCGAACTCAAGACCATTAATTCTGAAGTCAAAAGCGACTACTGCTCGAAGGCGGCAGCTACTACGCTTCGTTGTTCTCCGTACTGGGAGTAAATAACTCTTTTATACACATCAGCGCTTCTTCCCAATCAATGGCAACTTGATCTTCTCGTCCAACTTGCTGCATACGGGTACGCTCAAACGCCAAGAATGAAAAAGGTAGAGCCGCAATGCAGCTCTTGGTTTTAATCGTAACGGTAAGTTTTATTTTTAAACAGAGATCACACAATTTAAGCATATTTAATAAAATATATAAAAACAAAAAATTACATTGAAGACCATAGATCGGCAAGCAATGCATAGGTGTAGCCAGCGGGGAGGGGGGAAATGCCATGGCCCTCAATCCGGAAAAATTTGAAAAACTGAGGGCGGTCACTTTTTTTGAGATTTAAAACGGCGGCAAAAAATAGCCAAACATTGTTAGGTATATGCTTTTCTCCCCTCCCCCTTTTTTGAAGCTACGCCACTGCAGCTTTGTGATATAAAATCCTGTTCGCTTAAAAACATCTAGATATACAAATAAGAAAAACCTTCATTTAACCGGATAAAATATTAATCAACAATGGCCTAATGTTTAGAAGTAGCAAAGAAAAACCTTTATTTAACCGGATAAAATATTAATCAACAATGACCTAATGTTTAGAAGTAGCCCAGCAAGCAAAAATTAAATTGCTTAGAAGACCAACGTGAGGAGGTCGATAGATCTGCTTCAATAATTGCCGCGAGGGTCCGGGTATTAATAAAGTTACTTTGAGAAAACAGCAAATCGACACAAAAGCAGAGCTGTCAATCAGACCCGGCTTGGATAATTTTAAGCATAAAATAAGTGACAGTAACACTGACAAGAGACTAAAGTAGGTGGTAAATTCCGTGTGGCTATTCGAAAGACGATTTATTTTACACTTATGAACTCTTATCATTTTTATCTGAAGCAAAACTCTTGGTATAATCTTCAAAAGTGCATAAGTGTCATCAACCACCTCTTCCATGAGGTTTGATGACAGACAAGCCTTTTTGAAGTACAGGCGAGACATGAGTTTTGCTTAAGATTTCAAAAAATGATAGGTTCGTAAAAAATGCTCACAAAATAAGGTGGAGTCGTATGGTAAACCGTAACTGGCATCAAGCTTGTATACAAAAGCCATATTGTTGCTTCACATTTCGGATGCAATCGCGTTTACAGTTTAGGTTTGAGGTTGTTGAATTGGGTTCGAAAATGAACTACTTGATCTGATGACAGCTAAGCTCCAAAGTATTTACAAATTGGCAGTTTTCCCGTAATTGATTTTATGGTTCCAAATGCTTCATTTCATGGAATTTCCTACTTTGCTTCCCTTTATTGGGCCTTCGTTATTTGTCAGAGGTAAAAAATTTCAATAACACTAAGATTTTCACAGAAAACTCTGCAAATATACAAAGAGGTGCACTGAACTGCGCTAATTGCAAAGTTGTGTTATCTAGGTAGAAAGATGAGTTTGCAATTACACAAGACAGAGCCTAATTACCACACCGGCAAATGCCATGGAGCCACAATTTCAAAGACAACGGTCTAGGAAATTTTCTTTCTTCGCAGGAGCTAAAAAAAACCTTTAAGGCTCCGCTTTAAATTTTGCCGACAACTGGTTCTGCTGCCTTTAGAGCAAGAGCGATGCTGAATTTAGTGAAAGACTAGGGAGGAAGCCCTATCCCTTCTTGACGAGTTAACGCACGTCGTTCATCAACTAGAAGGCAAATCACAAGAGGTCTCAAAAGGTCGCTTAAAAATTTTTTAAGTCTCGTATTGACCGAGCCATTTCAATAGCGGTAATCGAAATACAGCAGTTTGATTTAACGCATAGACACTTTGCCAAACCTAAATAGAAATTTTACTTCTTTTTATCATCTTTTTTCTATGCTCATTAAGTATTTCCAAATTTTGTATGCTTATTGTTGTTTTTTTCCTATACTTTCGTTGTCACTTTCCTCGTCTTCAGTGCCGCTTCGGTCATCGCGATCAAGCGGACCCTTTGTAAAGACTTTTACGGCCATTTTTAAGATTATATAAGCCCACATTATATGCAATATCAGTAAACCAACAGCAATGCAATTTGCAATGTAGTACCAAGGGTATGGCTTATAGTACCAAGTTAACTTGAACATGGACGTATGTACAACGTAAAACGGATAAACGTACAGTCTCGTAATCAAAAATGTTATGACAAAAATAATGAATAAATAATTAGCAATTGTTTTGCGTTTGCAATACAAAAGCAGCTTTGCTATTTGAAGTAGCATGTCCGCGAACCTGTGCAATACCATCAACAAAGATCCTATTCGAGTTTGATTAGTGGCATAAGAAAATACAATCAGATTTATCGTTCCCACGTGGTGGGCCATCATCATATTTCTGTCCTTCCTTTTCACATCAGTGGCCAAACACATTAACAAAGCGATGTAGTAAGCACCTTCTATCATGTAGTGGCAGTAAAGTGAAGGCCAAAGCGGATGCCTGGGAAATCCAATCCAGCAGTAACGGGTATCCCAAAACCACGGAGCCTGCAGCAATATGCAAAGACCAAACGTAAATGAAAATGAGTGATATAAACTTTTCCAACTCGTTTCAGCGATCTTGGGCAACGCGTTTGTTATCTTTCGCAGCTCACGACTCTTTCTTGTTACATTCTTTTCTACACTATTTCGCAATTTTTCACAATGTCCGTTTGACTTGCTGGTGGTTATTTTAGCGCGAAACCCATTCTTTTTTTCTTTTTTTTCAAGGACTTTCATGTCGCTGTATAATACTTTAGCAGCCACTGGATTGGACACATACTTTTCGAATAAGTGACGTAAAATAAATACAATAAAGCCATACACAGGCAGAGCAAATAGATCGCGGGGTTGGGCGTAGGACACATTTTCATCCGATTTTACATCATCAAAAGATACTCCCTCTGGGAACCAAAACCTCTCATTCCAAAACCAGTTCGAAATATTTTCCATTTCAGTTTACCTCAAAATTAACCAACTAGCTATTCGCTGCAATAAAGAAATGTAAGTGAGTAGGTCTGCTAAACAACACTCCATTACGTTCAGTTTAAAGCGAACACATTTCTTAAAGAGTCAAAAAAAGGGAATTATTTCTGAAAAAGTACTGAGAAAAAGACTTGATTTTAAAGCATGGTCTACATCAGGGGTGGCCAACCGTGGCGCATTGCATGTTTAGAGGTGGCGCATTCCAGGTTTAAGATTCTTCGGGCAATTTGGGTAAGTGTCCTTTCATCTGGCCGAAAAACTTGTCACTCCAATAACATCTCCAAAAAAAAAAAAAGTCCGCACTTGGTTGGCCTCACGTTTGGTGGCATATTTAAGCCAAAAGTGATGGAAAAGGTGCAGCGAAACAGGGGATGACCTTTTTTTTTTTATTTTGGAGATCACCGCTGAATATGGCCTTGTTTTGACTTCAAAGTATAAATATTTTACTACACGTTTGAGAGCAATGAAAAGCTATGAATGTTTGTGTGGCGCATCTTCAAATGAATGCTTGTGTGGCGAAAAATTTTGGCGCGTGGACTGAAAAGGTTGGCCACCCCTGCCCTACATTTATGGCGCATCCGACACGGGTTGGTACAAGAGTTGGCGCTTTGCATAAAAAGCTTGGCCACCCCTGGTCTACACTGAAGCCAAGCGTGGCTTAATTCTTTGCTGGTTTTATTTTGGCCCAGTCGCAAAGGCCTCAAAATGCGTAGCGTGACGTGATGGACTGATTGCCAAACTTGTAATTGAAAGTCTGCGAGCTCAGCATTCAAAAGCTTTACGCTGCATGTGACATGTCTGAGCGCAAACGTGGTATGCTTTCCTAGCTTAAGCTTAGAGTGTAAACTATAGCTTGCTTCGATTGCAACGGCATGTACATGAGGCTGCTGAATCGAAGATTACTGTCATTTCGCAGTCTCCCAAACTCAACAGTATTTCTTGCGTACAACGACAATATTTCCTTTGTGTATCACCACAAAAAGGAAACGTAGCTAAACAAAACGTTAAGGACCGAGACAGGCAAGGATCACAAAAGGCAAATTTGCAATCTCATTATTCAGTAACATTGCCGATACCATGATCAGAAAGAAACGCCAACCAATAACAGTACAACATTAGCCAAACATTAAAGTTGGTAATCTACATAGCCCAATCTACTCGTCTATCCCCTTGACAATCTGCATAATTTAGAGATAGGTCTGAGAAAAAAACCTCTTTTATTTTAATCATGACCTCCAAACCAACAACACGTCCAAGGGGCCTCTGACCCCTTGGAGAATTTTCATCAACAATAAACGCAATAAGCGGTAGTTTTGGGGTGAGGCAAGTGAAGCAGCAGCTTCAGAACCCCTTTACAGACAAGTCCTAAAAAGTGCTCTTTCGCTCGGCAAAATAGAACTGATATTCAAAAAAAAGGTTTTCACCGGTAACTTTTGGGCGGAAACCCCAATTATAACAACTCTTTGTATTTTAAGCCAACGAAACAGGGATGATCTCCCATAAAAAGATCTTCAATTGAAACTTTGGGGCCGAAACATTTGTTTACAATTTTACTTAATCTAGACCTTACATATATATGTAATTTCCAAATGAATAAAAAGAACAGAGGTCTTCAATGACCATTTGACCAATAGTAGGCCCCTCATGAAATCTTGCTTCAGGCCCTCAAAATCCTCAATCCATCATTGAACACAATATCCAAAGGTTCCTTTCCTTGTGGAATTACTTTTGCTTCTTGATCATTGTGGAGCTGTACTCTTCTGACCTCCCTCTCCAAAATTCATTCGCCACGTACAGAACCACTCTAACGTTTACGGGCGAAACAATCCTTGTCGCTACTAACAATCGGAAGCAACTCAACCTTAGGATTTATTCTCAGCAAACGATTTCGTGTAAGGGACAACTCCTCCAGCTTATCGATAGAGGCGTCTGTAAGAGGGCGTGACTTAACTATAACCTCTACTTCACACAACATAGCAAGCAACGCATTACCGTCCATGCGGCTTCAACTGTCCGGCATTACTGCTGGTAAAATCCTTCGGATGGAGCGAATTTTGCGCTTCCGCAGGGCGCCTATGTGCTCGCAGGGAGGAATTCTCCCGCTTTGTGGAAGGTTCAAATTTCCACACGATGAAGCGCTGACGCAGATATTTATTTATGCTTGCTTGACTCCATGCCTGCTGTTTGCTTCGCAAAATTTTATCGGTTCCCTCGACATTGCTACCATTGTCCGCGCACAGATCAGGTTGTCTTTTTGCAATAAATCAGTCGTCAGGCCGGGCAGAACTTCCAAGTGAAACACTCTAATGGTCATGCAAATGAATGTACAACCGTAGCGTCTCAACTAACTCCGTTTATACCTGACAACACACGGACCAAAACAATCTAAATCCGTAAGGGGAAATGGCAGCTTAGCGCTTTGCAGCCCGCCCAGGCAGCAACCCGGCCATTAACTGTTCAGCA
This sequence comes from Trididemnum clinides, assembly GCA_963675345.1. Classification (NCBI taxonomy): domain Eukaryota; kingdom Metazoa; phylum Chordata; class Ascidiacea; order Aplousobranchia; family Didemnidae; genus Trididemnum; species Trididemnum clinides. The sequence continues at coordinate 17,899,397 of OY776301.1, forward strand.
GGTCTTGCGTTTCTGCGGATACTAAGCATTTTGCTACTGCTCTACGCGTGGATACTTTTCCGTTTTGAAAGAAGCGCTGCTGCGAAGCGTTTAATGTGAAATTTACACCGGAAAGAACCACACTATGACAGTCGTATTGATCAATTACCAATTGAGTCCATGACAAGTTTTGAGGAAGGATTACAGGGTGTTTGGCATCAAAACTACATGCCGCGTAACCAAGTCTCCCACCGACTCTCATGAGCGCCCCCATTAAAGTCGGATTTCAATTTCCATAGCGGAGATGACTTAATTAGTATGTTATTACTTTTTCCAGTAAAGGATTTACCGAATCAAAATACTGGGTAGTCTGCATGTATTTTACCAGAGTAACTTAAACCGTCTCCAACTCCTCCGCAAATTCGGTACCGTACGAATATCAATGCCTTTGGTGGTCAACATTTAAGCCATTACATAATTTACAAATCGCAGCATCAAGCATGTCGCTAATTTTAGACGATAAAAGAAAAAGCAATTAATAAGCCTGTCTGCTGCGTCAACGCTAACAATTGACACATTAGACCAGAGATGGCGAGACTTGCCTCACGCTAGAGCGACATACGAATCGAACAAAATTTTAAAGAGCCGCGCCGCCGGGTCAAAATTTTTATGCATCCAAATTGAAACTAAAAACCTTTTTTGGAAATCAATATACTGTATTACCAAAGCTTAAATGCACATATTTGCATCCAAAGTGAAGATAAGTAATTTTAGGTAGTCTTTTTTGCGAGGAATCACTATTTTCAAAGCTTAAATTCACGTATCCTGTATTTTAACTTAGGGTATAGATCTTTTCAAGGTGTGTTGATTGACATTAAACCTTGAGCGACATCACTAATAATCAAAACAACATTGGACTCTACTAACGAATTGAAAACCTGGTAGATATTCACCGAGTTTCCAGGCTGATGTCTAGATCACCTACCTTCCCAATTCTCGTCTACGAAACTCCAGAGCTACCAGCCATGTCGTCTACTTTATTTCATGATCTCATTTGCAGTAGCATCGCTAAAAGCTTGATCACGTGGAATGATCTTGAATGGAACGTATCTCCCTCCATCCAAGAATAGATAAATGCCGGTGTATTTGAGCAAGACGATTTTGAAAAGCAATAGAAAATGCTTGCAATTCTGCTTTTAGGCTGTGCAAAACAGCTGAAGAATCTGACAAGAACATCGTCAGGCCATCTTCCATATCCAGCATCTTTTTATGGCGCGACTCGAACTTACAGCATCCCATGAAAATATAGCAGTCTATACTACCATCTTCGTGGGTAATCGTCAACATACGCATTCTCGAGCACAAGATGCGTCACAGAAGAAATGTAATTGCATTCCTAACATTTCGCCCTCAGGCATGCAGCAATACGGTATACGCAAATACGTTAAATCGGTTGGGCGGTCGCACCAGCCGTTCCATTGTATAGGTATAGAATTGGAGATAGGGTTTGTCCAATCTTCCTTCTGTTGGCATACATGTCTATAAACCAGTGGTGCCTCTGGCACGACTGGTACTAGAAATCCCAACAAGTCGTACAGAGAAGTAGTGCTAGAAAGGAGCGTAAGCGTATTAACGGTTTGTTGGGGATATCCACCATAAAATAAAAACGTCTTTGGCAAGTAACCATAAAATTTCCAGTATAGAATTTAGTCCATTGCTTCTTAAAAGAATCCCCGGTACTTGTGGGTTATCTGTCACCACTTTTTTTCACCAGGTATTAAATTACTATTTATCCCCCACCCTGTACACTCCCTTGCTATATTACAAGAAAGGCAGTGTACACTGAAGGGGCAGGCCCGGTATGTAAATGTACGGGGCAGTGTACACTGCAAGGGAGTGTACAGGGTGGGGGATAAATACCTGGTGAAAAAAAGTGGTGACAGATAACCCACAAGTACCGAATCCCCTTCACCTCTTTCCTTTGACGATCCTCCGGGATAGTATCTCACACTTTTTTATTTGTCGACAACCATTTGGTCCAATTAAATCCTGACATGGACATTATCTTTGCTTATCTTTCGCCAACTTAGCTGCCAACTCCACCTTTCAAGCTGTAGACAAAAAACCATCAACATGGAACAACACTTTACATTATGAGTAATGTAGGGTTCCAAAAATGTCTCAATTTCTTTTCCGTCTCTTTCAGCCAAAAGGCTGCTGCATTTGGGGTGGTGTCTTGGCTCTAAAAAAATGCAAAACTATACGACGTAATGCAGGCTCACCAAGAAGGTTGCCACATGGACACCACAAAAAACCAAGGCAGTATGAAACAGATGAATCGTAATTTGAGACTACTGGCGCACACTCTTTACCGAGTGAAAACTCGACTCCATACTATTATCATCTAATGATCTTCGAGGTTTGTCCCCGCCATTTTCCCCAGAACCATTCAGCTTTAACGAAACGTTAGTTTCAAAGGTCAGGTTTAAATTCCCTTCAATGTTAAAACATGATAAAATTACCAAGCAAAGGTGCAAAAAACCTGCACTACCGGCACAATTAAACAAACGACTTACACGTCCAAACTAGAGCCAGTTCTGCATAATCACGCGCGTAAGTGACGTCACAATTTTTCAATGGCAGACTGTCGGTCAAAGAATAAGGCTAAAGACTAGCCAGTTTACAAGGTTTATTCTCTGAATTCCTTCCTGCTGATAATTCTTCGCCTCCGTCCACCGAGGGTCGAAGAAACGTCGTAATTAATTTGAAACTATGAAACACTGCGTCCAACCACCTAAAAAGACGGCCGGCAACACTTACTTGAGCTAAATAAATTGCAAAATGTACCTTCATAATTAAAACTGCTGCGCAACAAACCTAACCGCCGATCCGAAATTTATCGACAGAACAAAGCTTCGGTCCACTAAGGAAAGCCGTTTCATATGAACTGTTTCCTCCAATATGCAATAAACAAACCAAGAGAAAAAAAGTAAACTGAAAACTAACAAAGGCTAAACAACCTGTGCCTACACCATTATTCCAATCTACTCATTCGAAGATGCCATATTAGGTCATGTGACAAATAAACATTATTAATTATTTGCAAGGGTTTTCCTGCGTCAGTTGTATTCATATTTAACGAATGTCAGTGACAGTTGCGCTTTGTGCAGGGCCAATCAACATTTCGCCTTAATTACTTGGTATTACTTTCAAAAATAAATTTCATAAAGGGAGAAAACTCTTGTTCTAACTTTTCACAAACTAATCGGTGATATAATCAACAGATAAAGCATAATGAACTAGCACACGCTTTGTATTAGTTAATTATGCTTAATAAATTTCGGTAAATCATCACTGTTTGGTTCCTCAAATATCTTCAAGAAGTTTAATGCTTTTTAAAATTCACCATGCGAAGGAGGTATTGGAAAGTTTCTTTCTCAAAAGCACATCAGCCTATTTATCGGCACTATCAACTTATTACCGCATTGATCAGCTTTAACCGATTTGAGATTTGAAGAACAGTAACCATCAATCGTATACATTTTCCCTATCATTTGATCACATACAAATGATATGGAAAATGTATACGATTGATAATTACTGTTCAGCCTTTATTGCTTGGTTTGGCCAAGCTTTCGATCAACTCTTTGCCTTCTCCTCTAGAATCCACCAAAGAGAGGAAATCATTGTCAAGAACCTTTCGCAAGAGCACAACAACGTATAAATTGAGAAGTTCGAGAACGCTTAAGCAGTTTTAACCGACTCGATCACGTTTTGATTGGATGAACTATTTCTTGCATAAGCTCAACTTGTTGACTGCTGCCAAATGATAATGAAACATTTGTAATTAGCGATTGACCGTTTTGAAGAAGCTGAGATTAGGAAAAAATAGTTCTTCAAACCATAACGTGATCGAGTAGGTTACAATTGGTAAGCGTTCTCGAACTTTTCAATGGATACGCTGTTGCGTTTTTGAGAAAGGTCTTTGCAAAGACATCGTCTATTTGGTGGAATCTACAGCAGAACGCGGTGAATTTATTGAATGCTCAATGATACCAAGCAATTGAAGCTGAACTTGTTGTACATGATCAAATCATAGTGGAAGAGTCTATGATTAAGAGATTCGCGGCACCAGTTACTATTACTAATGCGCAGTTTATACATGAACGAAGAATTACTTTTCAACTTTCCGTTTGGGGTGCGTAGTTGACGTCACAAACTCACATCCTGCCGCGACACCAATTTATGGCATGCTGCAAAACACCATTGATTGAGCTAAATAAAACTGCTTTAAAAGATAACTAACGATTGTAGTATAGCTTACTACCACTGTGACTTTGCTATTTACAGTCTACCTAGAGACTGCCCACCCAGAGACGTAAAGTGGTTTTGGCCGCTCTGTGCGAAAGCAAAAAATGCCGCTTCATTTCCGATTAAGAACATCATAAATGTCCATGTTAAAATCCTCTGTGTTAAGTTACAGCTAAAACTTTGTCTGTTGCAGTCAAAAATGGTCGCCATAATCAAGTGGCCGCCCTGTGCAGACTGCAAACCCTCGCCACGCCACTGTCTTCGCCATACAGCGCTCAAAATCCAGGAAGGCGTTGAGGAAGTGTAGACTAGTTTACGACCTATTCACATTTCGAGGTGTGATAACGTAGTGCTAAAACGAAACTCTTGTCGATTGTCTGTCTGACTGACTGACTAACTGCATTTAATTAAATGCTTTTCGACTAATTTTCATAGCCTACGGACAACACGCTTCCTGTTTTATTCTTGCGCTGTATTGTTAAGCTTTCCTGTCAACTGACAACAGCATAACTACAGACTACTACTAGAGTACAAATAAGAAAGCTATTACGTGGTAGCAACTTGCCACTTGATTGCTTTGCAAGCTCACGTTATAAATCCAGAGATTTTTCAAAAATTAAGGGGCGGCTAAAAGCAGCAAAAATATTTAAATTAGGTAATTAGGAGTGGATTAAAGAAATGAAACAATAGCAATGCCCATTGATCTTATAGAACCGAAAATGAACAAAAGTTCTAGACTTTGAACTGACTATATGGTGGTGGGTTATAGAGCGGATACAAGGTGCAGGGGTATTGGAGTCTGTGATGAAAAGAAGCTCCTGATACAAAAGTGACAATTTTTGTTCAGAAAAATCCTGGCGAATAGAAATGAGATTTTCTCAATTTCTTGCGGTCGTCGCAAGGCGCAGTTCAAATACAAAGCGCGAACTTAAAACCAAAAACAATTTTGCTCTACCATGAAATGTTGTACCTTGGCCAGCAATCGGCAACCTTTGATGCTGAAAAAATGATTACAACCAATTCTGTCAATTTGAAACCCGCTTGGAGCCCCAAAGTCTATTTGATTACTAAACTGAATGTAACATTGTTACCCAACAATTTCCTAAAACAATACGCTCTTCATTCTTGTGCAAGAATCACTCCAAATTATGGCAAAATCTCTAATCACAACAGTTTTCAATGATGTAAAGACGAAGCCAAAAAGAATTAAGAATGAAATGCAACTTTTTCAGATTTTTTACTTTGAGAACTACATGAAAAAAGTTTACCAATACCTGTAACACTTCATTTTGCGTCGCCTAGTTTTTTCTCATAAATTTTTATCCCAAGTTGCTCAAAATAGCTTTGACTGCAACTTACAACTGATTTTATACCACTAAATTCAGGGAAAGTAAAAAAAAACTAATACTGGAAGAAAAATTCCAATAAAAAGAGGGTAGTGGCAATTTGACCGTAAAACAAATGCCATGAAATACAAAATGCAGATCCGAAATAATCTGCTGCGGGGACCCCTAGTCGGAAAAAAAGCCGAAAGACAACAACAACAATTCTTTATTTTCGTTTGTAAATAGTTTTAGTTTCAATGATGTCGCCTAACTTAATTAGCATTTAATAGAGATGAGGAAATTGTATTGATAAGTACTGCAGAATTCTCATTGAGAGTTTTAAGTAGAACAAAATCGGCCGTGTTCAACTAGCGTCTTATGTAGAGAGTCTTAACCTTTACACCAATGCAAAACTACCGCAGCACACTACCTGCACATTCGAACACCATTGTTTTGATAGTAACTTTAAATTAAATGACAGCTGTGAAGTGGCATCATTTTGTTTTTCACAGCAAGCAAAGCAGCTGTGTCCCTAAGTTGTGGAAACCAAAAGAAAGAGGAGAAAAAGCCGCGGGTTGCCGACCTCTGGCGGAAAAAAACTTTCGACTACAAGCTTGGCTCAGTTTATCACGCTTCCCTGAAGGCAATAGCGCGTTCGTTTTCAAGTTTGAACTCAAAGCTTAGCTCACTAGGGCGGTTGATCGAGCGAGAAGCACTTTTAATTTGAAGAGCTCCTTCCATTGCTCTTTAACTGTTTTAAAATATTTCAACAATATATCATATCACTCCATGCACCAATACAACATAATGAAATGCAAAGTAAGTCATGCAAAGCCACAACAGATTTTTCTCGTTTTAAAAGGCCCAAAAACAGTAGTTAGTCATTTTTTGCGACTGGCCAATTGCATCTTTGATAAAAGCACATTTTGAAATTGACATTGATGTCTTTTGGCGACTAGCACCAAATAGGCCTACGTTTGCCGACACCATGGGTCGGAGATACCACAAAAAAGTAGAAAAAGCAACGTCACTGATTTGTTTAGCAACAACAATGTGATCAATGTTGCAACAGAAACAGTTTTAAAGCTCATAAATATTCAAGTACAGGCTGGCTCAGCCGGCGTAACCTGCAGTGCTTCCATCAGTAATGCCGAGATTAACAATATCAGTTCAGCCGGCTGCGCCAGCTTCATCAAACGGGTAATGTCTTTTTGACGTAGCCAATTATCGCTTCAAAATCAAAAGTGCCATTTTTCGAAAAGAAATCGAATGAACACAACATTATTGATTGCTAGCTGCAAGTGGTTACGATCGATAGAGAGCGTCTTACAAGCGAGAAGCGAAACAACAAAGCGAGTGCTGAAAGCGCGAGGCTTCCGAAGGAAGCAATGCTATTGAGAGATATTTACAAATTTACAAAGCCATCCCTGGAGGCGTTTCGTCCTTTTGGACTCATCAGCAGGGCTTGCCAAGGGCCAAGAGATCCCACCAACAGCATTAACGTTGACTTTTAAAACAATCCAACACAAAGCACAAGAATTACGTGCCGTTTACTTTTGAACGAGGTTCGTTTTGACGTTACTGCTAACCGCTCAATTATGGTCTAAAACTGATATCCTTACATAAAGCTGATCACACGAGTGATTAGTCATAGAAAGACCTTCAAAAGGTTATAAACTAAACGCGGTGCTTTAAGGCATAATGACAGCACGCTGCTGCTTGTTAATGGGCGTCCGCGCGCGAGGAGATCAGCTCTAAAGACGCGGGATCGAATCCCACAAGAACCAGATACGATGCAACACACCTCCGGGCAAAAATTAGTTTTTTTCTCTTCAGTGCAGTTGGTGACCGACAAGAAGCTAGAGGTTTTTACTAAACCATAGCTTAGACCGTCACACTAGTGGCACCTACACTAAGTCCACTGTAGTAGATCTGTCAATACTCTGCGAAGCCATATCACTCGTAAATGAGTGGCGGTTGTCGCAGGCGCACTACTTAGTGTCGCAGGCGCCTGCGACAACCGCCACTCATTTACGAGTGATACGGCTTCATAGAGTACTGACAGATCCACTATAGTGGACTTAGTGTAGGTGCCACTAGTGTGACGGTCTAAGCTATGGTTTAGTAAAAGCCGCTAGCTTCTTGTCGGTCACTAACTGCACTGAAGAGATCTGATAGGTCGAAACAGTGTCACTGTCTGCAGTTTGCTAAGTGCATCGCTAGCCTCTTGCATTACTTTGATTTATACGTATTTTGAGAAAAGCTATTAAAGATTGGGCTAACTTACTAACGTATTTTGGTAACTGTAGGTCTATTTCTGTCACCAAAAGCCTGTGTTTGCACGTATCTTCGTTGGTCTCAGCACAAGTGCAGCCAGGAAAAGTCTAAACTAACCCGAAGTCAAGGACTGAAAATTGATATATATTACAACAGCAGGGTCCCCATCAGTAATGTCGAGGTTAAGAGTATGGGTTCAGCCGACTGCACTGGCGTCACTCTGTGGCAGGGCTGCGAATTCGAAAAAACTCGATCTTTTGGCCGAACTCGAACTTGAACTTGAACTCGAAACCAAAAATTTTGTGGGACTCAAACTCGAGAATATTTAAGGCAAGTTCGAGTTAATTTTTACTTGTACAACATCGTTACAACTAAATTTTTAAAAATGAAATCTTTTTATTGGAAATTAAGGATCTTATGCAAAAAGTAGGCTCAAGCCAGGGTTTTTCTAAAATTGTCTAAACCAGTGTTTCCCAAACTTTTTAAGTCACGACCCACTTTTCAAAACATAAATTTTCGGGTCCCACATAATTCTGCATGTGCTTCGAAGTACTTGGAAAAAAGTATAGTGAAAACAAACATCTATTCAAGATGTTAATTCATTTTTAAATTGTTTGACGCAAAACATGGACTAATTTTAATTTTGAATGACTTTCCCGACCCACTGAAATTACGCCTACGACCCACCAGTGGGTCGCGACCCATAGTTTGGGAACCGCTGGTCTAAACCCAACTTAAGTCATCGATTTTGTATGCAGAAAAAAAATTTAGCGTTGAGCATGGATGGCTTAACTAATTGTTTAAGTCAGTCTTCTATAAGTCACCATTGTAGATGGCTTAAATCGCGACTTGTGTACACAATGAGGCAAAACCCTTGTTATTGTATTGCTGTTGCAAATTTGAGCAATGGGCCTCAGGTAGCTTAAATCAGTAACACGGTTATGTAGCATGCCGTATCACTTACTGCAAACGATTTAAAAAAATCTTTCTGCAAACAACAACTTCAATTTGTATCGCACCATAATAACGTGCAGCGTATAACCTACCAACATGACGCCACAAAATATATTACATTTAACGGCAACTTCATAATCCCTTCATAAGCTGGGTTTTCAATAACGGTAACGTCACAATACATTAAGCCGGGCTTTCAAAAATCTCGTTTGAGTTCAGTTTCTGCATGCCACCAAGCCTTCCTTTGTAAGCCCGGCTTGCGCAAGCTCCGCTTTGGCTTAAGCTCGACCTAAACTAAGTCTGCTTTCTGCATACAGCCCTAAATGTTTTATGAAAACATTAAGCTCAGCTCACTGAGAAGAACGCTCTAATTAGATTTTACAGTTTTGCAATGTAAACAGTCACAGTAGAGAATGGGCGACCTAATTGACGGTTAACTTTTTCTTCGTAAACAATGAATCGCAGATATAGCCCTTGTTTTGATCGAAAGCGCATAATCAGGGTACCTACAATGATTCAAGTGTAAGTTATTTTTCAATTTTCGTTTTCAATGCAAATTCACAAAACACATATTGCATGGCTTATGGCAACGACATTTGCTTATTCCAACAGATGTTTGAACGCGCAATTTTACTGCAAACGTGCTCAGGATAAGTCAATCACTTCACTTTCTGAACTCGAAAAAAACTTGATAAATTTTCACAGGACTTGAACTCGAACTTGCAAAAATGAAAATGTTGAACTCGTAAAACAAGCTGAACTCAAATTTAAACTCGATATAAAAATCTACCGAGTTCGCAGCCCTGCTCTGTGAATAGTGGTGACAATAGCAATGAAATGTTTATGTCTTTTCACATAGCCAATTCTTGTTCCAAAATCAAAAGTACTGTTTGTTTTTAGTGGAAATTGAGCAGAAAATCATTATGAGTGGTTGCGCCTAGCCATTTTAGTTCGCCCTAAGTTATTAAAGTCCCTAGCAACGTCGTGTGTACCCTGTTTAGAGCATAGGCGCACTTTGGAGCTGGACTTGCTGACGACTGAATCAGTCATTAATTTCACAAACTTTTTTTCTTCCATTTTACCGCTTGCATGGAAGCATGAATATAGTTGCGGGAGGGAGCCAAACTGATTGTTGTGTATTTTCAAGAAAAAGCTATTAGATGTTAGACATTCTTTTAACGACTTTTCGCTGTGGTAGGCCTAATTGTACGACCCAATACCTATGGCTGCGCATATATTGATTGGTGCTGGCATAATTGGAGCTATGGAAAGAGAAAGCTAACCCAAAGCGAAGCAGTAACAGGTAACTTACTATTACATTCTTAAAAAAAACAAGTTTTTAAGCTAACAGGTATGTCAATACTGTTGTGTATCATTCTTCTCTATCAAGCGAATTGTGAATTGTTCGCTTTTGAAACGACAATATACAGTATAACAACTTCAAGGGCAGCTGCTGCAATATTTTCACTTTAATCGTACCAGACAGCATTATGACATCAAGCTACTTTGAAGCGTTCAAGAAAAAAGAAAAAACCATGCTTAGAATGCTTAAAAAGAGTATCGCTCATTTTATCATCCAATCAGTTTAAATCGTTGTAAAAATTTTTTCATCGAAAACACCTTATTATTATCTTCGTAACAAGCATTCCATCGCATCTCTAACCAGCGAGATGGCGTAGTGGTTAGAGCGTCCGCTTCGCAGTCGGTAGACTAGGGGTTCATTTCCTAAGTCGAGTAAGATCAAAAGACTTTAAAAAATGGTATTCACAACTTCCCTGCTTGGTGCTCAGCAAAATAGGGATAGTGTGGAGAACAAACCGGCAAGCTTGCTTGTTGGATCCTTGGGCAAGACACTTAACGGGATTCCTCCACCTTCATGTGGCAGACAGGTGGTGGGACCAAGCAGTCTACCCGTCGTGGTAGCCCAAGTCCAACTGAAGACTTGCAAACCGACCATGAGCGCCAACGCAGTGTATATACATCTTCCTGCATAATGCTCATAACAAATAGCTCAAACGACGAAGAATTGCATTTCTACTGTCAACACTTTTTGAAAAAATAAAGAGAACAAATTTTGCAAGCAAGCGTCAAATGTTACGCCATCTTATACCCCAAACAGGTAAAAGTTTTGCAAACTGGTTGGTTGGGGGCTGGCTTTCGTCGGAGTAAAAACTCGCTTTTCTCGACCAAGAAATGAAAATAAAAAGAATTATGTTTATTCATGACGGTTATCAACTCCTTTATGACCCTCACTCCGGGAAGTGATCACTCGTGCCAAGTTTTAAGTTTTCATGCCCATTAGTTTCGCAGGAGTTGAAGCGTACGTAGGTACAAACAGAACTCTGCTTTATTAGACAGGCTTAGGCTAACTTGCCAAAGTTAACATAAGACCCCAGACTGATCCCCTCCCCTTTCTTCCACACCACCCACCTTTTGATTGTAATAACAGTATTTTCAAAATTATGCTGCGTTTGGTTTCTAACTTTTGTAGTTTTTTTGCAGAGTAGGTATGTTTATTTATTTTTTTTAATAGAACAATTGATGAAAAGTTATTTTACTCATCAAACCGAAGATGACCAGAGAGTTTCTGAGAAACATCATTACCTGCTGTTTACCCACTGCATGTTGTGGTCGACGAAAATTACAAATTAAAGCCGGTGACACTACCAACGACTATAGCCGTAGCCAACATAATGACGATAACCTGTGATTGTTTCCGGCTCATCGTCATACAAAACAAAGGCTTTGAAAAGGACGTAACCTTCATTCATTACGCCACGCCTTAAACATATCCTTCTTAAACTAGCATAACGCTGTGATTGCGAAGTAAGCACCGCTAACAGGATTAATAATAAGTGAATAAAGCCAAGTTGCACGGAAGAAAAGAGCCGTGGTTGCTACAGAGCCCAATTTTTGAATTATATTAATACTAAATACTAGTTTCGTTACCAAAAACCAAAAATAAACCTTGCCTCCTCTTTTCCCAGGTTGGTCTAAGCTTCCAAGAGCGTGTTTTTTAAAGAATTTTGGGGTTAAATCCCATTATGCACGGATTCCAGCAATGCCTATTCAAGTAACAAGTCACAAATTATCCTATTTTCTTCGCCCAGATTTGTTGAATGCTCAAATAGTCTCAACTATTATGATAAGCTAATGGCCTAACTCAGGGTGGTTCAAGATTGCAAGTATAAAGGGCCACATCTAGGTTTGAGACACACTTTGCCGGCAGCAATAAAAGATTATACGATATAAGTTTCACTGACGACGTAATAAGCGCTTAAGCATTTGAGCAGTTTTTTTAAGTGTGCGTGTTTCCTTTTTTTTGGGAACGCTGCAAAAAGCTTTACTGAATCGTAATGATAAGTGACGTCATAATGCTGCCTGGTATCCTCTGAGTGAAAACAGCAGCAGGCAGCAGCTTGACCATTATACACTGTCATTATGAAAGCAATCGTAAATATCAAAACCTATTTCTGATATGCTGCCACTTGAAGCAGAATGATATATCATAGTAGTTATAAATACCAGTCTAAATCTGGTTTTTAATAACACAATGGCAAGTGTGAAAATTACTACAAATGAACTGCAGGTGGACTTCACGTTGGAATACTTTTGAAATACAGTCATATCGCGCGTTTGAGGACTCCTAAACTCAAGACATTTTCGTCACATATAGCAAGATAGAACAAAACACAGAGTTTTCACATGAAATCTCGGAGGATTTAAATAGTTTCTTCAGCACAAAAAGCCGGTCGATTGACTTAAGCCCTTATCAAACATATTGTAATAACTGAACTGCTGATGCTGGACGATGGGCTCCGGGTCAATTTCCCCTCCCTGGCTGTGCTCATGCAGTGAGCAAGAAATTCATGCGCAAGAGAAGCTATAAGTTTGTAAGTAGGCATGCAACTACGTAAAAATTTTAAGCCTTGCACCCAATTGGCAAAGCATCATACGAGCGAAAGGGGCATTAACAATTTGTTGAAATGAATATGCAAGGAAATGCCTTCCATATTCATTTCAATAGGTAGACACCTACTGGAAAAAAACGAATAGAATTCGTTTAATGATGGAAAGTTTGTTAGAGCAGTCTAAATTTTAAATTAAGGTCGGGAATAGGGGGTTCCGGGCGATGCTCCGATATATAACAAATTTTTGTAACTGCTTTCAAGTAATGTTATTTGAGTGAAGCCGGCGTAGCTGGCTGAACCGATATTTCTAACATACCTGATTGGCAGCGCTGCCGGGTGACGCCGGTAAAGCCGATTAGTTTTTCAATGAACTTTAGCACATTGCCATAAACTTCACCACAAGATTGAAGATTTTCGTAATAAGAATTATATTTCTTGTAATAAGCACTGCCAACGTTTGGCCTGGTCATTTGCTTTAATGTAAAAAGATTTACTACCAATAATATTGTGTTAACAAAGCAACTTTTTCCATGTTTCTTAAATAAAAGTACAGGTTTCTTGCAGTACCAAATGCGCTGAGCACCGAAATGGTATCAGTTATTTTCTGTCATCGAGACTTTTTTGCGGGTTTAATATTGCTAGTTTAGTCATTATTACGCTACAGGTGCATTTGTTTGTGCACAATACAACCCTATCTTTTTTGAAACAATTATTCCTGTGACGTCATAACGCTTTTTATTATTTGACAGTGGCTGTAACAAGCGTATATTTGAGCGCAAGTGTTATGATATAATTAGTTTTTTGTCTCCTGTGTCACGTGGAATATTTAGCTACAAGCGCAAGGCCATTAAGCACATACTTCGAGTAAAGTGCATCGCTGTTGTGTCTGCGCTTACATAAATGCAAACCTGATTACGAAACGCTTTCGCTGTACCAGTTTTGGGCTTCGTAAGGTGTAGATTCAAAACGATACAGTTCACTCGAAAAATAAATATGTGCTTAATAGCTTGTGTTTGTAGCTAAATATTCCACATTACTCATGAGATGAAAAATGATCATATTTACAAAAACTTGCGCTCAAATATTCTCTGATTACTGCCATTGTCAACTAGTGATGAGCGTTGCAACGTCGCAGCAATACTACAATTATTACAAAAACATCGTTGTATTGTGCACAAACAAGTGCATATGTAGCGTAATAACGATTAAGCTACCAATATCAAAGCTGCAAATAAGTGAAAAGGTCCCAATGACAGAAAAAACTGATACCGATTTTGAAATCAGCGACCAAAAATACATTACAATACGTCGAAAAAATTCAAAAAACAAATTTGCAGATAAGTAGTGTAATTCAATGTTGTTTAGGCTCAAGCTACGAGAAGTCAAGACCAGCAACAGGAATTGGGATGTTACAGGGAAGGAGCATTTGACCTCTATCTTACACTCCCACAAATAGATCTTGCTTACAGCCTTAAGCCTATGGTTACCTTATTTGCATGCATTGGCTATTAAGCTGGCCGAATCACAAATATTATCAGACTGAGCAAAACATACAGGAAATATCAAACATCATTTCCTCATTCCAAGCCAAAGAATTGCTAAAAAAACGGTCTGCTTTTCTGCTGATTAGTAATACTTAATGCTAGACTGCCTCAGCTCAGTACAATTGTCCAGTTATTAATATACAAAATTTGACAGGTGACTCATTTTATACAAATCGAAAAAAGAATGTTTTGGCGGAAGAAAGTATGTATTTCCTGCTCAATGTTAGACTGCACCAGCTAAGTACAATCGTTGAGTTTTTTATGTCAATAATTTGGCTGATGACTCATCTTAAGCTAAAAGAAAGAAGTATGTTTCTTGCAGCAATTGCTGCAACTTTTGAGTAATACACTGCTTACGTCAACTTTTTCTACATTACTTTTTACTCTATAGAGTTGACTGTAAAAAGCCAAAAACTTATCTAACCGCTAGCACAAAGCAAAGAACCGGCGAAGGCATTCCAACAGTTCTTGGCTTCACGCTTCAAACTTCTAAACAATGCCACTAAGGCATCGAGTCAATAGAACGTAAAAAAATCACTTTTCTCCTCGCTTCGCTCTCATTAACCTGCCCTGTAATGGTGGTTACGTAATGACAGCTTGGTCCACCCTTTGTGTAAACTTTAATTGGATATTCTTACATTACCACGTGTTGTAGCAAAAACAACTAACGTTGCAACTCATTTACACGACTACAAAGTGATAGCTTTTCTTCTTTATAATTAAGCTTAGACTTTGGGCCCACAATTTTTTTTATCAGCTGTGACATGGCATATCGTTAGTTTTTTCAGCGATTCTTACTCGATCTTTCAAGTCTGAGTAAATTTGCGATCGTATTTGATTCTCCGCTTGTCAAGTACTTAAATGGTCAAGAGTAGCCTAAAATCTACTTGAGTAAAAGTATTGTTTCTTGCTCAAAAAAATACTCTCGTAAAAATAGGAAGTAATGATAAATATTTTTAATTTAGTAAAAGTAAAAAAAGTAGTCGAGAACCAAACTATTACAGTAGTGAAAGTAGAACGCAGTTTCATTTTTTGGCAGTTATGTCTTTGGTCTTTCTAAATCAGTGGTTCTCAATCGGGAGTGCTCGTCATTCACATGGTGAGAGAAGGGCGTCTAAAGATAGAAACTCATCTGCCAATTGGTTGCTTAATTTACACTGCCAACCAAGTTAAAAATTTACGCGTGTGAAGTAGTCAATGGCGACACTATGAAGAGGGTCTGCCATCGGAGACGCTATGTTAGAGAGTGACACTAGTTTTAGAAGACTTTCAAAAGAGATTGCCCTAATTTTGAAGGGTGAGCTTTTTTCTTTTGAAGAGCACTTTGTAAATTAAGCTGAAGACCTTTTTTCAGAAAAACTGCAGTAGAACGCCGATTATCGGGAATAATTAAAACCAGGGGTGGTTCGGATAAGTGATTTGTTCGGATAATCGAACAACATGAAATATTACGAAAATATATCATATACAGTTCACAGACATTGTGATTTATTGTATATTATTAGCACTGGCAGTATAGTAACTGGTTGCAAACTTAAATAAATACTGCACGAGTCAATTGCTTTTTGGACGCATTTATTTTCTCTAAACACATTTGACGTTCTAATGCTTCTCACCCATTGATGTTAGGCTCTAATGACTTGTTAAAGTCGTGTTCGGATAATAGGCGTTCGGATAATCGGCGTTCTACAGTACATACTTTGAGGTAACACTTTTGAAATCCTAACCGGGTGATACAAATTATGACAGAAAGGAGAGTGAAAACTGATTTTTTTCTTTTAGCAAGTGCGAGATGCCAAATAAATTGAGCTCCGCCAATCGACCTTAATGGTACTACATAGTACAACACGTTCGTCTAACTCTAGTAATTACTATATTTTCTGATAGATCTATTTATATTTTTTGAATATTGACTTATGCTTTTAATAAAACGATCGTTAATCTGTAAAAACTGTTTAAACGTGGAGCGACTCAATGAGAACGCAATGTTTTGCAATTTCTAAATAACAACACTTATTAAATCATCATAAAATTTAAATTTTATCCAACAAAACCAGAGCCTAATGCCGTGATCAGCTAAAATTTTGTGAAGGAGGGGAAAATTGTCGTATCTTGGATCACATTTTTTGTGATCACCTTTCTTCATTTTTAGAAACCCCCAAAAAATCGATGGTATTAAACGCGTTTCAAAGGTATTTGCTTAGATTTAGCTTACATAACCTATTTGGATGGCATCAAAAATAATATCCAACGACAAAAACTTTTGCACATATTTTGGGAAGGCGATTGCACTCTTTGCTGCACCCTTGATAAGATAAACAGCTGCTTTGTGAACAAGCTAATGTCTACTTGGGAAGGCAAAGCAAACCAAAAAAAATAAACACTGGGGAATTTCTGAATTTACTTATGACGCTAAAAACTTTTCAAAATTGCGAAAAATGACGACTCATTTCACCTAACCTAAATAGCATTAACCAGTACTTAATCTAACAGATTTTTTCAAATTCGAACAAAAAATGGTCTACTCGAACAAAGAATATGCAGAAAGTTAAAACTAGAATTGAAAGCTGTTTTTTACGCTGGCATACCGAATTCGAATTCAACAGACGTAAAATTTTTAGTATCTACTTAAGTTAAAGTGATAACTACTTAAGTAGCGTTACTCCTTACTCAACCGTCTCCAGTAAAAGCATAGCCACTAAAAACACTACTACTCAAGCAAGTAGCTCGTTACTGAAAAACCTATGCAAGTCAGTAAAAATGCAACTATTCAAGTAAATAGCTCGTTACTGAAAAACCTATGCAAGTCAGTAAAAATGCTACTATTCAAGCAAATACAGTAGACACCGCTTAGTATGACCACCTTCGGACCAGACCATTTTGGTCATAATATCCGAATGGTTATAAAAACCGAAGCCGCCATAACAGTTCCTGAATCGACGCCGTAAGCCACAAGAAGTCTAAATACCGTCAAATTCATCGTTTACCCGAAGTAACAGTGTGACGTTGGCAGTAAAACAAAGTACAGTACTGTAACACTACAAGTGACGGTAAAATTTAGTACACTGTGTAATAATTTGTTGAAAAGGCGAAGTTATAAGTGCGTGGCGGGAAAAAATACTGTATTGTAACAAGATGGAGAAAATGTTGGTCATATTATCCGAAATTTGGTCATATTAAACGGAGAATTTTAAATGGAGAAATTCCGGACCGTACCAAATTGGTCATAATAAGCGGCTGGTCATATTATCCGTGGTCATAATAAGCGGCGCCTACTGTAGCTCGTTACTGAAAAACCTACGCAAGTCAGTAAAAATGCAACTATTCAAGTAAAGAGCTCATTACTGGAAAACCTACGCAAGTCAGTAAAAATGCAACTGCTCAAGCAAATAGCTCGCTACTGAAAAACCTACGCAAGTCAGTAAAAATGCAACTACTCAAGTAAGTAGCTCGTTACTGGAAAACCTATGCAAGTCAGTAAAAATGCTACTACTCAAACGAGTACCTCGTTACTGGAAAACCTACGCAAGTCAGTAAAAATGCAACTACTCAAGCAAGTAGCTCGTTACTGAAAAACCTACGCAAGTCAGTAAAAATGCAACTACTGAAGTAAGTAGCTCTTTACTGGAAAACCTACGCAAGTCAGTAAAAATGCAACTACTCAAGCAAATAGCTCGTTACTGAAAAACCTACGCAAGTCAGTAAAAATGCAACTACTCAAGCAAATAGCTCGTTACTGAAAAACCTACGCAAGTCAGTAAAAATGCAACTACTCAAGCAAATAGCTCGTTACTGAAAAACCTACGCAAGTCAGTAAAAATGCAACTACTGAAGTAAGTAGCTCGTTACTGGAAAACCTACGCAAGTCAGTAAAAATGCAACTACTCAAGCAAATAGCTCGTTACTGAAAAACCTACGCAAGTCAGTAAAAATGCAACTACTCAAGCAAATAGCTCGTTACTGAAAAATCTACGCAAGTCAGTAAAAATGCAACTACTCAAGTAAGTAGCTCATTACTGGAAAACCTACGCAAGTCAGTAAAAATGCAACTACGGAAGTAAGTAGCTCTTTACTGGAAAACCTACGCAAGTCAGTAAAAATGCAACTACTCACGCAAATAGCTCGTTACTGAAAAACCTACGCAAGTCAGTAAAAATGCAACTACTCAAGCAAATAGCTCGTTACTGAAAAACCTACGCAAGTCAGTAAAAATGCAACTACTGAAGTAAGTAGCTCATTACTGGAAAACCTACGCAAGTCAGTAAAAATGCACTGCTCAAGCACATAGCTGGTTAGTGAAAAACCTACGCAAGTCAGTAAAAATGCAACTACTGAAGTAAGTAGCTCTTTACTGAAAAACCTACGCAAGTCAGTAAAAATGCAACTATTCAGGTCAGTAGCTCGTTACTGAAAAACCTAGGCAAGTCAGTAAAAATGCGACTATTCAGGTAAGTAGCTCGTTAGTGAAAAACCTACGCAAGTAGTTTGCTTTAGTGAACTACTTCGTTACTAACCACCTTAGGTCAAGCAGGAGGTGTGTGAGACTATAAAAATCGTTTTTTAAGTTTTTTCTATCACTCGACAAGGGAGCTGACTAAACAAGTGCGAGTTCTGCGATGCGTAGGTTCCTAATCACTGTGTAACTTTTCCAGTCAGCTTTGGGTATCACATACTCTACTATCGTCACCAGCACATTACTCCGACAAATGTTGGTTTTCAGGTTTGTCAAATTAAAAAACGGTATTCACAAGTCTCTTGCTAGGCACTCAGCAATACGATAAAAATGTGCCCTGACTCTAAAAAATGGAGCAGATAAAAACGCCAAAAGCTATTTCATTTTCAAAATCAATTCATAGGCAGGCTCTTGTGTACAAAATGCGAATGCACGACCAACATTTGCATCAAAGAGAGCATCACGCCTCACGCAAGGATTTGTAGATATTTACGAAAAACAAGGTTTTCGACATAAACAGCCATTCCATTTTAAATCAATTTCCAAAAAAAGGTGTTTGAAGTAAACTCCACTTCTTTCAAGTACACCCCAAAAATAGTCTCTACGGAAAACTATCCCTGTTTTAACATTTAATTGATTTTCCATTGCTTTGTTTACAATTGGTTATTTTCATATTTATTCCATGGGTCATCCTTGGAGAGCCATGTCAGGGTCACTAACTTAGCAATTTTCGTTTGTTTGCTGACAATACACTACGACTTGAATAGTTAGCTGATTAAGCAACAACTTGCGTGTTTGCAGAGCAATTTATTGTGGGACACTGGGAACGATATAAACTTGAATGAATACAGCATCCAATCTCCCGGTCTGACTTGCTTTTCTACGCTTCGTCATACCGGAATTACATATGGGTCAATTTACGTTGTACCAAAGATTCCTCTCACACATGAATAACATCCGCGCTGCCTGTGCGATTCATGATAATAAAACTAAATTTGTTCAACGGACGCAGGAAATGCAAACATTACACATACGTCAAATGTAACGGAGGGTCGAACATTTGATATCCATGGTCACGTCATGTGGTCGGATTGCTAGAATTCTCGCAATCAAACACTGTGAACCGCAACAGGGGAAGCTACGGAGTTACGCATTTAGCCATGTAATTTTACTAACTGTTAATAAATTAGCACTAAGGTTATTTTAAAGACTAACAAAATTTACCTCAAAAATAGGTGGAAACCTTTTTTCAGAAACTGCTTTAATGACCTCGGTCGTTACCTTGTTTTACCCTCTCTCTTTGCCAAGATTCTGGTTGTGTACCTGGGTCGACCTGATAACCGGCATACTCACTGGAAAGAAAGGGATATAGACCTGCGTTATTGACCAAAAAAAACGAAGTTTTATTCATTACTTAATCGTTGGTTTAATTGGCTTCAATTACTGTTTGTAAAAAATACATTTCTCTTCACTCTGTATATAAGCTCGCTCTTACCATGGCGTAATTTTTCTCTACGCTTTACTTGAGTTGAAACTAAAAGTAACAGTTCCGGTTTTTTGCTGTTGCAAAGCATAGCCTTAAGCTAAACTTTGAATGCGTTTACGAACTCCATAGCTTGCAATTCAAATAATGCATAAGAATTTTCGTTTTGTCGTTTGTGACTATTTTACTATAAGTTCTATGCCGGTACCAGGCATTGTTTCGGGGAAGGGGGGTGAGTTAAAGCCTTCCCGAAATTGATTGACTAAAGCTTTTAGTTTGATTATTTTGCAGCAAAAAATGTATTGACCAAAATTAAGAGAAGGTGGTTACTTTATTGCCGATCCCTTCCCATCTTAGCTACGACACTGCACAGATCTTTCTCAAAACTTCATTGATTGTGGCAATCGTCAATCTGGGTACGCTGCTCAAGTCTCGCCACTTGTTATCTTTTTGCCATTGTTTGCCGAGCGAAAACAATGCCATTACGTAATCTTGGAACTTATCAATAAAAACAACTAAAGACAATCCTGAGGCTGGGTATACATCAAAACTATCTAAAAACAAATTACACAAAACGTTGGCCCGCCTTTAGCTACAGAGCATCTGTTAACGAATAAACGTGAATTGATTTGAATTTAAAATGCTATACCATGCGTTATCTATGCTAAATGTTAAAAGTAACAAATAATTAGCTCTGACGCATATGTCATTCAGAAGCCTTGCTATAACAACTGAGATCAATTGTATTTTTGTCACATATTTTTAACCTCCAGTCACAGGAAAACTTTTTGTAGCTTTTGTTGGGACAATGGTTCTCAAACTGGGATCCGATCACCCCTGGGGGTCTGCAAGGAATTTTCAAAGATTCCATAGAGGCCTATATTCAGTCTTTGAGCTGCAGAATAATTCTAATAGCCTCTGGCTCTAACAGAAGTTAACTTCCAAAAAAAGGTTATCATCGTACGAAGTGGGATAAAAGAAACCCATTACAATGTGACCATCGGAACAAAACCAAACTTTTTTCTGACTCAGCAAACAAGTGTTTATCCTTTCCTCTCAAAATTCCTCGGTACGCTACTGGTGCCAATCCTCCCTCATTTCAAACAAGCAAAAGGGGTCCACTAGTTGAAAGTTTGACAACCATTGTACTAAAACATGGTTGTTTGCAGAACCGCTTCGGAGTCATCAGCAAAGCTGGCACCAAAGGCCAAGCCAGAAGCAAATTTTGGAGGGCCAAAAATATGAAAGTTGTCGGATGACCTTTTTTTGGACATCAACTTTTAGAAGAACTATTTGCAGCCCAAAGCGGTGGGAAAGACTTGTTTTTGAATATCAACTTTTTGAATGTGACTATTTTCGGCAAAAATGCCTTCATGCGTTTATTCCTTAATCGGATTGAAAACATTGGGGGGGTCATGACCCCTGCGGCTTCCTAGCTACGCCTATCGCTGGCACAGAGGCTTTCTGCCAAGCTGCGTAACCAAGTTGGGAAAATTACAATAAAGTGCTTTTCTCGAAGACCCCACCACGAAGCCAAATTGACGTTGGTGACGTTAGCATCCCCCAAAAAATCATCAGTTTAATAACACGAGATCTACAGCAATGAAAGCAAAGAGGAACACCCCCAACTCCAACATTAAGCTCACCTCAAACTTAACTTGTAGATCACCAGCTATATCAGAATTAAGTTATACGCGCAGATAACGCATTATACCAGCTCCAAACGGTTTTCTGTTTGAAAGCTGATACACACCCTCCACGTTGTTATATCCATGAAAAATTCTTGATCTCTTTGGGGTGTACAAAACACTAAGTTAAGCAAACACTGTTCTAACCCACTTGACCACGTGGCTGATAGTAACAAAATTCCCACAGAAATTTGTAATCAAGCACAACACTTTATTTTGGTCAGCCATTACTGCGCTACCTCGTAACTTGCACGTAATACAACTACTGCCAACGTTAAAAGTTCGGGAAACAAATATCAAAGTAGTTCTTGCCTTCTACTCGCTTTAATTATTTACGATCCAGAAGCTACTTCACAAGCGAGGCTGTGTCAAGTAAAGCTATTTGACACACGAAAACAACCAAAACAAAACGTATTGTAGCTCACCGACTACGTGAAAGAAAAAAGATTGCGAGTTACGTCAACATCTCGTTGGTAGTTAAACCTGTTCACAAGAAAGGTTGAAGCTTATTATATCCTCTAGATTGGGAATAATTACATAGACAAACTTGTAGGCGTTAGAACAGAGATTCCTGACTTTTTTAGCCTACACCAATTCAATTTACAGACTTACCCCTAAAACACTCAACTTTTGATTTTATGGTGAGGCCTTTTTTTGTGAACTCAGTTTGCCAACAGGTAGAATAAAGAAATTTACCCCAGGCCCAAAGATCATGTTGAAGGTATTGACCTAAATGTTCATATAAAACTTTTTATATTGCATTTCTCACGTCTTCTACGAATACTTACAAAGTTTTCTATCGATATTGATAAACTAGCTAAAAAGCGAGCAATCCTTTGGCATTAATTTCAGTAAGTCTTTTGTTTTTCTTTGCAGAGTTATAAGTCGGTTCAGATTTTTTGGGTCGGATTCAGGCTTAAGTTTCCAAAAAAATTCGGGCCTTGTTAGGGACCGAATTCACCATGACACCTTGCCACGTGTGCAACGTAATTTTACTGTGTTTACATAACTTATATGGAAATCATTCTTTTTACCAAGAACGTGATGTAATCAGAATCAGTGTGCCGTGCTGACTGCACTCGCGCGACAGGCTAATTGCTGAGTAGGGCTCACGTGGAAGCGTGTTGTTCTACGCAGCTAACGTTAAACAGCTTTCAGAGTATCTGATTGATTATTACGGGGATCGGGAAACTTTCGAGTTTTGGATAAACTTTTTGGTTTGGGTTTGCATTTTCAGATTCGGGCCTAAACTATAGAGCAGTGGTTCTCAAACGGGGTCCACATGGACCCTAGGGGTCCATGTAATATTTCCGGGGGTTTACAGGCAAAAAATAAAACTTAATCATATACTATTTCTTTGATAATTAAAACCTTAAAATTTATATTAGTGAAGAATAGAAAATTGTTCTTATGTCCAATAGCTATGAAGGGGTCTATGAAGAAAAAAAGGAGGGAAAAGGGGTCCATGGGTAAAAAAAGGTTGAGAACCACTGCTATAGCGCCTTCTTATAACTCTGATGCTGGGATCTAACTTCCTCCAAAGACACAGGAAGGAAGGCTGCAATGAAAAAATACACGAAATTCTTTTTGAAAAAGCGTTAAATCTACCGCCGGCCAACTGACGAGATCCCTAAAACGATATCAATTTGACGTTTGAATGAACTGATCGCTGATTGCATTCTGTTTTATTTTCGTGCTTCTACGGTGAGAAAGACATTGGTAATTTCCACCATCAAGTAGCAACATAATCGGCAACCAGTTAACCACTACTGAATCCTGTACCGCGTAGACCTACAACGCATTTTGCTAGCCTCTGTATCTTCTTTCCTACTTAAAATGGGATGTCGTCACACAAGGCGTAGGTTGCTAGCTGCTTCCTGTAAGCTATTCTGCCTGACGCAATTCAACATAAGACCAAGCAAGCACAAAAATTTTTGACAATAAGCCATACTCAACATGTCAAAATTAAAATACCCGTCGTACGTGCTAGACATGCTGTTGCTTGCTGCGAAAAACGCCTAACTGATTCTATTGGACTTTCAACCATCTGCTTTCCGCAATCGTGCGCCAACCGACTGATGACTTTTGATAGCAAGCTACAGAATTTTTTTTCTAATGACTTTACGAAAAGTTTTGATCTCCTCGGTGCTAATGACGAAAGGTTGAAAGAACAGCACCAACAACATTTTCGACCCTACAATAAGGGTGTGGCTAAATAGCATTTGGCGATTTGAATTTTTCCAGAAATTTTTGATATTTAAAAAGAGAAACCTTGATCAACTTTTGTGGTATTTAAATCCATGCTTTCTTGATTTTTCAGGCAAATCATAACGGAGTTTACACGGATGAATTATGCAACTCCTTTTTTTGATGATAACAAATGAAAGTACAATTAGTAAACTAAAAAAAATTGGAAAAAATCGTAAGAAAGCAATTATCCTGAAAAATGTATGCTAGTCTTCATAAAAATAGCTTAACCCTCTAATTTGTCTCAAAAATTTCTTCACATTAGTCACTTCCCCCCCCCCTCGACCAACAGAGCAGAATGCAACGAAAGGAAGTTCTAGGACAAAATGCAGCAAAATGGAATATGGGCAACTACTGTACTACATACGTAACATCAACATTACGCACTACTTTACATACGTAACATCAACATTACGCACTTTTTTTGTTGCGACATTTAACACGAATTTTGATCAGTGTATTGCACGAAAATAAGTGTCATCATTGTGGCAGCAAAGCTATAAACTGGTCGGTGAGTTGGCGCGTTAAACCGCTCACTGAGTTAGATCGTACGTTGCACTCGAGATAGCCCAGAGAAATCATAGTTGGCTTTTAAGCTCGCGCTTTAGGATTACATCATGACTTGCCTCGACCTCAAAAACCATAAATGGCAGAGCGCTGAGTCAAGACCGTGACAACCTTTTAACCTTTCCAATATCAATTTACCTTGTGCACAATGAGTCGAACAGTCAGGGCTTCCAAACCCGGTGCCGCGAAATTTTTTTTTTCTGAAAATTTTTGATAAAAATCGCAAATTTTTAGATAAACACCGCTATAAAGAAAATAAATCAGGCTTTGTGCGGGCAAATCTTGCTGCCGCACAAGATTGCCTACTGTATAATACCAGGGCCAAACACCCCACGACCGCCTTTGATTTGATGTTGCTTCTATGGACCAAATTTTAAGAACTGACGAAAAGAAAGAAATACGCTTTTTTCACAAAATTATAATAATAAAGCACAATAAGCTCATATTATTTTTCATTTTGATGATTAGTGTAGACTATGAGAAAAACCAAGTATTTTTCTGAATTTACTGATAATGATGGTTTCATTTCCAACATTGCAAATCAAAAATTCTGGACCTCTGGAAATACTGAACTTCCCCAACTGGACCTTCGTTAAAATTAGTTGAATTCCTCTGCCCTCTTTGTTTCCAAAAGAAAGGAAGTGATCAATGTTTTTTGACCGAAAACACATTTTGCAACTGATATTGATCAGAAAAAATTAGAATATGAAGGGCAGCTTTGCTAATGTGCAGTTGACATGATATTTGGAAGCGCTAAACTGCACCTACATATTTTGGCTCAACTCGTAGCAGTAAAGAACCAGATAAAACTGATCTAGCGACAGTTAGTCGAAACCGTCGTTGAAAAAAACCGTGGTTGAAAGAAATGAATATTTTGAAAAAAAACATATCTATGTACATCTGCTAGCGTTAGTAAATGCCATAAAGAACCGTATGCAAAGAAAAGTACGATCGCCATTAGAAGATGTAGTGACCAGTGGTGGATATTCAAAATTGGAGGCCTGAGGCAAAATTCTAATAAGGGGCCCCGAAAAATTAATGTAGCTATAAATAATTGCGATCAAACAACGCTACGAGGTAAGCTATAGATTGTTGCAAAAAAATTGATGCAGATACATTAGGATATATTCATAATCAAAACCATACGTTAGAAATGTTGAAACGCTTTTTTGCAGTGACTAGGTAACGGCATTTCACACAGTTAATCACCCTTTAAAAAAAATTGGAGTAATTTGCTATCGAAAGACTTTTTATGCTTGCATATCTCGAACACTATTTTGCACCACAAACGCAACTGACCGATTATTCTTTCAAAGGAAAATTATTTCCACTTTCACCAGTCTCTCACTAACATCAATAAACTGCTCATATACTGTAAAGATGAATGAATTAATTCACGTTTTGATACAACTGAAAACTGGACCGACTTCATAGATAAACAGTATCTCACTAACATCAATAAACTGCTCATATACTGTAAAGATGAATGAATTAATTCACGTTTTGATACAACTGAAAACTGGACCGACTTCATAGATAAATTATCACAGTTCACAAGCAAAGTCTGGTCTGCTCAAACAGCTAAAAATAAAAGTTGTTCTGCTCACATCTATAAAATGAGGTTCCACCCTAAAAAATATGCTAAACCCACATTGTCACAACAGTTTCTGTCAAAAGAACTGGAAAACCTTCGGCCCAAAACCGTAATAGAAAAAATAAATTTTAGTTTTGGGTTTTTATTAAGGCAGTGGCTATTTTCCCGTCAATGACATTTTACCCCTGCACTCTATTTTTTGTTGAATGTTTGTGATTGGTCAATTTCAGTGGCATATTAAAAAACGTAACTTTTAGTCGTTTGTGATTGGTCAATCTCCATAATGCATTAAAATTGACAAAAAGTGACAAAAAAGTAATTTGACGGAAATGGAGCTTTTAGCTTACACTCCCACTTATATCCACAAACTGCCATCCCCTTCTTAATGCATACTGCCTCTGCTTAAGTACCCTGCCTGCAAAGACTCAAACTTCCAACCATTTTATTCATAGTTAGTATCACTGTCTACACAATACTATGAGCACTGCAGCAAATAAGCCAATTTTGAAGATACACAAATGTTGAACGGCAAAATAGACTGCAAGGCTGAAATGCCGTCAAAGGCAAAATAGCCACTTTTAGTTTGCACTTCCACAGTTGTTGAGACCAAGGACCCATTTCACAATGCCACAAAATAGCCTAAAACCACACACCCCATTTTTAAAAGGGGGGCCCTTCGACAACTCCAAAAAGGGGGGCCCAAGGCAGTTGCCTCATTTGCCTCACCCAATATCCACCACAGATAGTGACAGTTACCAAAACTTTTTTTACTGATTTTTTTTACGGATTTTACTGGACAAGGTCTTCTATCTCTCAGCTTCTGCTGTGCCTCATTTGTGTGAAAAATTGGCAATTCCCGCGATGATTCGAGCAATAATACATCGAAGAAAGTCAATAAAAGAATTTTCTATTTTGCGGAGAAATTTTTGCGCAAACAAGAGGAAAAGATATGTTCACAATGACAGGAACCTTTGACGGACAAGGGGTGCAATGAAAGACTGCGCTGGAGCTTGCGCAGATGATGCAGCCTCAATGACTGGAAAATGCAAGAATTTTATCTTCGTTAGAGACGAAGTCGATGGTGACAAATGGTAAATACTTTCGCGCTGTGGCGACCCCGAATAGGGAGAAGCCGAAAGAAAAAGTAAAGCAGAAAAATTTCATTGCTTTTTGCACCATGAAGCGCTGGTTGCCAAAAGTATATCAGAAGAATTTAAAGCGCTTCTTGATATAGCTGTAAAAATGGTTAACTTTATCAAGTCACGTTCAGTAAAGTCCATGCTATTTCAAGTATTATATCAGGGGTGGCCACATTTGCCATAGTAAAGAACCAAAAACAATAGACGCCATCACTGAAAGAGCCGCTGCGCAATTCTTAGTTTGTTTCAATTGACGCGTTTTCCGTTCACATAGAGCAGGGGTTTCCAACCTGTGGTACGCGTACCACTGGTGGTACGCGGAAGCTTTTCTAGTAGTACGCGAGATGTTTTCCAAAAATGCAAACAAAAGTATTTGTTTTCATAGAAATTACTACCCAGTCAAATCTAGCAATTTGAATTTGGCTCCAGTTCATTTTCTTTTGCTTCTCAATTGTAATACATATACATTAAACATCTACATACAGTATATGTACGATGTAGTATACTGTTACGTGGACTAGTTAGCTCGATTTGCGCTTTTTTTTCTTTCTATAGCGTATCTGCAGCAGCAGCAGCAAGCTGCAACACAATCAAATATTCTTGCTAGCGTGTTACACAATATCTCCGACAACGAGCTCACATTTGGTTAAAACTTATTATGATGTATCAGACGCGAAAAGAACTGGTTTATACAAATTTTTTAGAAAGAAATGTCATGGGCTTATTAGTAAAGAAACTTCCCGAAAGTTCTATCGTCAGTACATGTACTGACTTTCGCTTGTGCCTCATATTTTTGTTTTTTGGCGTTTGGGATTTCATTCAGTGACAGACCGATAGAGGCTTTGTGAATTTTGAAATAAAATTCTGCTGTCCTAGCTAGCTATATTTTATCTGCTGTTCTACCCGACAATATTTTTCTTTGCTGTTGGAGTCTGGCAGTTTAATATGCACGTGAAGCTGCGATGGGTGCTCGGACCTAATTTTTGTACCTCGGTTGAATACAGAAGATTGAACCCCAAGTCTTGCTGCGAATTTTGTCTTTCTTTTCCAAGTTAGTTAGGAAAGCATAATCGAAGTGCTACTCCTAACTGCCTTTCAACAACCTTTCCTAAGTTGGCGGCATAGACTCAGGAACACATACACACACATTCTGCTGACCGAGTAGGTACAGTGCTGTAATTAATTAACCTACTTAATTATTTTTATCGATCATGTAACTTATTGTATATATTTAATATATAAAAAGAAGCATTTGGTTTTATTTTATATTATTGTCGTGTCAAATCAAGATGCCCAAACAACAGTATAGCGATCAATATATTAATTTTGGTTTTAATGCATTGAGGAATAGGGGGGAATCTGTGCCACAATGTGTGGTGTGTATGATGACATTATCAAATGCATTAATAAAGACAAGTCTTCTACAACGCCATCTCCAAACTAATCATCCAGACAAGAAGGACCGCCATCTTAATTATTTTAAGCGACTTGGAGAAAATGCAAAAAAACAACGACTAGACAAAACGGAGAAGCAATATCAGAAGTCGGTGGGGATAGTGACAGCCTCCTATAAAATTGCACTTCTTGTGGTGAAGAACAAAAAGCCTCACACAATAGCTGAGAAACTCATCATGCCTGCAGCAAAAGTGCTGGTGAAGCATGTGATCGGCGATAAAGCAGTGTCAAAATTAAACAGAGTTTCTGTGTCAAATAATACAATACAGCGGCGTATTAGAGAAATGTCTACTGATCTCAAAGAACAAGTCATTACGGAAGTACAGGAATCAAAATATGGATTCGCCATACAAGTGGTCGAATCAACCAACGCGTCAAACTACGCACAGCTTTTAGTCTATGTGCGTTATACTACTAAAGATGCAATTCGAAGTGAAATGCTATTGATCAATGAAATGAGAACTACAACAAAAGAAAAAGATCTGTTAGAGCTTGTTGATAACTTTTTCAAAAAAATGGTCTCCTATGAACTAAGCTAGTTGGTAGTGCCACCGACGGCGCTCCGGCTATGCTTGGCAGAAAATCTGGGTTTCAAGCTGGGGTGAAGGCAGTGTCTCCATCTGTCACTTCTGTTCACTGCTCTGTACACCGGTTCGCTCTGGCTGCTAAACTTTTACCTTCCGGTATAAAGACAAGCTTGAACCGGGTTGTTAAGATGGTAAACTACATTAAGGCATCTGCCTTGAATAGTTGTCTCTTCAAGGTCATCTGTGAGGATATCGGATCAGAATACACGTCATTGCTGTTTTATTTGGAAGTGAGGTAGCTGTCTCGAGGGAATACCACTACGCGTCTTTTTGTGCTGAGAAAGGAGATGCTTCAGTTTTTCCAAATAAAAGATCACAAATTTCAGAAGATTCTTGAAGACAAAAACTTCATTCTTCACCTTGCTTACCTGTCACGTATTTTTGGAGTCATGAATCACCTTAGTTGTTCTCTTCAGGGCCTGAAAGTAATATCATTGATTTCTCAATCAAATTGATTGCATTTACCCCAAAACAAGATTTGTGGATAAAAAACCTTGAGAACAGACAAATCGGAATGTTTGAGAATGTGGTGTCACTTGCAGAAGAACCTAGTATTGCGTTTGGTCAAGAGATCATCAAACATCTTCTTCTGTTGAAAGATGAAATCAAGCAGTACTTCTTCAATGATGGTGATGCACAAACATGCACCTACATTCGGAATCCATTCATTGTCACGCCTGGCAATCTCCCAGTGGAAACTGGTGAACAAGAAGAACTTATAGATTTGCAGTGCAATGAAGATGCGCAGGAAAAGTTTAAAAATCATAAATTAGCCGAGTTCTGGTTGAATGTAAGTCCCTTCTATACGGCACTAGCAAAAAATGCAATTCCTCAGCTTCTCATATTTCCAACGACATGGGAATGCGGACAAGAATTTTCTATTTTTCTTACAATCAAGTTCTTCACAAGAAATCGTCTCGTAAACCCAGAGCATAATTTCCGATGTTCTGCGAGCAAAATATCTCCGCGACTTGCGAAACTAGTCGAAGAAAAGCAAGCGTAGCCATCGCATTGACTTAAGAGTACTTATTGGTCGATAAGTTAAATATTTTGCTTGTTTATGTTTATGTACATAAGCAAATAAGTTAAGTTTAGTTTTGTATATTTTTTAATTGCGGACTCGTTTACTTGTATTATGTTTGTATGTTATTGTGTATGTTAATCTTTTTGTACAGTTCTTTTGTGGACAAAAGCTAATTGCCAAATTAGGTGGTACGCAGCTACAGAATAACTCCATAAGTGGTACACAGCAACAAAAAGGTTGGGAGCCCCTGACATAGAGGGTGATGACCTTTCTTTTGGAGACCATTATTCTTAAAGCACTAAATTAGGCGTTTGCACCCTTAGCTTAACGGGGCGCACAGCAGGGTTGCACACCCCTATCCTACATTATTGCACGCGAATACAAAAGTAAAAAATAACCGCAGTCAAGGACCTAAAGAGCCGCAGTTTGGCCCCCCCTGTATTATATCAAGAAGCAGAAGCTGATTTTCTTTTCTTTTTGACACCGAGA
Organism: Trididemnum clinides; assembly: GCA_963675345.1. NCBI lineage: Eukaryota > Metazoa > Chordata > Ascidiacea > Aplousobranchia > Didemnidae > Trididemnum > Trididemnum clinides. The sequence goes on from OY776301.1 coordinate 17,930,424, forward strand.
TGCGTTGGTTGAGTCGCGGCAACGTTTTGTCTCGGTTGCACGAACTCCGAGAACAAGTTAGGTCTTTTTCGCTAATGCTAGCTCAGGCTTTGAACATTACTTTGATGATGAAAGTGGTCAAAATCGTCATACTTATTTGATATGTTTGGACTTTTGAATGCACTTAACACTAAAATGCAAGGAAGGATCAAAACCGCGATCTCTATCGCGGTTAAGCTGAGCGCTTTTCAGTTAAATATTGACTCTGCAGCTTGACAAGGTCGCCCACGGACTGTTGAAAATGTTTCCTTTTGCGGCATCTGCAGCTGCTGCGACTAGTGAAGAGCTAAAAAAATTGCCTTGGCAATCATCAGAACCATCTGCGAGAAAATTTTCTCAATCATTTTCCTAGTTTGTATGCTTCGAGATGCGTCTAGCTGAGAAATCCTTTTAATCAGTCTGTTAGCAAGAAGTATAACTGCGCAGAAGTGGCTAATGGAATTACGAACGAACCGCACATTGCAACTGAGACACAGCGAAGGAGATTGAAATAGTTCCTAAAATGTGAGCCAGGAATATCCGGAGATCGCGTGCAAAGCTTTTCTCATTCTTCTGATTTGTGCCACAACTTACCTATGCTAATCCACCTTCTCAAGTCTTCTACACACATCAAGAACAAGCAAAGATCTGAAAAGCAGTTTATTGAGCAAGAGCTGAGCGTTTCCTTGTCTACTTTTCCACCTCGAATCAAAAAACTTGTGACTTTAATGCAATCTCATGTATTCCGTACATATAGTAAATAAATTGCATGAAGAGATAGCAGTCGTGTTTTGTATACTTTTTAGGCAACACATGGTGGGAGAAAACAAAAATATTCAAGACTTTTAAAGTTAGCCTCATGTTACTCTCTTTTCGTGTGTCAAGTCTAAAGCGTTGGACGTAAAGTGTGCCGTGGCTAAAAAAAGTTTTGGAACCCTGGAATAAGTCAGCATCATTACCTGGCTAGTAGTGAATGGCTTAAACAGCTGAAGCAGATCTAAAAAGCAATGTTTCTCTTAGAGTGGCCAATCCGTGCAGCTGGTGGGAACTAATGTATTTCGTAATAGGTTTCCTAAACGGAAGGTTTAAGCCGGTGATGGAAAAGGTTTAGCTAATTTTAGAAAACGTGGTAACATTGCTGAAATTAGGGATAATTTTTCAATCTCTACGATTTTGTCATAGTTTTCAACTTTCCAGAAGTAAATGGCAATATGGTGCCCACGTGCGCGCGTCATGATTAGCGTTAAAACTTTGGAGCGAACGTTAGATCTCTTGCATTGCCTTGTTCTAAATAATTAAATAAAGCGATCGTCCTTGATCCTCTTCTCATACGTCAGTGGTATCAAACCTTTTTTTGTCTTGAATTCACTTGAAAACTTGTATGGATTATGCGGCAGACCATTCCGTTAAATAGCGGTCATTCATGTTCGAATAAACGTCACAATTAAAATCGACCCCAGCATTTTCCAAATTTTTCAAGAAAGATCTTCAAACCAGTGGGGCTTCACTCGCCTAATGTGCAAACTCTTACATGTTTGTTTTTTAAGCATAAAATGGAGTATGCTGCAGGAATGAAACTTCCTTCCAGACTTTTTTCAACTCCCTACCGCAATATTGTCAGTCCCCAGAAAACTTTTAAAAAATGAAAAAAATTGCTCTGAAAATTGATCTCCGAGAAAAAACAGATGGTTTTGCTTTAACTTAAAAGTTGAAAATAAAAAATTCACTTAAAAAACCCTTATTTCCAAAGAGGAAAAACAAAAAGATTTCCACCTGGCTCCACCCCGTATAAAACAAAGTATCACGCCTATGTTCAATGAGGCTTGTAGAGCTGAAATCTTATGTAGAGTTCTCAGGGTCCAGGTATCACCAATTGGGTTAAGCTACGGTCTCATATGCTCTGATTGCAACCGAAAAAGCATATGCACAATGCTGTAGAGGATTAGTGGTACAGAACTTGAAAATGGCAGGAAATATCATATTAATAGAGCTTTAAAAAAGCTGTTTTAGCCATAAGCTTTTCGTGGGGCTCGAAAAAGCTGTTCTCTGTTTTCTTTATTCTGGCGGCAACTTCTGACAAAAACCAAGCCAAAACGTACAAGTTTTTAGTCATTGCATAAAAAGGATCCAAGAAATCCGTCTTCTAAACGCTTTTTCAAAGCTTTTTTAAAATTTCGTGCCACAAAACAACATATTGGAATTTGCTTTTTGTTCTGAAAACTTTTTGAATCATCAGGTATGAAATAGCAACCCACTAATAGTAATTCAGCGCACGTTTCCTGCTTTACATTACACAGAACTTGGTCTATCAGTTGTTTTGAAAGTTCGAACCAAAAGTGGCTTGCTTCAATAGAAGGCTTGCACAAATGTACAAAATAAAAGCTTGAATTCAAAGCTGTTTTTTGTGCTAACTTACTGCATTTCAATTCAACCAAGGACGAATTTTTATCACCTACTTCAGTTAGAGTTATAAGTGCTCAACTGCGTTACTTCTTACTAAAGCTACTCAAGCAAAAGTAGAAGTAGTAAATAATGAAGTTACTCAAGTAAGAACCTCGTAACTGAAAGACCTACATAAGTAGTTTCCTTAAGTAGAACTACTTCACCTCATCGGACTCAATCCAACCTTGTATAAGCTGGCCTCTATCGAACTCAATCCAGCCTTGTACAAGCACATAGATAACTCACTATATCTGCGGTAGTAACCCTTTTGTCATAGTGGATTATACTGTGGTAACCTTTTGCCATAGCCTAACAATATCTTTGCGAATATGGCCGGCAAACTCTGTTAATCAAGTAGGAAAATGTAGACCAAGCGAGAAAACAGCGACAGCTTACATTGAACCGGTCAAAAATGTAGACTTGAAGCCCCAGCACCAACAAGATGGAATGCCATCGGTGGTTCTCTGCTCAGTCATTGTCCTCTGAAGATTTTCTGGTTGAGCAGCTGTACTACTCTAGGCCCCATCAGGCTCAACTGACTTTTTGCTTTCGCTCGGTATCTTAGACAATTTTTTTTATATCAGAGGCTGTTTGGCAGTATCACGATATTTCTGATATCTTCCACTTTGAACAATGTTGTAGCCTATATTTTAGAATTATAATGCATGTTTCGGTTCAAGCCGAAAATCAGTGATGTCATAAGGGGAAGTTTAAGCTCATAATGAGACATTGCTCTAGTTGGGACATAGTCATTTTTCTTTTACGCCACTAAGTGGCAGCAAGTGTGCTCAGCCAAAGTAATCTCTGCGCTGAAAAGTTGTCTAGGAGAAATGTTCACTTAATTCTACCGTCATTAAGATATACAGAAACTCATTCGAGGATTTATCAGCCCCTGAAAAGTATTTTATGGGATCAAATTTTCCCTAAAGGTCAGAATATTAGTACATACAGTTTCACCACGTTAACACGGACCCTGTTAAGCCGGATATCGGTTAACTCGGACCATGACCGAGAAAAAAATGGAAAAACATTCCAAGATAGAGAAAAAAAATATTTAACCTAAAATCGGCGGTAAGGAAAAAGAAAATAACCTTGGTAATAGCCGATAATAACAGTCGACATCGGTACAGGTTGGTTTGCTAGGCTAGGCTAACCCAACGTAGCCTTCGTCAGGTGATTTACTTGAATGAACAAAAATAAATGAATTTATAAATAAATAAATCTGCTTTTTTACATGTTATAAAGGTAAATGTAGTAAAGCAAAATCGTCTATATAATAACGGCATTTCTAACTAAACTTCGTCCCAGCTTCAACTTGTCATCTTGTTGAACACTGTCCCATCTTGAGAATCTGCTTAGAAAAGGACGTAGATTGCAAGTTAAAAGTTGAGATATTATTCATTTTGTCAGCATTGTAGGGGTTTGCTAAATCTAATGGGTTATTTACATCAGTTTTCAAAGCGTTTAGTAAAAAAAGTACGTGAATTTCAGAAATAGCCGCGAATAGAAAAAAAGGAAAATGGCATATTCCCAAAACATAGGAACGATGACTGTTGTGAGCTCAACTAAGAATATGGGTTTTCTCCCAGTTAAATTACAGAGACCATTTGATCCCGGAAGTGATGACCGTGTTAGGGCCCAAACCAAGTCCTTCAAACACACAGCAGAGCCCAACTGTTGCAACTACTAGCTTCAACAAAGATTTAATTGAACCTTACGGCGCAAGAAGATAACCTCGCACCAGATGAGCAATCATGTTGCAATTATTGGTGGAGGACTCAGGTACAGCAGTTTTGGATTCCGGTAGTAGATAAAGCAGATCCGAAGAATCGGACCTTGAACCAAAATGGAAAAGCAGTTGAGGTTCGGCGGCCATGAGGCTCAAATTATGGTTTCCGCTGTCGGCCTGATTTTTTCCAATTGTAACCACACCGCAAGCAAATTGCAAAGCAGCTTTACACCTTGAACGCTCCACCCGTAGACTTTCAACTACAACTGTGATGCTCAGTTTGTTTATGCTACTGGCAAAAAGATTACTTTTGTTTTTATGGCTCCAGAGGGTTTTCTAACAAAATCAGGCGTTTAGTCAACCTCCTACCTGGAAGCTAAACTTCTATGACTTTGTACTAAATCTCAGCAGAGGTACATTATCATGCGCGCAGCAGCGCCAACTTTTGGTAACGCGTATCGTATTTTACAAGTCTACCAATAAATTAGAATTACCTGTACCTTCTCACAAAAATTATTTCAAATACTTTTGGCCATTTAAAACGTGGAAACACAATTTTACCGGAATGAAACCAAATTGCATCAAAGATTAAAAAAAATGTACGGAGACATACAACATCACAATGTCTGACTTAGGTCAGTGCTTCCCTACATGTGATTCACGAAGCTCTTTCAGCGGGCCGCGAAATACATTTGAAATTGCGTTCATAAAGTTGATGTCCAAAAGAAAGATCTTCGGTGACCAACATGAGCAAAATTAGTGGCCTGTTTAGCAGAGAAATAAAAAGCGATCGCCCTCCTCCAAACGACGACAGAAGCAAAAAACGTAAAAGATAGGCTAAGTCTTTTTGGAAAAGAAATTCTTGGCTTCAAAAAGAAAAGGTCTTCATTTTGCTTTGGAGAGCATACTTTTTGCTTTCGGTAGGTTTCTCTTCCTTAATGCTCCCCACTTACTGATATTACAACAACCGCTTGATAATAAAATTTAACTTAGTTGAGTCTTCGTACCCTCCAAAACGTTAGTTCTAAAAGCGACAGCGAGCAAACCTCAGCTTTCTTGAAGTTGATCTCAAAATGAAGCACATCAAGGTGTTAGTGGTTTCCTAAAAACCACGTCAATAAGTGGGCAATAAGATGAAAATGACTGGAAAGCACTGACTTAGGCTTCTATGACGAAATTTTGGTTTTAAATTGGTAAATTGGTTCTGATTTTTGAAGAAAACTGAAGCCATTTTGATTAATTGAACCCCTGGAATGCAAAAAATATTTTATTGCGGAAAATTTTTCAAGCCACACAATGAAACGCTGGCCTTGGTTTATATGTAACAAACATGCAAAATTTCAGTACCGTACTCCATGCAATCCAACAACATGTGCCATAGCTGATCTGGCTTCGTGCTTGGAGTAAGTTACTAGCAATAAGTATTCAATAGCTCGCCTTACACGGTATCCCTACCTGCCTAATAAATTCACTGAACTAGTTAATTGTTGCTCGATTGATTTAAGCAGCAAATTGAAAGGCTGCCCTTGCAAATTAGGTTAGAACAATGAGACTGCAACTCAAATATTGATTTTTAAGCTTTTTTTTCGTTTAAATACTCGCTATTAATCGATATCAGGTAAGCGTCTGATGTAGGCCTCGTAATCCTAAAACAAATTTCTTTGACCGGTTTAAAACAAACCTTTACATATTAACCCTACACTCTCAGTGTCAATATCCGAAAGGTCTTTTAACACGCGTGGTTGAAAACATCTGCCAGCTTGAAAAGAACATTTGAGGTCTATCAGCACGCCAGTTTACAATTCAATGGTTGGTTTTCTCTCACCAGCTTTTAATACGTTATCTCCACTTTTATTGCTATTGCTACAAATCAGAGGCGAATAGCCAAGTGATTTACAAACCAACGCTAGACTTTTTTTTGTATATTCTTACGTCATAAAACAACTTTGTTCAGGTCCGCTTCTAAGTACCGTAACCACAAACCTACAGTTGGTACAATGAGTTTCCAAAAAAAGCCTTTCATCTGAAACGAAATTGCAGTGGAGTGTCCTTCTCCTGGAACACAATTACGGAGAAACTGGCTTGGTAGCCTATTGGTTAGAGCATCCACTTCACAATTTGCAGAGACGGGTTCAATTCCGTTGTCGCGTAAGACCGTAACGTCGTATTCATACATGACCAGTTCGTCTCTCACCAATAAGAAATTACCGAGCAGAACTAAATTAAGAAACCGCGTTTTCTCAGTCATGATTAATACGTCTCATGGCGCTGAAAAATGGTGCAGCAGAAACGTGTAAAAAAAATTCAATTTGGCGGGTAATACTGAACACAAAAGATAGCAAGGGATAGTCTAGATGCGAGGAACTATGCTATTGATATTTATATTTGGGTTAAACATCACTTTTCGGAAATGAACAATGTTCTCGCACTTCATAACTTTATTCTTTGAACCAGTACGCTTATCCAATTACGGCCTTTGGCTTGGTGCCGTATTGCATCGAAAATCGAATACTTCACGAAATACGCTATTGGTAAATTTCTGTTAAAATTCAATTTCTACATATCGCTTTACAAAAATACACTTTTTTTCAAAGTGGTAAAGCGCGGAAAGCAAGATTTGCGGTACTGCGACATAAGCCACGATGTTGCACCGGTGATGTGAAGACCTTAATATACGCCTATCACTGAGTTGCTATCAGCAGGGGATAGGCATTGCTGAATCTTTGAACGTTTTGAGTTCACCACATGGCTTTCATCATAACAAAATATAAAGATCGTAAGTTTTGCTATCCTGATGAGGGCAGCGCGGCGGGTTAAAACGTTCCAGTTCTTTTACATAAGATTACCATGCATGTCTGAAGAACACCTCATCAGTTCCGGCGTAGCTTTCACAGAGATTCTTGATTTTACAATTCTAAATTGCATCTACCATTTAAAAACTTTTTGTACGAAACAGTTTGAACGACAATAGATATTATTGCACAATAAGTCAAAAACACTCGAAATTAAAACAACACATCGCTTTAACAGGGAGCCCATGGCCGAATTTTTAAATGCATAATAAAGAGGGGTAAGCAAGGAGTTGTCTTTCCTGAGGAGGAGTTACCAGAGGAGTTAAAAGAACCTTGCGTTTCTTCGTTCCCAAAAATTTTGGACAACCAATACCAAAAAAAGTGGACGTTACCGTGGCAACCGTCAATGGTGTTTAAAGTGCGGCTTACGCAAGATTGGCGACCACCAACTAACTTCGCAAGATGGCCAGCAACAAAATAAGAGTTCAGAATGTTGATACCCGACAAAAAAAGATTCGTCTTGACAACGGATAAAGCACTTTGGATTCAACAACACAGTCATATATGCGTTCAGAAATTTGATCTCCGAAAAATTAAAAGGTTTTTGGAATTAGTTTGGGCCTCGTTTACACTAATAACAAATTGTTTTCAAGAAGTTGCTCTCCAGAAAAAAGCAATTCTTTACCTTTGGCACCATTAGTAAACAATCACATCATTAAAATAGCATTTATACGGCAGTCACGACTTTAGATTAGAAGGTGGCCTGGATTGTAAAAATTTCGGGTACCCCTAATCTGATTCCAGCCCTTGCAAAATATTTTTCTGAACAAGGCTCTGAGGAAAATCAACAAGTCTTGCAAGGTCATACGGTAGGCCAGCACAATATACGGCCCGCAAATCATTCTGTTGCGGCCCGCCATATGATTCGATGAAAAATGTTCCAGATAAAACAGAATCATGTTTAGATCTATTATCATGGGTGCCATTTCATGCTTATTTTAAAGATTCGTGCTCGTTTTCAAGAACATCATTTTATGAAATAAATATGTGCTTTTTGCTGAGACGTGTTTTTTTAATTACTTAGTTTGTACTAAAATTTTTTTGTCCGAAATGTGTACTTCCAAAAAATATCATCGCTTGAAATTAAAAAAATCTTTTTAATTTAGACCTTCAAAATGTGGACTTTTAATAAAAGTCATCATCTTGAATTTACGGCGAAACCCAATTTTTTTCAAATGGTTTTACTTTTTGGTCTAGGCAGATAGTAGCCCGGAGAACAAGCAAAAATATCGGCATGCGGTTCGCGGAAAAAATACTTGATTGTTGTGGTCATTTTACTGTTCTGAGTTGTGCTGGCCTCTCATACGGCGACCGCAAAAAGAAACCTCAAAAAGGGAGCGGATTTTTATAGTTCAGAAAAGAACACAATTCTCTTGCTCTTTCACAATTTCTTTTTGCTACAGCAAAATCTACGCTTCAATATCCGCCAGTGAAAGTACAATAATAATTGAATTGAAGACGCTTTGCTGGTGGGCATTGAACACTGCAATCGAACTGCGTAAATCATATTGCAGGTTCACGCTTGGCATAATGACATTAACACAGCGCAATGGATCTGGATCCGTTTAAACGGTTCCGTAGATTCATAAATACAGTGCAATCCTGATAAGTCGACCATTAACGGAACAGCATGAAGTGGATGTGTTATTAAAGCAAAATACAAACCCAAGTTTGGTCGAAGTCGGTTTTCTTCGCAATGACTCGAAGACCGAAAGTGTAGCGAGAAAGCAATATTTTCATTAAACAAAAAAATTCTATTGCATTAGCCAAGTATTGTTGCCGGCGACCACTTCGGTCTTCAAAATACAATAAACTTCAATAGATGAAAAAATAATAGGGAACTCGTGAGTGATTGCAAGACTGGGTTTTATTAAATTTTGAAGAATTTAGGCCAAAAAATGAAGAAATTTCAATTTATTGACTTGCTTTTTTTATATGACTAAAAATCTGCGGTGGGCCCGGTAATTCACAAAATTAAGATTTCAAAAATGATCACAATACAAACTCTAGAGCATCAGCAATTCGACGATTACAATCTTGTCTCTTTCACAATTTTATCCGCAACAGGCCTGTATGGTATCAAAAAAAAAACCAACGGACTACTACTGTTAGATTTAAACGCTTTTTATTGGTAATTTTGGTTGCGATCAGGGTTCTTAAAAATCTGAAAACATTGTTGAAGAGACATGTGAAGAGAACAAAACTGAAAGCAACCGCATTAGGGCCCAGTACACAAAGCGCAATAACTGAATACAGAATCACAAAGCGAACATGTTCGCATCAAGGAACAAGTCAGGACAGATAACAAAATGTTTAACTACATCCAAAGTACAGTAGGCTAGACCTAATCGTCATGTTTACAAAAAACCAAAAAAGTCTTGAAATTTCGCAAATGAAATCTACCAATTAACAAAGCTACACTAAACACTACTGTTGCAAGACACCGAGCATTAAGGTGTTTGCATTCAAAAAGGATTTCGGAACAGGAAAGAAGAACTCTGAACGTTTTTTAATAATAGCAGAGAATTCTATTGGAATAAGGTTGATAATGGTTGACTGAAAAGATTTCTTGTTTGTACTATGTTAACCAAAACGTCCATTGTTTAAATAAAAGGCTGAATATTAGCTCAGCTCTTTTTATAGGATGAGTTTGAAGACTTGTCAGTGCATGGCACTACGCAAAATAGAAAAAAAGCATTTATCGGAAATTAAGTTATAAATGGTTTTAATTTTTTCCCGTGAATATTAACTGTTGTCATGAAAAACGCAGTGACATCGGAAAATGAAAGTCATATAAAAGCAAAATTAATATAGTTGCCTCCTGCCAATATAAAAAAAAACGTCTGTGGCACTCGAAAAATAAGTGAAAGCATTCTTAACTTAACGTGCAGTATGCTAATATGCACGCTCTAAAAGCAATATACTTCGCACATGCTGAAACAGTATTTCTAAAGCAGCTACGATCTGCATGTTAGCACCGATGAAAAAAACTTCGATTAGACAGTTAATATTTCGTGAGGGGATTGTGGTGAATTAACCACATCTAAATGAATACGTGCCCTAAATATTATCTTGATACTAAAGAAAAAAAACTCCAATTAAAGTTCTATGTAAAATTCTAACTTGAAATGATGAAACGATTTTGAACTATGCGCAACTTACACGGTATTTCAATAACCGTGGTTTACCGGTAGGTCGATTGATGAAACCGGAGTAACGTGGAATTCTGTTGGGTAAATCTCGTTTCCACGGAGAAAAAGTCTACAATCGGGCGTGGCGGAACGGTAATGAAAGGATATTAAGTGCATGTTTGAATATCTTGAATCACGTCTTGAAAGCACCCTTGCTCATATCGGGCAGCATGGGTTGTCCACAACAAGCAAAAGATCAATCGCGTATAATTCAAGCAAGTCCATTACAAAATGACGGTCAACAGATGGGTCTAGGCCCATAGCGTTGAAATGGTCTTCAGTTAAAGTCCGGTCTTCTGAAGTAGCTGCATCGTGGAGGACATGGAACAACTGATTGTTCATACGCGTAAAAAACCTGCAGAAAACAAAACAACTTGTTCGCCTCAAGCTGTTAATTTGCCGACAAAATGGTCTGTTCTCTTCCTCGAAATGAAGGCGGGTTGCAAAAGAGACAACCCACACCTCACACCGCCAACTCAATCGAACAAGCGGGAACATCCTAATCAGGTAATGGTGAACGGTAGACGCGCTGGCAACCCAGTCACAAACAAGGCCACTGATGGGCAGACAACGACATACCGGGCAACCGGCTTCACTATTCTTACTAAGAGAAAGGACGGACGATGCAGATTACGATTACTAGTCAAGGCGGACATCAATGTGCTAATCGATTCAATCACAGGATATCGGAAATGGCAATCTTTCGCTTGCTATCTGGTGCACTGATACAGCGAACTTAGGCGCTGGCACGACGACTTCATAAACAAAGCCTCATCGATGCTGAACATCCAGGTGCTGTTGATATGCATCTATAGCACGCACTAACAACTGCATTACATTTTCCACAACCCAGTGCATCAAATGCTCACGATATGACTTGGCAATTTATGTACGTAATCATGTATGTACCAGCTAGCTATCAATCTAAATGACGCGGTATAATCTTATAACTCGGCAGTGATGGAAATGCACGGCGCCCAGCACTACCGTCGATACTTATCCGAGCTCTGCAGAGTTAGAATAGTGAAGCTGCTCACCCACCATGTTGTAAGTGGCGCTTTTGGGATACCTACTAATTAGAGTCCGCCTTGTCGGTGGTCGGGTAGTAGCGGCCGTGGTGTGGTGGTATTGTTGCGGGCTTCAGAGCTTAAGGTCTGGAATTCAAAACTACAGAAACACCGCTGATATTGTCAGGAAGGGCATCCGGAATTTAAAGTGCTGCGTTGCTCCAGCAAAAAGCCTAGTTCGAAAGCGAGCGTGTAGTGGTAGAAATTCATTGAATCAACACGACTGCGAAACGCGGGAAAAATGACGAGAAACCGAATTTTTCTTTCTCTTCTTTTTTTGTTGGTGATCGGGCCACCAGTCCATTATTTGCATTAATGATTGGTTCGAAATGGACTGCCGCTTTTCCGTTGTCTAATTTTAATTAGGCTCACGGGGTAATCCTGTATTGTCTTTCATGCCGTACCTCCATTCCACAGAAGAGGAGGGCAAACTCACCTACTTACGCACACTTCGGATGCTAATCTGAAGTCGAGCTAACCGCTGAAGATATTCCTGCAACTAGTAACCAGAAAAGTAAAGAAAACTGGAGCTCATCCAGAAAAACTTACGCTTGGTATAAATGCTCTTCGTCAGGTAATACGTCTGAACCTGTTTCTTGTTGATGCAGATAATCGTTCCTAAAATGCGATTTAGCAATGAAACAGAGCCGACGATCTAATTTCGCCTGCAAAACCTCATCCGGACCCTATTGTTTACGACAGGGTTATCAAACTCATTCAGTACTGCGGGCCACATTTACATACCTGGAATGTATGCGGGCCGCACTCTATCGAAAAAATATTCAGTGACACCACTTCTCTGGGCAACGATCTGAGAAGATCGTGTAATGTAGCCCGAAATGGTGCTAATGCCCCCCTAAAAAGGTCACCACCTCTCTCGCCGCAGCGGTTAGATCAAAGTCAGCGTGTCACACTAGCGCCAAGTACGTCCCTGCCGTGTTGCGTTTGTCGATCATTTGTTCGCGGCTGTAAGCTACATATTATCGAACGTTGCAATACTGCCGAAATTGTTTAAGAATCGCTTCGCGGGTCGCATGCGGCCGGCGAGTTTGACACCCCTGGTTTACGACATGGTAATTAACAGTGCACCACAGACCGGAAACTGTTTTCAGTATGCACTGCATTTGATTCAAGTAAACCGGAAACACAGTTTATCCCGTTAACAGAGGCAGAGACTAAAAAACCAGAAATGAAGACACATCTTAAAACTCTATGATCGCATCGTATCTTGTAAAAATAGCGAAAGCGATGTTTAAAGTTGGTTTGAAGGAGCGGGGAATAACAACGAAAAAAAAGGCAAATTTTTTAATAATAATTTTACATATTGTAATATCCCCTGCAATAAATCGACCATGCCTGTTATATCTATTGACTAGAGATATCTATATACTGTATATAAAACACAATGTGCCTCTGTCTGTCTGTCCGCTATAGAAATAAAACTGGAGACATTTAGATACAAACAAACATATGAATCTTATATAACTTTTTCCAGGGAAGCCAAGTACGGTATTTTGATTTCGATCAGAATCGTCTTTGGGGGGCTACGAGCCTATATTTATTTTCCTTCTCTTTACATTTTACCCGATCAACGACGGGTGGAAATCTGCTATATCACTAAATTTGAAAAATATTGCAACAAGCGCTCCGTTTGATATCATAGCTCATTCCACTCTCATTATTTCCCTGAGTTGCACAACAGCATGAAGTATTTACATTATAAAAAGCTATTTGACATTCAACGTTAACACTGTACCTGAAATTCATCAAGTTTTCATAATTTTGTTTATCAACTTGAGAAACCTTCAAGATTTCTTTTAAGTGGTTATTTGATGTGATAAAGACACGATTGTCAACAAAGACGTCATAGAGAGTGGACTTGTCTTGAAAGATTTTCTCAGTGGTACCTTACAATCAAAATACAATAGTAATGTAGGAGAACCCTTCCCACCTCCAAATCGTGCTACAAATAAAAATAGCATCCAACAACAGCTTGATAATGACTGCCCTCCAACATGAAAGACGCATCTATCTCATACGAAAAAGGGTATACGAGATGTAATTTTCTACGAAGGCTCATGATTTAGATGCACAGTCATTAGAAACAGCATGGCATTTACGTGGCCAATTTTGGACTTTTTGCGCAGTATATTGATAGTCACACACAGCACGTATTTCACAAAACTTTTTTTGTTGCCGTTAAAAATGCTAACGGTCGATAACGTCTTTGGGACCTAGGATTAGATCACTGCGTTTAACATGAATTTTAACGTTAAATTAATTTAAGAGCGGAAAAACCAGAATAAATTGAGCGGTTAATCTTCAAAATTGATCGCGATCATTTGAATGTCATTTATTTCGAATTAAAGCGTTATTTTCTGAACGAAGAAACTCGTTTTTGCCTTGAAGCTCTATGAATCGAAACGGTTCTAGGGCAATTCCGACCCATAACCTTTAGGCTATAATCAGAGCACAGACTGCGAATCAGATGACTGTGAATTCGAAACCCATCGGCTTTATTTAGTCGGTCGCCACTGCTTAAATCAAAAAAATTGAAAAACAAATTCTATTCTGCTGGCAGCAATTTCGGGTCGCTGTTGCGTCGCCCGTTCTCAGCACGGCTTGCGACTGAGACAAAATGAAACAAACTAAAGAGTGAAGCCGCACTTGACCTTAATGGAAACCAGGTGATACGTCACGTTTTCTCTGCTAATCAACTAAAGCTATTTCCTGCTTCTACAATACATTAAAACATAACAAAAATATGGAGGTAAGGCACGGCACTGTGAGTAGTACATGTTAAGGTTGACAACAACAAAAACAAATCCTTTTGAAACGTGGCCATGGTGCAAATACGACCAAACTAACCCAATTGTAAAAACATTGTGATAAAGGCGCAAGCAGTGAGAGAAAGCTAAAGAAATCATGCCTCAAATATTTAGAGAAGTCGCATGCTGGAAAGGTAAGTTTCTTTTTCAGAAATCTAAAAATAATTCAGCCTCTTTGTTATAAACTATCTGCAAAACTGGGAAAGAAGCAGACAAAAATATCAAGAAAGAGTTGCATCGCCCCAATGATGTTTTTGTTTTTTTGAAACTAACCGTTAGAGCCAAGAAGGTGCAAGTTGAGGATAGCCCCTCAACTGCCACGGCGTGCAGGCATTGCTGACTAATAGTCAGCACGGCATCGCCCTTAGCAACACGGTAGCCACACTCACATGCAACAAACGTCAATTCCAATTCCAAATGTTCGATGTCCGCCACGTTTACATAGAAATAAGGAACTGCTGGTTTTTGATTGAAAGAATGCTCAGTAACCTTGCCCAGACAACACGCGGAGTAAACTGTAAAATCAACGACATTGGTATCTACCACAGCTTCAAACAGGAAGCGTAGAAAAGTGATCGAGTTAACAAAGGCATCTCGAAAGCTTCGTTCTGGCAACAGAAGAATTGCTGCAAACGAAGCTTAGCAAAATGAGACTGTGGCTCAAAATCATGACGTTGTCGGTTGGCAACCCATGTGTGTATGCAGATGCTACCTTGGGAAAGGCGCTATCACTTTGCGGCACCTACCCGTGCTTAGCTGTGCTGATAATTGTACAATACTGATTAGGGACGACCGGGGCAAAATTTTTGGCTGGGGTTCCACCAAAAATATGTCACGTCTGCCCTGTGAGGGACCAGACCCGGGGTCCACAAAATTTCTGAAACAGAATATACTGCGTACTAACGGAGTTTACAAAATTTTTTGATAGCGAGCTTGCTTGTTAGTCAAGCTGGGCAATTGGCCATTTGCACCCCTATCCAACAACACCTTTTAAACGATATAAAGATCCTCGGCCCTGACCTCTATTTGAAAAGGCTCTGGCAACAGCCAGATCGAGGGTAAAATTTCCATATACCCAGTCGGGGCTCTGGTCAATAGATAGTATTGATGCACATCTGAGCAGTTAGTACAAGTTGTTACAAGTACAGATATTTCATGTAGCCTGAGAATATAACTGGCATTGACTGCAGTTGAAAGTTACTCAAATAGACCCCTCCACCACGATCTCAACTAGGAATAGAATGTACGAGTATATATGAGTTCTCGTATGTTCGGCAACACCGGTAGAATTCTACACTGAACGCTTCAGGAACCCCAATTTTTAAAAAGATAAATAAAAAGCTATCACTATATTTATATCGAAACCACATTTTGCATCACAAAACCAAATGCTTTTACTACAAGAAAGCATTAGCAGTCATCTAAAGAAGCCTTCCAAGAGTACGTTTTGCAAAACGTTCTGCAAATGCCATGACAGAAGAATGTATTGAATTGCCACACACTGTATAAGAAGTAAAACACAACTAGCAATCTACCTCGGTAACAAACCACACCGACGGGGGGTGGGGAAAAGAACAAAATTCTTTTTCTTAACAACATCAGCTTCCACAGAACAAAGATGTTTTCGCCAAAATATCTTATAAATTGAACAAAACAGCCGGCAGGATGAGTGATCTAAAATTTTAAATGTCACTCATTTAACCTAAATGCAGTAAGCTTTAAAGCAAAAGTAAATCTAATATTGACCTGAAATCAATAATGGACTTAGATCAATACCTAAGCATTCTCAGTATAAAGCGTACAGCCGGATAGTAAAAAATTGTTTTTGTTTCAACATGAATTTATCCCATTTAAAAATCAAAACAAGGCACAGACTTTACAGTAGACATTTTGAATTTAGTGTTCAAAATGAGTTATGGCTATCTCGAGACGTCAGCATAAAAACATGGCTGTATCACTTGCACTGAGAATAATCAATTTTTGCAACCAATGCACTTTAAATGTCAACACTGTTTTAATACTGTTAGCTTGAATGGCTGAACCTTAAAAACGCTACAGCTTTCATATCTAAACCCAATATTTCCGCACTTCACCAAATTCGAACAGTAAAGCTGCTCACGTTCTATTTGTTGGTGTTGGCACGACAGGCGGGCAATCTGTATTCAAAAGAGCTCAAAATAGACTGCCGACTTCCCCCAGCGTCTAGCCCATTTGTAATTGGGTTTGGAGTGTGAACCTCAAAATTTGCTTCATGCATTGCCGCCACGACAAGGAAGAAGAGTAAACGCACCCACAAAAGATGTTTTGATGTCAACGGTACAACTTATTGTAATAGATAATACCACCGACTTAACTTCTATTACTTGATTTAGAAAGAAAAGTTTTGAGATACAGTATTTGTCATACAATCTCCGCTCTATTTAAGAGATACAGCGGGCAGCTTAAGCATAGAATGAAGCCAAACAGTCACGAGAAATGTGCACAAAAGTGAACCCGGTTAAAAAGCCTACTGCAGTGTATTACACCATCGTTTAACTAACCACACAAAACGAATTATTCACCATTGCTTTAACTAACGTAATTCACCACAGAAACATATGAGTCATTTTACACATTTATTTCATCATTTTTTGCTGCTGCTTAATAACCCTAAATATAAAAGGTTCCAACGCTTTTACCACAAATAAAATCACCGATGAAAAGTATGTTGCTAAGTAAGATATTGCCTCAGTATGCAGAAAGATGACATTTAAAACAATTTGCGGAACTGTCATTTGCTTTCAAGCTCAGGCGTTGAGTTGAAACTACAACTAGCGTCGTTGGCAATGACCTACATTGGTGCCAGCTAACTCAAAATCCATTGGATCACTTCGGTCTCCGAAGCTCTTCATTCACCTTGTGCGAGTTCCTATCGAGCTAGTGACAACCGCTTTATTGAAATCACTAACGCTTTATACACAAAGTGAAGTGGCAATTAGTTTTCTTTAATATAGTGCTGCGGCACCAAATTCTACTCACCTTCATCCGAGGAATACGATCAAAAATCTTTTTGGACAACGGACCACCTCTTTCGCTGGCAGGTTGTTCTGAAAGTGCAGGAAGAATGGCCTGATGATCGTTGAAAAATTCAACAAGTTGATCATATTTTCCCGGCGTTTGAAGTTGATGCCTGTATAGCAAGAATCAACGGTAAGCACGCCATATACCAGGGATGGTGGGGAGTAACTAGTATCTAAACACATTACTTGGGGAGCAGAGTATCTATGGCGTCATTTTAGGTTAATTTATCATCTGAAGAGTTGATTGGTGGTACAGAATTTGAAAATTGCAGAAAGTAGAGTATTCATTCTCGAAGCTTTTGCTCTGACACTTTTGAAGAGAATCCGTCAGAAGTAGAGTGAAAAGGTGAAGTGAGTTACTTATATAGAGACACAATTGACGAAATAGAAGAAAAAAACAAAAAGCTTCGAGAATGAATACTCTACTTTCTGCAATTTATCATCTCTTATTTTTGATACAATAGATTGTAGAAACTCTCTGGTGAAATACTGTGCAAGATTTCACGCAGGTAATATCATGAAAACACAACATAATAGGTGTGACGATATAACCAGTATTAACGAAACCTAAGCCAAAAATTAGGCAACAAAATAGCAGAACAAGTCTCACCTTTGCGCCATCTCGTCTCAAAATAACACTGCATTTCATAACGTTGATCACATAAACTAGCTATGCACTACTAAGTATTAAGAAAATATACCTGACTTGATGTTCTAAAAACTGCATATGTTGATATAACATAGTATACGAATATGAGATTATTCCCACTGATTTCATTCTTACACCACGCTCATCGGTGGAATCAACAGAGATCTTCTCATAGCAACTCAATCCAAATAAATTCTTAATGCGAAAGTATCTAAAATCAAAAATAAGCAAGGTAAAATAACGCAATTTGAGATTAAGGATGAGCGAATTTAGTTTAGACTACAATTAACCCAGCCGTATATCCAAAAAAGTTTTGGATTTTTTAGAATAGGCTGTGCTGAAAGACGTATTTTTATACTTGGGACTAGTGGGCTTTTACTTTTTACATACGTAGCAAAGTTTTCACAAAAAAAGCCTTTGTTATTGCTCTTTTAACATTATTACAGCAAATTATAAATTGGTTTTGGGCAGTTTTAAAAGCATAAGATAACTAAATATTACCCCTCTGACTTTGCAGCAACCTAATAATATACTCAAAACTGATACAACAAATTACCACAATTTGGTAAACAATAAATACATTATTATGTAAAAGTTCAAACATAACTAACCGTGAAGTGATCCGGTTGCTGTTATGCTGCTGTACCAATGTACTAGCACCGCTAAACTAGCCTACAGGCTAGGACGCCACGTTTTGAAATGCTAACTTGGCTGTTCATTATTAAAATGGTTTTTACCGTCGCCTATATGCGAACCTGCACCAAAATAAGCCTACTGTAGTTGAACTACTAACCATGTAGCAGCAATAAGCCTACCTTATATTGGCTTATCTTCCTGAACTAAAACTTCAATTTTGATAATTACTAATTTTGTTACCTTAGCGTAGTTACAAATCTCTAATGAAGTCCAATTAGTAAAAACATTGCTGGGAGTATTGAAGAGCCATGAATATGCTGACACCTTTACAAAGCCCAGGCTTTTACCTCGTAGTTTTGGGCACTAAGATAAAAAGACGCATTAAAACCCCCGGTTTTTCAACATGTAGATAACCTAAATAAAAAACCACTAATACTGATAAATCCACTACTGATTATTGATTCATTCGGGTTTGAGTAAAAACACAACTTGTTATTCAACTTTTTACACAAATTTTACATCATCTAGAAACATTTCAAATAAAATATATTTGAAAAAAATGGTGTCATTTTACAAGTTTGGACAAGTTTTCTTTTGCAAAAGAAAAATGGGCTTGGTAGCCTACCTGATATTGGTAGTAAAGCACCAGCCAAATGACAGGTAAAAAAATTAATCCAGTCTTAGTGCTACGCTTTTGAGGGCTTTCAATAAAGAAAGTAAAAGATTTTGAAAATTAGTATAGGGTAGGTAATCACTAGTTATGAGACCTAAATTTTCTAAAATATTCTATCATCACGGTTGCTGTCACGTAGATTGACCGAATTAGGCTAAAATGTAATAGTCAAATAGATTATTAAGCTAATTGTATTCGATAAACTTTACTTGTGGGCCTTTTAAGTACCAGTTCATATATTTTAAGTAAAAACAACTCAAAGTCAAGCTCAAAATTATAAAAGTCAGCTAGGCTTAGAGAATAGTTTAAAGGTGTAGGCTAGGCAAAGGCAAGTTTTGTGCACTAGGCTGCATTATAGGATTATTTTTAACTTGCATAACCCTAAACATACAGTACTAAATGTTTGTACATAAAATCATCAAAGATAACTACAGTAAACTCCTCTTAATATGATCACCTAAGCACCGCCGCCATTTTGATAATAACACCCAAATGGTCAAAACTGCCAAAGCTGCAGCCCTACAGTACAATAACTGCACCAATATCAATAGTTTGACAAAAAATGACAAAACTTTTAGACCTATTATTTTTTTACTATCATTAAACAGCAATATTAAAGTCAAAGTCAGGTGATTCTAGAGACAAAAATTTGGATGAAAAGCAAGTTGCAGATTGGCTGCATAATCGAGATGAAAAAAGTTAGGAAATTTAAACAATAATATTATATTCTGATGAAGACGTGGTCAAAAACGTGGAGTAAAGTTTAATAAAACGTTTATTTCTTTATAATTGTGGCTAAAAACTAATTTGAAAAAGATGGAAAAAGTATCTAAAGATTGGCCATAGGGTACAAGAAAATTCTATATGGCAGTATTCAAGTCCATGCCAAAAAAACATACAAAGTGATTAGTCATATTGAGCAGAGTCTACTGTACTAGGAAAGTCTTAATACTCCAATCAGAACTACAAAACCTAAAGAAAAAAACTACTTTTTTTAGTGGCACCAACAGTGACATCTACGTTTTTCAAAAATATTTGTCACATAGCTTTTCTCATTGTCAAAAAATTTCCAAATTGTCTTTGCTCGAGACTAAAAAAGGCATAGAAGTAGAACAAACCGTTTTCAACAACATTAGCCCCCAATTTAAGTGACGTGTTATGAGCTATATGTGAGCAGGCTAAAGAAATAGCAATCATTTATTTTTCAATTAACTTTTTATTAATTTTGGTTCAAGTTGATGCTAAAATCATATTTATAGTTAAATTAAACTAAAATTGCCAAAGCAAGTGCTATTACATGCATTTTTACTGAACAACCTTTATAGCCAATATGACTATACAC
This sequence comes from Trididemnum clinides, assembly GCA_963675345.1. Classification (NCBI taxonomy): domain Eukaryota; kingdom Metazoa; phylum Chordata; class Ascidiacea; order Aplousobranchia; family Didemnidae; genus Trididemnum; species Trididemnum clinides. The sequence continues at coordinate 17,950,910 of OY776301.1, forward strand.
TCTTGTAGACATTTACATGACGAAAGTTTTTAAAACAAAATTTAGTTTCCCCAAACTTAGTTTATAAAACAAGAGTTGTCAACCAAATTGCCTCTAATGACATGCTGGATGGGCAGCCTCACTATTTTGTGTTCATGAGGCTATGGCCCATGGGTCATACTTACACAAAATCTGAACTGATTGTATGAGCACCACTAGGCATTGCTTTGAATTCAACAGTAGAAAGATCAACATCATGTGGCATTGACCACTCAACAATATTACCTGGAAGAGCAGTTAGTCAGTAAAGTGATAGAATGAGAGGGGGTATCAATTATAGCTACAACGACTGCACTGTCAAACCACATGGCAATTGCACTGATGTGTCCTTGAAAAAGACATCTCAAAGCAATTTTATTATGGTTTGACTGCTTGCAATAGAAATGCACTGTATTGATAGCTCAAAACCAGGTGTGCACATTACTACATTCTAGCATATTCAACAAGAAAGGGGTCTCTTCAAGAAATGGACAAATTACTCCACTTGTGGTTTTGGATACCACAAAAATGCAGAAATTCTGCATAAATGCAGGTCAGCACTAGGGTTGGAGTTCAGGCTAGATCTAGAGTTGAAATTAGAACTAGTTTGAGCAATGCAGTCAACTCTTTAGAAAACTTCTTTATGTTTTCCTGTGACTGGAAGGTAAAACAATATCATCTAACTAGTTAACCCAACATTAAAAGACCATCATCAATAAAAATATACTGAACAATAGACCAGAGGATTCCAAATGGGGCATCATTTCAAGACTGCCAAGAGCACAGCAAGCATTGAAAGAGATACAAAATGTCCCAGCAACATGTTGATCTCCAAAAAAAGAGCATCGTTTGCTTTCATATACAAGTTTACAGCATCAGAAGTTTATACAAGTGAGGAACCTTCATATTTAAAATGACCTAAGGCATAAGTAGCCAATGATCTGTCAAAACGTTGTGTTAGAGTAGCCTTGTCACAATAGGAAAATATTTCTAATTTACTAACTGACACTTACCACAGTGGGTATCAAATGCAACAACAAAAACAGCAGCAATTATATTTGGTTCTTCTTCATTTTCTTTAACAAGATTATCAAATAGATGACTACATTTAAAACTTGTGGTTGTTGATGTTCTATTGTGCAGAAACCCAAGATATCTTGAACTTGGTGTAGAACTATCAGCAATAAAATTGTTTTCTTCATTGATTAGTGGCTTATTTTCTTCATCTTCCATAATGTGATAATATCATAAAAAATTTAAGGATAAAAAGCCAATAGTGCAACCCTATGTTTTCATTTGCTACCAAACATTTTTAGGTTAGGCATATCAAAAAAAACAAAAAATTAAAACATGACAATTTTGCTTATCAACCATATCCCATCATCAAAGCTTTAAGCTAGTAGACATTGTCCGACACTGACAGCAAGTAGTTCAACTAGTCTGTTATCTTAAATAAACTTTCCCCAGCTGGCACAACGGACCAAGCATTACAGCTGTCATTGAAGGACTCATAGTTGAAAGCTTAAAACATTGGATTCTACTCAAACACAACAATTCTGCACACTAACCATAACCCTAACCTTCATTCTAACCCTGCAGCCCTACTTCTAACTTAAACACTAACCTTATTACTAATGCTAGCCCTAACACTAATCCACAGTTCTCTAAAATTTCCATTGCAGTAGCTTCTCGAATGCTCCAAAACCCTTTCTGTAGAATTCTATATTTTGCAGTTTTAGTGTATTGCTAAACTATTTTTCGCAATTTGGCACAGGCCTGCATTTGCATTAAAACTAACATTTCATGCTTGCACTGATTGCAACAACATGTAAGAGTGACTGATCAATCTTCATGAAAAACATGAGCTGGTAAGTACACTTTTGAGTATCTAAAAGACAGTGGCTATTTTGCTCTCAATGGATGGCATTTTACCCTTGGAGGCTAATTTACCATTAAACATTTGTGATTGGCCAATTTTAATGATGTATAAAATATGTAACTTTTGGTTACTTCAGCACTTGTGATTGGTCAACTGCAATGACAAATTAAAAAAATTGTACCCCAGTGTACACTCCCCCTTACACTGACATACCAGGGAACTAATGAAATCACAGACTGAAATAGTCCGCAGACTATTTCAGTCTGCGATTTTGTTAGTTCCACATACCAGTCCTCCTCCAATGTTCACTGCCTGTCTAAGTACCCTGCCAGTGAAGATTCAAACCTGCAACCATCGGATTTAAAGGCAGCTGCACTATCCACTACACCACAGCATTACTGCCAGCATTGTAGCAAATGATGGCTATTTAAGCATACATAAAAGTTGACGGTAAAAGAGCCTCCAAGAGTAAAATGCCATCAATGACAAAATAACCACTTTTTATCTAAAATTCTTTGTGAATATCATATTTTTCTGTTGACTTATCGTCTTGTTTGATTACGGTTGTCTGGATAAACATGTGCAAATAAAATTATTTTCTTGAGCTCTAGCCTATACTGCTATACGTTAAAACAAAGGAAATACGGCACCATATCAAAGACCTACTTTTTTAGTTTTGATCACTATCTTTTTAGAGCAGTTTAGGATATTATACTTGAACAGCAGTGACTATGATGGGAAATTGCTCATATTGTCTAGTGACTAAAGACTATACTACTAAATTCTGCACTTGCGAGCAACCTAAACCCTGCTAAAAAAGAACTGAAGGTCAGTAAGGGTCTTGGTCAAATGGTTTCTTCAAATAACTATAAAAAAAATGTCGGTCAAAACTAGGATAGCATCTAAAGAAGTTAAAATATTTGCATCCACTACGCTACACTGTTACTTGAAGACAGCTTAAAGCTTGTGAGCATCTGATTTACTGACGTAGCTTATTTTGTGCAGTCATCAGGTTGTAAAGTTGTAGGCTGACGCAAGGTTGCCAGCAGAATATTTCAAAAAGTAGCAAATACCATGGCCAAGAGTAACAAATTACTTAAAAAGGTAACAAATACATAAAATAAAGTCAATACGTTAATATAATGAATAAAAAACATGTATTTACTCACTTTTTAAAATATTAGAAAGAACGTGCATTTTACTTACCCTTACATCTCACTAGCGACTGACAGGTACTGGCTGGCACTGGCAGTGCAAGCACCGTTCGTGGCTGGCCCAAAAAAAACATGTTTTTTTACGAAAACAGAATATGTTCAAACCATTTCAAAACCGTCTCAACTGTAAATGTATTACTTTGTTTACTATATTTTCAATAATTCTTGCACTTCGTGATTTAAAATTTGTTGTTTGACTCTGAATCATTAAAACTGAACTATTTGCTAATAATCAAGTGAAATTGTAACAACTTTTGGGAGCGTCGTAACAACGGAAACAAATTTTAAACTTTCAACAAAAAGGTTACAATTTGTTAACAAAAGTAACAACTCTGACAACCCTGGGCTGAGGGGAAAATAATCACACATTGCACAGGGACTACTATAAAAGCTTTGCTAATGTCATAGGTGTCATTAGTTTCCGCCAAAATTTCTAACAATAGCAAATGCGTTTTTGAATATTAACAACCTCTACCACTACGGCGAACGAGACTACCGCCTTGCAGTAGAAAATCATTGACGTAGCAAATCACTTTAAATTTTTTAGTTTGATTTTGGGACATTTTTCATCTCTATGTTTTCACAGAAATGCAGTAGGATATTGCTGCATTTATTTTATCATCCGCAAAAATTAACGCGGAGTTAATTATTCGAAAACTTTACGGTTGCTTGTCGAGTGCATAATAAAGAAATAAACTGCAGTCTTGTTGTATTTTCTTACAGCAAGACAACTAGATAACTACAGGGATTTAGCTAGCTTAAAAACTCATCACAAGTTTACCCTTTAGTTCATTTCTATTTGTTACTGCCTTATAATGGCACTTATTATTAGGCTTTAAATTCGAATAAATCAGTGCCCTTTGTTTCGATCAATCATCGTTTGGTTTTAAGTGTAAATTGTCTGCGGTACCTCATTTCTCAATAATTTCGGAAACCTCGCTAAACAGACAGTTGGATAGAGCTTCCTTGTTAGAGAACATAAGTATTGTAAAGGCTACGGTGTTATTTAGCAATGAAGTTTTGTATTTTTGTTGTGCAGAACCTTAAATTTATATATATCAAAATTTGTGGTAACTTAATTGCCTTTAAAAATATAACGAAGTGTCACAATTGCCAGTAAGTTCGTGCTATTTGTTAATTTATGACTGGTCCTTTATGGCTTGCTTATTTGTAAATAACGGTTTCCTCAATACAATTTCAAATGAAATCAAGTATTGGGAAATCAATGTTGAGGCTACGACACCTCAGTCAAAGTCCATGTGACGGCCACCAGCCCAAATCGCCGTCATACTATTTACAATCTCTTTATTTTATCAAAACGTGACTACACACAAAAGATCATAAATGTAGCTGTTATGTACAAACGATGTTATATCATCACAACAAGTCCCAAGTCAGCGGTCACTTCAAGTGTTGGTTTAGCTGACGTAGGGAATGAATGAGGGCAGTGACGCAACCAGGATTTCTTAAAATGGACGCGATATTGCAAATACAGCTCCGGGGCTGTGGTGTAGAGGGAAACGATTAAAAACAATAATAACAAGGATAAGGGGTTTTGCCGCCAGCTGATGAGAGGTGTTTGCAGCATTTTTAACAAAAAGTAGAGAATTTTAACGCACTTGAAGATAAATGTTAATGTCAAGACACTTACACGATTGCAGACACATCTATGTGACATAGTGTGAGTGGTGGTGGAGAGAAACGAATTAAAACAAGTAGCCCAGTGTTTTATGTCAAAAGCATTGGTGTTTCCGGTTGGAACAGCCTACTACCGTCGCAAACTACCACGAACTTGCTAGATGAGCGTATTTGCAATGGCTAAATTGTGATAAATCCTTTCATGGCAAAATGTACAAACCATGAAATTTTTCAGAAAGCCGTTTTGAAAACAACTAAGAATTTGCAAGGCAAAAAGAGATTCAAACAAGGCTGATGCTATGGTCAAAATAAACTTGAATTTTGGAGACGCCTTTACAACGAGAAGAAAAAGCAACAATATGCCTCTTTTATTGATGGTGTTTCTGGTGCCTCAGAAATTTCGGATTTGTGTTAAGTAAATTATTTCAAGTTGTTGAATCTGAATCGTCTGATAAAGAAAAAGTATCATTTACTGACTCTGTGGTACATGATTCATGTTTGTCCACATTTTTCTGCACCTCACATGATGTTGATCCCTTGTTATTAAAGTTTCCCCCTCGGTCCCTACTACGGTGGAGGCCACACAAGGAGCTCTGTTTCGATTGGAGCGCTGGTCTGAGTACCGATGTTTTCCTCTCAATACGAGCAAATGTGAGGCCGCCTTCTTTTTAGTGGATTGCCACTGAGCTAACCTCCAGCCCAACCTCCTCTTACTTAACTCCCTTCTCCGTTTTAATCCTACTCCAACTTTTCTTGGGTTCACCTTCAACCTCACTCTTTCCTTTTCTAAATATGTATCTTCGCTAAAGGCCAAGTTCTTCCTTGGTCTCAAGGCCTTATGCTGTAGTTCTGCTTTCTCATGGAGCCCTTTTAAGGAGTCCCTCTCTCTTCTGTATAACGCTTTTCTTCGGCCCCCTTTCACTTATGCTTCACCCGGATGATTTCCTTTTTTAAGCGTTACCACTATCACCAAATTGAAATTCCTTTACTAAGCGGCTAGTCGTACCATCTCCGGCTGCCTCTCGTCCTCCACTACTTTTCTTCTCCTCTATGAGACGCCTCTACCTTTCCTACAAGTCACCCTGACTCATTTCGCTCTGTCATTTTATGAGCGGGCCCTTCGTCCCCCTACCTCCTTTCTCATTTCAGGTTTGGCCAGACGTGAAGTAAAACCAAGACTTTGTAGATCGTCCTTGAGAACTTTTGCGTCCACTTACACGTTCATGCTTCCTTCTACTTCTCTTAGCGAGGTTCTCTTCGCTTGGCCTCCTTTTCCTTTTTGTTACCTATCTTCCTTCACTGTGGAGTCTTCCCTTTCTTCCCCATGCTCCTGCCCTGATCCGCTTTTCTCGCCAAGGTGTGGCTCTCGCTCATCTTGACCTCCCCTTCTCTTCACGATCTGGAGATCTAGACAGATGGCTCAGTTCCTTTTTCTTTTGGCAAAGGCGGCTCTGGTCTACTTGCCAACTACTTACTTTGTGACACTGAGGCCGCTTTTTTTTTCGACAGGCTCAGTATGCTCAAGTTTTTTCCGATGAAGCCTGCACCATTTTGCAAGCGTTTGGCTGGTCTCGGCAGCACCAACAAGTCTGCCATTTCTCTTCCTTTTCCTCCCTCTGACTCTCGCCCTGTCTTCTCCTTTTAGCTCAATCTCTCTGGCGGGAACTGCCTTCTCTTTCTTCCTGTACTATCTGGCTGTAATGGGTCCCCGGACATTCGTTTCTCCCGTGGAACAATGCGGCTGATGAGCTGGCCAGGCGGGGAGTTTTCTGCAATTCCTTGTAGTCTCCCTCCTCTCGTATCCACTCTTCTCTTTTACGGACTGCCTCATCTAAATTTGACGCCCAGGTTTCCTCGACTTCCACCGAAAAACTTGTGCTCTCTCGTCTTCGCTGCAACGAAGACAGCCTACCGTTAGCTCTTAGCTCACGAAGATTGGCAGAATTGAGAATCCTTTATGCAGTGCCTGCGGGCATCCGTCCCAGAACGCCTCTTTATCTCATTCTGTGCTGTCCAGCTACGCACTCTTTGGTAACTTTCTCTTTACGACTTATGGTCCAGGACCTTGGAAAGTTGCCCGGCTTCTAAGGCTCCATGCCCCCCTCCCTCGGAAGGGGTCGGTTAACAAGAGGCATAACGCCAGTTCTTAAATTTCGATAGACACAAAGTGAACATGACCACCTCTGTTAACCCAGACAAAACCGGATATAAAAACTGTAGCTTATTCTGCAACCTTGTAACGCCCAATCTAATCACTATTTGACCTCAAACATCAACCGACTATTATTAATACCATCAGAGAAAATGGCATCGTCAGCATCTTTTTACCAAGGTGCTATACCTCAAACATTAACAGACTATCAATCAAACCATCATAGATAATGGCATCGTCAGCATCTTTTTACCAAGGTGCTGGCCACAAATCAAATCAATTTATTTGAAAGGCGACAAACGAAAAATAGCGCAAAGTACGGAACTTACAAAAAGTCAATAACTAAAAAGTTTTGTCAAATTCACGATCGCTTTTCTCAACTTTCATTTACATCTAACATAATTAGCTCAGCAATACCGCACACAAGGGGCAACGACTATAGCCTGCATAGTCTTTTAACAGAAAACACAACTAATTTGCACCGTGCAAGACATTTCATGGCACATCACTGGACAGTTGCGATTTTACAAGAAAACTTAAAACGTTTTTAAAATTATTCTTCATATCGGCGACTATATAAAGTTTTTTGTGCGTCTAATTGTCAACTTCATGGCTTCGTATAATTTTTTTACAATCGGGACATAACAGACATCATTTCTGTTTTTTTTTTTATCATGAAGTTGGCAATGGAAAAACAGCGTTTAATTACTTTTGAAATAGGTAGATTAAATACTGTATGTACACAATAGCTCTGGAGATCACATTAGTCGGTTTAAAAATGACAAGACGCAACAAGCAATTCACAAAAGGCGGCGCTTCTACAAACTACAATCGACTCTTCTCCAAGTTCAAAACAACGAGGACTTTCCCTTCGCATTGAAAAAACAAATATGAAACAAAATACATCTTAGACATAACGAAAATAGTAGCACCGTTTCAACCAGTTACACTCGAACTAACAAAAGGTCGGAAGAGTTCTTCCTGCAAAACACGCGCTCTTCATTTAACTTTGAACTTTCGCAATTAAATCACTTTTTCGAATGAACGTTTAAGTCCGCAAGGCACATGGTACAGTGATGTGAGCTGAGAGAGCGCAAAAGCAGCAGAAGTAAAAAAAAAAAAAATTAAGACACAATTGGAAGAAAAACAAAACAATATTGCAATGCTAAAGTCAATCAATCTTGCTCAAGCGCGCTCTATTTCGACACCGCGACGCAAGGCCCCGAAGTTGGACTTGAAATTTTCGCCCACGTTGGCCCTCACCTCATCGATTATTGAACCTGGGTCTTTGTTTAGCTTTGAAGCGCTTGAGTAACCGCTGTCATTTGCTGACGAAGCGTCTGAAGATGAAGACCGCTTCGACGTATAGCGATTTCGTTCTGTTTGTCCGCTAGACGGCCAATTGCAGCCTGTTGATCCGTCGTCCAACGGAGACACGATTTCTGGTTCATCTTGAACGGAAGGCAATAAACTTGAAGGAGCGGAAAGCGATGAAACTCGGCGTCTTGACCTTCTATGAACACGACTCGGTGAATTCTGCTCGTCTCCATGTCCCTGCACAAAGATATAATTTTACAAATACGTCATCGTTTCAGCCCCGTCAGAGAAGCGGAAACGTTTAAAGTTTTAAAGCATACGGCTAAGAGTTTGACGTTGATACAATTGTTTAAAGTATTCATGAAAATTATCTGAAAATTTTCAAACATACACCACCTCAGTAAGATCTACTAAGCTACACAAAAAAAAGGAGTAATAACCAAAGCAGAAACATGAAAATATGATTCCATGATCCATTGCCAAAAAAGACAATTACCGAACCTGATATTTTCAACCACCAGGTAAAGCACATGGAGGTGTTTAAACCGGACACGATAAAAGAGGAAAACATTACATGTGGACGTAATAACAAGCAAAGTCAGCTAAAACTCTGCTTCAAAAGCTTTACATGTTTCATACACGAAGACACGTTTGCGATGGTGAAGCGTAAACATGAAAGGCACACTGGAGATTACTCCAGCAAAACTATGCAGTACTCACTAGTGGAGAAACGATGAAGGTAAGGACATCTGCCACTGTGACGACACCAACCACGTGGTTGCTGTTCTGACCAACCACAACAAGGAGATTTGCATCAGTGGTCACCAAAAGGTCAATGACATGCTGTAAACCAATTGAAAATGACTGAGCACGACTGTCTTGCATCACGTTCGAAAATCAATCCAATTTAATTTATCCACAATACATAATCAATCACTGAATGCCACGATAAAATTAATTTGAAATGATACTGTATGATCATTGCGACCATTTCAAAACCATGCAACTCGATTGCCGATCGGATCGGCGAACAGCATTTTTGCGGCTATGGTAGGTGAAACGTGGATTTCAAAATTTACTGTGAAACAGAAGGAAATTAATGTACAAAGAAATTGGGGATCAAGTGATATCAACTTCTTTGAAACAAATCACTAATTTTTTCTTTCTAAGAAGCAGGTAGCATGCTACACACAGCAGCTCTCAATGAATTCGCCAACTCATCAAGTTGTTTTAGGTTAAGGCTATTTAGATTTCATTCAACAATCTTGCACTCTTTGATGTTTATGCTATTTGTAGCAAGTCTCTGCAAAGTGAAACTGTGCCCACTCTTGGTATCTCGTTCAAGTGCGCAGGACAGTCATACAGCCAACATGTCGCTTGCAACGTAGCACTCTGAGCGCTGAACATCAAAACTTTCGACAAATTTAAAACTTTGGACTCTCTACAACGACCCGGTCTTTGGGCTCTTTAAACCGAAGTACTGCAACAATCTCACTTTAGATAGGTTGGTGACAAAAGCACACTTTTAAATCGGCTGTTTTCCTGCAACGGCAAGATATCTAAGATGCAGATACTATTCTATCGCAAGCAAAAATTCTCAGGCGAAGCAACGGGTAGGACAACGCGCACGAAAGTAGAAAAAAAAATTGAATTTGATGTTTGGCGTTACTAAGAAGATCAACCGGATAGGTGAAGAGCAGAGGTGTAGTGGTGCAACTCTAGTTTCACACTAGCCTGACTGAAAGATGTATACTTCTCTGTGCGTTGCCACACTTCATTTTTTAGCACTACATTCCTGATTAAAAACAACCTCTTCAATTACGAAACAATGCCGAACCATGTATTGCTCGTGCGACCAATAATGTTATGTTGTTACGCATGCAACAGGTGAAGCAATGGGACCTAACGGATCATTGACTAATGATTAAAATTAAAGTCTATAAAGAAATAACTTAAGTATAATGGTTTAGAAAGAATAATCAAACAGGCGATTTTTATTTCAAGCATAAATGACAGAGTTGATTTGATTATTTGACACAATGTATTATTCAACAGAGTAAAATTCATCATTTCTGTCAAAATCGCCCTACATTTAAAATGTACAGATCAACGAACACCATATTGACAAAACTTCAGATTAAATCAAACTAATTTTTTTGGCGAATTAGAAGTGTGCAGGCTAAGGAAAAAGCGAACATTCTTCGGGACAAACCAAGCAATATATTATAATATATTAAATGAGCTGCAATGAAATCATACACGCCGGATTGTTTTAAGGAAATAACGATGACTCAAAAAATGAATAAAAATTTATACGTGACTGCGCAGTAGCAAAACATTGGTTCAAGGTTTCACAGAAACTGCCACAATTTCAAGATCATTTTGCTGCTTTCAGATGACAATTTTAGTGGGTACAACAAAATTTCTAAATATCACCAGTCACTAAATCTTACGGTAACTGCCACAACTGTCTTTCAAATAGCATTGACTTAAAGTAGCGCGATTAAACTTGCTGTTATGTATTGCATTGCCTGCATCGTAATTTTCATTCTCCAATTTCGCAACGGAGGAGCAAAACATAGCGAAGGATCAGATCCCAGTTTCCTCCCGTTTCAAAATTCCAGTTGATTAGCCGCTGGTCGAAAATCGCCAAGCAGAAAAAGTTATCGTTCGGTATTTCCCAATGGATCGGCAACTACACCATCGTGAGACTTGAGTTCGTGACCATGGTTGCTTTAAATACAAACCGCAGCTCGTTACGTTCCCACGTCTATGAGCGTCGGACGAGTACAAATTTGCATAACGCGTACTGTAAATTTTTAAAGTTAGGTGAAAAAGATGTCACTTACGTGCAGTTTATCGCTAAGCCGACACTTCACCAAAGGGTTGGACAGCGACACGTGGCGCACCCTTTGCTGCTGCCCTTTATCAGACGGCGTTTCTCCAGCAAAATAATGGGGCAGAACTGCAGGTCGGTTTTCTTCTTTCGCTGGCTGAGTCGCTCTGTTGGCGTGTCTTGGCCGCACAACTGAAAAATAAAACGTGTTGAAGGCCGAACGTATCTCTCCGCTATGCATAGCGAGACGTCAATTCCGGAATACTTGACACTGCAAAATGACAATGCTAGTAAACACAGTGCTCTATTAAAGGTGCGGAAGTGAGATCACTGGGTGAATGCAAATCAGGGAAAAAGGCAAAAAATTGCATTTTGAAGGTCATATTCTACACTGTCACGTATCGGAAATATTTTTGTTGCTCATACTAGAAAGTAATTGTGTTCAGGTTCAGTACGGAGTCGGCAGTACTGCTGATACACAGTGGATTTTTATCACGAGAGGCAACTTGCAATCAAGTGCCTTTCTCAAATGCGTAACGTAGCCATTGCGAGGTTTGAACGCTGGATCATTCTTGCCATAAAAAACGTTCCAACGCAATTGAGCACGATGACCGCGTAAACCTTACAGAACTCAAGACTCTAAGAGATTCTGCACCAATTAGAAGCCGCCTCAACGTGGTGGTGCGGTCCTGGACCCCGTTTGGGTCCGGTGGAAATGGCTGTTGGCCTTTCCGGAAACTTCCCTAAAACAAATTCATCCCTCGGAAGGGGCCGGTAGCAACCACAACACTCGAGACATTTATTTCACGTCTGACTCTCAGCTGAGCTTTATTCCACTCAATAGACGTGAAAAACTGTTTACTTATCTATTAGTTCATGTAAACTAAAGTGGGGGTACATAATGCTAAACTCGTTTGTGACACGGTACATGCTGGTGTAGGTACCGGACAATGGTATATGTCTGAGTGTTTTGAAAACGTCCAATACAATACGTCCAAACGTCCGTGTTTTGAAAACGTCCAATTAAGTGCTTTCAACTATGCGCGCTTTAAAAACACTGACGCAACATTGCCTTACTACAACTTATGGGCGAAACGAAAATAAACCCGGGTGGAATGTCTTTTCCGCTATTGAACGAAAAATAGCATTGCTAAGCTAATTGTTCATTGGTGACACAGGAGATTGTTTCAACTTTGAAACACAAACAGATATTCATGGCACATTCACCAATAGCTGCATCGCTTCAAAGAGTCTACTACAAAGCTTTTAAAGCTAACGAAGTGCCAGAACAAAACAAATAGCCTGTTACAGATTTTTTGCGGGAGCATAAGGTGATCCATTGGCCACGCTTAAAAGCTGCAGCCTTTTCAAGCAAAAACTGAAGAGTTCTTTGTTGCATCGACAAACTTTTTGACCCTTCTTGCAGGACTTAGAGACGCTGATTGAGTGCCAGTGTGCCACTATCCGCTCGCTTCCGACACAGACTTAGAAATCAATTTCATTCAAGGATCACACCAGTCACGCTGTATTGCTTGTAATAGGTTTACGTGATTATAAACCGGAACTGTCAAAAAAAAAGTTCCAATGAATCAATTTAATGATGCATTCAAAAGACGCATGACAACCTGTAGCAAGCGAAAAGAAGGTACAGGTAAAGCGGAAATGCCAGTTTATTCTTGCATTTTCAATCCCCGCGTTAGCACTTTTTATCGATCGTAATCGAGTCAGAAGCAAGTTCCACGTTGAAATTTAAAAAATACCATCTCATGGCGTGAAGCCTTCACATGCCAAGTTCACAAAACAAATTGAAATCCACTTTGACCAACAATCGGACGTGATTCAATGCGCGTACACATCACATCTTGTTAAGAAAAATGACCCCATTATGTTTTTGCTCGATTTCACGCTTATTTGCTGGTTTAAACGAGTTGATTCAGTGCATGCCAACCACTACACACTCAATTTTGAACCATTGCTCGAGCAACGAAGCACTTTAAATTCCGGATGCCTTACCCAACGAATGCCAACGGTGCTTGGAAGTCAAGACCATTCGTTCCAAAGTCACGAACGGTCACTACTACACCACGCCCCTATTTTTGGCTTTTACACATTTCTTGCAAAATTTAAGCTAAAATTAGCAACCAACTTGCATTAAAATAAGCTTACTCCTGCTAAAACACCACTACGACACGAATATCTAATCAACAAGTAGCCAATACGTTGTGCAAGCGTTTTTCAATAAATTTTGTCCTTAATGACAAAGCGCATTGCTAATGATGACAAATTTACGAAAACACTGACTGCTAAAAATATTTTATTTTTCGGCGAAAAAAGCGGCAGACAGACATGCTGCTTGTTTTACTGAAAAAAAAAACAACATGAACGATGCTTGCGCTCAACGCACGGAGGTTTTCTTTGCGGCATAGGCCCGCATTGCTGCAACTGGATTTGCAAACTAACAATCGCAATTGAGCTAAGATAGCGCTCTATACTACGTCACCGACTTTTCTCGTTTTGTTTTCCTCTGACGGTGCTACACCGACTTGTTTACCAGTATTAACCGACGCCATATAACTTACCTATCACAGCAACAGCCGATACATAATGAAATAATTCACCGATAAAAATAGAAATTGTTGTGCTTATGCGCCACCGGCGCTTCCTAGCTGTACATTTTTAGGCCTGTATTGATCACGTAAGCAGCAATACTGATACTTCCTCAATTTTTAGTAAAATAAGCTCATTAAAAACTATATGGTTTATACTTGCTTCGTATTTACTATTGTGGCTGATAAACTGTATTGGAACGGACTACTAAAGCTACATATTTTTGCTGCCTATGAAATTAATTGTATAGTTTTGATGCAAAGATGCTATTTTACTTGAAACGTGCAATTAAAGCCAACTATATATTACACTGTATAATATTGTAATTGTACGTTCTTCAATAATCAAAACCAGGGTAATAGGCTATTTCTTGTTCAATATAGAATATTTTTAATTAAAACCAGAGATATCCACTCGTCGGATCCCTATTAGAATAAAAAAAACTTGTATACTAGAACTATTAATTACAGTAAGACTACAATTATAGAAATTAGCAGCTTTAGTAAGGTAGTTGTTTTGAAGACGCGTGATGTTGTTCGCTGCCTTAGCATCACGTGATTTTTGGCGTAACAAATACAGGAGCAGACCGCGTAACTTCACAAACAACAGCGCTTTAAAAATATCTTTTGGTACTATCGGATAATTGCTGTTTTCGCCGACCGGTGAAAAAAATCACAAACTGTTACTTGAAACCTAGGCATTTGACCTGCTTTTAGGCGTATTTAACTAAGTGCTTACCAGCATGTCCACGAAGAGCTGACGACTGACCGGTGCTAGAGCGCGGTGCAACCTCACTTTTTCTTTGACTGTAGTCGTTCAAATGAGCTGTTATTGAAGTAGGCGCGTAATCTGTGGTGTGTGCAAGGTTTTTGGTTGCCCCAGCTTCGGACAATGGGGATCTGAATAATATCTTGTGTGAAGGAAAGAAAGCGATCGATTAATAATGCGTTGCCGCAAACAAAGTAGTTTGTTTGATCAACCGGCATTGTTGGTCCTCGCTGGTATTTAAAAAGCAAACAGAAGAGAAGTTAAAGTTGACAACACGCCAGTTAAAAAAGCCAATCGCAATGAAGGATGAAAATCACATGACTTGCACAACCAATCAAAAACAAAAATCTAACAAACCCTGACGAACCACCATCAAAATGGTTCATTAATTAACGGATTTAATTACTATAAAACGTGATTACAAAGCCACCGATGAAAGAGACAAACCTTTTTTCAAATTAGGTCAATAAAAATGTTTATAAACAAGTATGTGAGTTACAAGTAAAAATAAACAGGTATTTACAAATATGACACAAGCGCGAAACTATGCGAAGTTCATATTCAGTTCATTGGTTTTTTAAACTATATTTAAATCAACACACTTTTGGTAGCAGACCTGGTGACTTGCCAAACAACTACAACTTCACAATCATTTAAACGTTGGGCAAATTATTTTGTCATCAATTTAAAAAAGGACCAGATTGATAGATCGAATGCTAGATATTTTTCACGCAAAGGGCCGCTTTAACAGCCATTTTCATTGACAATCGATCTTTCTTAACATACATCCAGGAGAACAGATCTTTCACCCTGTTACATCTGTGCATTCGCAAAAGGTTACATCAACAGGGTAGGTGTCATCACGTTGGACGAAACAGCGAAATGCATAGAAAATTGGTTGTTGATGCGTGGTATTGGCGGCAAAGTAAGAAGGCAAGGATTATTTTGGGTTGTGGTGGAAAGCAACTGCAGCATGCCATACGCCATAAAGGCCAATTTTTAGAACTTGACCTTTGGCCCGGTCATTTAAGGAAGCGCGCAAATAATCATTTCCGGACATAACGAGCTAAAGCTGGTTCTCAGCACTTCAAATAGTAAGCTGCGCATTTTAGTTTCTCTTATTTTTACGTCAGCTCCATTTCTAGTAATAAAACAAACTAAAATGAGCAGTTCGCTTTTAGAAACTGGCTCATAGAGGCCTAATCATGTTGTTGCGGCGTTTGCCTCTTCGCTTCCTGGTGCGAAACAGTTATTCTAGGTTCAAACCACAAATTTCTAAATCGCTAGACCAGGTTGGGGGAAAGCTATTTCACACCAGTAATAAGCATAGTGGGGTACAACACAATGCAGACTGAGCGCCAAACCTCCCACACGGTGGCTTGCCATTGATGGGTCTCCTAAAAACTTCTCTCTAAACCAGTGAAGCACGAGAAAGATAAGTCATCAAGATTGGTGATGACATCAAAACTTTGAAGAAACATAGCAGAGCCATTTTGATCGGATTTGACAGTACGCATTAGAGCTTATTAGCCGGCAAACACCCAATACCATTAAGCGCCACCTTGCTTAGACTATTAACCTCAACACTCTTTAAGTGTAGCCACTGTTTTGACTCCGCAATACCGTTCATGATTTTACAGAAATAGCACGTGGGTGCGTCATTCAAATTAGCCAATTAAATGCCTTGCTTTCGGTGACGTTGAAGTAGAGTCGTGCAGTTTCAAGGCATGTATGCTCTCGGGTAACAGCTTTTTTGCGGTGACTAACAGCACTTTTAAAAGAGATACTGGTATGAGTAGTCGTCGAAGGGTAATTACGTTCAACTGGATAATAATTTACCCAGAGCCAGACAGTAACAAAATAAATCGCTTTTCAACAAATTTTTAATTGATTTTCAAAATGTAATCGAGAGTTGAGTGTTTAAACTGCACACATCAATAAGATATTCCGAAAATCATTAGAAAAACTTCTACCTCGCCAAAAGATGACAATCGTTTTCGTGAAACTTGATCATACAAAAATTGTACGCAATATGTTTCGCAAACAAAGAGATATTCAGAGAAAAAAGGAGATTTGCGGTTTCTCGTCACGAATTTCGTAAAAAATCTACTTTTTTAAACCTTTCCATCACCGGTTTACCTTTTCCAAAAATGTTTTCTGTTGCCAGGAAACTCACCCCGTTTCGTAACCATTAATCCTAAAATGCAGCAATGACCAAAGACATCGATGCACTGTAATAAAGCTGTACTGCATCGTGATCAATGACTCACTTGTCCAACGTAGCAGCTTGGTTTTCTTCGTCTTCGAACAGCGGGGTGAAACGGTACGCCAGAGCTACCTCCATGGTTATAGTTACGTCGTGGTAAAGACCTTGGGCGGCCAAAGATATCATATCCAGTTTGCAGAAGACATCAAGTACTTCACCTGAAGAGTGGAACTTAGTTAGCTGCTGGTGTGAAGCTTTCACACAACCTTGAAGAAGGCTGCTCGACGCCCGCTCCGCGGTGGAGTATTCGTCGCAAGATAAAAGCTAACGATGCCACAAATCCTCATCTAAAGCAAAACATGACGGCAAATTCATAACTTCGGACGGGATACATTCTAAAGGATGGTTTCCATTAGGCGTAAATTGCAGGCGTAACGTGAAAAACCACGCATAAAACTAGAGAAACAAAGAATTTTTCACGTTACGCCTGCAATTTATGCCTAATAGAAACCAGCCTCAATAGATAAGTGAAATTCTTTTGCATTCAAGTAAATTCACATGCAATGAAAAACAGTCAGTTTTGGTTACTACAGCTGGTTATACACTTGAAATAGCAATATCGGCGGGCAGCGAATAGAAAACCTGAGCTAACCAATAATTAACTCGCGATGGAAAAAACCACTGCAGTCAGCAAAACAGCGGGAAACCGCAGACACAACAGAGCGTACTATGTCCGTGACGTACATATGACGTGGGTTCCGCCGCTGCAAAAACGCTTGCTGCATTAGAGCAAACGTTCTTTGATTAAAAATTAAGTACAGTTGCAAGTAATTATTGATGGTGGTTATTCTCGGCCAACTCATTAACAGAAACACCTGACAAGGGCACGTTGAAATCTCTGGGCCAATCAAGAAGCGACTAAACACGTGACAAGGACAAACCCCCATTTGTTTAATGCGCCTACTGCGCTTTAGAAACCAAACAATGGAAATGACAAAGCACACAAATATTTGTAGTAGTTGAAACCACTGAAGAATTGCCACAGCGTGAGGTAACAATACACTTTTTTCTTACGTATGGGAAATGACCTTGCTTGGCGCTAGGTTTTCGAGAAATTTGTGCAGAACTTCTTTCTTGGACAAGACTACGTGCATAGCACAACAACCACCTAACCTTTTAAGTTACGTTTCAGAAGGAACTAACATCACGTGCCAGGAAAAGCAATAAATCACACAAGTGGTGTTGTTGAAATATTATGCAGTCATTGACGCTCATGACAGTCAATAATGCAGTTTCATGATTCATGCTCCACATTATCTCTATTGCTGAGAGTCAAGCCAAAGATCTGCGAATACCATCTCTGAAATTTTCACATCATTCAGTAGGGCGAAGTCCCACGTCCACTGAAGGCGAAGTGGGCACTTCAATTACTGCGCTCACCAACAATCAACACGGCATGAACACATCCTTTTAACAGTTCAAAAAGCATTTATAAAAGGATAAAATTTTTAAATCCAATTACTTAACAAACGATTTTGCAGTCTAACAGGCAGAGCTGATTTTCACAACAGATTAGACAAAAGCAAGAGAAACCAAGTCATCGTGCAATTGATCACAGCGATGGTCGTTTGAACCATTGAAAAAAATAAGCTGAACAGTTTTCTACGTTGAGGAAAGAACTTGCAATCATGCTTAGACAATTTGCTTCAGTCTTTTCCTCACTAGTGATACTAACAGCTAAGAACCAACGTGCTGTTGTGTTGTTTCAACGGCCATTATTAGCAGCTTCAAATGGCTGGTTCAAAGGAAACACCTTTTAATAACATGTATCGCGCTTGTTTTTTTCAAGTATACTGCGATTAGAAAAAAAATTTGCGCGGACTGACAAAAGTACTTTGCCTGTCGCATACAATGCACAGATCAAGTAAACAAATCTGAATCAACAATATTGTTCAAAACAATCACAACCTACCTTCCTCATCGACTACAGGAACAGCGCTGAGTTGTTTATCGATTAAAAGTTTCAATACATCGAGTATGGCGTCATATTTGGTCACAGTGGCAATATCGTTGTAACGTCCAATTTGTAAATCGCCTAAAGTCTGCAGAAAAAGCAGAAATTAAGCAACTGCAGCTACAATGCTTTGCCAATGCATTCAACAAAGCAGATAAATATGAACCTGATAAAAAAATGGGTAAATTAGCAAAATCTGTGAGCACCGTACGCTCATCCGATAAAATATGTTGTTCCTTATGTCGTTTTTCAACTGCATTTGATTTTTAACGCCAGTACACATTTTAATCACAAGTGAATAAATTTTGCACATTTTATATTTTTTTTCTTCTCAGTACCTCCTTTGCTGAGCGCCAAGCAGATCTATGAATACCATTTCTAAAATCTTTGGTACGGCTCGACAAGGAAAGTAAACCACGGTTCTCGGACTGCGAAGCACATGCTCCAACGATTACACGGCCACATTGGTGCAAGGAAGAGATAGCCATTTGGAAAGGCACAAACGCTACCCCTACAGGGCACCGTTCAAGGGGAATCGGCATTGGTGATTGTCCCCGTCGATGCAGAATTGGTCGAGCTACTTTAAAAACGCAACATATCAATGCGCGTATAATTCTTATGGCCAGTTATGAAATTACATCAAGTAAACGAAGATTACGTTGTTGTTGTTGTCGTGATACTTAAATTGCTAAACAAATGCTAGTAATCATAACAACCTTCAGAAAATCAGCTAGCGTTAAATGGCCGCTCTCTCTGTGGCCAACACAAAAGATAACAACAAAAATGACCTCGTTAGACCTAAATGACCTTAAAAAAGCAAATGTTTAGACAAATACCCAACAACTTTAGTCAAGTGCGTTTAATTAAGCAACACGGAAACCAAGCGATAGTGAACACTTATAAACGTATTGCCTTTACCTTCGCTTAATTCAACCTAAAGCCAAAATAGGGCCAATAACATTTATTGTTAAACATTATAGCAATAAGCATCTAATGTTGTGCACAACGGCAAACAATGATTTTGTACGTCAATAGGAAGTTTGACATATCATGGACTGTGACCAAACCTAGCGCCTCAGAGCATACGAGTACATGCAAAAAGATAATTCAGTAAACTGTAAGCTCTTTTGATGCAAGAGTTGATGCGAACATTCAAAACTACAATCAGCAACTTCAATTCTTACTCTGTTCATGAAGCCAGGCTTGGGCAATTCATTCATAAAAAGGGAAAGAAATCGCAGTATTCTTTTGTGGTTAATAATATGGAAAATGTCTCCACTTTTTTCATCAAGAATAGGAACGCTTAAAATAAAACAAACAGTTATTTAACCGTTTTACCGGAAAGCTAATTCCTGCATGATTGTTTCATGCATCAATGCAATCGCTCAAGTAAAACACCAAAGAAGCACATTTCATGTAGTGCTACAGAAAGTGTAAGTAGCAAGTACAGCAGCCCAACGGTGCCAACATATTATTTATATATTGCATATACATCCACCAGACTTGCCGCACAGCGATAGTGGTGCTAACGACAGGACAATTACCCAAATCTGCTTCGGGACTTAGTAGCGTTCATGTAATTCACTGCTTATTAGAATTAGCCGAGCAGTGGAAATCGTTGTTAAATTACTTTTTCATAATATAGTCACGGGGTTTATTGTTAAGCCAGTTGGAAGGTTGTTCATTAGATGCAAACTATGCTCAGCAGCTCAGCTTTCTTGATCACGGACCACTTACCCGTGCAAGTTTTCATTGCGCAAAACATTGAGAGAATAGAGAAGTGTGTCGTTTGGTCGGACGTTGGAGAAAGAAGCATCTTGCTTGAGAAGTTTTCTCCAGGAGAGGATGCTCTGCTCCTCCACAGATTCCACCCGCTGGTCCTCCATCCTGAAATAGATAAAAAGTTGATTGGCAATGGATGTTAAAACATCGTCAATGACAGTCATAGCGAAGATGTAGCTAGGAGTCCCAAATCTGCAACAAGCACAGCAAGTAGTGTTATTGCTTTTGTGCTTTGCCTTTCTTCTTTTTTGGGAATGGTGGCACAGCAACCTGTTCGGTTTACACCACGAACCCAATCAAGGCAAAGAAAAACGGACGGACGTCCTTACGCATATATTTGCCCGAGAAAACATGCTGGAATGAACTGACTGGCTCCTTGCCTGCTGTAACTGCAGTTGCTTGGAGCACACGACACTATTCGCATGTTAAAGTACGCCGAGACCGTGCGCATTTTAAACTTTACTTTATCAGCAAACAAACATATAAGCTACATACTTGTACGTGGTAAGAATCACTTGAATGAAATCGGTAACAGTGAGCATTCCGACGTAGCATTGGATTTCGGAATCCCACAGAGGAGCAGCACGCACAGCATTAGCAATGAGAGCGTGGAAGGCTTTACGAGCTTGCAGGCGGGTATCAAACACTACCATCTTGCAACTGGTAGGCATGATGTCGTAGCACGTGTGTTCTGCGAAAACGGATCTAGCTCACTCAACTTATTTGATTGCCAAACCGACCACGAAATAGCATCTTGTATTTTCGTGGTTGATCAACCTTTTTCTGAAAAGAGAAGCACGGCAGGGCGAACGTGAAACTCCAGATGTCCAGCAACTCTTGACCATACATAATAATATATGGATCACGAACCGGCTACAGAATAATGCAAAAAACCTTATAATTCATCATCGGCTGCAAGGGGTTGCAGAACAATGGCATCAGCTGTTACAGCAACACAGCACACTATACCTTCAAGAAAGCGTTGATAAATCAATTCAGCATCATGGTTAAAAACGGATTCGGTTGAAGGAGTGCGGATACGCTCCTGACAGGAGCGGTTCCGGTCGTTCGGAACCTCGATCGGTTTGATCGTCTCGTCTTCTTGATGAAGGGAGAGATTGCAAAAGTCCGCTACGGTGTCACTGACCGCATTTCTTTTTGATGAGCTGAAATAAATCACGTGACTACTTACAAAAACTTGATCACGGTTTCATATTACTGCACTACATTTTCGCTAAACGTGAAGCAGTAAGTAACATCTGACTGAATTGTATGCGTCATAAATTCCGGTTTAGTAAATCTCAAACACGTAACCAAGCATTGTCAGTCTAAATTGGTACTACATTGTAAAAGCAACAACAGCATCCCAGATACGAGTATATTGCACTTTACACTGCCAGCCAAAAATACTTGTATGATTTCAAAGCTTTACTCTCCAGTCGTACGAAAACATGTGCGGTAATGCATGCATAGAACAACTCGATGGCTATCTTATTATATACTTTGGAATGGCACGTCATGGCAATTCTCCCGTTTTAATTGAACTGCTATAGGTAGAATTGTATTTTGCCAGCAGCATCGTCAACTCTAGAGCGAGTTAAACACAAATTTGTTCTACCAAAATCGATGAAAACTTTTCCCGCGGCTGGAGGATAAAAATACATCTCTCGCATCGACGCGACCAAGCGAGAAAATTACCGTGACGTTCTTTTCTCAACGGCACATCAACGGAAAAATCAAGCGAGCACTTCAACTCGCAACCTCATGATAGGCGAATGGCGCGCCCCTAGCGCAACATGACTGCTGTAAACTGGTTGATTTCGCAGTAATTGATTACACACCAAGAAGATGTTGAAAGTTGTCTGCCTTCTTCTACTTTCTCCAGAGAGGTACTGCTAGTTCCTGAATGATTGTTCGACGTTGCTGCAGCGAAAAAAAAATGTTAAGTCGAGGGAAGCCAAAGTGCAATTTCTGAGAAACTTTGACTAATAAAATAAATTTTGTTTGATATCTACCTAAAAATACATGAAACTATCGAAACCAATGATTTCCTTTTTTGTTTCATTTACCCTTTTATCCAACATCAAAATGTATACTTAAAGAAAGTTCGTTAGACAGTTGAAAGCACCCCGTCATACATTAGTAAGAAACTATGGCCCATTCCTGGTCAAACGTTTGAATTACAAATAGTCAGACTGAAAAATAGAACAGCTGGCAAGTATCAACCCAGACTAAGGGTAATCAGTGGGCTCCATGCGACCATTTTCACTTTTGTCACCAGTTAATAAAATACCTTTTTGAACCTCAAGCCAATACACTTGAGCGATTGCCAGATAAAGCTATTTGAAACCTTTTATTAAAAATAGCAGGTATCAAATTGCTTTCATCACTTCTTGGCAAGGTTAATTCAGCGTGGCCAGACGATGGCTTGCAAGCGCATCAACGCCATCGTGGTTTTAGCATCGTCGTCTATTGGAATCGCACTTTACGGCAAATCGCCCTGCCTCATTGCACTACCTGTGATGAAAATGCACAGTACCAACAGCATCGGGAACCGAACACAAGCTCTATGCATAACCATAGCAGTTTTTCTGTGATTGAGGAGAAAAATTCGATTAAAGACTCAATAAATATTTATTCTTCTTGAATAAGATTGTAAACCTTGCGCCTAATTGGCAAAGCAGCATACGGGCGTAAAGGTCGAAACGCGTCCAGGGATGGTCTCGCCTAAATTGGTTGGGTGGTATACTCATTATTGTTTCCTGGCATATTCATTTTAATAAATTGTTAATGCCCCTTACGCCCGTATGCTGCTTTGCCAATTAGGTGCAAGGTTTACAATTTTCATATCTTCGCCTATAATTTTCAAATAAGATTGTAGCGGTCAATGTGATGTCAATCAAAACGCTTCTATCAGGCAAACTAATTAGAAGAAACTTGGCTAGAGCCACTATTTCTAATTTAAAACTGCCTGAATAAATAAAGTTATGTAGTTGAAACAGCTGAAAATAACTTCAGGATTCGCAATCAAATTAGTTGAAAACACAAGCTACGAACAACACCAGACATCGGACCATGACCTGATTATATGAAGCAGCTACCAGCTATTATTGTTGAGGGCATCAAGTTTTCTGTTAGCCGCAAAAAACATTGTCTGCAATATTAAAAAGAAAGACGAGCATTTGTGCATACAAAATAGCTGCAGGCGGGATATGTATTGGCTATGATCAACAGAGTCTAGTAAACATCTCTGCAAATACTGCATTGTGTTTTGAACACTATGCACCAGAAAAGCAAACGTCGGAAGAAAACAGAATTATACCGCGCGTGAAGTTGCTGCTATTCATTCCAAAGGAATTTTAATATCAGAATTGAAAGCTACGTTGAATTCGAACTTTGAAACCATTCTTTTGCTAATGGCCTAGTTGCGTTTAGATTTCTGTTATTGGTGCAAAATAACCATGTGCATACCTTAATTTCGTATTTTGATTATCTAGTTCAGCGTGGTCCAACTTAATTTTATCGCGGGCCAAAAAAGCTCTTAATTTATTTCGCGGGCCAATTCCAGAAGATCAACAAAACTATTTGTTATAACGAAAACTGAATTTTAACATTAAGTTGTTCTTTGGTTAAAACGGATAATTTTATTGCAGAAGGTAAGCATAGAAGCACACAAAATAAATTTCAATGTTCATAGTTTATTGCCGATTAATGGGACGTTTGTGGTCGAGATGCATCTCTCACAATTGCGTTTGTATCCACCGAAATGTTAGTTGTGGCCATGCGAAGACAATCTTGTAAACCCAAAGTACTGTTTCCCAGTTGGTTTCGATTTTTCGTTTTGATATTGTTCATTGCTGAAAATGCACATTCGCAAATGTATGTACTTCCAAACATAGAAAACAACTTTAAAGCAGCATTCTTTAAAATCGGAAACCTTTCCTGTGAAACAAACTTCCAAAAGTTTTCTGGTTTTTCCCGACTTTTTGACAACAAAAACTGATCACTTTGAAGCTCGCTTAATTCGAGTTGAAATTCAGATGGTTGCATAGCAACACTCACTTGCATGGGGTTGTTGTATAGTGCAAGAGGACTTTTAAGTTTCTCGAAATCCTGAAATCGATTTTGAAATTCCTCGGACAGTGAAGTAATATTACTTACAAACTGTGTGAAATCAGCATTGGAGTATTCTTCCTTGATCACTGAGCAGGACGGAAAATGAGCAAGATTGTTGTTTTGCAAGCAGTTTGTGAACAAAACCAACTTGGAGCGAAAACCCTCAACATGTCCCACTAAATGAGAAATGCTTTGTCCCTTTCCTTGCAAATTCAAATTTAACACGTTCAGATGATTTGTCATATCTGTTAAGAAAGCTAAGTCGCAAAGAAATTCAATGCTTCGCAACTGTGATTGAAAAGTGTTTGTGCTCTCCATTAGTTCTTCTTCAAAAAATGAAAGAATTTCTTTGCGCAATCCAAAAAAGTGTGTCAATACCTTGCCTGCGCTAGGCCATCTGATACTCGTATATAGGGGCAGGTCACTAAATTCAGCATTCAGCTCATCCAAAAATGAAACAAACCTTCGGTGTCTTTGAGATTTATTTCCGCCTCTTATTAGATTGACCATCTTGACAACACTTTGCATTGCATTCATCATTTTCAGTACTTTTCCGCAAAGCGCTTCCTGGTGAATTACGCAATGCAAAGTAACGCAGTTAATTCCATTTTGTTCTAGCAATCCAACTAGACCAGTTTTGCTTCCCCTCATGGCCTTTGCGCCATCTGTAACTATGCAAGAACATTTTTTGAATCCTCCGAACTCGGAAACAGCAGTGTTTATCGCTTCATACGAGGGTAAATCAAAAAGTTCTAAGACAAATAACATAAATTCAATCTCAGTAAAAATACCGCAAAATCTCAAAAAATCATGGCAACTGTTTTTTGGGATAAAGATGGAATCATTTTGTTAGATTTTCTTGAAGGACAGAAAACTATCACTGCAAGTTATTACGAAAAAGTTTTGAGAAAGCTAAAGACTGCATTGGCCAAGAAGCGACGAGGAAAGCTTCATCGTCAAATTTTGTTCCATCATGACAATGCTCCAGCACACACGGCCAAGACTGTAACGACAACTTTACGAGAGTTTCGCTGGGAAATCCTTTCACACCCTCCCTACAGTCCTGATTTAGCTCCTTGTGACTTCTTCCTATTTCCAAAACTGAAGGAGCATTTGAAAGGAACAAGATTTCAATCCATAAATGAAGCAAAGAGGGAGGCTGTGACCTGGTTGACTAGACAAACTCCAGAATTCTATCAAGAAGGAATTTCTCGATGGAAACATCGCTTGCAAAAGTGTATTGAGTTAGGTGGATCTTATGTAGAAAAATAATCGTGCAACTTCAATAAATATTGAATTTATGTTATTTGTCTTAGAACTTTTTGATTTACCCTCGTATATATCAGAGCCTTTTGCTCCACCTTTTAATTGAGAAAGTGTTAACAATTCTTCCTGCACTTCAAAACTTTCATCCACCAGTCGAGTAAATATCATTAGTTGACTAACATCAGTCACATCAACGCTCTCATCCAAAGCCACTGAGAAATAGGTACAATTTTTCATCGCAGATTTCAGTTTAGAAGTTACGTGTTGACTTAAATCCGCTACTCTTCTTGCCATTGTCTAATGGGATAAAGACACCGTTTTAAATTTTTCTGCTATTTTTTCTTCACCAAACGCCTCCGCCATTTTAATTGCACATGCTTTTACTAATTCACCCTCTCGAAATGGCTTCATTTTTTTGGCAAGGAGTGCAACTTCATATGATGCTGCTAAGCTAGTCTTTTGACAGCTTACAAAATTTAACATCCTACTGACTCGCTTCTCTTGTTTGTCTTTGAGACTCTGCAAAATATTCTTTCTTTCCTTTCCTTCATATTTTTCAAAGTTATGTTTGTGGAGAGTGTCATAATGTCGCTTTAGATTGTATTCCTTTGTAGCTGAAACTGTCTTTTGGCATATTAAACACAGTGGTTTTCCACTGTTTTCAATAAATAGATAAGTTTCCTCCCACTTCTCAAGAAATGTCCTTTCTTTTGTTTTTCTTTTTTTGCAACTACTCATCTCTTAGTTTTATAAAGCTGCGTATTGATTAAAGTGGAATATTTAGTCTGAACTTCCAAAACTAGCCTCTTACTCCATTGCTCAATGGCTGCTAAACAAGTCCATAAAAATAGAAGTAAATAGCTGTTTGTTATACAATAAAAAGACCATTATACGATAATTTGTGCCATTGTTTTTCGATAATAGATATTATGAAAAAATAAGCAGCAGCTATCAAAGTGAAAAACAATCGGCTGCTATTCGTTGTATAAATATTAAACATTACCACAGAAGTTATAAAATAGCTTTGAAGTTAAATTATTAAACGAAGCCCTGAAAATATCTTATAGATCTAAACGTTCTAATTGCCGTAACTGTTCCTGGCGCTTCGCAGGCCAAAAAAATTACTTCGCGGGCCAAAATTGGCCCGCCGGCCTGCAGTTGGACCACGCTGATCTAGTTACAAAAAATTGGTTATGGCAAAGCAAGCTCAAATGCGTCTAGAAGTTAGCGATCCGATTGAGGCGGTGCATTTCTACCGCCAGCAATGCACACGGCTTGTACCGACAATTTGAAGTTTGATCCCGCTGCAGATCACTGCTTTCTCATCAAAGAACAAAGGATCTTTAAAACGGCATTGCCTCAAAATTCAGTTTCAGTTGTCAACTGGCCCACGAACTCAATTAGGCATTTTCGAACATCCTAGCCGTTCATGGTCGTGCATTAAAAAGCAGCTCCAGAGATACACGTTGTAAAAGGTCAGGGAAGACTAGCTTAGAGTTCCGCTCTGATTGGCTGACAATGATAAATGAAAGCGACTCGTGAGGTAAGAATCGTTCGATCGCCTGATGTTTCCGCAACTTGATTGCGCGGCGTTCAAATTTCATCAAGTGCAACAGAATAGAGGCCAAGATCTTAATCCGCAGCGTTATTATCGATAGAGCGGGACGAACACACAGTAAATTTATAATGATATCTAAATCTCATTGTATGTTTTAGCTGCCCAGCATCATGTAATGAATGACTACTATCATGCTGGTCACAGAGGTTAGAAATCTCTGTATACACTGCATTCCTAATCATAAAATAGATGTTCGGTCGGTCACTATTACGAACAACTTCAAGCACAACTAATAACTGACAGAGCATTATACTACTCCTTTAAAGCTTTTTGCAATGAGCAATACACTAAGCGGGATGCATCCGTCTTTTATGTGGCAGACAGGGATCGGGACCAAGCAGTCTACCCGTCGTGGTGGCCCAGTCTAACTGAAGACTAGCAAAAAGGGCCAATGAGTAGTCATAATCTGAGATGCCTCTTCAAAACTGAAAAATCTTGCCCATACGAACAAGAAAAGAACTTTTTGCAACCGTCCAAAATG
Organism: Trididemnum clinides; assembly: GCA_963675345.1. Lineage (NCBI taxonomy): Eukaryota > Metazoa > Chordata > Ascidiacea > Aplousobranchia > Didemnidae > Trididemnum > Trididemnum clinides. Next base: position 17,978,822 of record OY776301.1, read on the forward strand.
AAAGAGCACGGCGACAGATACCACCACACCACGTTGACCGCCAACAATTAATGCAATTGCTCACGACAAATTTTGTTTACGATCATTTTAATCTTCCTTAGCACATTTTTTGAGCATACGCGGAAGCGAGTGTGAAAAAGATTTATTGCGCCATGAATTACATGATCGTAAAGGGTGTCCCAAGACAGGTATGCTGCTCTCTTTCTTCTACTACCATTAAATGACGTCACTTGTGAAAAAAGATCGAAACACGTCATACAATAAAACATAAGTAAATGGATTCCGAAGGTAGCTGTGCAGGGTGTAAACGCAGTTTGTTGATCAGGCAACAACAGTTTAAGTGATGAATCAGCTTGGACAATCAAAACAACAGCAACAAAGGTGTTTCTTCTGCCTTAGCAGGAGGGTGAACCAGTTTGGGGCACGATGGGACATCGATCTTGGTTCTGCGCCCCTCTCTCTCCATCTGTTCTCGAAATCACGTAGCCTACAGTGTGTTCACTCTATTTACAATGGACAAGTGATGTGATGAGACATTTAAAAACGCTACCACATTGAACCCTGAATGTCGAAAGCGACTCACTACTGCCGTAGGAATCTTCGGACTTCTTCCGCAAGCTCCCACTCCGACCCAGTTTCTTTTTGAGTTTTTTCAAGGCCGACATGCGACTCAGATTGACATTGCCGCGTCGATTCGAATCCGACTCCGAATACGCTCGTCGTCGTGGATCGTGTACGACATCGTTGGAGAGGGTTTGAGGAATGCCTGCAATTATATATTATATTATAGTTATATAATATTGTATATTATATTATAAAACCACGTCGTACACTTCGCAAGCATAAAATGAATGATTAACTCATCGAAAATCAGTGGAACAAAGAGTTTGGGAGATTCCTAAATGGCTTCAGAGTCTTCAAGCCGACAAAAATCGAAACAAGTCGTTGTGGTCGGCGCGAACCGTTGTTCGAACCCGAAACAGAATCTTCAACGCAAATGCCGGTGCCGCCTAGCTACGCCGCATGTAACGTAACGCTTTGAGTGCTCAACTCGCAACCTATCGATGCAAGTCTGTCCGCTCAAGTCCATACCGCCACGCTGCCGAAAAAATTCTTCACTTTGGCAAAAAACACAATGAACAATCTTACACAGAAAATTGCAAACGATCTTCAGAAATGCAGGATTGAGTTCATCATCTATAGGTCTACATATATTTATAGATCAAGCAGGTGGCCTCTGAAGAAGCACATCAATGCAATTTTGTTACCGAAATAGACCACGTTTGCCTTTAAAATAGCATTTATTACGCTTTTTCTGCATGAGCGTGCCACATAATCAGACAGCAGTCTACATCTCGTAAAATCCTTACTAAGTGTGCCAACTGAATGATTTGATGAAATAAATATCCATTATTAAAATATATTGCACGTTTGGAGTGTAGTGCTTCACATGCATTTTCAATAATTCTGGTATCACAAAGAATACTTAGTCTTGAATGGTTTAATACAACATCTAAAGTGCAGTGACCGTTAATTAGTCTTTGCGGCTGCTACCACCAGCGATTTACCGGCTTAGAATGTTGACGCTGCTTATCCAGCATGACGTAAGAGGCAATTTTGGAATACATGTATATTGATGGAAGTCCACCTCGGTGGTGAGGTTGCCGGTCTGCAATTTGCATTCATGACTGATTCGAAGTGGACTGTCACTTCCCTGCCAGCCTCACCTTCATTAGTTTTACGATATGAACTAAAATATTCGCTTTATGTCGTGCCTCCATCAGGCAGTAATGACGTGATCAGGCAGCAAGTCGTGTAAGATCGTTTAAGGCGCAGTCAAGGAACAGCATTCTTGCAGACAAAATAATGCTCTGCCCCGAGCTTTAGCGTCAAAAGCTTATTTGCGACGCACAATTACGCGCGCTTGATTTTGTGTCAGACTGTCACCTACCAAGACAAATAAAGGTGCAGTTGAGATCAAAAAAAGAAAGAAAACCGAAATGTAACGGTCTATGACGATGAACGAGTAAATAGAAATGAAGTGGATGTGAATAAATAAATTTCACTTGAGAAACAAAATCAACCCGTCACTTTATTTCAATATCTAACTTGGTTTATTTGTACGCAAAATTGATTTACGCAGTTCCCAAAGAAAACCGCTTAGCTAGACAACACGAACTTGTTTACAGTAGCTGCAGCCTGATTACTGAACTACGAAATGATATCATCAAAAAAGACTCGTAACCTCGCTTGCAATGCACAAATCAGGTATTTACGAAGTAAGCAAAGTGCCTTACTGTTTGATTTGACTTAAGTAGCATAAAGTATAGTAGTAGTATGCAGAGCATAAAAGAAAGATCAGCACACTTTGCTAAACGTGTTTGGGATGCTAACAATAGCCAAATATAGCAACGTTTCCGCAGTGACAGCGGGTGCCTTCGAAGCTCAACAATGATGGCAATGCACGCTGCAATGGCAGTGACAACGACTGCTGTATGCCTGGCCAATAAGATGCAATGAATTGTACACGCCTTAACGCGGCATTAATGTCAACACATGTAGTGTAAAGAGGTTGACAATTGTCGTATGAGCTGAATAGAAAGCGGCTCACGTCATGTTGGATATCTGCACGCTACGTTCGCCGATCAATGGCCGCCAGCAAGATATCGAAAGCCTTGCCGTTGGTTGTCAGCTTCCCCAACTCGTTAAATTTCAACACAAAAAATCGATAAGAATCGATGCGAACTAGAATAAACTTTAAGCTCTCTTAGCTCCTAATAGAGCTATTCAAACGCAAAAGCACTTTAGCCAAAGTCAAAGTCGCTGGTTGGCTTTGAAAAAGACTTTTATCAGGCTCGTAACTCAATCAGAAGGAAACTGCGACGTGTAACAACATTCATATGCCATTCAAGGTTTTTCACACAGGAAATTTGGAGTAATTCCGACACTTAGAACAATAGCACGTTGCTTGCACACAAACAAGGTAACAAAATGCTGAGTTTTAAGTACAGACCTTTGAAAAATGTTTGTCATAGAAATATGTTATCTGAAAATAATTCCAACAATCCACGACCTCATGCAACCTTCGTGCATTACGTAGACTAACCAACAAGGCACAGCTAATGATTAAACCAAAGCAAATACAATCTGGAAACACCTTGCGCTTCAAGATAACCAACGCTTGCTCTCAAAACAGCTTAAACACACCTAGTCAAGCTGCTACAAAATTTTTAATTGAGCGTTACCGATACAACTTCGAGTGCAATTAGTACAAGAAATACTAAGATTGTCTATGTGTGAGATCAAATTACTCCACGAAATAATCAACTTTGTAGTGCATTCAAGGCAATAATAAAACCATTTAGGCCAAATATCCTACTGTAGCTCTAATAAGCTGGAATGGTCTAATTCAGAAGCGGGCAAACTTTTTGCTGGAGGGCCTCATTGACCATTCAAGAGTAGGCCGAGGGCTAGTGCTTAAAATTTTGCAAGAGCTTCCAACAGCTTAAAATCTTGCAATGTCGTATTACAAGGCTCTGAAAATGATGGTTTTCAAAAACAAGGTCATCACCCTCAATTTGAACGGAAATAGCGTCAATTCAAACTGAGAATTTCGCAGCGGCTCTTTCAATGATGGCTTCTATCGTTTTTGGCTTTTTAATGCGGTACGTGTGGCAACCATTGCCATATTAAATTAGATATACGGAAGTTTCTACAAGTGTTGACGGGCAGCACAAAATGCTCTGGCGGACCATAGTTTGCCCAACCTTGGTCTAATCCAATGTACTTGGTCACCAAACAGTGGTTGTCGGCTTTGCTGACGGTAGGACCACCGTCTGCTATTTGCATCTACATTTGTTTCGAATTAGTTAGTCGCTTTTCCTTAATTCATGATTGCGTTGCGTTTACATACTGGATAGCATTTATGGTCGACGCGACTTTTCACGTCAAGCGTTCATCCCAAGGCGAAGAATGCGAAAATGCAACTTTATCTGATAAACCCTTACTTAGGCCTTCAACTCCGTGATTGAAAGACTGCATCAGTAGGTAGTGCTATTGTCAAAATTGAACTAAATTTGAAGTAAAAAATCGACTTCTGGATTTTGTCAAATATTAACGACAAAAAACAACTTTATCACTATAGACCGAAATGTATGCTTCGAAGCAAGAATTATAGGTTTAACTTGTTTCATTGTGCGAGACAAACACTACACACACTAAAATTTATGCTTTGCCAAATATGAAATAAAAAACAACTTTCCAAAAAAATTTAACGTCTAAATTGTGTACTTACAAACCGCATTACCAAATAATTCAATACATAGACTTAAACAGTCAAAGTGTTTAAAAGCACTGTGCGTGATCTAATTACAACATACCGCATCCAGGGGAAAGCAATTAAAGTTTCGAAAAGAACTACAAGATAATTAACGCGACTGGGTGCAAGTTGCTCATTAACTAGTCATTCACGTCTTATTTTTGAAACGCATTAGTAATGACATAAATTCATGTACACGAATCATTGCAGCGTTATGCAGTGAAAAGCTCGACTTTACTGGGTTAAAATTACATACGAGCCCCAAACATGTCACAAAAAAGAGCATTTTAAAACCATCCGAACTTGCTCTTGGACCTACCAGCTGGTGCAGTTTGAACCTCTTTGAAAACGATAGGCGATAAAATTGTTTATTGACATCGTTTTGATTTTTGCGGTAAAACGGTACTAGACTGATTTCAACACTGTAAACCTGGTCGTTGTTCACTGACTGTAATATATAGACACTGATATTATGCGCATAACAGCTCATGACTGAGAATGCAGATTAGTGCGAGCTTGTTAACTGCTACAACAAATACTGCTTGTTTTCCGCAAGGCACGTGTACTTCAGGCGTGTTTTCAAATGTGGCAGACACCAAACATAAGATGTAAATATTACTCGCAATTGCTTTCCACAAGGCCGGAGTATACATTTGATATACGCACAGTTTTACTTGGTACAAGAAAGCGGAAGATTTTCAATACTGGTAGTAGACGTTTTGATCATCGACATAACATGCAAAAATAAACTACAACTAGTGTTAAGAGCAATGTTTTGCAAACAAAAAGAAAATAAAGTACTACGGCAAAGAACAGCATTACGGATTCAAACTTTCAGAGAGCTATACGTAGCTTTCTTACCACTTCAAAAATCGGAAAACCACGCGGCAATTTTTCGGGGGTAGAGCAGTTGATTTGCTTTAATACAGGGGTGTGCAACCTGAAGCCGGCGAGACAAATGCGGGGGGCAACGTAAAATTTTAAGGCCTGCAGAAGAATTTCGTAATGGATGTCAAATCTATCAATTTGATCGTCGAAAAATTGAACAAAAAAGTCATATTGAATTTGGATGAACAACATGTAAAGCATTGCTTTGAAAGTATTGATCTACCAAAAAAAAATAAGGTCTTCTCGTTCTTTTTGGGCAAAAAATGCAACCAACCGGATCTTGAAAGCTTAAACAGTTTGGATTACAAACACCTACTGACCACAAAATTTTCAACTACTATGAATGGCCCGCCAGCAAAAAAGATGAACACCCCTACTCAACACCGGTCCATGATCAAAGAGACAGGTGATTCCCAAACTGTAAGTCACGATTTCGGGTGGGGTCGTCAGCAATTATCTTGGTAAAAAACTTGATCTCAAAAAAACAGATCTTCTACTCTTTTACTTATTGACACAAAAAGTATTACGCCAATGGTCAGGGGGGCGAATACCTTCAGACTTCAACTTCTGTTCAAATCGGGTCGCCTAAATTAAAGTCTGGGGACCACTGAAATAGACCACCAACACTATAATTCATTATCAAACCGACTTACCACTTAATACAGGTGATGGCGTTGTTCCGGAAGTCTCGCAGCATTCACTGAGAGCGCGGTTCAGGTTTCGATACCTCAACCTACTGCTTGCAAATTCGTCTCTGCAGTAATGACTGCTGCTTTTTGAGCTAAAAAATAGAGAAAATTTTACAAGGATTTGTGGAAATTCAGCAACCACAGCAAAGTCACGTTATGACCGTCGATGGTTTTCAGCGAAATTGAAAATCATGTGATGACGTGCTAATTGCGCTTTCGAGCTCAGTGCAGTCGAGCGGCGTTTGCAGCCCACATTCACTCACGGCGCACTTCTTCATTCAAATCGTGTCATATATACTCTTACTTGGCATATGAAAAATAAAATGCCATTTGTGGTGCAAAAAAATGCACAATGACCTAAATGAAGGTTGGATTCCATCGAATATTGTCTGGTTTGCAACGCCTATATTTGGAAAAAAGTTTACAGTTTTCAAAAATTTGATGATACAGAATAATACGCCCGAACACACCAGATATTCTTTTTAAGTGCATTGCAGCAGAGCAGTAAGGCACTGCCTTTTGAAATCGATGCTCTTCTGTAAACCACTTTAAGGGGAATTTTACTTGCTTGAATGCAGTAAGATTGCTATGGTTGAAAGGCGGAGGCAATACCGACCTTTAAGTCGAAATGAATAGGTTGTTCTATGCCTAATAGTAAAGGTATTGACCGGTATATCAAAATAAAACACATAGAGTAACTAAAGTTATATTGCAGCAATATTCATGTTAATATTGCAGCAATATTCTACTACAGTAAAATGTAGGCAATATGCAGATCATGTTTTTAGTCAATACTGATTTTAAATCAACACTAAATAGCTTCAATCTATTGGTTTTAAATTAAAAAGCAGTATTACAATGACTTTGCAGTGGTTGTAAAATGATCATAAACCCATAGCCTGATAAAATATGAATTAACACTTTTGGTAATAAAAATGTACAACGTATTAACCTTGTAAGCAAAATATGCACAAGATTTGGCCTGTTTGCATTCGCCTCTCTTGTGGCATTCTTGAAAGAAAGTAAACGATTTCAAAATTCAAAATAAGCGGGAAATAAGAAGAAAGCATGCGTTATCGTGAGGAAAAGTAAAAATACGTCAGTATTCAACCAACATCTCCTTACCGAACGCGTGGAACTTGATTCTGATAGTAACCTTTCGGCGTGCTATAATATTGATACATGAAGGATGTGCTTCTGGGTGACATGCTATATACGTTTAAAGATTGACCACCATGTGAGTTACTGAAGGACCTCGAAAAAACTGAAAAAATTATACAACGAATATCTAAGTGAACTTCAGTAATCTACCTTTTAATTTGGAGTTTCAGGATAAGCAGCACTGTAGGATAAAAGTTTTACAAATATTTTCGATTTAAAGTGTTCTGAGAAAATAGTAACTGAAAGGCAACCTTAATTCTAAACTGTGGCATTTAGGATCACAATTGTTTGGCAATAAACATTGAAGTACGTGGAAAGAAAGGCATAATAACTAATAAAAAATTTTGGAAATCAAAAAAAAATTTAGGCCGACAATAATTCACTTAATATTTTATTTTATCACTTATAAGCTCGTTTGCTAATTTAAAAATTGCTATTAAAACACGAAACGGTCTAAAAAGGACAAAAAATCACTACTGATCAGTGGCACAAGTATAATAATCAACCAAAAAGTCAATCCATCATACTTACAAGAGACAGGCGATTGACCGACTGTATCGCCCATCTCTCCATTGCAATAAGATTCACTCAATTCGTCAGAATCGTTCGTGGATTGTCTTCGCATAGTTTTCTAAACAATTGCAAAACTAAAACACAACTCAGGTAGTTTGAATCAAATGCTAAAAGCAATAAAACAAAACGAGTGCTTTTAGTGAACAACAATAATTAAAACCGGAGCTACAGGAATCGCATCACAAAATTTGTTACATCTCAGGCCTATCGATAAATTAACGGTAACTGAACAAGCAAACTGCTACAATTTGAAAGATCGCAAGAATTTAAAATCTAGTCAAGTCTGATTTATAGCAACGCGAAATACATTCCATTCTAGAATAAACGTATTTGTTTGTCGATGTACCAAAGAGGACAGCCAACTCGTTTCAATATAGAAGATATGCCTTGAAAAATGGCTATCCTCTCTGGTACATCGACAAACAAATACGTTTAATTCTTGAACAAGCGACATTCCATTCTGCTTGTCATGCTTTCTGTAGTATTTTGCCAGATCAAAAATCTTTCGGTAAACTGAACAGCCGAACAGTAAAAAGTTTAACAGTGCACAAGAATTTCGTTTCAAGATGAAGTGTGATTTAAACAAACACAAGACACACCCCACAGGCTTACTACTTTTGGTCCAGTTTTCTTTTGTATTTGTTAAACCCAATTGAACAAGTTTGGGATATTTCGTGGCTTAATCGTTAAATAAATTGTGTTCACTTTGAATTTGTGTTGAGATCAAGCTTAACATAAAAACTACACAATAAAATTACAAAGTCCAAAATTTGCAGCGTATGATTCTGGTTGAAAACAAAATTGTTCATCAATGATCTAAGGGCACGGCCAGAAAAAAAGACTTTCTCAGTGCTCGGAGAATATTAAAGAGACAAGAAAAGAGCAAACACGCCCACTCGCTCGCATGTTTTGTTTGAAAAGTGTACGCCAAAATACATTCTTTAGCAAAGTGCTTTTGCAAAGGCAACGTCGTATTGCAGCTGCAGACAGGCACAAATAACGAAGTCCATGTGCAAAACTTGCTCATCTTTCTCTCAAAACGAGTTACTTATTAAACACAAAAACCGAAATTACGTTTAAATGAATCGATAGCACTTCAACCGAAAATGGTGAAAACACCAAGAATACGCATTTTTGAAGACTAAATGCTTTTCGCAGCAGCTCAACAACTCTCGGTGAAAAAAGTACATCGCCTAAACGCAAATGCTCAAGCTACTATTCAGTGAAAATCGTTAAAACAATGAATGCACTTTGAAACAGCTCCCACTGATTGCCACGTCATCAACAGGGCAATGAGAATTCTACAATGAAATATCATGACGTTTTTCAGGTTTTTACAGCCAGATCAGTTCTTAATCAAAACTAAGTGAATTTGGTTTCATATTTCATTCTTCACATTACTATTATAGCTGAGCACCAAGCAGGAAATCTGTGAATACCATTTTTAAAGTCTTTCGCGCGACTTGACAATGCAATTAGAGCCAGGTCTTACTGATTGAAAGACGAAGGCACCAATCACCGCGTGCTTTCTAGCTAGCCTAAGCAAGTGATTAGAGCTTACTTTTGCTGGAATAGGCAAAGTAATACCATTCATGTCTGACTTGTGCGGAGGAGCACTTTTCATCGAACATACGAAGTCGTTTTACCGATGATCCTCAAGAATGTACAGCGCAGGTTCTTCACTGCAAAACAAGAAACGTGTAGCATTCACCATCAAAACCTAGTTAAATAGACATTACGAAGCTTGTAAAACCGCAATATTAGCAGCATTCGTGAAACACAATATAGATTGTAAGCACACTTGATAAACGTAAAATCATCCGTTGTTCAATCTCGGTAGTTGGTATTATTTCTTGGCGAATATTGCCCGCAAAGTGCAACAGCAATCAGAATGATACTAACGTGTACCACTAACAAAATAGCTTTTTCAACATTACATAAACTTCGGGGTAACAGCTTTATGCCAACACTCTGGGCTCCGATGACAACGCCACAAAGATTTATGACGGTAAGCAGATGCGATAATCGTTTGAATAATGAGCAATAAAAATAAACAAATTTTTGGTTACGCAAATATTTAAACTGTATTATGTGTTAAACATCACATATTTTGTGGGATTGCTTAGTACATGGTCTAACATATTTTTGTCGTGCTATCATTGCACTACTTAGAAATACAGGAAATTACAAGCATCCCACGATTTTTAAAAATAGCAATTCATGAAGCAATGCAGCTGCTGTCGAGCAAACAATGAAGCTTTGCAATTGCCCACGTGTATGCACGCATTAACAAGATAATTACATATCATGAGACAAGATTTTCAAATTAATAATGTTCTAATTATTTGAAATTAAGTACAAAAAGCCGGCTTTCTTTTTACGCTCCACAATTATGCCTAGAGCACGTTTTTAACAGCGTGGCGTTATTAGTTGGGCGTCAACTTTTAATTGTTGTCCGAAAGTTAAGCATTCAGAGTGTAATAGTTCATACGGCATAGCCGAGCAGAGGCTGCAGTGATACACTAATAGTGGTGGCAGCTAATTACATGACTTTGTTCATCTTGTGTCGGATGAGTCTGAGCACTGAGACCGAAAAGCGCGAAGACGTGGCGTTCGGTTAGATTTCAGGAAATAATAACAAACTGAAAAGACTTCGCACTGTAGTGCACGGTCTGTGCAACTGGATCCAACCTCTCAAGTTACTAGAATGAAACTTAGGTAGCTCACAGTTAAAATATGTGGCAAGAACATCTCTTAACTGAAAAAAGGTGTAACTAAATAGCTTCAACCATCACACACCCTTGCTTTGCTCCTAAACCGGCAATTAGACAGAAAACAACACTTCAATTAGTTTAATTATAAAATTATCAACTTTTAAAGCAGTCCTTTCAAAATAAATTGTCTTTTAATTGGCAGCCAATTGAGCAGCAAAACAAGTTTCAAGGATAAGTCAAGTGAATATGAATTTAAATTATAATAATGGCAGTTTTATAATAACCATATGAAGACTAATTATCCAACAACCTTTTACATAAAATGTAATTACTAGGAAAGTACAAGTACACATTTACGATCCACCTACATTAAAATTGAAGCGTAACATGTAAATGTAATACCATTCATTTTTATATTTGACCAACAGTGGCAACAAACTATTATTATTTTGTATTTAAATAAAATCAATTGTGTATATAACCCCATCCAAACCCTAATGAGAGAGCAGATTGCTAGTTGCCCTTTTGGCACATCAAATATCGATCGGAATATAATCGATAAAGTGTAAAACTGACAGTCATTTATTATTTCATTTGAAATTGGTTTACACCCAGTTATGGTTTCGCTTGAGGCTAGGATAAAACTTTTGATTTGTTTTGTAACTAACCTTAACGTTAGATTAATGAAAAAAGCATTGGAAGGTTTTAGCATGAAAATTAAAATGTTGGTTGATTTCTCACTTCACCCTATTTTAAATCATTACAACAATGTCTACAACATATCTACAGGACCAAACTTTTTGTAATTGGTCTATACCACACTCTATGGGCTATTCGGGCATGCACACTAGCATAACGAGAGAACGCTCAAAATGCAAGTAAAACATCTGTTCCAGAAAAGTGATTGAAACAAAAAAAAACGCAGCTGTTCAAAAATAAAGAGTGCTATGCTTTTTGCATTGAACCTCAATATTGTTTATACTAAAAGGGGAGCACTAAAATAGGAACATTATAATATAGAAATAGAGAATTACGGAAATCTTCACAGCAATAGAGAAAAACCAACTAAATTGTGGAAATATATAGTTTGACTCATTTCAGTTGCCTAATTTTACCCAATTGGGTGATTACAGTATTATTACTTTTGATCAACTTCCATATTTCTGCAATTTTCTTAGTTCTTTAGAAAGTTTTCGGTATTTTCGTAATTCCATGCTTTCACATAAATTTCTGTATTTTTGTGATTTGGAAATTCTATATCTCAAAATAAATTTCCACCCTTCTGTGAATCTGGACTTGCATAATTTAGTGCTGCCCCAAAATAAAAAATGCAGCTACAAAATCTTTGCTCGATTTTTACAAAAAATTTTAACAACGATGATTGATTTCTTCAAAATTATGGAAATCTATATTTGATCTAAATTTAAAGTAGCAGAAATCCACATTTCATCACTTTAAAAAAATTATATATGTAGATTTATTATTGAATATCAATTTTTCACTTCTGTTTAATGCTTTTTTCTATTTCTATGAGCCTGCTTCTTGATTAAACACTTCACCTGGTTATATTATGTCAAACTGCAATTATGAATAAATCTGACAGCCTGTACATTCTGCTAAATGAAGCTGAAGACTGTTACCACAGCAAAATAGTCTTTTCAGCAATACACAACGGCACCAACAAATGGGCTGCCATCTTCCCCTAGCCTAATATCAATTAGGTTGACGGCATGAACCTGAATAGGTTCATGCCGTACATCCATCCCAAGGAAGAGGAGGGGGTAAACACACACACACACACACCAACAAATGGCTTATTGTAGCCAACTAAAAGCGTTTTCAAAACAGCAAAAAGTGATATTGGTAGAAGTTCAAAATCGGTTATGAAAACATGCTTTTTAACCAACTTTACAGACTATCACAAAAGTAGGCCTACAGAAATGTAACTTACCAGTGCCAGACTGAATGAAAGAAATGCGTTAACACTGAGTAAAATAATATAATGCAATCCAAACACAAACCACAAACAGCTGCACCTTGTTAGTAAATAATATAAGCAAACGGCATGTTTCAACTTCACACCTTAAAAAAAAATTAATTAAAATTAAAAGGAATCACAACTTACATATCAACAAACATACTATAATATATAATTGTTGCTAACATCTCAAGTTTGTGTGGTGGTTACTCTATTGCTGGCAGCTTACTAGAAGACTACTTTAATCAAAAAAACTTTTCACAGCTGGTGAAGAGAGGAGAGGTTATTTTAACAAAAAACTTTCCGAGCTAACCAATACTTCACACAAGTCTAACTGTTCAAATTTTAGCAAAAACTTTCGGAGCTAAACAATACTGTACGGTGCTTCACAAGTTCAACTGTTTAATGAACAAGCATTGATCACAACAGCTTGTAAGATACCATGACAAAATGAACTTCTGTATTATCCTATTAGATTAATAGCCCTATGGCAGTGTATGATAGTGCTGATTTGAGATTTTAACCTGCTTGATCGATGACATGTATGAGGAGCGTTCAACGAAAGACTACCAGTCTATGCTGCTGGTCTCTAACGAGCCCTATTAAACATAAAACAATGCTTTGTACAACCCAGGTGTTATCTGCCTATCACTAATACAAAGTAAAATAGCACTATTCCTGTCCGCTAACCGTTTAACTTCACTCTATTTACAAATTTTGCTGCGAGCACGAGGCTAAGAAAACATGATCGACACGGTCAAGCAATTTTTATAAGTTTACAAAATAAAAAAAAAAATCTTTTAGCAAAGTTTTATATCTTTTATTCTCTTAAAATTGCTTAATCAAGCGAAACCAAACCAAAAAAAAAGTGACTTTAGGAAAAAAGCTGATTACAATTAGGATTTTTGTAGGAGCTTTGGTTTCTTGATTCAATACCACGTTCATTTTCGTCATATTAATCAACTTTTTGTTAATAGAATTCCAAGTTGTTTCGGTTGTCATGCCGATAAATAATTGTGTACACCAACAACGCCGAATTTCAATAATCTGTTCCAGCAGTATGCCTGGGGGTAGTTGCCAACTTCGAATCAAGCACATCGTTGGTGGACTGCAAACCGCAACGAAATGTGGCAAGAAAATCAGCTCCAAGAGTGAAAGCTGGAAGGGGAGTTGAACTCTGAAGGGGAGGAAAAGGTGCACTCTAAAAAATTCCATTTGGAGTAGGTACAGCATTGCATTGATCTTCCTCTCCAAGGCTCATTGCCGGCGCACGCAGAACAAGGGAAGATAGAAATAGGATTTGGATGAATGATGCCGCTCATGGGAAGGATAAGAAGACGAGATAGAAAGAGGCAGGGGAAAAAAAGAAGAAAAAACCGACAATTGGTTTTAGAGGGAGTACGTGCTTCCCTTTTGTGGTTGCTCAGAGGGCAGGAGAGCGAAAAAATTTTTGATGCAGAGAAAGCTTGGGGTATCTGGGGCCCTCGGGGAGACCAACAGTCATTTCAAAATAATCCGACGGGGTCAAGGACCACACCACCATGTTAAGACAGTTGTTTGGTCTTGTCTAATTCAGGAATCCAATCTCAACTCTTTGTAATTTTTGCGGATTCTCAAATATTTTGCTCTGCCATCAGATTGCACTTACTTTCAGTCTGACTTTCTTTCTCCTGACGACCCGCACTCTTGCGGCGGTGTAATCATTTTCATCAGAGAAGGCCTATCTTTTTCTGATTTTTTATCGGGTCTCTTTCTTCTCTCAACCCCTAGTCTGACTACGTGAGATCAACATTTTGCTAAAAAAGTACTCCCTTTTCTCTTTCTTAAACATCTACGCTCTTCATATTCACTCTTCTTTGGCAGATAGTAGAATTGACTCCTTCTCCCCTCTGTAATTTTTCCTGCAGAAATCTCTTTATTCAGGGGGTCTTCAACTGTCATCATCCTCTTTGGGACTAAAGGGGTACTTCAGACTCTCGTGGGAAAGAATGCTTCGATTGGATCATCTTCTCCAATCTTCTTTCCCTCAACTCTTTATAATTTTTGCAGATTCTTAAATATTTTGCTCTGTCATCAGATTGCACTTACTTACTTCCACCGATGCGATGGCATAGTGGTTATAGCGTTTGCTTCGCAGTCGGTAGACCTGGGGTTCATTCCCCTTGTCGAGTCATACCGAAAGACTTTAAAAAATGGTATGTATAGCTTCCCTGCTTGGCGCTTGGCGTTTATGGGAGGTTGTGGAGAACAAGCCGACAAGTTCGCTTGTTGTGTCCTTGGGCAAGGCACTTAACGGGACGCCCTATCTTTATGTGGAAGACAAGTGACCCGAAAATAGCAACTCCCAAGCGAGTGCGGACTTGCCGTCCAAAACATAGAGATACATCACTTTCTCGTAAATGAAGGATAAATATGGCAAATAAAAAAAAAATAAGCCGGACACTTCTACCTTTTTTACCGTTCCTCCTGCAGTCGCTCCTTCTAGCTATTTCCTTTGCTCCCTCCTCTCTTACGTTTTCCTGCTCCTGCAAGGTGCTTTAGGACTTTGGTTTTAATCACCTTCCACTTTTCTTCACCATCCTTCCTTTTACACACTCCCGCCCAGATGAGCGTCCTTCTTTCTTTAAATTTTAGAAACTCGTTTGTCGGATGACTGCCATTTTCATCGATTCAAAATGTCTTTCTGCAGAGAAAAACTCCCCCTTTCTCATTCGCCTGCTGCTGTGATGTTAAACTCTTTAGCACTGAATGAGAAAAATCTTTTATTCCTTTTGGCCGCGTCCAACGCAAACCTCAAGCTTAGTGGTCTAAAGTGGAAGAAGCGGTAAGAGAAAGGTAAGGTGCAAAGCTTTTGTTTCCGCTCAAGAAATGATCAAGACCGCTGGGCTTACTTCTCACCCTCTTTCGTTATCGCCAAACCCAAGGTTAAGACATGCTCATCTCTCTCTTCCAAATCAGTCTATTCTATCCTTTGTTTCATTGCTGGTTCTGCATCTTCATTCTCCTTCTCCTCGCTTAATTTTTCCAACTGCTCTTCTCTCAAGGAGTTAGCATTAGTCTGTGATAACTACCGGAGATCTCACTTTTTGTTTCTCAGCCAAAAGCTTTGCGTAGCAGAGCATGAGGCTGCTTGTCTAAGCTCCTCCAGGTTTCCTGCCCTGAATAGTCTCATTTATTATTCTGTTCTTTCCTTACCCGTAGCAAACGACTTTGGACAGCAGCCAACCTCTCCTCTTCAACAGCTACCGGCTCACACAAAGTTGTGGAGCCCACACTGAAGCATCACCCTTACCCTGGTATGAATCTTCTTCATATCTATAATTATTTCTGGTCTTTGCATTCTTTTTTTTCCACCAAGAAGTGCTAATCTATTATTTCAACTCGCAAAATTGGAAAACCTCTGAACTCGCCTGCCTTATTCCGGGCAATCTTTTTCATCTCAAAACTGTTTGAGAGCATTATTCTATCGTCTACTCTTTTTTCTGGAGGCCAGATCTATTCTGTCTCCCCCCCAGGTCTGTCTACTTTGGATCAAATTTTTCATTTCCCTTCGTCCCACTTCGGATGGGTTTAACAAACCCAAGCCAGGCTTTCGGACGATTCTTGCTACCAGCGACTTCTCTAAAACTGTTGACTCGGTCTGGTATCCCGTTTTTTTGCATGAACTATTTTGTCGGCCTTTCCTCGATGGACTCAATCTTTCCTTTCCGACTGGCGCGCTTGCGTGTAATATCAAAATCACAAAAGTCGCTACTTTCCGGTCCGTCCAGATGTTAAACAAAGACTTGTTCTTAGCTCAGTGCTTTCCTCTCTTTTCATCAATGATCACTCCATGTCTTTACCTTCATCCATCAGCTCTTTTTTTAATGCTGATAACCTGATCATTAGGAAAGTGACAAATGTCTGAAAAGTCACTTCATAGTCGCCAACAACTAGTAAAAAAACACTCCAATTGCCACATTGTAAAGGCTAATCATTCATCTCCCAGTGAGAACAGCTATTTAACTTCAAAGATTCAAGGCCTAAAAAGCAACTGCACTCGCAGGTAATGAAAAAACCGTACATTTGGTCGAGTATTTGACACTGCCCCAGTTCGGGCCCACTTTTAAGACATCAGCACAATGCATTTCTGCACTAATATTGGAATCATGAACGGCAGCTCTCAAATGATGTAACAGCGACTCGATTGTGCTACGCTTAGTTTTTGCTTGCGTTCGCTTGACATGATAAACCTTCCCAATCTCTATTTGGAAGGTCGACGTCACCAATTTACCGTTTCTATCATAATTAGCCGTTTTAACCAATGCCACGGTTATAATGTCAGTTTCCAATTGAACATGACGACAGAAAACGCGAACACCGGCAACAACCACACGCAACACAATCGAGTCACTGCTACGCGATAGATAGCAGCCACAAAGCCCACTTTAGCGTCACATAGCGCATTGGACTAGACACGTGAGCCCGGCGAAATTACCTTACGAAAGCAACGCACAATTCAAAACAATACGCTCTAATCATGAATGTATTACGCAAAAATATCGCAAATCAAACGCTATAGCTTCCCCTCAATATGAACAATATTAACGATTTGGTTGCTAAGAAACGATTACAAGGTAAAATATAATTGCACTCCTTAACTGTGAAAGTATAGCACTTATAACTGCATTGATGTACAAGCCCAGCAGAACAAAACGATAAAAATAAAAGCACTTAAACACAGGATTGATGAAAAACTTACTCCGCCGAAACATCAGACGCAGCGCGTGTCGAAAGAGAGGAAAACTGGTCGCTACCATAGTATTCACCTGGATTAATTTCGCGATTCGTTGGGAGAAAATGTGATGACGCATTATAGGGAAAGACATCAACATCTTTGGCCCGGTTTAAACCGAATTTCCTACGGTGTTAGGTTCTTGGGCCTCAACCTTTAGCCGTGTCTTAACTTTCTTAAAAAATCGCTAAAAAAGGTACATCAAAACTACAGTGTATTATCATTGCTGATTTTTCTGGTTGATTAAGGGAAAGTAGCCCTGATTAGCACCATATCTCAAATTGCAGCGACATAAGAAAGATGCATTGGTTAGTAAACAGCTGCTAATAAATTCACTAAACTTAAAATTTCGGCCCCATTATGTTTGCATGCATAAAGTTATTAGTAAATAGGCTGAAGCAAAATTAGAATGACGTATGCCACGACGTTAAGTAGTTTATACGAGAATTCACAGCTATTCAAGCCCTACTATATAAAGTACGTTGACGTTTGTGTACGATAAACTAAAGCTACAATTTAAATCTCTCCTTGATAGAGAACTTTATAATTTTTGGAATAATCGACAGGAACCTCATGTTTTATCTTTCGGATTCCAATCAGTGCAGAACCAACCGCGCTGCTGACAGTCAGTTCAACCAAGGAGATCGCTTGCAAGTTCGATCCTGTTCGTAAACGATTGAGGAATGCTGAAAGAAAATAGAAATATAGTCAATTAAATGGTTGAAACAGAACTTGCCTTATAGTTGAGGCTTATCTAATTAAATGAACAGAAAATCTCATTTCCTTCTGTCCGGTTCTGCCATATTTCTCCCCACACACCAACTCCGATCCACAAAATGGGGAATGGCCCGTTTTCTGGGGCTCCCGCTATGAGCCCCATTTCGATGAAAAGGTCAGGTAACAACAGCACAAGATTAACTGAGTTTGCAAAAACCGCAAAATGACTTTACGAGCAGATATCCACATTAAGGGGGGGAGGGCTGAAAAAATGTTTCTGAAATCAAATAAAGTGGGCAAATGATTCAAAACTCTCGGTGAAACTCAGCACTTGCTCCCTCTAGCGGTAGACCAACACATTGAACTTTTATATATTATGTAAGTGTTGATGATATCCTAAAGTTACTGTGTGTAAAATTTCAATAAATTGGGTTTGGTCGCCGAGAAAATTTTTAACAAAAAGCGGTTTATTTTTTCTGGTACACCCTATATACACCTTCGGTCTTACCTTCTTTCATCAGGTTCCAGCTTTTCCATACTGAACCGACACAAACTATCTGTACACCGCCTGGCTGATTTAGCAGCTCCTGCAAAACATAAAAGCGCCGTCACAGCCTTTCTCAAGACAACACAACGAGATGACTGCTGCCTCTGCAGCAGACTTGGGCCACTGCCAAATTGCTGTAGTTACCCCGTCTCTACATGATCATAAAACCATGGCCGGAGAGCAGAGCCGGCTACTACCAGCCGCCCAGACCCTAATCTACATAAATAGAAGCAGCAAACAGATGACCTGGTTCACGTCAACATGCGCAGCAGAAAGTAGTACGAACCATGTCGATCCTAGTCCTAATTTCAAGGTTTGAAGGACTTAGCGCAGATTGCAACAAAGAGCAAGTTTTTAGGTGAAAACTTCGTGACAAAGATTTTAAGGTAAACAATAAGCTTAAAAAAATTTCCACGAGGGAAGCAAGGCAACTTCTTGCACCAGCAAAGGCTTTAATGACTTCGAAATTAGTTTCATCTCAGCAACGAAACTTAGTAGTACTGAAAAATAGGCTGATATATCAATAAAACTTCTGGCTTTAATCTCAGAACAACATTTTCTGATCTTATTAAGAAACTTTTAAAAATCTACAGCACATTACTTTGTCAGTTTTAGGAAGTAAAGCAATGATATGTTGCGCTAAAACTGCTCCCGCGTCAGCAAAGATCTGTTTCGAAAGCGGATCATTTCTACCTGAAAACACCACCGTTATTACTATAAAGCGATGCTGTGGCCAGTTTGTCGGCAATTTCACGTTACACGCAATAAACTAGTTGAGCTTGCAGGCATGGCTGAAGATTGTAAATTGGACACAAAACTTCCCAAAGATGCTGCACATGGGACACCCAAAAATTGCGAGTAAACAGATGTAGGCACACATGGGAATTGTCGACTTTCAATTGTTGCAGAAGTAATATATACATGTTAAAGACTACAACTAGAACATTAATAATAATTGAATCAATCTCTAGATTTTGCCACTCCTATCCTGTTGAAAACAAGGCTGATAGTGAAGTTGTCAACAGCGTGGCGAGGTTGACAGAGAGTCAGACTTGTAATTGAAAGACTGCGAGCTCACGTTTTGGGTTCAAACTACAGCCAGTACTGACCGCACCACATGTCAGCATGACTGGTGAAAAAAGTCGCTTTGTAGTCTCAGGAAACTCATGTTTCTTCTTATTATCTTCAAAACTACCAGTCGAACTATGATCATTCGTTGCAAGGCGTTGTGCATGGCTCAGGCAAGGTCAGGGGCTGTTCCCAAGTCAAACAATGCATTTTTATTTACTTTTTTTCCCTCGGGCGATGCACCATAAAGTTTTTCTATAACCCTTCCCCCTAACGTGACGAGTCATATGAAAAAAGTATTCAAAGCAAACTTTTATCATTCGGCTTTGCCACAAAAACCTGTTTAATCAAACAACTGAAAACATTAATTCTTTTCAATATAAAGCAAATTTGTCGTAGGACGATACCTCTTAGCACCGTCTCCCACATGACACCAATTCGACAGTTATGCTTATCCCCTTTTGAATGGAGGCGTCATACCACATGTGAAGGGCCCCCCATTGCCTGAACTATGGCCGCAAACCCAATTTGACAACAGATTTGCTAATTCGGCTATTAATACATGCATTTGAATTAACTTGAAGTAGGAAAAACCTCAAGATTAGCATATAAATTTTTTGTCATCAGTCGCCATTGTGACAGGGATTTCAGTGACTATTACATTTTAATAAACGGTACAACTCGCTGGAGCCTATGCTATTGCAAAGCTAGCAATTACTGCATCAACCCTAGTGATACGCCTAGTTGTGTAGAAATGATCACAATTAATTTACCCTAATCACAGCATCAAAAGACGTAATAATTGGGCTTATCATCAAATCTACCTATATAAATGACCTAAGTTTGACGGTCGGCATTGATTTCAAAACACGCTTGTAATTGTAAGAGGTAAGGAGGAAAATTCAATTACTGATTCTCTTGACGTAGTAATATGTGAAAAGGACACATGGCGCATTAAGGGATGATTCAGTACCGGTAGTTGCGGCACAAGCAAAAGAAAGTTCTACCGTTAGTAGTTGCATTGAAGACTGTGATATTTACAGCACGATGACCAACGGCAAGCGATTTAAAGCTTAAGAAGATTTTTATCTTTTCTATTGCGAAAGATAATCTTCAACAGGCCATGCATTGTACTTGCTGTTTGCACAAAAACAAACCGATAAACTGAATGTAAGCAAAGTACATAGCCTACAGCTTTTCAAACGAATTCCTAACAAGTAAAATTACAGTGTAGTAACTAGTTTACCGTTAAAAAAACCATTGTACAAACAACTTCTTTTCAAGTCTTTTTAATTTGTGTATCAAGGCAATGGGTTTGTTCAAATAACATACACGGTACTGAACGCTAACAATCGTTAATGATCAATTTTTTTTTTAGCTAAATGAAAGTTAAACACAATAAAAGCTACATTTAATTCTTCACATCAACGCCTAGCTCGTATTGAGCTACCGGTAAATTGCCATAAAACTAATGCAAACATAAGCACACACTAACCGTCAGTGGCAAGAACTTTGCAAAATCCAGCAAAAAATGGCTTACTAAATTTCGAATAAAGACTGTCCAGTAGCGCCATGCGGTCAGTAATCTGTGGAATGAAATATTACTTGATATGCAGTCAGAAGTAGTAGTGATTCAGTTTTTATCCGGTGTTGTCCCTTTAACAGAGATGGCCGGATTTACCCCATTCCTTTTGCAAGATTGTAATAATCATTATTTAGTGGCTAGTAAAATTCTATAATATGCTGGTTTATTTTATGGATTTCAAATATGTGCACTCTTCAGTAAGTAAATGGTTGAGAGAATATTGTCAATTAGAATTCATGAAAACCATGTAAATCATTTGAAAGTGAGGTTCCAAGCTTTGTTTATGCTTCTTTAAATTTCTAAAGTCTATGACTCAAATGACTTTGACTTAATCTCACAGCAGGATTTAAGGTTACGGCTCTTTTTTCTTACAGCCAGCTTTGTTTCCATTTCGAAAATTTCTATCTGCAATCATTTGGGTGCCCACCAATGGCACTCCACTTCAAAGATGGTGGGGCTATCTATTTACATCTGGTGCTTGTTTGCAATTTCCATTAATGATTGCTGCGAAATGGACTGCCCATTTCCTCCAGCATAACCTTGATCGATTTGAGATGAGGGCCTGGACAAGAGTTTCATAATAATACCTTAATCCCAAGAGGATGACTAAACATAAAGAATAACACAGTTGTTTAAAGAGCTGTTTCCAACGAATGTGAAAAAGTCATCAAAATATGACTTCGAAAGTAGAACTTAGTTGATAAAAACGCAAAGCACAGAACATTCAATATCAGCAAATATTACAGCATTTGAGCAAATTGTGGAAGGGGATTTTTCTTCCAGCATTCGATAATTAAAACGGTTATGCTGAACAGCATAACATGACAGTTTTCTCAAACTTTCAATTCGTCACAGCGGCTACAACTTTGAAACTTTTGATTCATTATGACCGTTATAGATCTCGAACCTTTAAGAAGTGGGGTTCATTTCCTAAGTCGAGTTATACCAAAAGACTTTAAAAAATGGTATTCACAGCTTCCCTGCTTGGCGCTCAGCATAAAAAAGGGATAGTGTGAAGAACAAGCCGGCAAGCTTGCTTGTTGTGTCCTTGGGCAAGGCATTTAATGTGACGCCTCCACCTTTATGTGGTAGACAGGTGGCCCTCCCGTACTTCACCGGATTACAATTGTGAAGTTGCCCACCCAGCATGTCGTAAAAGACGACTTTTGGGTACCCACCAGAGGCAGTCCGCCTTGTTGGTGGTGAGGCTACCAGTCACTCAAGACTGGTTCAAAATGGGCTGCCATCTTTCCCCTCGCCTAATTTCAATTAGGTTGACAGCATGAACCTGAATTTCCGTTCATGCCGTACCTCCATCCTGAGGAAGAGGAGAGTTAACCACAAACAAACAACCTTTAAGAAGTTTCAAGCGTGTACCTTAAAGTATTCAAACATCGCTTTGCGCACAAAAGTAGGATCGTGTGGTGCAGATTTCATGTTGTCATCGTGGTCAAACACGCACTTGACTGCTCGGTGGGATATCCAATATGCAGACCCCTCGTCTCCTAGCATATGACCCCAACCTCCACATCTGTACGTTGAATCATCAGCGTTTACTAATTGACAATTGGACCCAGTGCCAGTAATCACGACGATTCCACCTTAAAAAGAAGCATTGTTACAATCAGGAAACAGTTTCATCAATGTAAAAAAAAAATTCATTTTATTGTATCGCTACAATCAGGAAACAACTTTATCAAAGCAAAAAAATAATTTCTTTCCCTTGTATCAGTAGAAAAAAGGCTTATAAAAAAATTGGAGGCTTATGGTGACACTTCAGAAGAAAATCAAGGTACGGAAGGAGTATGAAGAAAAGCTGTTGAACCAAGAAAATAAGAAAAGTAGAGATCTGAAGATGGTCAAAGTAGAAGAACCATGTGAGAAAGTTTTCATAGAGGAGGTGATGAAAGCGCTCAACCTTATAAATGCTAGAAAAGTAGCTGGACCAAGTGGAGTGACGTCAGAGCTGCTGAAGGTGTGCAAAAAAGAGTGTATGAAAAGACTGGCAATGGTGGCAAATGATATGTTGAAAGGAAATAAGATGCCCAAAAGTTGGATAAGGAGTGATTTGATATTAATCTACAAAGTAAAGGATGATGTAAGATGTGGAAACTATCGAAGCATAAAACTGCTGGAGCATGGTATGAAAGTGGTTGAATGAATTTTTGAAAAGAGATTACGAAAAGTTGGGGAGCTGGATGAAATGCAGATGGGATTCATGTCGGAAAAAAGCACAATCGATGCAATATTTAAATAAGACAAATGATTGAAAAGTATGAAGTGACGAGAAGAAAACTGTATATGGTGTTTGTGGATTTGAAAAAGGCTTCTAATCGTACCCCGACAGAAGTAATCTGGTGGGCACTTAGAAGAAAAGGAGTTGTGGAGAGAGAAATAAAAGCAATCAAAGAAATGTATATGAATACTGAGACATCTGTGAGAGTAGAAAACATGAGATCAGAATTGTTTGACGTAAAGGTTCAAGTACATCAAGGATTGGCACTAAGTCCTCTCCTGTTTGCGGTGGTGACTGATAAGGTGACAAAAGATATCAGAAAAGGTGTCTTGAAAGAACTCCTTTGCACCAATGACTTGATACTACTTGGGGATAGTTGGAACGAAGTTGAATCTTGATAATCTCAATGGAAGAGAGTATTAAGGAACAAAAGTCTGAAAGTGAATGTAAAGACAAAGGCTTTCCACATAGGTGGAAAATTGTGAGGACACAGGCTTGCAAGTAACGATGTTCTGATTGTGGAAAAGGAGTGGGAAGAGACTCAATGAAGAGCACAAAATGTGAAAACTGGGTATACAAGAGATGCCATGGAATTCAGGGAAGCGCAACAAAAGCAATAAATTTTATATGTAAGAGATGCCAGTCTGTTGGATAAAAACATGGACGAAAGAAAAACACTGGATGGCAATGACATAGAAACTGTGGGCAGGTTTTCTTAGGTCAGAGATATTCTCAGCACTGAAGAGGGAGTACAAAAAGCTGTAACCTCAAGGATAAGATTTGCTAGGAAAAAGCTCAAGGATCTCTCTAGCATTTTATGTGAGAAAGGCATGTCACTGAGGATTAAGAGAATCCTATGCAAAAGCTATGTGCAAAGCACTCTGAGTTATGGTGCTGAATGCTGGACCGTGATGAAGAAAGATGAAAAAACTGAAGACAACAGAAGTGAGAATGTTACATACATTATGTGGCAAAACCCTGAAGGATAAAGTAAACAATGATAAGATTTGCAAAATGATGGGGGTGGAGAATATCAATGAGTTCCTGCAAAAATAAAGACTATGATGGGTGGAACATGAAGAGAATGGACAAAGAAAGGGGACAGTTAAGGCACAGCACTTTAACTTAGATGGTACAAAAAAAGGTAGACTGAAGAAGAGGAAGAGGTGGTAAAGCAAGATATGACTGCCAGACGACTGCAGAGGATGGAAGCACAAGATGAACACTCAGCTAAAAAACCAGCTGATCCCTACTTGAAGGGAAGGCCTGCTAGGCCCCAGAGGAAGAAGATGGATTCTCACTCGGGAGCAAAATGATAATGATGATGTATCAATAGAAAAAAATAGATCCAAACACATCCAAGATCTAGATTCTGCCTATACATCGAAGCAATATATATTTTTTACTTATCCCGTGGTGAGTGCCGTTGGGGTGCTGCAGATGACCAATTTGTTTTGGTTGTGTTCATCATGCAGTAAATCTTGGGCTAAGACACCTGACGGAGCTCATCCCTCTCCAGGCCTGGCCATCATCTTCCACATAAAGGTGGAGGCGTCCCGTTAAGTGCCTTGCCCAAGGATGCAAGTGGACTTGCCAGCTTGTTCTCCACAACCTCCCCTAAATGCTGAGTGCCAAGCAGAGAAGCTGTGGATATCATTTTTTTAAGTCTATAGGTATGACTTGACAAGGGGATTGAACCTCAGGTCTAGTGACTGCAAGGTGGATGCTCTTAACCACTATTCCATCGCGTCAGTTTCATACTATCACATTTTATATTATCAAAAACACATATTATCACAGCTTAACCCATTTATTTGACTGAAAAAGCTAAGTGACATCAAAAATTCTGAAATGGAAATTAGATTTATAATTTCTGCATCTCCTTCTAAAAACCATACCTACCCTTAGTGCGTAAAATCTGGGAAATTACAGAGTGTAAGACACTTTGCTTTCTTGCTGTTTCCGTCTACACTAGTTGCAATAGTGCATTATCTTTTGTATATCTATGCGACGTTTAGAAAAGCTAGTTACTTGTTTGGGAAAAAAATTATGGCTGTAAAAATATGTTTATTACGCTATATATTTTTATAATTAAACTGCTTTGGGAGCTTTGCAATAGCTGCTCTTTCTAAGTTTCTCCAATAATTGTAAATCTATTCAATTACAAGTTATACCATAAGTCAATTTCTGTGACACCACCAACAAAAATCTCACTTGACAAAGCTCAACTCTTTCAGTTTGTCAGCAGTTGAGCTGAGTAGGCTCTGCACACAACACATAAGCAACTAAGCCTAACATCACATTAACATTGCACCCGTATATTTTAAAATTACTTTGTTTGCAGCATGTTTTGATTGAACCCATTTGCACGTATACAAATTTAATGTTTTGGAATCAAAATATCTAAAAAAAACGAAGCCAAAAGTATCTTTTTGAATCTAGTCAGGCTATATGTGCTACAAAACATAAGACAGCACCCGACATGAGGTCATAAGCATCTAGTAAGTATTTTTCTAGCAAAGTTGCTTTGATACACAACAAAAGTGTATGCTGTTATGTAATTCTTGTTACATTGCTAATGCTCTCAACCACTCCGTAATAAATGAGAACCACTTGAATTAATCAAATGCACAATTAAATCATAAAGCATTCCAAAAAACACAACTCTATGTAGTATACAACATATATGTACCCATATCAACAACAATCGCTACAGAAAAACAAAACAAATTCTTCTGGTGTTCGAACAGCCACTTTCTACACGCATAATCTTGACTGGACTTGCAAGGAAAACCTAAACGACCATTTCATGTCGTTTCTCCTTCCCCACTGCAAAAGTAGGAAATCATAATACAAAAAATGAATTCAACAGTCAAACCAAGAACAGCAAGACCAAAAGCGAGAGCAACTGCACCAAAAATAAACCAAGACCACACGCATAACAAAAACTAAATGCAAACACAGACCATAAGAAAAACCAAGACCAAGAATAAACCAAGATCAAAAACAAGACCACAAGCATCAAAATCAGGAGTAAGAATAACAAAAGAGCTAAAAACCAGAATAGGAATGAAACCACAGCCACAACTAAAACCACAAGCAAAACCAAGAGCAATAGCACAGAGACAATGACAAAAACCAACTCCAAGACAAACAGCACCAAAATCAAAACCAAAAAGTCAACACCTCTCCAAACCACAAGCCAAGACCAAAACCACAAAACCACCAAACCACGACTACAAAACCAAAAAACGATAGGACCAAAATCAAAAGCACCAAAACAATTAAGGTTAAAATACAAGGACCACAAAACCGAGAGCAGAAGACCCAGACTAGCAAGAGCAAGACCACTACGATGAAAACTAAAACCATTAAGACCAAAACCAAGATCAACCGCAGTGATTTAAATTACAATAACAGTTACTTCAAAAACCTGTCATCAATACAGCATTTTAAATTACAATGGCACATGCATTAAAATTTTGTGCATCTTCTACACAAAGTAAGTCCCCCTTTCTGACGGTTTCTCCACTCCTACTAAACCACGACGAGAAAATCCAAAACCACCATAAAGACCCACAAGATTAAAACCACCATAAAGACCCACAAGATTAAAACCACCAAGAGAGAGAGAGAGAGAGAGAGAGAGAGAGAGAGAGAGAGAGAGAGAGAGAGAGAGAGAGAGAGAGAGCATAAAGACCAAGAGTAAAAGCATCAAAATGAAGAGTAAAACCAATACACCACTAAAATCAAGATCAGAATTGAAACCTAGCGAAATCAAAACCCAGACCAAAAGCTAAACAACGAACAATGGCAAGAGCACCAAAAACAAAGCCAAATAAACCAAGACCAAAACCTCCGACACCATGACTACAAAGAAGCTATGAGAGATTTCGCATATTATTGGGTTGATGGCAATCAAACATCTTTTTGACAAGAGCGTGCCATGTCAAAAAGATGTTTGATTTTTCATGTCTAGTGACATTAGGTATGTTTCAAAATGCGACTATTCCTGATAATCTAAACAGCAAATGTAAAGGTGCAGCTGTTAATGCACCTGTGGTAATTCAGCAATCAGCGTGCTATATTCATGTCTTCACCAATCTTGTTGGCGTGGCAAAATCTTCACAAATGGAAGTTCAGTACTAAGCAAATTAGTTCAAATGATTCATTTATTCTAATAAAACGATCAACACCAATAACGATGTATCAAAAGTTTCACCTCACAAAATAAATGTTTATAGCTTATTAAAGCAATTTTTTCTGGAAATTACCTGCTCTATGACGTCATGTAGGATGACTTCTAACATTTTGCAGTACATGTAGCACAACAAAGGTATGCAAAGTTTCGTAATACAGTAGGCGCCACTTATTATGACGATGGATAATATGACCAGCCGCTTATTATGACCAATTTGGTATGGTCCAGAATTTCTCCATTTAAAATTCTCCGTTTAATATGACCAAATTTCGGATGATATGACCAACATTTTCTCCATCTTTCTTGTTACAGTACAGTATTTTTTTCCGCCACGCACTTATAACTTCGCCTTTTCAACATATTGTTACACACTGTACTAAATTTTACCATCACTTGTAGTGTTACAGGACTGTACTTTGTTCTACTGCCAACGTCACACTGTTACTTTGAGAAAACGATGAATTTGATGATATTTGGATTTCTTGTGGCTAACGGCGTCGATTCAGGAGCTGTTATGGCGGCTTCGGTTTTTATAACCATTCGAATATTATGACCAAAATGGCCTGGTCCTAAGGTGTTCATCTTAAGCGGCGTCTACTGTATTACAATCAGTATAGACAGAAACAGCAAAAAACGGCTTCACGTTTAGGAATTTCCAAATATTAGGGGGTGGTTATCTTTGAAGCTTACATGCAAGTGGTCAATCTAATTTTTTCTACCTATTTTCAAAGGCTAAGCTGTGAAATGTAACAAATTTTATAACTTGGTGGTGCTTTCTGAACACCTCGACATGCATTGATGTAATTTGCCCATTAAATATTTGTTTATTGCATATTCAAATAATCACAAAAGAAAAAAATAATCATGAGGTCATCCAAGCAGAGTAGACAGTGAAAAATGTACAAAGTTAAATTTTGAGTCACTTTTTGCACATTGCAAGGTTTAGACAAGCTAATTTAATGTGTGACTGCGACTATCCACTTGCTTTTAAACCTAGTCGGCAACAGAACACTTCAAATTCAGACGCACTTCCTAATTTTTTAGAAGAATAAAACAGGCATAAAGAAAGTAATAATTTTAAATACTATCTTTACTATGTCAGCACACCTTTTTCGCAGGCAGTTGCTATCGATCCAAAAGTATCAGTTTTTATCACGATACTGTTACTTATATTTGGATAATGTTTAAAAATATGCTCTATCATTTGTTGATTTGCATCTTCTTGTTCGCCACCACTCAAACACATGCCCTGCATTAAAACATTTAAGATTATTGCACAGTAAGAAAGTCTTTGTTTTGAAACAAATTGCCACATTTTTCAAACCTGATTCTGATTGGTTCAGCAGTGTGAACTGTGATATCTGCTGCTAAAGACGTGACATAAACAACAAAAAATGACAATTCAAAATTTTAATTTGCGATCATCTAAAATGTTTTTGCTTGAATGAAGATTTGAGGTTGCAACTTTCATTTGGTTGAAGAGGAAAGAATCATCATTATGATTACAACCTCTTGTAACTAATTAAATACAAGATGAAAAAAAGTTTCAAAGAAACAACTAATTGAAGCAAATGCCATATCTTTAGATCAGCTCAACTGTGATCCTAAGCAGTGATCGCAAGTTGTTATAAGTATAACAACCAAAAGCTCTTTTCATAAATATCATGTCTGTCATGACACAAATAATTCTATTGCAAGATCCTAGCCAGGATGCTCAGGAAACTAGCCCTCAGAAGCTGCTCTTACACTATACCACGCTCATTACTGTCCCAAAAAAATGTCAAAATTATTACACCGTGTTAAAGTTTTATTCTTTACCATTCAGGTTGGATAAAACTTTTTTCTACTGTTATTATTCATTCCAGCACTGATTGTATAACAAATCACAGCGTTTTAAGCATATGGTTAATCATCACGTCTTCTGCATGGTGACAAGTACTTGGATATGTTTTTGAATTTCCAGTGTGTACTGAGATTGATGAAAGGGAAAATGCCTTATTTGTGCTCTGCATTATGCTGCTGGAGTGCTTCCAGTTGTAGCCAATCTTATTTGCTAGGACAGGCTGGTCCAAACGCTGGCCAGCAGCAGTATTTTTTGTGGCCCACAAACCACATGCAGAAAATAATCTGGCCCACTACACTGGCAACCTTGGACCCCACTGGATTAGATAATCTGTTGATGATTTCTTAGCACTGATGTGGCTGTGTGTGGACTGCAAACCACATGTGGAAAATAATCTGGCCCATGACACTAGCAACCTTGGAGAACCCTGTGCTAGGGTATAGAAGCAGTTATGCATTAAGCGTTTGAAAACTCTAGCAACTACGGGGTCTCAAAAATAGCCTGGCACCTGGTAGCACCTCTGAACTGCTTGGGTAGGAGTAATGAGCTTTAACTGCTAATGGGCACTTTAAAGATGGACAGTGATTTTCAAATAAGCTATTTGGTAAGCACTACAATTGGTATCAAAAGATCTCTAGTGATGACAAATAAATGATATGGTTTATGGCCTCACAAGTCACAAGTATTGCTGTACAGGCAATACCATCTCAAATGGTGAATTCTTTATCATGGAAACCCAAGTGTCAGCAAAGGAGATAGCAATAGGTCTGCAAAATTGCCATACACAATTATAATGGTTTTTTCAAACCACTAAAAGCTGTGATAATATAGCTGAACTCTAAATAAAAAAAAGGCAGAGGAGATATCAATAGACGGTGGTGATATCAAAGCATCTGGTTGACTCTACCAAACATAAATGCCTTGCATGAATGGCAAGTGTTCACTGCAACAACTAAACCATTGTATAATGTAACAACTCTTGATACAAAAACTTTTAAAAAAATAAAGCTTCTTTTTGAGGCCATGTCCTTAAACTGAGATTTTAAATTATCGCCCTACCACACATGTGGAAACCCAAAGTTGTTTTGCATTTTTTTCAAAAGCTTTAGGTTCTATGATTTGCCCCTGCCCCTAACCTGAACAAAAATCCTGGTGATTTTTGTGTTCTAGCAATCTCAGTCTGAATCTTGAAAAAGCTAAAGCCTAAAAAAAAGTTATTTAAATATCACAAGCAATGTACCAGTGAATCAAGTTTAGTGTTGACGTCAATGCCTGCTTTTTGCTTTGCTTCTTGAATCATTTCATTGATCCTTTTGCAGACTTCTTCAGCACCAATAAGCTGCAACAAAAATTAACTTTTCAGAAATGGAACTAATTTTTTAATTTGTTTTGTCACAAATAATTTGTCAGTTGTGCACTTTAGGAACTCTTAGTTCAATTATACACAATTTTCTGCAACTGCCACATTTAACTACCAAGCAAAAACTCTTAAAATTTGCCTCAACGTCTGGTTGTCTGTAGTAGAGGTACACTTTATTTTATTTTTAAAAAATCTGTATTTTTTAATCATGTCTTAACTAAATGAAGAAATAAAGTGGCATATAAACCGTGCTTTGTGCAATGATTTCTCCTCATTTTGAAGTTGCTCTCTAAAAAATGATCTTTATTTAACAACTGTGTCTTTTGAAGGTAGATCCCTAAAGAAAGTTCTTCACTTTAAAAGCTTCATTCTTTTAAGGTTATTTCCAAAAAGTTTTTACTTTAAAAATTCTGTTCTTTATCTCAAAAAAGGACTTTTCAAAAGTTGTTGCACCCCATCATGTTTATACACCCTAGCAAAATTCTGGTACACCCTGTAGTGCACTATACACAGTGTTGGGCACGATGCTTGAAATTTATTTTAAATTCATATCAATACTTTTTAGCATGTTAATTTGATATCGATATTCAATATATTATTATCAAGATACCAATATTGATTCAATATCGTCTATACAAGTATCTACTGTACTTTTCAAGTTTTCTGTAAAAGCTACCAAAATGGCTATTTATGTTTGCTAGCTGCTCTAAGCTACTAGGGTGATAGTGAGACTGGTAAGACTAATGTTGAACTCCACAGCAGTCAAAGTTAGCAATGTAACAAATATCAAGTTTTGTCTAATCATAGAGCTTTTTTGAAGAAAATAGTACATTCAGTAGTCAATTTCATACAGATGGAAAAACTAATTCTGTGACTGGTTTTGGCTTTCATTAAGCCTCATCAGACAGACCCACATTTGAAGCTGGTACCTTTGGTTCAGCTTATCTTCTACAAACCACTATGCCACCAGGCTCCCTATGTCAAATGGAAAATTTCAACTACATTATATCAAGCCAGCTTTGTCTAAAACTGAAGGCTGATCATAACTGGCTGCATAGTTATAAATAATTGCTTTTGTTTAATTGTTATAAATAAAAGTTCCTGATTTATCTGTCAATGATCAAAAAAAACATTTTTGCCAAAGTGTAGTCATGCTGTCCAGCATTTGATCCCAGATATCAGTTCAGCTGGCGTACAGTTTGACACACATTGTACATGTTAAGTGAGAAAAATAACCCAATTAATTTTAAAGCTGCTAAATACTTTACATCTTTATTGGGATTTAATCGAGGTCTAGAATGTTTATGGCCAATACCAACATTAAAATTAGATACTGTAACTACCTGTCATGATGTAAAAACCACATAGCCTTAATAAAAGGGTTAAAATCAACTCTGTTGTGTTAAAGCTTCACAAAGAACAATGAATGATGCATATCAGCCAGCTATACTGACACAGACCAAAAAAAGGAATTTGTGATATGTACACTGGCAAGCCCAGTTAATATATAGAATTGTCGATTGTTATTATTGCAAGCTGGCAA
The DNA here is from genome assembly GCA_963675345.1 of Trididemnum clinides. Taxonomy (NCBI): domain Eukaryota; kingdom Metazoa; phylum Chordata; class Ascidiacea; order Aplousobranchia; family Didemnidae; genus Trididemnum; species Trididemnum clinides. The sequence continues at coordinate 18,011,017 of OY776301.1, forward strand.
TAGTAGTGCAAAGTCAGGTAAGTTGATAGAATCTAAACAATATCTTATTTGATGCTCTAATAAATCCACTTTATATCCCTTTTCATTATGTAAATATGATTTTCAGCCATCTCAAATCTAATGTAAAATTTCATGGACCAAGCTACTGTAGCTGAGAATTGAGTATGAGGAATTTCTGGTTAATGTGGAAAAAAGATTAATGAAAAGAGCTTAACAAGCCAGTAGCTAAATCTAAGGACTATTTACTGAAATCTACCATTCAAGCTCAGCTCACTTATTCAAACCACAAAGGCCTACAAGTTTACACACTTCTTGAAAACAATGTTACAAAACCTGGTCTCTACTAAAGTTGTCTTCAGGTCTGCTTAAAACTATCAAACCCTATAAACACATGCTGTAAAAGATATCACAATTAACTGACTGTCGTCAAGCTTTGATCAAAATGGTGTAATGTGCAGCATCAAAGAAAAAATGTATTTAACCAGAATGTTTAATTACAGATCAAAGCCAACAGGAAATAGAAACAATTGAAAAGATGTGAAAGTGAAGGAGTAAAGTATGTTATTGTTTACAATACATTTGCTATTTGGCAACAAACTCAATCAATATTAAAAAAATTAATTAATCAACAATAATATTTGTATTGGTGATACAGGAAAAAAGAATAAATCAATACCAATACTTGATACCTTTAGGCAATAATAATTTTATATCAATACAAAAGTATTGAGCAATACCATTGCAGAAACATGAACCTAGATACTGCTTATACACCTAGTTGACAAGCACTTATCTACATCACTTACAGGTGGCAGTAGTAAATAATATGATATATCGTATATACTCATGTATAAGTCGACCCTGTGTATTAGTCGATACGCATTTTAAGATAAGAAATTGCATCATTAAAGGTATTACCCGTGTATAAGTCGACTCTGCAATTTGCAAAAATTTTGGAATAATTACTAGTAACTTGAAGTGCAAATCGGGTAACTGATTGAACATTTTAACACAAACTTTTTGTTGGACTACTGTTAAGTCAATACTACTGTATACTGTGTACTACTATACTGTTAAGTAACTTTAACATGTTTGTATATTGCATGTATGCCAGTATTAATGATGTAATAAAGTAATAATGGAGTTTTCTTTTCATACCACATACAACTCGACTCAGCAGCAACATGTCCAAAAACATTATCCGTGTATAAGTTGACCCCTGAAATTTTACCTTAAAATTGGGTCCCAGAAACTCGACTTATACACGAGTATATACGGTACTAAAATGCGGAAAGTGTTTCAGAGAAAGAAATATGATAAAACGAGGAAATTTTATGGATTTATATATCAGCATGGGATGGAGTTAGTTACCATTGCAAGGAGGAATGGTTTGGGGAATTTCTGCATTTTAGTATTATCTGTCAGTAAAGCATTCACCTGCACGGCACACTTATAGACCAACACAGACCAAAAAAAGGAATTTGTGATATGCACATTGAAGCTTTTAATTTTACGCTCAAAGCAAAAACTTTGCTTAAGACAAGTCACAAAAGGCCTAGAGCTAAATAAGAGTCACCACATACTTAGCTTATGCTTAAATCTCAGGTTGTTGCATGAAGTATTCAACTTGACTGCTTGAGTTTTGAACAGTTCATCTGACTGAAATTAACTAGTTTAATGAACTCTATGACATTTCTTCCTTTTAGAGCAGGGGTGCAAAAATGCGGTCGCGCGGTCGCACCGCGCGACCAAAAAACTTCCGCACGCGACCGTGAATTGCAGCGACATATTAGTATCTACTAGCAAGTTTATAATTTAAACTAAATTTGCCAGAATAATCACAAAACACTGAACTCAAGTTTTGTTGCGTACAACTATACTTTAGCTAGTGGCATATAAATCAAGTAGGCGAAATGACAGTAGTACAGTTTCATAGTGTGGTAACTTTAGTAGCAGAATTGAATGTTTAGCCCTTATAATAAAATGATAGTGATAATTCTTTTCCTGAGGAATTTTTATTGTATCTGTCGGGGATCGTCAAGTTAAAAGTTAGTTGTCATTTGTTTCTGTTGTACCGAGTGTTGCTTCAGTGCCAGTATTTTGCATTATTTTGTTTCAGTTGTGAAATAACACTTTTCTAAAGTAACTTTACCGTGTCAGTGAAATTGAGTAAAATTATTACTATACAGTGGGAGCCCTTATATTCAAAATTTAAAGTTAACTTTTTTGTGAACCCTCCAAAATGAAGCGGCAAACAACAATTTTTAAGTTTTTCGCAAAGAAACAAAAGGATGACGGTGATTTAAACGATTTTTGCACTCATGATTCTCAGAAGCAAAACACAAATATAGAAGAGTCTATTGTTACCAATGAAGAAAAGGAAAAACAAAACACTACTCAGCATGGTGGCAAACATTACCGCCCTGGCTACTTTCAAGCTTCTTATGCTAGAGAATTTAGTGACTGGATTGCAATCAAAAGAGATGACAACAACCTAGTAGTGGAAGTGACATGCAATTGGTGTTGTAGCTTCAAGACACAAGCAGATACATCATCAAAGTTTATCTTGGGCTATAAAGATTCATTTAAAAGAGAAAGTTTTAAGATCCATGAAAGAAGTGCATCCCACAGAAAATGTGAACAATTATACAAGGCCAGTAGCTTCAAGACACAAGCAGATACATCATCAAAGTTTATCTTGGGCTATAAAGATTTATTTAAAAGAGAAAGTTTTAAGATCCATGAAAGAAGTGCATCCCACAGAAAATGTGAACAATTATACAAGGCCAAGAAAAATCCAGAAGCCACACCAATGGCTAAGTGTATGTTTAAAATGAATATAGAAGAGAAGGAAAACCTCAAAAAACTTTTTATTACAGTCCATTTCATTGCTTACTGGAATAAGCCATACAGTGATTTTGAGAAGCAGATTGAACTTATCAGGAAGTTGGGAATTCCAGTCAACGAAAAATATGTCAACAGAACAATGTGTACAGAATTTATTCATAACATTGCTTCTTCCACGCGCAAGAAACTTATAGAAGACATTTTAAAGTCTCCTTGTGTTAGTCTTCTACTTGATGGTTCCACTGACATATCAGTTACAGCATCAGTTGTTGTGTATATGCGCTACATCACTGAGGGGACTGTTGCAGAGTCTTTTGTAGGCCTGGAGGAGTTACCCAATGAAACTGCTGATGGCTATATGACAGCTTTGAATTCTCTCTCAAAACGACTAGAATTAAATCTATTTGACAAGGAAAAAACTGTTGGGCTTGCAACAGATGGTGTAAGAACAATGCTGGGCTCTTACGGTGGTGTTGCTGCTAAATTGACAGCATATATTCCTCATTTAGTTGTTGTTCATTGTGTGGCTCATAGACTTCAATTGGCAGTCATGGATTCATTGAAAACAGTACCATTTATGCAGCAAGTTGAGACGACTCTCAGAGCATTGTACACTTATTATCATTCTTCACCCAAGCGTTTATCTCAGCTAAAAAAAACTGCAGCAGCTTTGGAAATGCAACTGCTGAAGCTAAGAGACATTAATGCTGTAAGGTGGGTTGCCAGCAAAGAACAAGCACTTCAAGCATTCTTGCAAAGTTGGCAAGTCATAGTCTTCCATTTGCAAGACAGTTCTAATGAGGGTTCTGATGCTCCTAAAACAAAAGGACTGCTGAAAACTATCTGTGATTTTAAATTTTTGAAGTATTGTCATTTTCTTTATGATTTTCTGACAGTCCTTAGGCCAGTCTCTGTGATGTTTCAGAGAGAATCCCTGATGTTGTCAGAAATCAAACCATCAGTGAACCGTGCAATTTCTCTTTTAAGCAAACTAGAACATAGCCCTGGAGAGATGGAGACTCATTTTTTGTCTGAAGTGTCTTCTACTGGCGTCTTCAAAGAAGTTCAGTTACAAAGAGTAGAAACAGGGGAAATAAGCTATCATAAAGACAGAAAAATTGTCCTTTCTGGTGGAAAAACTTCTCTGAAAGAGCGATTCAAGACCCTGGATACAACAGTAGCACAGAATATATCCATTTTTGATACAATGAGATGGCCAGAGGGGAAGAAACTGTCAGATTTTGGGGATACTGAACTTGAGCAACTGGTAGAACATTTCAAGGTGCAACTAGTTAACTTGGGAGTGTCAAATAGTTCCTTTGCAAAGGAACTGTTACTCGATGAGTGGTTTAGATTCAAGATGCTGGGAAAAGATCAGTCCTTACCCCACCTTTGCCAACAGACTATGCTACACCCTGACAAATTCCCTGTGTTATCCAAGCTGATGCCAATTGTCTTAGTTTTGCCAAGTTCATCTGCTAGTTGTGAAAGGGGATTCAGCAGAATGAACTGTATTAAAACAGATCTCAGAGCAAGATTGACAACAGCAAATCTTGATTCACTTATGCTTATTGGCCTTAGTGGTGCCTCAGTTAAGGATTTTGATCCTATTGAAAGTATTAGGTTGGGGCATGCATCAAGTGGGAAGAGACATACAAACATGTAATGAATAAATGAATATAACCAGCACTATTTTTACTGTAATTATGCAGACTAGACTAAAGGTAAGAAATAAATTGCATATTTCATTTCATTATTTGCATTTTAATTAACATATTTAGAGTATGAAGTGTGTCCAGTAAAGCTAAAATGTATGCGCTACTAAAAATTTCTGCGCGCTACCAAACTCCATAAAAATTTTTGCACCCCTGTTTTAGAGCTATTTTATGTTTGTTTAATGCAGTTCTTGCCAAGTCCTACCAATAACAATTAGTTTATTATAATTATGATGTGGTATGTTGCTCACAAGCTAAATTCATGGAGAGCACTAGAATACTGAAATTTACAGAAATTCTAATGAATTATGGAGTTATTGAATCATGGAAATTCATGTTACAAATGAAATTATTGAAAAATAGAAATTCATTAAAAAAAGAAATTATTAACATACAGAAATGCAGAAAGCTGCTGATACTAACAAAAGTGTGGAAATTGCAAAAATACAAAAATTTCCTGAAGTCAATAAAAACGAAAATTATAATTGACTAATTTGGTGAAATTAGATGATTGAACTGTGATGAACTATGTATTCTCATGAATTTCCACATTTCTGCAATTTAATTAAGTTTTTTTCCATATTTTAGTAAGATTTTCTGCATTCTTGTAATTCCATGAATTTCTTTTAACTTGATCCTAAATTCATTATCACACCAAATTTTCATAACAATGTAAATAAAGTAATTTTTACCCAAACATTAGTATCTGGTCCTTCACTGCTGCCCACAATTTTTCCATTTTCATCTAAAATCACAGTGCTGGAGTGTGAGCCACCTCTAAAATGTAAATTCAACTTCAGCCATCTAATATAGAAAAAACTCTACAGTCAAGCTCATAAAAACAGAAGCCTCAACTAGGCCAGCTGCTTATAATTATATGATACATACACCAACTTATTAAAATGCTTGCATTTGTACATTAGAACCAGGTAAGACACATTTAAAATAAGATTACCGGGAAAATCAATTATTTTAATTACTTATTTAAAAAAATAAAGTGAGGTAAAAGCTTTGATCTTAACAAAAACATGTTTAATCAATAAACAATTGTATTTCACACACTATTATCTGATTGAGCATGTACTGAAGCAAACAAAACATGACTGACAGAAATGATAGCATATATTGTCTGACCAACATGACCTTGACTCAAAATTCTGTTAACTAAAAATTTAATAGACAATTCATATGTAGTAAAAAAATGCTTGATCAAATCAAACTATCATTGTATGTTTTCCGCCACAGACAGGTCTGCTTTTATGTACAGATGTATTTAAAAGCTTCACAAGTTTCTTCTCCGTGCTCTTTAAACTAAAGTTAGCCTCTACAACTTGAGCAAGTCATTTTGTTACAAACAGAAACAAGTAAGTTTGGCAGCAGTATAATCGGCTGTTTATACAAAGTATTGAAAAAAAAAATTGTCAATTCAAGTTTACTCCTCTACACTTTTGCATTTGTCTAGATTTGATTTTTAGCCGTGTTTCAGCAGTATTACACCTGTTGAAAAAAGTAGCAGCTTGTGGTATATACACTCTTACCCTTCCACGCCCCCATAATACGAATGCTTCGACATCGTCCTCCACAGCAGTGTGCAAATAATAGTATGTACAATGTGTATAAGTTATCAGATGTATGCATCAACAGAACAGTGTTGCCAAATTTTCTTCAAGTTTCCAGTCCAAATGGAACCTAAAAACTAGCCCAACGCTTGCCTATAGAAAAATAGCCAAAAATTTGCAAAGTTTGTCCATACAGGGCCGTTAGGAAAACAGGCTTGGCATCAGCACAGTATTTGGCCTCTCATCCATGGCCATAGACAAGTTAGCCTGTGCTTCAGCTTGATTTCCAAAAAAACAGGCCAACGCTGCGTCTGCCGTAATCGATTTGGTAATTTTTCCGTCGGTGAGCCAGTGATCTCCAAAACAAAAAAGGTCATCACCTACCAGGCGGTGTCAAATCACCCTAGTTTTTGGGAAATAATGCGATGTAGTGCCAGTTGAGCATATTTTCGAGCTGTTTTTCTTACGAAAATATTCCAGCGACGGTAACAACCGCCATATCACCCACACTTGTCTTGAACTTTTACACTTGTTGTTTCTCCAAAAACTAGCTCAAAATAGCGGAACGGGATGGCAAAAAATAGCCCAAAAAACCGGACACGCGGCTGCTAAATTTTTTACGCAACGCCTCATCAAATCTATACCAATTCCGCGGGAAAACTGTGCAACTGGCAACACTGCAACAGGTTTTGCAACTGCATTTTGGCGGTTCCCTATTTTAATTGAATTCGCATTTTCATGTTTTAGGTTTTGCTAGTAGTTTTGCTACCGGTATAAATACGATCGCTTGTGGATCATATTTTTGTTTATTGGCATGTGGGAGTTCTTTCAGTGATAGACTGATAGAAGCTTTGTGAATTTTGAAATAAAATTCTGCTGTCCTAGTTAGCTATATTTTTATCTGCTGCTCTACCTGACAATATTTTTCTTTGCTGTTGGAATCTGGTTGTTTTATAACTTTACTTGTATTATATTTGTATATTAATATGTCTGTTGATCTTTGTGCACAGTTCTTTTATGGACAAAAGTTATTGTCAAAGTTAGGGGGTACGCAGCTACAGAATAACTCCATGAGTGGTACACAGCAACAAAAAAGGTTGGGAACCTCTGGCGTAGATCTATAGTCTCAAGCTTTCTCTCAGTCGTCACTACGTTCCGTTTTCTTTTCATGGAAAACATAGTCACAAGATTAGTCTTAAAAGCTTTTACACATAAACACAGTCCGTTACCAAGCGCAGAAAGCGAATTCTTAAGAAGAATGTAGATGTGCTATGACGTTTGTGAGAGAAGCGTTTGGATAATCCGCGTTCGGATAATCGGCGTTCTACTGTATTTAGGCGAGTTTGTGTGACACAGCCCATCAGATCATGGGGGATTTTTAAAAAAAGAGTAAAAGAGGTGCAGGTGGCCGACCCCTGAGCTAGGGTTATCATATTTTCAACTTGTAAAAAGAGAACAACATTTTTGAATCGTAATCTGAGAGTTGTTGCCTTTGTTCTCTTTCTTCTAAAAGACCTTTCTTTAAAAATCAACTATTGGAAATCATTTAATCCTGATTTTGCTACCACGCTGTTGACTTTCATTTAAAATTTTAATTAATCGAGATAAATAGGCTATAAGACCACTCGAAATTTTGGTGTTTTAGGAGAATAATTGCTTTTTCTTATAGATGGATGTGTTCTCTCAAAGATGGACGTAGGGTAGCTATAGCGTTGTGGCATCGGCTACGAACCACAAACATAGGGTTACCATATCTGATGAGGCAAAATTCCGGATACAACCGTTCACTCTTTTAAGCATTGGTAGCAGGGTTGTAACTTTTGGGAAAAAAGTTGTTACCTTTACTGGCAAGTTTGAAATTTGTTACTTTTGTTACGACTCTACTAAAAATGGTTAGGCCCAATTTAAGTAAATGATGCTCTGAAATTTTCGGAGACAGTGTTTTTGATCTAAGTTGTCTTGTATCACCTTATCTTTTCAGCGCTTTTGGTTGATTTCTTTGTTTGCGTAGTTTAGTTAATTAGGGCACATTTTAAGTTTATGATTTTGCTTTAAGCATGTTTTGAAATTCTTTAAATCATTTGACTTTGCTTTTACGTTATTCAATTTAATTCAATGCAATGCAGTTCAGTTCAGTTGGTTCCGTGTTGTTTAGTTTCATTCAGTTCGGATGTTCTTTTTTCAATTAGTTAATAAATGGATCCATTCTTTTGTTAAACAATTTGATCAAGGAGAGGCTGTAGCAAAGATCGACAGTTTTACGTACGATCGCCAGTTGACCAAACTGGTGATCGCTACAATGTTGCAACTCATGTGTTGTTACCCCAAATAAAGATGTTCTGCCAAAAAAAGGTCATCACCTATCTTGCTGCCATTTGTGCTGATCGCGGCAATCTTGATTCAATCCAAATGGCCCGCTCAAACAGACAGGCCACTTATGGTGACTATTAGATTCTACTTTTGCAATTTTTTGTTAACTGCTTTTTTTGTTCCTAAATTACAAAAATTTCGGACATTTGAGCAAATTTCCGAACAGAACACCTGAATTCCGGAGATGTTCGGAATTTTCCTGACGTATGGCAACCCTACACCATCATAAAGCTAGTAATCAATTGTCTATAACACCTGCACATGCAGGTTCCGGCAGAAAAACCGAACACATTTGCAATTATAACTGTGACAAAAGGTGTTGCAGTTAGGCGAGTGGTTGAAGTGAAATTTTTGTAGCTTACAACTTGCAATTTGTGTTTGTAGATTCAGAGTTTAAAAGTAACTAGCGTTTAATGCAAAATTACAAAGTTTGCAATAAGTGCTTGAATTCAAAATTGAAATTAAGTAATCAACATGCAAAATGTCATTGACATGCGAACACCGTGCATTTATTGTTGAAGGTGTTTTAAAAAATGGAAAATCTTACACTGCAGCTTTACGAATTTTCAAGAATTATTACGAACTAAGCAGAAATGATCATATGCCCACTCGAAAGTCTGTAATAATGTGGGTCAAAATGTTTTCTGGAGTTCGAACACTCCGCGGTCTTCCAGGAGTCTTCCGCTTTAGGAGTACAGAGTCAGCCCTAAAGTTATTGACCCACATTATTGCAGACTTTCGAGTGGGCACATGATCATTTCTGCTTAGTTCGTAATGATTCTTGAAATTTTATACAGCTGCAATGTAAGATTCTTCATTTTTTAAAACATCTTCAACAATAAATGCACGGTGTTCGCATGTCAATGACATTTTGCATGTTGATTACTTAATTTCAATTTTGAATTCAAGCACTTATTAAAAACTTTACAATCTTGCATTAAGCGCTAGTCATTTATAAACTCTGAATCTACAAACACAAATTGCAAGTTGTCAGCTACAAAATTTCACTTCAATCACTAATCTAACAGCAACACCTTTTGTCACAGTAATAATTGCAGATGTCTTCGGTTTTTCTGCCGGCCCCCATATAAACAACACATTGGAAGCAACCGCATAGCTGGTGCGGTCGATTGCTAATCACTAGGGCAAGTTTTTATTGACCTAAGAAAGTTGACTAAAAATTCAGAAAATTGACTGTATTGACCTCACAAAATTTTGATTGAATAAATTATTATTTTTTGAGTTTTTACATTAGAACGAACAATTAATTAACGAAAGTACTCAAATTCCAACAAAACTTGCAGTATGCATATTTTACATAAGCAGTCAACTCTGCAATCACCAGGTGCAAGAATTGAAATGTAACATCATGTACTATTTTATATTTTCGACCTTAAATTTTTTGTCTTCGGCAAAGAGTTTTCGCAGCATTAAAAAATGGAAAACTTCTTTCTACAGAAGCAAATACAGGCTGAGAACGTTCAAGTAAACTGTAAACAGCTGGTGAAATGTTTCGTCTTTCGATGTTCATTATTTTGGAAACGTTTTTTTTCGCATTTTTTTTTGACTGCAACGGTTATGCTACAAATGTCTTCTCCAAAATAAAGTTCTTGGATTGTTTGCACCGCTTCTTTGAAAATACCTGACCTTTCAAAACTTTCCACCATCGCTTTCACTTCAGGTAACTTCTTTGCCAGATGTGTGGTGGCATTTCGCCAGCTTTTCCATCTGGTAACAAGCTGAGGCAGGCAATTAATAGCAGCGGGTTTGGCTTGATTGGCTTGGTTTTTAGTTGTCGCTGATCTGATTTTTGTGACCTGCAGATCAACATCATCCAAGTGAGATTTGACTTTCATAATACAATGGTGCAATCAATGTGCTGCACATGTCGCACGAAACAGCTTAAAATACAAAGATTTTAGTAGTTTACCTGCAGCCACCAAATATTTTTCGGCACCAGACAATAAAAGACGGAAAGAGTTTTTGTTGATCATAAAAGATCTAGCAGCATCGTCAACTGCTTCGGCAATGCTCTTGTTATTTGGCGCTTATGGCAGAGATTGACAGTCGTACAAATAACTGACGTGAGGTGTTTCTAGGATTCCAATTAGAATATTTAATTATTGTATGCCAGATGAAGTGCTTTCATCAACTACAACCAGAAAAACCAGTTTGTCATGTACAGCATTTTTTATCCGCTGTAACTCATTTGTGCTTAATTGCTGTACTGTTTTTCTGCAAGTAGTTTCATATGGCAAACTGTGACGACGTTGGAAAATAGGTTTTGGATATGCTTATTGTTTAGCTTGTACAAAAGAATGTCAATAGACAAAAACGCCTTGGATACCTTTTCTTCAAAACCAGTGTTGCTACTCTTCAAAAACGTTTGCAAAATGTGTGGGATTAGTAGTTCAGATCTGCTGTCAAACGCTGTTTGGTGTTTGGACGTGTTTCGATGACTTTCAACGAGACAGCGTTTGCTGCAAGAAGCCGTTTGGCGGCACAAATTGCAATATAATTCGTTGTTGGCACTTTCCATGAATTCTTCAGGGAAATCTTGCATTACCAATTGAATTTTAGATGTTTTGGTAGCTTTAACGTTGACATCATTTCAAAACCTAAATCGCCAACTAAAACAAAATCTAAATAAATATGCCACGTCACTCTTTTGACTGTTGATTCCACTGTAGAATGGTAAAATATTATGTGTAAGTGAGCTTGCACCAAGCACCTACACGAATAAACCATTCACTCTTTCTTGATTTACCTTAAATAATGAAAAGATAGTCTCAACTAGCATCGTAGATGCCTCTTCGCTCTACTGCAAACGCTTTATCTGACAAATGTAGTGTTGCCCCTTTAAATTATCAAATTTATTCGACTGCAACACATAATTTTATGTGTCTTCGATTACTGTGCAACGATCGTTTAACTATGACAAGAACTAGCAATCTACACTATCGTACAAAAATTGGCAAACATTGCAAGTTAAAACAAAAAGTTAAGTAAGCTTTATCACAGTTATCAGTTTTTCTCACCAATACGAAAGCAACATTTTGACTCGCAGTGTTAATAATAAAAGCCTTAAAAAAATTTACCTTTAAAATTACCTTTAAAAAAATTGATGTAACGGTAAAAAAATTGACTTTATATATTAAGCTACCAAATTAAGAATATGAAGCTTACTCTTTTTATCCAGAACTCTTGCAAAAAACCACGCCGCTCAAGCTTGCTATTGCAAAATTGACTTAATGGAAAAACTTGCCCAACTAATCACGAATGCATTCATTTTTTGACAATATTTGACTGCGTCAGTCTGCTACCGCAGCAGTAATCTTTCTACTTGTTTCTGGTCCAGCATCGAACTTGGTATGGATCAAATTGATACAAATGTGTAATTTGATCTTAATAAACTCTATTGATTCCAATCAGCTTATGTAAAACAATGAGATTAAACGGGATAAAAATGTCTAACGCAAAACATTCATATCAGAAGCGTAGGACGTCCTGCTTTAGACCTAACCGCAACTCGTGGAGAATAAAGCGAAGCTGTTACACTGCCGTCACCAGAGGAAGTACAGTGGTGGGACACAAATCCAAAGTGATTGAGCTCTGAAATAGATACAAGTTTAAAAATTGAAACTGGTTTAGGATCACCTGAAGAATCGTCACCCCAGATTGGTTTGGGGTGATAATTCTTCAGGTGATCCAACATCTTTATATGATTCGCTGTTTCTATTTGGAGTCTAGGGTGACGATTCTTCAGGTGATTCCTGATTCTTTTTATGTCAGCAAATTTTGTACAATTTTGGTAATTCTGTATTTTTGTCTAAAAAAAGGATAATAGGTTATTGAATGCCTTATTGCAGGAGTGTGTAGCTTGAGATAGTGAGTTATATGTGGCGCATACGAGCTACATATGCTCTCGTACAAGCGCTGATTTGTCGCATTTTCCTCTCAAATTCATCTAGCAGACCTTTAACAGAGGGAGCACAAGCAGCCAGCAGGGGCACGGTCCCCTGGAGCGATGGCACTGAGCTATTTTCTAAACTTCACATGAGTTGAAACCAGACAATACACGCCTTTACCGGTACATATCGTATGTTACGTGGTCAACACGATTTTTTTTTATGCCGACGTGGCATTTAAAAAAAATTCTTGATTCTAAATAGATCCCAAGCCCGAGCACGTAGTATCTCCTGGACCTCCCTCTTAACACTACTGATGAGAATAAAAACGATATTTTTAAACGACTACTCAACTTCGTAGGCCTACGCAAAATTTTCCAGAAATTCTATAAAAACATCGATTCAATGTCATATTGGTTGCATTTTTTGGGAACATAAAAAATTTCAAATTTTAAACAACTCTATTTCGCAAAAAATTTAAAGAATAGAAAATGCGACATTTGTGAGAAAAAATCTTGTCAGTATGTCAAGTATTGCAGCTTATATTGAATGAGTAGAGGCCTATTTAAAAATGTTTGCTAATCTTACTTTTTGTTGACTAATGTTGTATTGCGATAGCTGACCGTGATATTATTTTCTCACGTTTTTTTACAAACTTTTGATTTCATTAACTTCATGCCTTTTTAGGTTGTTATCAAAGCTGTTTCGTGCAACATGCATGAGAGCGACAGAGATCATATGTAAAACAAGTAGGCCCAGGTGCACAAATTTAGTAAAATAAGTGAAAATGAAAAACTGAAATAGCGTAATAAAAATGAACATTTATTCCAACGTTGACTCATTTAATTCTTATTATTGAGTAGGGCCTACACACAAGGCTTTATGAATTTGAACAACGGTTTAAATTTTAGTATTCGGTATTGGTTGTAGGTTTTTGAAAGGAATCCGGTACATGCTTTTAAATACAGATTGCTGCAGAAAATCTTCCCACATCTTAAAGGCTGACAAAACGAAACGCAAGTAATCCAAGAGACCAGCGATGCACTTTGAGCAAACTGTAGACAGTGACATTGTTTCGACCTATCAGGTCTTTTCAGCGCAGTTCACTTCTTGTCGGTCACCAACTGCACTGAAGAGACCTGATAGATCAAAACAGTGTCACTGTCTGCAGTTTGCTCAAAACGCAAGTACTTTTATCAAAACTTTTTCTTGGTTTAAAAAAGTTTTACAAGGAAAAACGCGAAACTCTTTTGTGTAACCATATCACATTGCCATAGATACATTTCATCGAACTACCCTTTTTCTTATAATAATTTTGAAGCTTAGGCTATTGTTCTTTTTTGCATTGTAGTACCAACACGTGTACCGAAAACAAAGTGTACCAAAATTGAATATGAAAAATATTGATACATATCCGTGGTGGTTCATGTTAAACTACTTTAAATCAATAACTTAAAAATTTGGCTCGCAATGATAAAAAATTTAATAAATTGCATGCAGTATCCCTGTTTTCATTACCAGATAACGTATTTATTTGATTTACAAAAGTAGAGATTCTTGGCCTTGAACTTGTCAATGATGATGAATTGTCCCGAAAAGAAACAACTGCTCAAGAGCAAAATATGTACAGTAAGTTTTCATGATGACGACAGCAGAATGTCCATTTGTCGCCTTTTTAAATTTCGAATTCGTATAACTGGGTGTTTGTAGCGATCAGATCTTTAAAGATGATTGCTATTTGGTGTTAGCTTGGTCTTAAAAATATTCTCCTATAAATGAGGAGGCCCTCTTGCTGAGATGCATTGTTGTATACGATTGCAAAACCTTTCATCGCTCGACGAGTCATTTCTTAAATTGTTTCTTCCATTGTTCGGCATATAGCAACTTTCACACAGCCAGTATTTGATGGCCAATGCTAGTAGACCTCAGCCTTTACGTAAACTCAGAGAAAATAGTCACCATAAAAAAGCGTGGTGAACGTGCTGGTCACCCCACTTCACCGCACAAAAAGATTATGAACCATAAACATCAAAACGCACATTGTTCTGTCGTTGTGCGCGCGTTTGCTCTATCTCGTCGAAGGCACATCGGCACATTTTACTGAAAATTCTTTTTTCTGTGTGATCAGAAAGAGGCAGGGCAGAGGTGTGTTCACGAATGGAACGTTTGAAACATTTTCAGACAGCTCAAACGTTCTATGCAGTTCGAAGGTTTCAAGGTCTTCCAGGAGGCTTCTGTTGAAATGCTGAACCTGTAGCTATGGAGTTAATGAGCCAGAAAAGTGTAAATATTCGATCGGAAACAGCATCGTGTCGGTTTGGTTAAAGATGAGTTAGAAAATTTCTTTGAGTAGCAGTCACCGATTCCCTACTTTTGGAAAAGTTCCCACAAGTCATGCGCAATGAGGGACAACAGCAAAATACAAAAATTTACGGAATTACGGAAACTCATATTAAATATAAAAGTACAGCAAGGCTAAAATTTATTCAAAATAAATAATCACCGACTTACGAAGATATGAAAAACTACTATATAAAAGAGTGCGGGAATCGCAGAAATACGGAAATTTGCGGAAGTCAATAGAAGTTGAAAGTATAATCACCTAATTGGGAAAAGTTAGAGAATTGAGTTTTCTCAAACTGATATTTCCGTATTTCTGCAATTTCCGTCATCTTTTCCATATTTTGTGAGAATTTCCGCATTTTAGCAATTCGGTAAATTTTAGTATGTTTATGTCGTGTTTCAATGGGCGCATGTCCATGCCATTTTGTAAACAGAAAAAAATTGCATTAATCACTAGTTTTTTTCAACCTGGTTCTGAAAAACAAAACCGCAAGTTATTAGCTGCATAGATTTATTTCAACCCCCAGCTGAATAATATCAGCATTAGGATAGTAAAAAGCGAAAGTTTTCTTCCGACTTTTAATAAATAAAAAAAAGATCAAAACCAGAAATTTAATAAACATAATTAAAGTAAGATAAATATAATTAGCAATAAAGCCAAAACTTTTTCTACCCTGTCGAGGATTTCATTAGGACAAAATAACTTGTTATTTTTTGTTAATTATTTTTATCTTATTTTAATTATGTTCGGCAAAGTTTTGTGTTTGATCTTCGCTTGGTTTATAAAAAATCAGCATTGTCACAGTTACAAATTTAAATATGCGACATTTTTATATCGCATCCTGTAAAAGAAGAAATATCTCCTTAGTATGCTTGTGACCAAACTTTTTCTCCAAGCCTACAGCATAACATTAAAAATATTTGAAAACGTTTGTCCCTCCCCATGTGCTTTTTCCAGTTACACACACGCACATGTGGCGCCCACAACGCTTGCTTCTCTCCTGTGAGTTACGCCACTAGGTTACTTGTAAAATATAAAGAAACTGATTTATTGGAAGCTCTCATTTTTTAATGCGTGAAGATATTTGTTTGAAGGACTTTCCTTTCACTTGTTCAAATGTGCCTTCTTTTTTTGTTATTGTAATTGGATTTCAAATTGGGCTAAATATTGACTTACGTACGGGACTATTGTTGTTCTCAAATCACAGAAAAAAGTCGTGCTTGTCAAGTAGAGACAGCCAGAAAATCGCTTCAGTGGGTAAATAAAAATGTAATAAAAGATTGGATTTTATGGTGAGTAGGATTGGCCGTTTAAAAGGTTTAGTACAAAGAGTAAAGTAAGCTTTCATTATAAAATGAAAAAAGCCTTTTGATTTATTAGCGTTGCTTTTGTGTTTTAGCACTACTTGAAGCTTTAAGCTTGGTTTATGGATAAATTTTTTAGACTCTTTAGTTTTCTTGAGTGCTGGCAGAACGGGACTTTGCTAACACAGGAATACGTAGGTTTATTGGGCGTACTACCATTAAGATATCATGTCTACGAAGAACAGCAAAAAGCTCTGCACCACACTGTGAAAAGCCAAGACATGTGTAGTCCCGAAGTTAAAAAGAATCATGACGTCTGCGAGGCTGATCAAAAAGCGGACGAGGAAGGGGAAAACTTAGGGCAAGAGGTGAGCAACAACACCAACAACAACAGCATGGAAGTTTTGGAGCAGGCCATTGAAAATACAAATGAGAAACAGTCAAGTTTGGACTACAGTTGTCTGATCACAAAGTCTTTGACTTATTGCAAAAGTAAAGTCACTAATACCCAACAGCGTGCCACTTTATTAGAGCTAGCTAACAATTTTAGAGAGAATGACCCTAAAGCATGGAAAGCAATGCAATCGGAACGCGAACTCCGAAACAAAGGGTCCAGTTTACGATCGGAAAAAATGGACACTTTTTTACAAGAATATTACGAGAGACAGCAGGAAATCGAAAAGCAAAAACATGAAAAAGAAATAGATCGAAAATCCCAGGTAATCTTATAATTTGCAAAGACAAACACAGAAACATGGTCAAGGAGGGGAAATTTCACTTGCCCTCGAAAACGACTAGTTTTTTGACTACGAGAAGAAAGCCTTTTGAGTTGCTACGAAATTTTTGGTTGTAAATTGTTGGCGAAGAAATAAAATGCTCTGCAGCTATATCTTAGCTTACACCAGCCAAAACAGTCAAAAAGATAGCATAGGTCGACTGGAGATTTTTCAATCGAGACTATTTTTTCTTGATGTTACAAAATCTATAGAGCTCAGAGAACAATCATAGCTTTTTATAACTTTAATTAATACCGCGTTTTGGCAGCGCCAAAAAAAAGTCAATGATTACTTCGCTTGACGAGTCATAGCATTTCATGGTATGCAAGAGTGGGGGGCCACATGTTTGGAATTTTTTGGACACTTCCGTTATTCATTGTTAAAACCTGTGTCTAGATTACATTTTTAGAAATGCTGTAATGTCCCGCAGTTTTGACATCTACTTGCTACTAGCCACTGGTTTCTCTTCAAAGTTTATTTTGAGACCAAAATGAACAAAACAGCCTATTTGAAAAACTGATCTCCGAAAAAAAAGGCAATCATGTTTGTTTCAAGACCAAGCCACCGGCAGTGATGAGTCAGTATGTTATGCCTCTTTAGATGTGGTAACCTATGCAAGTGTTTGTTTAATCTGCATAACCCGGATTTAATCTGCATCAACCCGTATTTCTAAAACTAGCTCTCAGTGGCACTGTTAAGAGTAACTACGTTTAAGGAATAAAAATCAGATTCGCGCTTGTAACAACCACTGCGTTAGGTGCTCAAAACAGCTACAAAGTGAATACGAGCTGCAAAACCATTTACCAGCAACAAAAATTATTTCTGTGAATTTTGAATTTCTAGAGAAAGGCAACTTAACGTTTTTAACTTATGTTTGGGACTGGGAGATCAAATCTTGGTGAAGACAAATGTCGTGGCTTACTGCCCGCTCGTATTGACTATATTTGAAAGCCAAAAACTTTTCGCAGTAAGCTACAAATTGAAAATGTGAGTAACTACTGAGTACCGGCACTATTGAAATAACTGCCTGCACCAACCTACTTCCTTCTGCAGCAAAAACACGGCATTTAAAATTGCAAACGGCATAAAAAAGCAGTAAATGGTGCTAAAGTTAAACGTCTCTTGTAATTTATAAACGTCTACTGTTGTGATCATTGTTTTCATAGCCAAGTAGCTTGTTAGCAAATTTTAAAAATAATAAACCAAAAATACCAATAGGTAAAGCTGGGGTTATTTTTTGGGGGAGGGAGGCAATAAGGTAATCCATAAGAAATATTGGGAAGGACTAACGCTAAAAGTTCGACCAAACCACTATTTAAGATCTGCCAACCATTGAACGACACACGTTAAAAGATGATCTCTAAAATACGATCTTCACCAATTAAATGCTTCATATTGCATGTTGACCATCTATCACAAACAAGCAAAGCAACAATAGAAGTGAGTCCATGCTTTCAAACTTTTTTAAAATGACTTTGGGGGCGGATAACTCCTCCATTAAAAAGATTACGGAATTTGTGTCCTACCACGCCTCAGCAGGTCTTGCATGAAACAATTTATTGATATTTTTTGTTATTCTTGTTCGAAGATTTTGAATCTACCGCTATCTAATTTATTGCTTCTATCCCCGAAAAATTAAAAATTTTTCATCCTTCAAACAAAAATTCTGGTCATCCGATCTAGTGAAAATCATTTCCCGTGATTTGATTATTATTATTGAGATAATGCGGGTAGGCTATATAGTAGAATTAAAACTTGCTTTCAGCGGGTAGCGTAGTCTATTGCGTGATGGCTCGGCAAGCGATAACGAATTTGGTTTGTTCGCTTTTCCCCATACATTTTCCGGAGTTTTTGACGGCTGAAATAGAATTTTTCGTTGATTACTCTGTCTAGACCAAGGGTTCCCAACCTGTGGTACGTGAGATGTTTTCAAAAAATGCCAAAAAGTATTTGTTTTCACAGAAACCCCCACACAGAGAAATGTAGTGATGTGAAGTTGGTTTTAGTTCATTTTCTTTTGCTTCTCAACAGCAATAAATGTAAATTTATACATATTATATAATATTGCATAATGCTACGTGAGCTAGCTAGCGTGTTACACAATATCTCCAGTGAGCTCACGACTGGTTAAAGCTTATTATGATGTAACAGACGGGGTAAGAACTGATTCACACAGATTTTTTAGCAAGGATGGTGATTGGCTTATAACTGAAGAACCTTCTCGAAAGTTTTTTCGTCGGTATAAATACGATTGCTTGTGGATCATATTTTTGTTTATTGGCATGTGGGAGTTCTTTCAGTAATGGACTGATAGAAGCTTTGTGAATTTTGAAATAAAATTCTGCTGTCCTAGCTAGCTATATTTATATCTGCTGCTCTACCTGACAATATTTTTCTTTGCTGTTGGAATCTGGTTGTTTTATAACTTTACTTGTATTATATTTGTATGTTAATATGTCTGTTGATCTTTGTGCACAGTTCTTTTATGGACAAAAGTTATTGTCAAAGTTAGGTGGTACGCAGCTACAGAATAACTCCATGAGTGGTACACAGCAACAAAAAGGTTGGGAACCTCTGGCGTAGAATTATGTCGAATAGAACCAGAAGATCTTGTGAGCTAAATGTATCGCGGTCATTCAAAAGAATACTTAAAAAGCTCACCTTAGCTGACACGACAGACCAGGGATGGGCAACAATTTTACAGTACGGGCCAGAAATTTTTAAAAATTTAACCGGCGGACAGGATGAGCGCGAAAACGCAATTGGTAATCATAACTATGTCATAGCACCAATTGTAAGCGTGACGCAAGAATAACATAAATAAAATGAAGTTTTGTTTTGGCCCTATTTTATTCTTGTGTCATGCTTTACAGATCAAATTGACATTGAAGATTAATCGGCTTCATTTGCTGCTTCTCTGAAACTCTTTTTGAATCTTGTGTCAGAGGAGATGAGACAATCTTAAGTAAATCATAAAATTTTTCAGATTCTGACTGCCGACAGCGCAATTCCATATGCAAGTAATGCAACTATTTGCTATTTCATTTATAAGTTGAGGGACCTCTATTATGGTAAATTTATGGTCAGCGTGGGAAAATAAGAAAAGGAGTCATTGGACATTTGTTTTGAAAATAGGTTTAGTTTGGTGTTGAAAGCTTCGCGCTTGTACATATTTCATCAACAAATCAATCTCGTGCACTTTTGATACGGTGCCTGCAAAAATATCTGAAACCGAAAAGGCGGAACCAAGCTTTGTAGAATTGTTTGGCAAGCAGAATTTCATCGCAAAGCGAGCTGTAGTTTACCCGCCCCTGTGATTGACCAATAGCAGTCTAAATTTGCTTTTTCTTATCCGTGAACATTGTATCCACTAGCTTTGCTTCCAGTGTTGCATACAATTCATTTTAGATGCCTCTCAATCAGAGGCATAACGCTTCGGCCTGACTTGGTGCGCATGCGCAGAAGCGACTACAAAAAAGGTCTGTCGGACATTGTTTCGTAAAGCCTACTAACTTACTATTGCTTTAGACTCCAAAAATTTCTCTGCAACTGACCTGTCACCTAATTCCTTGTACCAACGAAGCTTCAAAAGACGACTTAAATATTTGCGAAAAGTAAGTGGACCTTAGCTGCTGTGATTGGAATTAGCAATTATCGGATGCTTATCGCAGCCTCATTGTCCAAACATTTTTATAAGCATTTCCTCGGTGGTATAACATTTTTAAACAATGATATCAACCCATAGAATAGAGTTCGTGATACCTGATTTTGGCTCAGACAAAGTCACCCAAAATGCTCTGAAAATAAAATTATTCACCTGCTTTTCTCAACGTAAGGCACCATTTTCTTTTATCCCTCCTCTTTTCCTGGAATGCCACTGTTTCCAAATACGTCGCAATACATTAATATTGACTCTTAATTGAAGCTGTTTTTTCAGACTTTATGAAAATTACAGCATTTTTGAATTGAACAATAATCTACATGTGCTTCACAATTTGATTCATCGCCAATATGTCGAGCTGCATGTTGGTGTAATTAAAGGAGAACACCTTTTAAATTATCAACTAAACAGCGCTTGCAAGTATGAACGATGCAAACTGAAGTGCCTGGTATATTCGAGTACAGACAATTTGGAGAGAATAGAGCATAGCAACAGCGCTTATGTGTCGCTAAAAGGAAAAGCAAAGTGAGTTGACCCAGCAAAAAATCTGTTTTAATTACGATTAAATATTTAAACACTACTGAACTGTTTCTTCTCGAGGCAAAGTTTTTACATTTACAATGTTTTGACCTGTAGATCCTCGCAAAAAAAAGCAGCTAGATTGTCAAAAATTTGTTGTTGCTGAGAGAACTAATTCTAGCAGTGTTTAAACCTCAAGTGTTTAAATTCGAGTAGCAAGTTTTTTGCAACTTTTGGCTGGTCTGGTTTGATCAACAAATTATTAAAGCAGAGAGGCTGCTGAACGACTCCTACTGTTTGCAATATAAACAAAATTTCAACCAGATGCACCTTAGCGGCTCACCAACAATCTTTTTTTCACCAAGATAGGCTGCAGTAGGACTAATACCCAACGATTTTAAACATTTTGTGTTGCCAGTTCAAAACTCGTAAAACCAAAATTTTTTGTTGTTGTTACCGGACTCCTTCCTCGGGATAGGAGCATAATGGAAGACCTTTGAGCCCCAGAAGCCCGGAACTCCCTAAGGCATGGACCAGAGATGGTATATAGATAACAAGTCTCTGTAGAACGAGCGACGCACAGAGCCCATACTAGGATTAGTCAAAATGAGATGAGAAGTGTCCTGAGTTAGATGACCTCAGGCGCTGCACGAAAAATTCTCAATTCTGCCCATTATAGAGAGAAAAGAAGGCTCTGTCTGTTGCAGCGAAGACAAGAAAAGACACAGTGAGCATGTCAAGGAAGCACAAGTTTTTCAGTAGATACTGGGGAATTGGCGTGCCAAAAAATTTTGATAAGGCAGCACGTCTTCAGGTCAAAAGAAGAGACGAGAGGATATGAGAAGCAGGAAGAGAGAGACCTCAAGGCTCTGTAGATGGCTGAAGCAATGCACCTCGTCTGGTCAGCCCATTACTTGGAAGAAATACGTGACTGGGGATTAATTGTACAGTGGCTTGATAGAAGATAGAAAGTTCGTGTCAGATGTGCCAAAGAGAGCGCGAAAGAACGAAACACCAAAAAAAAAGAGCGAGAGTGTGAGAGAAGGAAGAGAGCATTGGTAAATTTGTTGGTGCTCACGACAGCGACAAAGAGCTAGAAGAATGGTGCGGGCTTCAGTAGAAAAAACTATTGTCTTTTTCGTTCTTCATTTCTCAAGGTTTTATCAACTTGCTGCGGTTCATAATAAAAAAATTTACCCTCACTCTGAAAAATTTTGGTCATTCTGCACAGGACGTTATAGCTCAGTAGTTTGTCATCTTTTTCTGTCAGCGCACCACCTCGATGCCTTTTATTGCCGCTACGTACCATCAACGGTGCCACTAGAAAAATAAAATTTTTCGAAGTTGGCTTTCTTTCCTTATGCTTGAGTGGCGTTCATATTAAGTTCAAAAACAACAGCTGTTTAACATTACGCGATAAACTTTGCTTGCTACTCGGAAGCTGCTAGCGAACACCTCCTAAGCTGGAAGAGCTGCGTAATTGGCGTATCTCAGTCGAGAAATATTGCCAAAACCTACGACGGATTGCTTAGTTTACACTACGCAAGGCGTGATTACGAAGACTATCTCAAACTAGAATGCGTCTTATATTAAAAGCAACCTGGTCTCTACTGGAGTCCTGCAAGCGATTTTTTCTATTGCAGATGGGAGCACGTGTTTGCCGTACGGATGTTTTCAAAATTTGAGTTGGATTCAGCGTACGTTAAATTGGTTGTAATTGGAATGAAAAATGACACCAAGGAAGTTATCGGGGATTGCGTTTTAGCAGGAAAAAATGGTAACTTTACTTTATTACGCTCTATAGGGAAGTCAGTTAGAGATACAACGGGACCCCTATCTGAGAATCAGCTACTTTCAAGTAAAATTTCCACTTTTGAAAAAGGTATTGCCTTTTTTCATTTGGTTTTTCTTCAACGCCGGATTTCATTTGCTTTCTTTTGATTGGTTAAGTACATGATTTGCTTAAAATTCCTGATACTATTTTAAGAGATGAGCCGGATTACGTCGTCCCTCGAAATGCTCTCCTCGTTGTGACCCTACGACTTGCAGAGGCAGTAGCCTACTGACAATTCGGTAGCGAATCAAATAAAATTGAAGTAGCTTGAATCCCCATTGAACAGCGAATGCTAAATAACAATCACGCGTTCGACCGTGTCGTTCCCTGCAACCTCAAGTCAAGTTATTGGCGATTTCCTGTGCTTGGTAGATTCTGAAAAGCTGTACGTAGACCAGAAAACATTAGTAAGTTTATTCAAGCGAAACGTAAAAAAGGGACTATGCTTTGGAAAAAACATCAACCTATGCTTTGGCCATTGCTGCCATGCGAGTCAGGAGGTTAATGATGCGAAATGGGCACCGGTACTGCAAACACGAGACAAAAATATCAATCGAAACCTGCCCATCGCGCAC
The DNA here is from genome assembly GCA_963675345.1 of Trididemnum clinides. Classification (NCBI taxonomy): domain Eukaryota; kingdom Metazoa; phylum Chordata; class Ascidiacea; order Aplousobranchia; family Didemnidae; genus Trididemnum; species Trididemnum clinides. The sequence continues at coordinate 18,034,429 of OY776301.1, forward strand.
TTGATTTTGTACTAGTAGCGTATTTATTGATTTGTTTGCGATGGAGGCAAATAAGTTGCGTTTTCTAACCAGAGAAAACTTGTTCTCTTCTATGCACAGAGCAACTTCTGTTTTGCCTGCTACGTATAGTTGCCGATATTGTGGCCACAATGCATTTTTACTATAGTAAAAGGATTTCAACAGAAAAAGCCCTAAATCTCTCACAAAAACCTAGTCACGAACTCAATGTATAGTGTGATGATCAGGAAAAATGTCCAAAACACTGCTTGCGGTAAAAATGCTCCTTAAATCCTACGAAAGCACCAAATTAATTCTTTGCTTTTAACTGGTTCGAAAGCGAATGCGTAGCGTTAGACATACACTGAATCAGAACGTCTGAGCCTGTGAAACGCGGGAAAAATGACGTAAAATCGACTTTCTTTTGTTTCTTTCTTTAACTCCAAACTCCGTCCTTGCCAAAAGAGGCAATCACCAAACGTTGGTTTAGGCCTACGCCACCTTGTCGTAAGCAAGATTATAGTCGCTTTTGGCACTTGGTAACATTGAAGCTAATTTTTTACAGCCAAAATATGGGATGAAAAACTCTGTTTGTTTCGAAAGCCGCACGAAAATGAGGTCGCAGAATGGACGAAGACGACCGAATCACCTTTTACTACTATTCATACAAACGTTGCATTGACACGGCCCATTGACCACACCACCACTGGTCTTCTGTCAAGTTTGTCGCAAACTTTTGAAAACGCTTTTGACGAAAAAGCTAAAGACTAATCACTAAAAAGTTTTCGGAGCATATTGGATATGGACAAACTTCAATTACTTGCAAATATTGAAAAGAACATTGTCAACGTATACGGCAAAAAACAAATGTGGCAAGCTACATTTCTTCAAATAATGCCATTGCTTTAAGCAGACTTTCATCCGAAAGATAAATCTGGCTTTCTTGGTCTTGCTTTAAACCTAATTGTCGTTTGCTCAAAACAGTTTGTGGTTCAGAATTAAATGATTTCACAGTCTTACTGTTCGAATTGTTTACATTCAAAGTAGTTTGAATGTCTTTTAAAGGAGTTCTACGTGGCGGCTTATAGCAGCTGTTGCGTCGTTTAGCTTTCGGAGGTTTGACCACAGGCGATGAAAAGCTACTTTCATTCAATGATAATCTCTTCTTACAAGGCTTACTAGGAACACTTAGGCGGCTTTCACTCGATGAACAAGAAATGTTTTCATTAGATTTTGGCGAATGGTCTACAGTACTCATAAAGCTGCGTGCTTTTTTCCAAGCAGAAGCTGATATTTTTAATGGCTTATTACCAGCAGTTTGAAACCCAACGATAGAATTGGGTTTTTCAGGCATTGGATTGTTCACAGAATCACGACAAACCATTTTATGACAAGCAACTGTCGCTTGGTTGCTGCTGGTACAAGACCTTGGAAGAGAAGCTTTGAAAGTGTTATCATCGTCAAGGGTGGCCATGATGCGATTTGCTTTCTGGAAAGCAGCAGCAGAATTAGATATTACTTTGTTGCTAGCAGTTTTGAAACCAGCTAGCTGTACCTTTTTTGGTGGAATCTCAGAAGGAAGTTGTTGACACGTTGAATCAATTTCGCTCAATAAACTTCTCGCACGGTTTAAAGATTCAGATGAAACAGACAAGGGTTTATTACCGGCTGTGGTGAAGCAGACAGTGGATGATAACTGAATCTTGTTTTCATGTGATGCTATGTTGGGGTTGTTTTCACTTTCAACGTTAAACTTTAAACGTGTTGGCGTAACATAAATAACATTATTTGCATTGTCAACACAAGCATCTGCAGACGTAGCGCTAGTGCCGGTTGATTGAAGATCGACCGAAAGGAATTCAAAATCCTTTCTAAAACCATTTTGAGAATTTTTAAAATTCTTATTACTAGTACTGCAGGTCACTAGTGATGCATTTTCGTTCTTGGCAACGGCTTGCTTGGGTGATTGAGGAGTTACTACCAGTTTACTACCATTTTCCACACATGAGCTGTAGGACGCATTGGCACTCTGTCGAAAGTGAGCAGAGACAGAAGCAGCGGTCGGCAAGTTACTGACAGCGCTAGCTGCGTGCGTCTTCGATTCGATTTCTGAAACAGCTGTCAAGAACTTGCCGTCTTGAAATTCCTCGTCATCAACGCTAAAAAATATTACGCACCCTGTAAGAATACACGAAAAGAATGCGGATTACACCACATTCATTTTTAAAATAATGGTTTGATTTCCAGTTATTTGTCAAGATTAATTAACATGGGTATCGGGCATATGCAAAACATAACAAATCATGGCCCATCACAGGTATCCTGTGCGGCGCAGTGGTTGAGAACTGTTAATCTAGCCGTTGTCGTTAACCATAACACGCAATAAATTGTATGTAAGTTAATTGCTCTGAGCATTTTGTAGCATGGTCAAACCGAGCTTTCAAGCTTACATTTCCGGTTCAAACTATGACTTGCACCAACAGCAAAGACATCGATGAGTGACATTTGACTCAAAGACTGTAAGATCACTTTGCACTCTCTCAAGGTCATTGTTCATCTTATGTTACGTCATTAGAATGGAATTGTATTTAGCACAGCCTGCTGTCCAACGCTTTTACTTTTTCTTTTGATAAAGAAAGAAAACACCATCCTAAATTAAACCAGCCCCTCAAAACCTTAATTGCGTAGGCTTGCATTGCTTTGCTGAGTGATATTGCACGTTCAGTTAAGTAGGAAAAAATAAAGCAATTTTTCTACTTTCAATTTTGACTACACCCACTCGAGCTTAGCGTAACTAAACGGCAATAATAGTTTTGGAGGAAATTTAACAAATACAAAAGTTGCGTCAAAATCAGAGACATAGAATTTCTATCTCTTGCAACTTATTCTGACTAGTTTGAAAAGCTAATATCATCCAAAATGCTTTTAGAGTGAAAGCAATAAGGCTTGCTATGGAAACGGGATGTTACCAGTATACTCTCAATAATCCTTATACACACGTTACATCAGTGTCACCTTTCAATACATTAAAAAATTATTTATCCTGAACTAGCTGGCTCGGCCAGCATCGCCCTCCATCAGTAATGTCGAGGTTAACAATAACAGTTTAGCCGGCCAAGCTGGTTTCGCCTGATGGACAGTTGTCAAGAGTTATATAAAGTTTATGTTTTTTCACATAGCAAAATCTTCCACAACAAAACTATTGCTTTTTAAAATGCAATCAATTAAAAAATTATTGTGGAGGGTTTGCACATAGCTACTTCATGTCTCTCCAGCTTCTCGAGTCCCTGGCAACGTCTTACTTGCCCTGCTTTTATCACAGGAGTCCTTAATCTCATGTATTTCCAGAAAAAAAACTTTTAAATATTAGGACCGCCACTTACTTCTTTTTCGTACTTGTGTGCCTGTTTGTTCAACCTAAAGCCTCTGACTGGGCACATGCTACTTGGTCCTGGAATAAACGCAGCGAGCAAAAGAACTAACTAGCTGGAAGAGATGCAATTACAGTTGCAGCGTCCCAACAGTGATGTCAAGGTTAAGAATATGGGTAATTGTGAGAATAGTAATGAAAAGCTAATGTTCTTTGACATTGCTAATTTTTGTCATAAAATCAAAAGCACCACTTTTTTAAAGGAAATCAATTAAGCCTAGAAAACACTATAAAGGGTTGCACATAGGCGGTATATTTCTTCTCAAGTTTCTAAAGTTCCTAGCTGCGTCTTGCTCACCCTGTTTGGTACTTAGGAAATGGACTTGCTCAGAATTAAAACAGCCAAACAATTTCAAAAAAATTTCTTTTATTATATGAAGTGCAAGGAAGCATACCTTTAAAATTGTGGAATCAGGGGTGATTTTGATAAATTATTTTGAAAATATTGATAGATAATGCTAAAGAGCCATGCTTTCGAGAAAGAGTCAAAATGTACCAAAGTACTTAGTTTTTCTAAAAATTGTAATTTTCTGAACTTTTAAGTGTTTTTGACCAGTAGGCTACTTTTTTATTTTGCGATGAATCTTTTTGCATATTTAGATAAATAATGCCAAAGAACCATGCTTCTGTGGGAAAATAGTAAAAGTGTACAAAAGAACTAACTTTTTTATAAAAATTTTGACTTGCTTAGATGGAGTAGGAAAATTGCTTGGTTAAAAATGGAACATGATGTATGGCAACCAATCTTTGATCAGCCGTTATAAACTAATCCTTAGTCATAACTAATTGGAGTTACATAATGCTGGAAAATAAATTTCCTTAGTTTTTAGCAAAACTAACTGTTAATACCTTACCACAGCCTTTATATATTAAAGTTACTAGCATTTACTCAACCAGTCCCTTTTTGGGAGGAATAAAGTCATTACAGCACTGGTCTCAAAGTTCATTTTTTTAGTAAAAAAACAAATAGTAAAAGTATATATCATCTATTATCAGAATTGGCACGAATTATCTTTAATCTGTTAAAGCAATTTTGAAAATCGACTGAAAATGAGGTTACAAATCAGTTACTAAGTAAACTAATGCTACAAAAGTTTTGCAAGTTTTGAAAAAATTATCATATCATAAGTGAAAGCAAAAGCCTGTGTTGATCGTACCAGACCTATTGTGATATCATAGAACAAGTTTTAAGGACGCAAAAAGCATGTTTAGAAGACTTGAAATGCATAAAAAAGAATCTGCTGTTGTATTGTAAAACATGCCTAAACTGTTGTAGAGTGTTTATTTTATAAAAAGCACGTTGTTAATATCTCCCAAAAAACCGTTTAGTCACGTTTCTACAATCAGTATCCTTTTGAGAAAATTAAAAAAATAAATTTTACAATTAACCATCAATCATGACGTCATGTGAGATGCTAAAGAAATGAAATTAGTTGAAGTTGGTAACTTGGGTACTGGCTTTTGTTTAAGCCAAAAATTGCATTTCTTGGTCAAGAAATGAAAATTAAAAATTTTATCTTTGATTGTAACGTTGTCACAATGTTACAAAGCCCCTTATAATAATCAGCTAAGGGTGTTGATCAATCGTGACAAGTTTGATGGTTTTAGGTCCAGTAATTTTGGAGGAGTTCATAGTAGTTTGAGCTATTGCGCTGAGCATTATGCAGGCAGATGTACATACACTGCATAAGAGCTTATGCTTTGCTGGTGAGTCTTCAGTTAGACTGGGCCACCACGATGAATAGACTGCTTGACTCCACTCCTGTCTGCCACATAAGGATAGAGGTATCTTGTTGAGTGTTTTGCCCAAGGACACAACAAGCAAGCTTGCCAGCTTGTTCTCCACAATATCTCTTTTATGCTGTATGTCAAGCAATGAAGCTGTGAATAACATTTTTTAAAGTCTTTTGGTATAACTTGACTTGGGGAAATGAACCCAGATCTACAGACTGCAAAGTGGATGCTCTCACTACTATGCCATCGCACCAGTTATGTATAAGAAAAATGACTAGTTTTCCCTCAAGAGAAGGTTGGTGGCAGGAAACGCATCAGACCATAAAAACAAATGACATGCAATAAAAATGCACACTAGAATCGATCTGCTGTGGTAACTCATAATTGGAGGAGTTACAATATGCAGACAGACAGACACATACAGAATGCACTTTATAGTAGAGATTAATTTTGTTGATCATGACAAAATACACAACGGCAAATAATCACAATGCACCAAAAAATATTAAATAATGAATGTACACTTTGTGATATAATGCAAGGGTAACAGCAATTAAAGGTATTACAAAACCATTCATTAAAACTGTTCAGGGATTTACAGGCTGAGATATATGTGTTATAATATAATACCAACCTTGAGACATTCACTTTAGTCTTTTCGCAAAAGCTATCACTAAACATGTCTTGAACAAATTGCTCATCAAGATCATCAAACCAATTTTCGTTCAATGGTCCCAAAGCTGAGAAAAATTGAAATGAGTTTGCATACATAAATTAAACTGGATACAAAAAAAGAACACTGAAACTACAATTATTTGACATACGGGAGATTACTTACTTTAGATGTTAAGCAGAGCATGCTCTATCAAGCGATTTCTTTAACTACAAGCAGGCCAATGAATATTGTCAATTAGGTGGTGATCAAGGCCACCATGCCTCTGGTTGCTACAACTAATATATGTTCACAATAGAAGGTTTAGGTTAGTTTACACTGGAGACATGTACTATATGCAAACAACTCCTTGCTTCTAACTTAGGTTACAAAAATAGGGCAATTTGGCTCATATGCAAAATTTTCAGCTTTCATCTTTGATTTACCAAAAACTTCTAAAGATAATGCAACTGGTGTTGAAAGAAAATACTGGTCAAGCTCAAATAAATTTCCAATTGCCCAACATGAAAATACTTCATAAAAGCTTAGTTTAACAACAGCATCATATATCTATAGACTACAAGTTTATTGCAACACCTTTTAATAACTTTTCGTCTTTGAGGGCTTCTTCTAAAATCAATTGTTCACTTTCATCATCAAATAATAAATCCATAGATTCCATGTAGTTACCAGATTATGTTTAAAAAAGTCATTGAGTATATAAAATAAAACAATGTCTACAATTCTATGGTTTTTCAGGGGAATCTATGCTTAACCATGTTTTAACAGCACCTGAAAAAAGCAATTAAGAACTTAACTGTACAAACCAAACCCAATGCACTAAAATGCAGGAAGTGATACACAGCATTGGATAAAACTTAAAGGTGCGTCCATAAAATTCCTGCATCTCAACAGTAAGTCATCTAATAAAAAAATGAATGGAGAGACCTTTAGCACAAAGACCCTTAAGTAGTCTTTATGCTACTAACAGACCAGCTTCTGAACCAGGGTTGCCAGATCCCAGTGATCAAAAAAAGCCAAATCCGGCAGAAAAAAAGCCAAACATTTTTTATAAGGCAGTGGCTATTTCGCCGTCGACGGCAATTTGCCCTTGGAATCTATTTTGCCGTGATCATTCACGTGTGTTTATATAGCCAAATTTGCTATTATTGCACCAGTGACTCTGTGGTGTAGTGGATAGAGTGCTGGTCTTGAGATACCAAGGTATCGGGTTCGAATCTCAGCTGGCCAGGGCTTGAAACGAAAGGCAGTGTACACTGAAGGGGTAGGCCCAGTATGTAAATGTACGGGGCAGTGTACACTGTAAGGGAGTGTGCAGGGTGGGGGATAGAGACCTGGGGGTGCAAAATTTTTTTTTTTGGTTTTTAAAATTGACCAATCAGAGACGACCAAAAGTCACATGTTTAGTACGTCATTAAGATTGACCAATCACAAACAACTCATGGCAAAATAGTCTCTGAGGGTAAATTGCCGCCGACGGCAAAATAGCCACTGCCTTTTTATAACGTCATCAGTATAATTACAAAAGATATTGTGGGAGTTTATGTATGGATTACTACATGTAAGTGTATGTAGAATAAGCATACTATGTATATACTAGAGCTTACCCACCACAAATTGGATTGCAGTCTCAAATGTGAGTTGTATAACTAATTCTCTTTTCTTGTATGAACTATTCTTTCAATGGTGATCTTGTATACTTATGTTTTTATCTTTATCTCTTTTATTGCCTGGCTGCTGCTCTGACCCTGGTGCTGTTGCAACTACGATTCTTAGTTTTCTGCTGCACAGCACAACAATATGTACAACGTAAACACTATACATTTTCTAACCTAAGAACAAACAATGAATATTAAACTTGTGTAAAAGAACGACGCTTGCAAATACAATAAAAAAATTAGGAGCTCACACAGTTAAAAATCAGCCACACTGCGACAAAGTATAGGAGAGAGATAACTGTTTAGTTTCGTTGAAAAATAACACTAAAGAAAAACAAATGAGCAATAATTGACAAATCTGTTTATAACAAAGGCTGCAGTAAAAGACCAGTCAATGTCATCAAGTCGACCACAACCTGTGGTGTACTTTCTGCGCTGATATGCTGACCTTGTATTCTATTTGTGTTTTATCTTGTTGCAGGTTCTCTGGACCTCACTACCACTGTTAGAGTAACTTCTATCCTGGTATTGTATTGCCCATATCACCTCTTTCTGATTTGGCTAACAAAATTGTAGTAGTTAGACAGTATTACACATTAAATAGTTTTACTTATGCTTAGTTTCAAAAAAAGCCAAAAAGCCAAACGAAATTTTGCAAGCCAAACGCCCTTAAAAAAAGCCAAATTCGAGGAATTTGGCCTTAAAAAAGCCAATATGGCAAACCTGTTCTGATGAGCAGTTTGTGGCGGTCCCACCATGAAACCTTGCCATACGTCAGCAATTTTTCACTTGCAGCATTTCAAAAACTACTTTTGCAAAGCCTTATTAACACTAATTACTAGATTAGTGCAAACAAGAAGAGTGCGACGAGGCAACTCTTTTCTTCTGCTTACTGTCGCTCAATTTTTATTGCAAATTTGCCGGAGAGTAAAAGCGGATTTTTTTTCTGGCAGAAAGACAGTGGTTTACTAAGACGCTAATCTTAGGCTTTCCATATTTTTGTGATTGAAAACTGGGCACTTCACAACAACAAGTCCTATTAGTAGCCTATTACTATATCAGATCAGGCAAAATCACAGACGCACTTTTCGGTTATGTGTAAATTTATATGTATTGGCAATCGGCACGGCTATACTTCATGATTGGCATTTGTTTTGGCATTGGATATCAATGCATTCCACCCAAAACGAAGATGTTGTCCATGAAAAAAAAGGTCAACACCCGTTTTGCTGACGCCAATTGTGTTGCTCGCGGCACAATTGATCATCGTACTAGAGTTAATTTTGATTACTCCGCTAGAGTAAAATTCCGGGCGGTTAGCTAACCCGGACACGCGTTTAAAACCGGGGCTGTCCCGGCTAAACAGCACGTATGGTAAAAACTAGCTAATCTTAAAAAAGTATTAAAAGTGCATTTTTGGGGCGTAAATTATTAAGCTCAGCCCTAACGCAAGTATTAACGTGTTATTGTTGTACATGGGGTGTAATAATGTAATTGTTGTACATTGAATCTAATAATTTACGCACGTGAACATTTGAGCCTAACGATTTTCGTATCTAAAACGCACTTTTACCAAAAGTAAAGTTTTTTCTTTTTTGTGAGAAAAAGGCATACAAAAGAGATTGAATTCAACCATTTCGAAAAACCACGAGAACGAATATCGGTTCTTTGGCCAACTACAAACTTGCGGCTGCTTGATCATTGGACATTTCTAAATAGGTACTCAGATGTACCTTCACTATAAAGGTTTAGAGCGAATTTGTTGTTATACTAGTGTTTTTTCATTTTAAAATAGTCATAATTTCACGAACACTACATGTCGCCGCAACACTTTGCAAAAGACATGTACGGTCAAGCAAAATAAAATAAGACTGAGAGGTGCATTTCAACACTGCTATTTGTAGAGTGCAAACGTAATGAGATGGATCGTAGAAGAAATAAATAAAGCTTTCTTCCCATCAAAATATTATAACTTAACTGAGACGTGAAAAACTTTTTGAATAGATGTGTAAGGCTAAAAACGTGGTGTTAACGAAGAGTCCTATACATCATTTCGGCTCTGGCGGCACAGCTATCAGACATCTAAATTGGGATAGAAATATTTGTTCAGCTGGTTTCATCCTAACAACGTTTATAAGACCAGTAACAATCAGTTGGTACGAATGGGATAATTGTTTCGTAGCCCAGGCAGATTTCGCTTCAAAACTCATTATTTCGTTATTATTTTGTTTTCCTAAACTACACGAGATTAAAGATGCCTATAGATTAAGAAGAGTGCTCAGGTACAGTGGCGTTGGCAAAAATTTGTCATGGATGGGTGTTGTGTTATCTTATTCTTAAGAGTGCTCTTAAGAGTGTTCTCTTAAGAGTGCCAAAGGCACAATTACCCTAGGGGTTCGAGGACATTCCCCGGAATGATTATAGAGAATTACACAAACGAAATAAGCATTTTCATACTTTCTAAAACTTTTTTCGGATAACGCTTGCATGGATTTTTTCGCCTAAACGCAAACGTACCTGTTAGAAAGGCACGTACGAGTATAACAGTTTGGCTAGTGTGATATTTAAATGTAACTCTCAATTTAGAATGAGATGGAAAAAGTTTTCCTTAAAATGGACTCAAATAGCTGCATATTGCTGAAAATAAAACAATATTAGAACGTATTGGCAATAATATAAACATTTTTTTAGAAATAAAGATGACATTATTTTCTAAGACGCAGTCTTTCAAAATACGGACGGTATGGAAGCCCTGACAGTATCATTTGTTGTTCACTTGTGCAACAAGTTATGATGCACGAATTACCACTTTACATTTGTATGGAACAAAGGCACGAATTTTCAAAATTTTGAGCAACATATTTGCTAGCTGAACCAAAATGTGTGACATATCTTTATATATGATACATTGAAGGCAAAATTCGATTTGACAAAATTGATTTTCTAACAAAAGATCTTCAAGTTAAGAAAGATTGTAAGCAACAAAACATTGAAAAATAGATAGTTTTTTGTGCTAAAAATTAGAATAATAAATAATCACTTGCGTAAAGTTGATCTCCAAAAAAATAGTAAAGGTCTTCAAATAGAGAATAGACGGAAGCAACGAATAAGCAAAAGTAATACTTGTCTCAGTATCCCCAAATTTTCTTTTCTTTCTCTCCTGTTTCGAAACGTTGAATAAAGTTTTTATTCCACGAACCAGGGCCAATGCAGTTCTAGCAAATTTTTATTGAAGGGGGTTCCACAACATCTTTGAAGGTATGACGGGGATTCCACAAGGCCAAGAAGTTGAAAAGCACTGATGTAAAACAATGTTTAGAATTAAAATAATGACATGTATATGACACAAAAAAATTTAAATTAAAGAACTTTGCTTGAGATTTTTATGTAATATCGGGTGTTTGTCTCGTAATCGTAATAGTTTGATATATTGAGTATAATCTCACGATTACAATACCATTAATTGAATGCGTTTATTAGATAATAATAAATTATTACATAAAAATTGAAAGCACGAATGTCATTTATGTGTCACAAATGTCAACAGCTGCTTTGGTTCAATAATACGGCATTTTTCAAGCTTATGTAAGACAAGAGATTAAGTTATCGGTTACGAAAACGCACTTTTTTAACTGCGCTTCTTAACCAATGCAACAGAAAACATGAACAACGGTTGACTTAACGCCTTTGCTAAATAGCCAACCATAACTAGTTTTTTCGACCTTTTATTGTGTTCTCCTTGAAGAAGTGTTGATTTGATTCACAGCCAAACACAAGACTTGATTTCTCAAAAACTAAAGCGGGTTTAGCTTTTACATTTCTTGACTTTTTTGACTAGCAAATTTGTCGCAACTTCGTGAAAAATGATGTCGAAATCTTAATAGTTTTTAGCTAGCAAACAAAACTATACAAAGAATTTTGTTTGAAAGTGCTCGTTTTTGAATTGTCATTGCCACATGAGTCATAGGGCGTCAGCGTAAACTAAGGTTTCAAATGCGGCTGCAAATGAGAAAGTTGGGTGACAATCGTTTAGATCAGGGGTGGGCAAATTTTTTAGTCGGAGGGCCCCATTGACCATTGAATAGTTGGCTGAGGGCCGCATTGACCATTCAAGAGTGACCGAGGGCCAGTGCTTAAAATCTTGCAATAGCTGTATATAATGCAAGAACTTGCAATAGCTTAAAATCTTGCAATAACTTCTTGCAAGTTGTATTACTAGGATTTGAAAATGATGGTGTTCAAAAAAATGAAAAGGAAAAAAGATCATCACCCTTATTTGGGCGGAAAACGCGTCAATTCAAACTAAAAAATGCGTAGCGGCTCTTTAAATGACGGCGTCTATCGTTTTTGGCTTTTTAGTATGGCAAGTATATGCACCATTGCCATACTAAATTGGATGTGTGAAAGTTTCTACAAGAGTTGGAGGGCCGTGGTTTGCCCATCCCTGGTTTAGATCGTTCATTGTTGCTAGAAATGAAAGGCCTTGACTACGACGTCACACCAAAATATTCAAGGATACTTTTGCTGTAGTGGTAGTGTGTAGTTGACAAAACTGCTCCCTCAGCAACAACATTCATACATTTTTCCATTTCTTTTACAGAGCGCTTTTTATTCATGAACAAAATTCAATGTTGCCGAGAAATATACATGTAGCTCAATCTGTGTGTGTGTGTGTGTGTGTGTGTGTGTGCGCGCGCGCGCGCGCGCGTGTGTGCGTGCGTGCGTGTGTGTGTGTGTGTGTAAGATTAAACTTCTTCAAAGCTACTGTTCGGAGTACCACGGAATTCAACGTGATTGATTACCATCCAGAGGTGTGTGTGATAAAGGAGGATATCATGACGCCATCAACGGAGAGAAATGTTTTAAAATCCGTGTTTTTTATGGAAAAAGACTATTATGGACTCAAATAAAAACCAGCAATCAACTGATACATCGAGACAAATTGACAATTAATTAGAAACAAAAATGACGTTACAACCTACTACAATGTTTGTAGAATTTGCTTTCTCTCTATTTTCCATAGCAATGGAAATGCAAGCAATTCAAATAAATTTCTTTATAAGGAGTCGATAAAAGATTTTGCTGATGAAAAATTTTTGAGCGCTTATTAGCTTTATGAGCGCATGTAACGTAAACAGTGACCAAATCATGAAAATGAGAAGCATGTTGAATTTCATTAAAGAGGCCGAACTGCATTAATTTAGATTTCTCTAATACAGAGGTTCCCAACCTTTTTGTTGCTGTGTACCACTCATGGAGTTATTCTGTAGCTGCGTACCACCTAACTTTGACAATAACTTTTGTCCATAAAAGAACTGTGCAAAAAGATCAACAGACATATTAACATACAAATATAATACAAGTAAAGTTATAAAACAACCAGATTCCAACAGCAAAGAAAAATATTGTCAGGTAGAGAAGCAGATATAAATATAGCTAGCTAGGACAGCAGAATTTTATTTCAAAATTCACAAAGCTTCTATCAGTCCATTACTGAAAGAACTCCCACATGCCAATAAACAAAAATATGACCCACAAGCAATCGTATTTACACTGACGAAAAAACTTTCGAGAAGGTTCTTCAGTTATAAGCCAATCACCATCCTTGCTAACAAATCTGTGTGAATCAGTTCTTCTCCCCTCTGTTACATCATAATAAGCTTTAACCAGTCGTGAGCTCACTAGAGATATTGTGTAACATGCTAGCTAGCTCATGTAACATTATGCAACATTATACAATATGTACAAATTTACATTTATTACTGTTGAGAAGCAAAAGAAAATGAACTAAAACCAACTTCACATCACTACATTTCTCTGTGTGGGAGTTTCTGTGAAAACAAATACTTTTTTGCATTTTTTGAAAACATCTCGCGTACCACCAGTGGTACGCGTAACACAGATTGGGAACCCCTTCTTTAATAGTTAAGCTTTAACGGGAGATATAAAAGCTGCTTTCAAAGAAAAAAATTCTCTTCTCTTTTCAGCCTGATACAAAAGTTCAATTGTTATTTATCAAAACCGTTTGTCGCTTCTTGCCTGCAAAGCATTAAAAGCTGACTTTTTTACCTACGAAATTGTACAGTGAGCCTGAAAAAACGTTTTTCAAAACGTTCAAATGGTTAGGTGTTGAAAAGTTACGTTGAATGTTAGTGAAACGAGCTTTGGATTGAGCAGTAAAAGCGGCGAAAAGTTTGGAAAACGCGGGTATGACCTCTATTGCTTTCCTGTCTCATCTCGGCTCTGTCTATGCCAGAATAGATCCCATAGAGCAGCTTCATAATCAGTGTTGATAAGCCGTAAAACAGGGGTAAAAAGGGCCAAAAAACGAATAAAAATTTGTGAACCAATAGGCTGCTTCTGAGTAAAAATCGGTCTTGAATAAATGGATGGGAAACCTGGATCAAGACGCATAAACATAAGTAGGGGTTAAGAAATACAAAGGCTATTCCCACAGTTGTCTTTTACTCAGTCGCCCTTTAAATTTCACTCTCATTTCTGTCCTTGTTGGTATTTTTCAGGTGAAGTCCTGGCTTTGCTGTCTCGACCAATATTTTTCACCACGACGTTTCTCACGAGCGCAATCAGGGCAAAGTTGGCGTGATGTAATGGCAATTTCAAAAATCAGCCGTCTGTGCAAGCCAACGATAGGTTAAAATAAATTTTCAGTAGCAACCTATTGCAGCGTGATAGCAAAAAACTATTTTCACATTTGAAGCAGCTTAAAAACGTAAAAGAATAAACAAACCAGCGAAAAAATAATAATAAACAGCAGACCGATTGAAGCTCAAACAAGTTCCTCTTCATGGAGACAAAAAGAATGCTGGAAAAAATATCGTAAAATAAATATGTCAGAAAGATACTAATCTTAAAAAAGTTAAATTTTCTCTTTTTGAAAGAAAAAGGCAGAGAAAAGAGATTGAATTCGACTATTACGAAAAAACGGTGCTGATAGATCTATTTATTATGGCTCATCACTGTTTACAAAAGGAGACACAGCGCAATATACTAATCAATTACGATAAATACTATTAATTATAACGCACGCACGATAAATATAATTTCGTTTAATTAGAACAAACAAAACTACATGTATGCTGACCACAAAAATTACACAACAAAAGCTTATGTAATGCTGAGATGTGTGTTGTGCAACGATAAATACTGTGGATGTGTTTGTTATATAATAGCCTCCTTTATTGAGTTGAAATAAGTAAATTTACATACGATAGATGTTTAAACGCCTTTTACTTATCACCAATTCTTTTCGAAGCTTCTCGGCATAGGTCATCATTAAGACTTACACTATTTTTAGTAGTGATTTTTAGCGAGATGCACGCAAGCAATTTTTTTCGATTATATATACATTCAGTGGATGTAAAACTTCATAATAAAAAGTGTTGCGTGAGGTAAACGTTGGAAAGCCAATAGCGTAGACAATCTATCTTTCAAACTGATTTATACTTAGATCCTAAAACCCGGAAAATAATATATTGCTTCAAAAGATAAATAACGGTTAATTTTTGTGGTCAGACAAATAATGTAAACTCAAAAACGTGTTTAAGAAGGGGAAAAGAGAAAACCTTGCAAAATGTAAAAATTTATTATTGCTAAGATCATAGTGTTTTTTTCACAGAGCAACAGAACAGACAGTGTTTTTAATTCTTTGCTCAAAATTTCTTCAAAAAGCAACATTGCAAAGCTGTGATGATAGGCATAGTCCACCAATTTTTTTAAACGTTTCGTAAAAGCCAATCACAAAATCTTCTTCAAGCTTTTTCTACGTCATATCTTTTTATAAAAAACTTTCAGGTGAAAAGAAAATTAGTGTGATTTTCTTTTTTTTACAACGAAACTTTGCAGTTCAATCTTTATACATATTTGAGGATTTCAACGAATACACTCTGATTAAAAGCGCATTTTAGCTTAGTTTTAATTGGTGAGACTGCAAACGGTTTTAGTAAACATTTGTATGTTTGGTTTAACTTCATACTTTTCAAAAATATTTTCAGCTCAAAACAATGCTGTAAAGGCTTTTTTACTAAGAAAAGTTACTCCTTAATCTTCATGCTTACTAGGGGGTATCCATATCCTGATTGAAAATGCTATTAGTTTATTTTGTGGAACAGCCAACTGTAAATCAGCATTTTAATATTTTTTAATATAACTCGCTTTCTTTTAGGCTATAAAGTGCACAAAATCACTTGGTGCCAGCATATATTTTTAAAATTAAAAAAACTTGTCTCCAAAGAACTTCCACCAGCAATATGCAGCTTAAAGTTTTTCATGTGGCCACAATTCTTTTGCTTTGCAAAACAAATGAAGTTTTAACGTCGGGTGAGTAATTAGGCCTATGCTTTGCAAAAGCTTTATATTAATTCAACCGCGTCAAATATTGAGCTTATTCATTTATTTCTCATAAAAGCGAGAATTCACTTTCTTAAAGCAATGTGGAGGAACATAATTTAACGTTTAAATAGTTTTGCTGCTTTCAAACGACAGCACTAGGTGCTTAGGCGCTGGACGCTTTTTCATGACTGGTGCTGATGAAGTTTTGCTCGTTTTTGACTTTTATTTCCTACTTTGCTTCGAATCGGAGCAAAAGCACCTAGCAAAGCATTTTTAAAGTATTTTCTTTCTACGATAGCTCGACACTGGCGCACCTACAAAAGAGGGTCAAATCCCCAATCACATATTTAGACAAAAAATTCTTAAATTGCACGAAAGCACTGTTGCAACAATTATAGGTGATAGACCTTTTTCTAAAATTTGTAGCCTCTTTCAGAGAATTCTATATCCGTCAGTATGTATCCAGAAGATAGTATTAAAATAGTAACTACCCAGCAATTGTTTGGTAGGTTTCAGTTCGGCCACCTTGCAACATATGATTTTGTGCTTGCTGTAGGCAGTTCAAGCCGACAATGATGGCACTAAAAATTTCACTGATTGTATACAGTACTGCAATAGGAACTAATGTAGATTGTTGTGAAATAATTTGGCTAATGTTCCTCTTAACTAATTATAGCCGAACTTTTGTTCCAGGGTTGAAAAGCTTTTTGATTTTCAAAACCTCTTCAACCTTGAAATGAAAGCTTGGTGATGAAAGGTAGAGAAACACTTCAAATGCTGTAAATGAAAGTGCGATATAATTATAATGTAATTAACTTTTTGTTGTAACACGAAGTCATCTTCGATCTCGCATGGTTTATCTTGTAGACTAATTTCAACTAAAATTATCGTCATTAATTGGCTGAATTTCAACGTTTAGCGTTTACATTACTAGTATCTTTGAAGATGTTTATAGTGGTCTGCCATTTAAAAAGCATCTATGTGGATAGCTGGTAGCGTGTGCGCTTAATTTAAGCACTCAACAAGAGTACTTTGCATTGTTTCTTTTTCTTTTTAATGATTTAATTGATTCGTGTAAGATTATTGGGTTAATGCATTTGGTTACGTCTGCAGGCACGGTTGTAAATGCATCGAGTATAAGAAGTGTTGTTAAAAAAATTGAGAGGAATAACAAATTTTTTTGTTTGTTATGGTGACGTTATTGATCATTAACACCGTTGCCAATTAATGATTTGTGAAGAAAAGGCGATGGCGTTACCCCTCCTTTGGATACCTCACCGAACCCATGCTATGTATACCGGGTCATACTTCAAAATTACGTTTAGGTCTTTATGGGTAGAAAAGGAGCATTTATTTGTGGGGAGCGACTCAAAATGCATTCTAAAAAAATTTTGGTTGGGACAAATAAGCAAAATCTTACAAATCTCACACACGATGCTATTTTTCAAGTGGACGTGATATTATTTCTGATGAGTGTGCAGCGAAAAGCACCTTAAACTTCTGTTCTATCATGCATTAAATCGTTTTTGTTCTCCAGCTCAAAGTACATTTTCCGAAGCTTTAACCACAAGAGAATGTTTTCTGCAAAATCAACCGCTGCCGGATTGCAAGGATGAAGGGTAAGTCGGGAACTTGTCTCTTACAACATACGTTTGTGATGGTAGGACGCTGATCTAAAATTTCATTTTAATCCGACAACATGAGAAATGAAGCGAAACGTAACAATCATAGGTGTAGCTCTTTGCTTTTTATGAGAGCGAGTGGGCTGAAAGTATTTTTGTATTAATGAGACTGACTTTATCCTACTTTAAGCTCCAAACACAAGTTAAAACCTTTTTTTGTGACATCAAATTTTCCAGAGTGAGTATTTTACTCATTTCTTGAATTTCTGGTGGAGACCGGTGGGAGTGAAAATATCGTATGAGCTGAAAACATTCTTGAGGGGACTTAATCCCCGCAGCTCCCTGAGGTTTACGCCAAAGAAACAAAACATGAAAAGCGGTAAAGACTATGAAACGATATCAACTACGATGTGATTTTTGGGTATCCCCATTGGCTGTTCGCCTTGTTGATGGTTGAGCTATACTACTCCTCATTTTGGTTTTGACTGGTTCGAAATAGACTGCTGCTTTCCTGTAATCCAGTTTTGATCAGATTTGCTACCTAACCCGGAATGTAACTGTTTTCTATCTCGTGCTTGCATCCCAAGAAAGATAAGGAGTAAACACTAGATCTTTATTTCTAAACGGCTTTGCATCTAACAAAAATACACATAAAACTTTTTCAGTTTATAACATTAAACAACTTTATCAAAAAGATTAGAAAACCGAGATCTAGCATGAGAAAGTATCAAAGCCAAATTGATGGTGTACCTAACGCGCTCAACTATTTGGAAAACTTATCAACTACCTTTTTTTAAAATATGTGGAAAGTTATTTTCAAACATTTGCGCTTTGCGCCGACAACTGATGATCATTTTGTTTTCATTACTATCGATCAACTTCCTCAAAACCATTTTTACCTACGACTTTGTATAGATGATTTTGGATACGACGAATAGGCTGCAATCAAATAAACAATAAATCCCCGAGATTTCTTGACAAATACAAAGCACAGCAATGTTTAACTATATTAAGTAAAATAATTAATGATGATGCGGACGAGGAGGACAAAGCAAAAGCTTCGTCTTTTCTTCGTAATGAAAGCAAGGCGTCAATTAATATATTTAATTCTCGCACCTCAAACTACATTAAGCGAAAAAAAACGATAGCATTAAAAAAAGAAAGGCCTCTTCGAATCAGTTGGTACTTTAGACTGATTGCATTGTCCCCTACTAGACGGACTGCCATAAATTGGTAGAGGTGCAAACAGACAAATATTTTCGAGAAGCCGAAATTTTTTATGATGAAATTATGATCTTTCTATGAAATCCATCTGAATTTTGTTAAAAATCAGAATATTTATGCAAATTGTCCAGAATTTAAGAAGGAAAGTTTTCAGGGACATTGGGAAGTTCAGTCAAAATCAACACTTCGATGAATTTTTCGTAGTGTAATTGTTTCCTTTGCTCCCCCTGGCCATACCCTTGCCGTTGGGTACTCAATAGTTGTATCTTGCAACATCTTGGGTAATCAGCTTCATTAATTTAACAAACTACCATTGTATACTGGATAGTAATTATATTGCTATTTTTTCAGCTACGAAAACTTGGACGGGAAATGTAATAATCCGCTGAACCCCTTCAGCGGAAAATCACAGACGCCCTTCAAAAGACTTTTACCACCAGCGTATGGAAACAAACTAAATGTGAGAAATAGACTAGTTGTATTTAATTAATTTTTTTACCAAGTTTTTACCCACATGACAAAGTTTTTGAAATAACCATTTCCGAGTTTTTGCTTTAAGACAATGTCTTTTTTTGGTTGTAAAGACTACTTGGAATATAACCTTTCAATTGGGCAAAGCGAAAAATCATTATTTGCATAACTTCTCTTTTGCTCTACCAATGAAATGGCATCTCGTGGAAATTATGCTCACTTGGTTGCAATGCTTTTGATAGAAATGCATTGTACTCAAATCACTCATAACTACAAAACAGATTTAGACACAATACCAGACTTCCACATGTTTACAACCGCAAAGATATTTCTGTAACTAGAGGACAAAGGTAAAGAACCCGCAAGCATTTTCTTTTGCTTTGTTTTACGTGCATTGCGCAGCCGTGGAGGTTTTCAAAGTTACTCTTCCTTTTTGTTTGACATGCAATACCTTGTTTTTGCTGCAGGGTTTGCGGCGGGCAGCGGACGGCGAACCGCTTCCTTCAGCTCGCCTTATTTCCAACGCATTCAATCGTAAGGTACTAGGATCAAACCCGAAGTCGTCTATGGCCAATGGAATGTTTGTTCAGTTTGGTCAGTACATAATTCATGACTTGTCTGGAGCTCCAACACAAAACGGTAAGCAAGCACTTCTTACATTACGCGGGGTGGGTTGTAATGAAAAAAGGAAGTGAAAAACCAGAAGTATTGAGAACTCCGCAATAACACCAGATATCGGCAATCCTCAATTGTAGGGGACCCAACAACTATATCGATATATAAAGTATTGCTCTATGGCCTGCTCAAAAAATGTTTTATAATCTTGGGAATAATTATTAGGTTCTCACGTACCAGAGAGCTCCTCTACTCTTGAGAAGCGCGAACAGACTGCTCTAAGTTTCAATGGCAGAATTTTTAATAACAGTTCTTATTTACATCAATACTAACGTTTTAAAAACTCCTTCGAAAACTATTTTATATCAGGTAAATAACTGTTTTATGCAAACCAGAATAATTTGATTTATCCTTTTTGTTCCTCATTTTACAAACATAGCTAAGCGTTGAAGCATTTAAAAGATTTGATTGCTCATATGTAAAAGCTAAACTTGCATCAAGTTTAAAAATTTAGACTCAGTTTTGGAATTTCGTAATGATTTACACTCATGCTTGCAAAATCATGTTTACTTTATCATTAACTTTTTATTTATTTTTTGTAGAAGAGAAGGGCAAGCCGGTCGATTGCAATTGCTCGAATCCTAGTTCAAGTTGCATTAACATCGCTGTTCCGCCAAACGATCCATTTTATGAAAACAAAACTACATGCATCATGCTAAAAGGATCACTGAAAGTTTCCGGATGCGAAAGTTTTCCAGTTGAACAAGTTAACAGATTGTCCGCCTACATTGACGCGGAAACCGTTTACGGATGGAACGAAGAGTTGCTGTCAGACTTGAGGGTTCCAGACTCAGGTAAGAATTTAAACCAGCCCTGTTCATCGTAATCAGCCTACAACAATTCATGTTCCTTTTAAGCTTTCTGGCAAATAATTTGGCCCCTTTCCTGATTTGTGATAACTACAAGGTCCATTTCCCAGCTTCGTTCATGGTTTGTTGAGTCAGCAATTATTAGTTTTCCAGCATGAATTCTACATTCAAAATCGGCAGGTACAGTATTCGCTGATGGGCTGAATTAAAGTGACACGAAAGCATTGAAAATGAAGTACTTGCAATGTCATGTAATGTATCGTTTGAGAATTAGGCGAGTGACTGCGTTGGCTAGCCGATAACTGCTATTGCTGGTCGTTGTATGAGCTAGTTTTTTCTGTCTGGATTACGCCGTCGTCGTCGTTTGAGCTATCGTGCTGAACAATATGCAGGCAGATGTACATGCGCTGCGTATGAGCTCATGCTTTGTTTGCAAGTCTTCAGCTAGACTGAGATACCGCGGCGAATAGACTGTTGGAACCACCACTTGTCTACCACATAAAAATGGCTGCATCCCGTTAAGTTTCTTGCCCAAGGACACAACAAGCAAGCTTGCCGGCTTGTTCTCCACAACCTGTACTCTTTTTGTGCTGAGCTCCAAACTGGGAAGACATAAATACCATTTTTAGTCTTTTGTTATGACTTGACTTGGGAAAATGAACCCAGGTCTTGCGACGGCAAAGCAGACACTTTAACCAGTACGGCATCGCGCCAATTAACGCATGTGTACTGATGTTGTGTTTGTTAGTGTTTAGTTACACTGGGCTACCGCGACCAATATACTGCTCGTTCCCGCCACTCGTCTGCCACATAAAGATGAAGGGATTCCGTTGCGAGTCTTGCCCAAAGAGACAGCAAGTGAACATGCCAGCTTTTATTTCATACTAAGCCTTTCACGTTGAGGGTCCCAGAGAAAAATTGTAAATACCATTTTAAAGTCCTTGGTGTAACCCAACGCGGTACCCCAGATAGACTTACGCTCTGCCTTTTGTTCTCAAGCTGTACATTTCAAAAATGCACGTTGTTTTTTATAGAGCAGGGAGAATTGCGCTTAATGGCTTCTGGCGAAGAAAAGATGAATCCTAAACTTTCCGGATGCCCTTTCCAAAGAAAAAAGAGATTATCACCAACTTTGAAAGACATCAAACCAAACTTGGCAAAGCAATTTCCTTGCCCTGCTCACCTTAAATCGCCCGCGTGTTTTGCAGCAGGTCAGAAACGAGGGCCGTCATTTGGCTTTTTATTGTAGCACAATTTAAAAGAAATAAAAAGTGACTTCGTTGTCACGAACAAACCGACATGACATCGCTAAATGTCGTTCGAAATTCAATGACGTAAATTGTGAACTAAAACTAGGTTCCGGATCGAGATAAAAACAATAAATCTATTAAAAACCTAAGCTTGAGTGAAAACAAAATGTGTTTACAAAACAAGACTTTTGCAGTTTTTTTTACCAAGCACAATCAAGCTTGATGCGAGGGACTTTCTAACCGGGGTGCACTGAACCCTTTGGAGGTGCGTGAGTTTATCCCAGGGGGTTCGTAACATATTTTTGAAAGCCAACCGTAGACAGTTATTGCTTGAAATCAAACTCTGTAGCGTACATACGTAAGATTACTGCATAGCGAAGTGGCTCTTTACCGGTGTTCCATGGCCAACGATAGTGGGCCAAAGCATATGATCTGGATGGGCCACGACTACAACTTTGACCATAACTGTGGTTTACAAAGTGGGCAAAAACACGAAAACATAGATTTGAAAGAGTGAATCTTCAAGAAACAAAGTCTTTGCCTTCAGTTTGGATTGATAATGCAAAACCCGATGAAAGCAGAACTGTGAAAAGCGGACCACGAAATATTTTACAAAACAAAAATGGACTGCCACTATAAAAAGTTGAAAATCCCTAGGAAAGCAGCAATTATTGTCATAATAAAAACTAGAGAGCAATTTCGTAGAATGGGGTGCTCATTTATTTCGATTTAGTGTTTGTGATATTGCAATACATTGGACGCCATCATGCGCTGACAATGCATTTCGCTGATTAAATATCATTTGACCGGTATTGATTTTTGTTTTGTTACTGCATGGTAACTCGAGATAAGGGCTTTACATATTTTGCAGCCCCTCTTGAGCTTTAGGCAAGCAACTATGAAGCCTTCCTCAATCTCGCAGTGAAATCTCTGCGGATAACATTGTTTTTTGTCATCGCTTGCCGGTATCTTTGCGAAATGGGATTCTTAACGTTAGTCGCTGTCAAAAACAAACCTGCATGCATATTTGGACATTGTGCCCAATATAAACGCAGTTTCATCAATTACACCTCTGAGGATCAAATGCCTCGTCGAAAAGAACAGAATAATCCGTTTCACAGCGCATTAGGCGTTAGAAAATGCGATGTGTGATGCAATTTGTAATTAAAGTTTTTAATCCGTACATTTTTTTATTATTATAAGTTTGACTTTTCAGAAGCAATGCATACAAGAGTTTAACATGCTATAATTGGAGTTCCGATATTTTTTAATAAACCTTGGTTTGTGGAGCATTTTGACATCCACAGGGAGTTCATGGGGAAAAACTTAGAAAACCCAGGCATTGTGCAATAATTTCTTTTAAAAATCTTGTTTGGTTTTGGGCCGAGAATTCCTGCCTGATAAATAAATTGAAACTTTGCTTATTTAATCAATACAGGAAAGCTGTAATTTTCCTTACAGAAGTGCAAAATTTTTCTAAGCGCTAATATGAACCGTTTTCGATTAAAAGTAATGAAAACGAGATTCAGAAATATTTCAGTCAGTGTTACTTGTCCTGCTGGCACAGAGCAGTTTGCCACTGCAATCATGATTAAGCAGGGCAATTACCGCCTAGTGCTTCGAGCATGTGTACATCAATCAAAAGCTCACCAGGGCATCAAACTATCAAGTCTTCCATTGCGAGTTGGCGAACCTGGGTAACAACGGTCTGTGACGCTGTCGTCAAAATATCATCGCAGCATCGTCGCTAGAGCTGCGTTCAACCATCTAACTTTCGCTTAGAAAATTTGTGAACAGGAGTAAATTATTAATTGTTTTGTCGTCACTTTCTCAATGCAAGTGTCGCTGTAACGTGGCAAAATATACAAAACCAAAACGCAGTTTTGCATTTCAGGCGATTTTAGAGTCAACGAAAATATCGGCTTGGTATCAACTCATCTCATGTTTGTTCGAGAACACAACAGAATTGCAAAAAGACTTAAAGTCTTGAACCCACATTGGGATGGAGAAAAGGTCTTCCAAGAAGCAAGAAGAATTTTGATTGCCATTCACCAGATGATTACTTACAAGTAAATGTTTACTGCTGACACTTTTATAAACGTCTCAGGCGGAATCGTTAAATAAATTGAAATCCTATTTTCTATTTCAGTGAGTTCTTGCCTTTATTACTTGGAACAAAGCTTATGAAGAAGTTCGATTTGAACATTGTCAGAAACGGATACTACTATGGCTATGACGTCACATATGACGCAACAATATCAAACGCGTTTGCAGCGGCTGCATTTAGGTTCGTTTTTTCTCAATCTCAAATGTCGAAAAAAATTTTAATTTCTCTGATATTGTGTTTTTTACACAAAATGGCACATCGCTGCAATAAACCTTTGATGACCCAGTATTGTTAAGCTATTTGAAGGCTGATAAAAGAGCATGAAAAGTAAAGAGAAATAGAAAAGCAAAAGTTTAAACATAAAGGAAACTTCCTATTTACTTAATTCTCTATAGCGCTTGCTCTGTAACTTATCACAATGTCATAAGTTAAGGACGTAATTAAACACGCAACCGAGGTGGACCCCTCGTTTTTCTGACAGCAATTTTGTTTATATTCTAGCAGATAATGCAATAATAGGCTCGATGCCAGGGTAGCAAAGCCGAACTCCTTTCTTGATAACGTAATTTTTTATAAACTGGACCAAAAAATGACTACTTTTTTTGGAACATAATGAATATTTTATTAAAGCATTCTTAACGTTGGTCAACAATTTCAATGTTAGACCTCTTTCCTTCTTCCACAAAAACAATGGTAGTCTCCAACCTATTGAAAAAAAACTTTTTACCGGCATTCATTAATCTTTAACCGTACACGTTACACAGGTATGGTCACAGCCAAGTTGGAATGTTTTACCACCGTCTGAAATCCGACTACGTTCAGAAAGATGCTTCATCCATTCGTACGTTTGAAGGTCTGTTTTTTCAAGAAGCCGTCATCAACGGGACCACACCTGGAATAATGCGAGGCCTGATGGTCGATCCAGCCAGAGTGACTGATCTTCAGTTTGTAGAAGATTTAAGAAAGTAAATATAATTTTATCATTAAGCATCCAATTTATAGATCAAAAGTTGTTTTAAACTTGCTTGCCATTTTATTAGATTTACCTGTAATGCCAAGTGCTATTATACTGTATTTTTTATGGAATTCCTATTTCTGGTTTGTTTATTTATTTTACATCTTGCTTTGTTTACAATAAAAGCTGCTGATCTTGTTGACAGCTTCATTACCATTTTAGATTTGATCACTTTTTTCGTGAAAGCTTATTTATTTGCTTTTTTGTCAGTGAACAAAGGAAGGCTAGGCAACAATGGTTTTCCTAAGTAAGCGCTATTAGCCCCAACAAGAAGATGGATTGTTTTTTGATAGGTGTCCACAACATGCTGCTAGTAGAACAGCGTCACTATTCTGTCCTAATTAAGTACAAATGAAAACCTTAACGCTATTGCGTTTAAAAAGAGATTGATTTCATGATTTCAAAAAAAATATATAGTGCCTGACAAGGTGCCATTATCTGCAAAGGTAATGTTTGTGCACTTTTTGAAGAAGTGCATAAAGATAAAACTGGAGTCATTGTTTATGTGTTTGACGCAGAGTGATAGCCGTAACACGTCTCTCGCTGTATCATTCGTGATAATTTTTTGTACTTGTGTTTAGTTTTCAAAATAGCACGACAGCAACAATGGCACTATGCATAAAACAATAGACTGTACTTGTTTTGAAGTTTCATCATTTTCCTTAAATTGATTGACATTACTTCAGATAAAATTGTTTTTGTTGGAATCAGCAAAGTCAAGGAAATGATTTTTAACTGTTTTTCCAAGAGTGCAATTTCGCGCTGTGTATGAACTTTTCACACCACCTCAAATATTTAGAAAATAGAACACGTCTTTCCAAGCTGATTAGATAATAGAAAACCTGATCTGTACGCACTCTTAGGTACATGGACGTTGCTATCAACCGAGTGGCAAAAAATTCCTGTCTCAACAGGCAATGACTGTGACAAGGGCTTTTAGCATCTGTCATAAGCAAAAACATTTCTCATCAGCATTCTTTGTTGGAAAATACAAATCAATGAATATACGCTCTTTGTTTGAATAGAAGCCAAACAAAAGCTTTTGTTTTCAAGAAAAAGCTAGAATGCCGATGTTATTGCTGGAACTGATACCCAAGTTTTCCTTGGAGAAATGCGAAACTTTGATGGAGGAATTTAACTCCCTACCCTCACATTTCATATACGTACCATCATACTATAACATCGTAAAATTATTTTTATTCTATCACTTAATACTTTTCATTTTCTCAGTCGCATGTTCGAATCAGCTACAAAAGTTGGCCAAGATTTACTTGCGATCAACATACAAAGAGGCAGATCTCATGGAATTCCTTCATACAGCGAATACCGTGATGTTTGTGGTCTTCCCAAAATCTTTGCCTGGTCTGATCTTCGCAACGACATGCCTGCAGAAACAATAAACATCTTGCAACAAGTTTATAAGTAAAATTTTTAATTGCTCTTAAAATTATGCACACTGAAACTTTGTTGATAATTCTTTACTTTACTTTACTTTTGACTTCGGAATTAAAGTAAATGTTTTAAACGCCTAAAGTGCCCACATGCCGGTTTGGTGAATATTTGCTGTATAGTTTGCATCACCAATGGTTTTCGATTCCACATAATTGATGTTGAGCTACAGAATCATATCTTCTAAATATTTTTTTACAACGGCAGTACAACTTAGGCACATATATAGAGAGCCACAATCCAATCGATGATGTTTGTAATTTACGTTTTCTGGTAATTACAAGTTGAATGAAAGATAAGCAGGTGAAAACAAAGCAGCCAAAGAAGACTAGCTTTACCTTTCCTTCCTGCTAAAGACTCTCTCCAAGTATAATAGAAAGCCTATACAAGCTGATACCAATACTAACGGTCTCTGGAATTTTGAAAAAACGGTTGAAGAAAAGAACAAGACGTTTCGGTCACCATGATGCTAACAGCATCAACATATTTTTAGAAACGTCAAAGACATTGATTTGTATGTCGGAGGAGTTGCTGAAACTCCTTTGCCTGGAGCCAATGTTGGACACACTTTTGGATGCATCATCGGTTATCAGTTTAGAGATCTGAGGAAAGGAGATCGGTACTGGTTTGAAAATCCTGGACAGTTCAGTGAAAGTATGTAAATAGTAATTTATGTAATCAAGTATTTGCCTTCCAGGACTGTTTATATTTTCTAGCTGAGATCACGGAGTTAGGAACTTTTGTAGTTCTTCTAAATATGGATTTGATAGAACCCTTACGATTGGTCTGCTCAAAATCAGAATCGCAAAACAACAGCCCCGTTGTTTTAATTTTTGAACTAAACTTATTTTCGCTGAATGTTGCCAGGAGTAAGAATTGTAATTTGGAAGTAGCTCGTTGTAGTTCCACACATTCTGGGTTGTGGCATGTTTTACAAATGCACTTTTTACTGATCAGTAGCTTTCCATACTTGATTTGCAGAGTTCGATGTAAAAGTGCACTGCGCTCGGCAGTATAGTTTGGCAATTTAGATTCTGGTCAAACACAAGCTGTTTAGTGTAAGTCTCGTGTAAAAGTAATGGTTAGCTTACGACCATAATATAAAAATGTACAAATCTCTTACTGGTCTCTTCAGGTCAGATATACTGTATATCATCACAAAAAAATTGACTAAGCCGATGTTTTTGAAATTTTATGCATAAACTCTCATGGAATGATCGTGCATTCAAAAGTTATAGCAGTTGCAGCAAATTACGTAGTAACTATTTGCCCTAGAAGACAAAGTGTAAAATCCTCGTGAGCTCCGAAACAGATCCATACATTCTGTCAAGTGCTTCTGTTTTGCAAGTCTAAAGATGAAAATGACTTTACAGTCACTTTAGTTTGTTGCTCTAAAGACGATGGTCATTCTGGCTATGGAAAAGCAGGATTTACTTATTTTTATGTCTGGTGAACACCGTGATGAAATACTATCATCGGTTTACTACTACAACAGCAATTAAGCTTTCGCTATTTCTTTTCTGTCTAGGTCAATTAAACGAGCTTCGTAAAGCAACATTCAGCAGTGTATTGTGCAACAACATGGAAGGAATGAAAACCATATCCATGAAATCGATGGAACTCGAAGCAGAATCAAACCAAAGGATTCCATGCACACAAGTTCCTCATATTAACCTGGAAAGTTGGCAAGAAAATTATGAAAAACAAGGTAACCATGACTAAACCATGAAAATAGTTTATTGCATGCCTCTAGCATCTCTCAATCAATGTGAAAGTATTTATTTGAAGCGATCCGCTCGAATAACAAGGCAAAATTCTATACACGAAATACCAGAGGGAAAAATATTGAACAAGGCGATTAGTTTTTATTGAGATGTAAAGACAAGTATAACAGCAGAAAATGTAGCCAGCAAATTTGGAGCTAAAAGTGTAGAAATCGATTCTATTAAAAACAAGTCATGTTTCTTTACGTAGAATATTTGTTAACAACTTATTGGCTTATACATTCATTGTCAACATCAGTGGTGTTTCATCAGTCGGTTGGTACACATGTGGTGTATCAACACTATTATCAATGCACTGTAATTCAAATCTCCGTCAATAAGTTTTAGCTGACAGTAGTGGTTCTAAACCAGGGGTAAGAAACATCAAATCAGCGGAAGCAAGATATAGCGACAAATGCAATGCTGTCTTAGCATGATTGTAACGAACCAACAACATTCCAACTGACACAGATTATTCAATTTGACATTGAAGCTCAGTATTCAGAAACTGTAAGCAAATAGTCATTTTTGTTGAGTGA
This sequence comes from Trididemnum clinides, assembly GCA_963675345.1. NCBI lineage: Eukaryota > Metazoa > Chordata > Ascidiacea > Aplousobranchia > Didemnidae > Trididemnum > Trididemnum clinides. Next base: position 18,063,194 of record OY776301.1, read on the forward strand.
GAAAATAGAGCGAGTGGCACAGCATTGCTTTGCCTGAGCGAAGAGACAAAAAGCCTTTTTTCCAATAGGTCCAACAATGTTCTCGCCCAAAAGCACTTTGTTAAATCAAATCCTCTTCCATTGACGTTATTATGCTTTGTTGAGAACGATTCGAAAATTAGTGATTGATCTGAAGGTTGTCTAGCTTTATCGCTATCTAGAAACTTATTTTCATTCAAAATAGTGTAAAAAAAAACAAATTAAAATAGCTGATGAAAAAAGGTAACGCCATCAAATTGATATAAGCTACATGTTTGTCGCACCTAGCAAATACAAAAACAAGTAAAACAACTCGCAAAAAAAGAATAAACAATCTCTAATCCATTAGATGACTTTTAGTATGTATATGTTATCGAAGTTGTTTTCTTATGAAAAGCTAACATGTTCCTTGCCCACGGTTGGCCTGAGATCAGCGACAACAAAAAGACCAGCCATTCCATCTTGAATCAAAAAACTTTTCCTCCGGCTGTGGTTTAAGTCGTACCAAGACAAAATACCACAACTGTGCATCATCAATTCTAAAAACCAAATTTTATACTCATGGTAATTTATTCACATTGGAATTAGCCTAAATTATTTTTGTTTGATTAGACGGTGTTTGGTCTCGATGGTTCCTTTCAGAGCAATTGCCACGGGAAAATATGTTACAACAAATGCTAACTTCAAATCCAGAAAGTGTATGCAAGAATCCGTTAAGAGTAGAGGTAACTATCGTTTTTTTAGATTGGCAAGTTTCTACAACTGAATCTTTACTCCTCAGTGCTTTGACATTTAAGCGACTGTGGTGTTCTCATCATGACATTGAAGGAACTTAGAACAGCTTACCGTATTGATTTACTCGTAGTTATAAACTGCTAGCCGGTCCCGCGGACGTCACTCCACAGAGCTACCTGTCAATTACGTCGGCATCTGTTTTACACATTTTTTATTTTTAGACCCAAAAAATCAGTAAAAATCCAAAGAAGGTTAAAGTACGATTTTATTGTCCATCGGGTTCCGTTATCAACGGTGGATATCCGAATATAAAAGAAAGTAAGCCAAGATGTTGCATAGCTTATTGTGCTTTATTTTGCGGTAACGTGAGACCGGAGAATCGGTAATCCTGCAAGATCTAGAAGCGTTTATTAAACTTCCGGTTATTCCTAAGATGAAACTATTTTAGCAATTTAAACTATTAATGTAACGATGCTGCACTTCATCAGCCTGGCTGAACAAAAAGTAGCAAATAGATATGATAGTTACTGTCAAAGTCACGTTTGCTGATACAGGCTTCATGACAGGCGTAAAGAAAACGCAAGAGAGAGACGTACCCGTTCCCTAAATTGAACAAAAATTAGTGCTTTTAAGATTAAGGACTTATTTCTAGAAAGCGCTTGTGAAATTGGGAAAGCTTTCGTATGCTTTTTGGATATCAATTTTGATGTCAAATAGGCTTGATGTGAATCCAGCGCTCTTGAATGTTTTCTTGTAGCACATACCATTTCGGAAAATGTTTACAGTGTTATAATGAAGTTTTACGGAACAATAAACTTATATCTGAAAAGCTGGAGTTGAGCAACTCGTAAAAGTCAAAGAATGATTTTAAAAAACCGGTGTAGACTACTAAATCTCTATCTCGTTTTAGATCTTAATTATTTCTGGACTGTTTGGTTTGATCGAGATTCGCCCAACAATGAAAATCCAAACGACATCGAAAGCTTGAACCTTTTAAAATCCGAAAGACAAAATGAAATATGCGATAATCCTTTATACATTCAAGCAAAAACTAAATACGGGGTAAGCAAACAAGCTATGTAATTTATTGACCGTAACGTCAAGATGAACGAATTGGCTAAAGTAAACTATGAAACATTTGTTTGAAATGGAGTCAGCAGCAACATTATGTCGTTGTCAGCAGAACTACGTCAATGTGTAAACTCGAACTGTAAAAACAGTGATTCACTTCACCACTATGCATCATATGTCAAGTCTATGATACCGTGCAAGCGATGCAACACTACAAAAGTTAAATTTAAATTCTGTTGGCATTAACAGCACGGACTAGTTATTGCATACGTTTTACTGTTCAGCACAATTGCAGTTACCCCAACTTATCGCACTGCAAACCAGTCTAATATAGGCTATGCATCGTTTTCGCGGACCGGTTTTTCAGAGCTAATCGATAAATACAGTAAAACCACGCCACACGAAAACGCAGCACTTTTGGCATTGTTAAAAGTAAATTGGCGCAAGTCGTAAGGTGTCTAAGCAAACTGCCTCCGACACTTTTTTGCTAATCAGAAAGATGAACAAACAAAGCATCAACATTTGTACCTTCGGTTTTGATCTAAACTGTGATACATTTGTTTTGTGCGGCCCATAAATTCATGGCGCTTCAAGGCGCAGTACTTGAAGACCGCTTGGTTTTATCATCAAATGCTTGCTTTCTAATCTTAATGCTTGTGCTTATTTTTTATGTTTACTTTCTTGTTGTTAAATTTAGGAAAACGCCTTTGACTCTTCAGAAGTTTTCGCTTCTCTAACACCAGAAAAAGGATTAATATGCTACGGACACGATCAAGAAACAGGAGTTTGCAAAGATTATAGAGTTCGGTTTTATTGCCCTAAAGGTTCATTTTTTGTTATTTGTTGGTAGATCTATTAGGATAAATCCAACAAGCCGAGGACCTGGTGAAATTAAAAACAACATTTTTCAAGCACAGTGGAGGGGGTACGGAAAGAACCTTGCCTCCACACATTTTCGAATTTGATTTAAGTGTTAAGATACTTGCAAAGTAACGTCGCAAAACCTTTTCCTCAAATTTTTTCTTTTGATTTTCTCTCAGCTATGAATTTCATTACCTTTCCGTTGGTGCATTTAACGCGGTGCTTGTCACGCATATACAGTCGCATGGGGAGGCGCGGTTTTTTATTTCTATTGAGTTGCTAGTCTAGCGGCGTGGCATTGTTGACAATCTCTACCCACTGGCCACTCTCAAGCTTCTGCGATCGCATATAGAGTTATCCAGGGACTTGTGGGTGCAAATGGACTTAGGAAAGGGAGAGCATCAATTCGTGAAATTAACTTATCGAGTAGCTAATATCGGTAGCTGTAAAACATACCATCATGCCATTATGGCCCCCATCCCTCGATTTTGTCTCTCTCCCCTAATCATCAAAACAATAGATTTAAACTTGTGAAATAATGAGCTGTTTGTGAGCAAAACCAGTCTTGATTAGGAGGTGAGTGACCGTAACCAGTGAACACATGGGCACACAATGGGATCAGTACAATAACGATTATGCCCTCAATCGTCATTTACCCGATCCCTGTTCAAAGTTAGCAAAATCAGCTAATATTTGTAACAAATTATTGATTGCCGACAAACGTATTTCACGCATCTTATTGTGTACAACTTGGCCGACTTAAAATCTAATAAATGTAGATTACAGAATCACTATTTTGATCAAACTTGCTCTTTTAGAATTTTAAAAAGTTTTTAAAAATCCTCGTATGTCCAGCTTTCCAAGATGTTTGGCTACCTCCTTGTAAGATTTCGGGGGTTTTTATTAATAATAAATTAGTTTTTTTTTAAAGTTACCACGTGCTAGAAGTAAACAAGTGTTTGAACAAGTAAAGTTGTTGCAAGTTGAGCGAGCCGCCTGATATTGTTCAGTCTTACTTTGCACTAGCCTGTTTAAAAACTATCAACGTAGAACAAACTTGTTTTTGACCAAGTATCAATTAAAATTATAATATGGTCTTAACTTGAAAAGCCTACTAATCAAAGTTAGAAATCTGATATTATATCATTTGTTTCTAGATGAACGAAAGCAGCATAAAATTGATGATAAGTCAGACTTTCTGGTGACTAGGTGGACCTCTTGGATCAATCTTGGAAATCCAAAACAAAGTCTCTTTGACTTGGAGATTGTCGCTTTGGCTAAACAAAATGGATATTTCATTTGTCCGTAAGTTGGCTAGAACTTATATTTCATTAAGATTGGGCTACATCCAGTTAGGCTGTTTCCCGACTGCGTTGGCCCAGAGTCTGACGTAGTTTGATTTTCTTCTAATTTTGGGCTTACTTCAGAAGTAGTTATCTTTTATCGCTTCAACGTCATCATCACGATTTAGCTGGATCAACCAAATTTCGACTAATGCTATCCCGACCGAATATTCTTTTCTGGAGACGCATTCGTCAATGCCTCTTACAGTATATGTTCATGCCTCTTACAGTATATGTTCATGCATGTCACGCCTTTCTTTTCTTCCACCCTCTTTTACAACACAAACAAATGTGCTAAGCTCCAGGCTATAAAACTCAACTTCTTGGTTAATGGCTGGTCACTTCACTACATGCAATAAGCATCACCAGTTCGGCAGAACCTATCGGCTAATATCGCTATGGCTTTTATTCGGAAAGCACTTTCTGGAGTGGGAAAAATTCCATAAACAGGTCGAAGCCTATTTGTAGACTAATTGATTAGGCCTGTATTACAAAATCGCCAGTGATTACATTACATCAATATTTTTAGGCGACCGTTGCAGATCGAAGCTAGAGTTGTCGGAACCAATGCCACTGCTGCAAGTACAGGAGATGTTTTGAAACGATTCAATGTTTATCACGGTCTAATTTGTGACAATGCTGACCAAGTCAATGGCTATTGCCATGATTATGAAGTGCGATATCTTTGCCCTATAAATTCATATGGAATAAGAAATTCCTGAGAGTATTGCTGTTTTGCTAGCAATTTGTTATATCATCGTTTATCTAATGGAAACATTTTGTCTGGTTTTGCTGTTTAAAAAGCATATGACGGCACCTAGTTTCCAAAGCCGTCTCTGTTAAATTCAAGTTTACTTTAACGTGCGAGACCAATGATATTGTGCTTTCTCAAGGGTAGTCTTTAGTAATGGAGTTCATCGTAAGTGCGATTTTATTGATTTTATTATTTTAATAACATTTTATATTAATTTGGTATGTGTTTACTTGCAATCATCATTTCGTGTTTGTCAGCAAGCTTGTAGATTTAAAAACCAGTACGTCCATTCAAAGCTTCCTGGCTTAACTATTGAATGGTTTTGCTTTGAGCTATTTTTATGTCTTTAGCCCGTCTCGGGTACCGTTCAAGGCAAACAACAAATCTATTTCTCTCTGTCTCCGTCTTTCTCGCTTTATGTGTCTCTCATTTTCTCTCTCTCTTTCTCTTTCCGATTTTTAAAAAAATCTTAATTTTTTGGGTGTATGTAGGGTTTTTGGGAAATTGGTAAACCTAAATCAACCATAAAATCTGATCTGAAAGGGAATTGTTTCCCATTTTAAAAATGACCTGGTTTTTGAAGAAGTTTAATGCGCGATTGCAAGCATAAACAAATACGAAAGCATTTCTCTTGATGTTTATTCATTGAAAACGGGTTTTGAATTACTTCAGTAATTGGTTGTCAACCATAAAATCCACTTCATTCATTATGTTTCTTCCTTAGACGTTTCAAAATATTCTTTGCAGATATAATGTGTTTGGTTGATAATTGTTGTGTATTTATATGATACTTTTGGATGTATGACTGATCCAATGCGAAGCTGCTTTTTTTAATGATTGGATTTTGTTTAATACAAATTTTTTACAATGAGTCGTCTCAGCTTGAAGTTATTTGGAAGCAAGTGTAATATTTTTGGTAGAAATACAAACAACCTTGCGTTTCAAGTTTGTTTGTAGATATCATATGAGGATAGCCTAAGCACCGCGTCGACTGTGATGACGCTGATTTGATCATCATTTACCTTTGCACATCATATAGCATAAAAAACGTCTATTATTGTTGGCAATTCAAAAATGAACAATAACACTAATTTCATTATTTCGATCAGAGCATCTGCTTACAGTAAGAGTTTGGGTGAATGCAACTGTTTTAGTGTTTTTGCCACTACATATGTTTCTCTTAAGACAAATCACAAACAAATTGCGTGGTGCTTCAAACTTAATTTTAGTGCGATGGATGCAATCGCTTTGGCAATAGCTATAATGCATTGCCTCATTAGTTTTGGAAAAATACTTCGTGAAATCTAATAAAAAAGATTTGTTTTCTTCAGGATCACAAAAAGGAAAATACATGTCCAAAGCCTGCGCATTGGATTTGATGACCACATTTTTACATTAGTGGCACCTAGGGATGTTCATTTCAGAGTACTTGCATATTCTAGAAAAATTCCGAATCTTTCTTAGGGACTCTAGAATCTTTCCAGAACTTCAAATCCTAGTTAAAATTTGATAAAATTTACAATTTAATTACAAGAAAAATTATTAAAAAACGAGTCAATATCGAGCATGTTACGATATAACAGTTCTGTAAAAAAAAATTGGTAATTATTAACCTATTTTACAAATCTTCTATTCTAACAGAAGAGGGAATTGTTACCTTGGCGGCAAAACGAGAGCTGCCAAATAGAAATATATAATTTATGCGACAATTCTTAAACATTCGGTAGAAATTTGCCTAAGTATGGGTGGATGATCTTTTTTTTGAGAGATTGAACGTCCACAGCGCAAAATTTTGCAAAATTACCGGCAGCCTTTCGTCTTATTCTATTCCACTTCTCCTCTCTGAGAAGTCTCTACCTTCCCTACGAGTTACCTTGACTAATTTCGTTCTGTCTTCTTATAAGTGGATCCTTCGTCCATCAACCTCCTTGAGTCCTTTCCCAATTCAGGTTTAGCCAGATGTGGAGTGTAGCCCAAACTCTTCAAATCCGGCTGGACAATCTTTGAGTCCACTTACCCGCTCACACTTTTTTCTACTTTTTCTGTGGAGGTCCTCTTTTCTTGTTCTCCCTCTCCTCCCTTTCTTCACTGTGGAGAATACACTTTCCTTCTTACGCTCATTCTCTGATTTCTCTCTCTTTCGCCAAGGTGCGACTCTTGTTCAGTTTGATTCTTTATCGCCTCACGATCTGGTGATCTGCACTGATGGCTCTGTTTCTTTTCCTTTTGGAAAAAGCGGCTGTGGCGTACTTGCCAACTGCTCATTTTATGAGACTGAATCAACTTTTTTCTCTTCGGCAGGCTCAGTTGCCTCAGGTTTTTCAGCTAAAGCCTGCCCCATTCTCCACGCTCTACGCTGGTCTCAGCAGCACCAACAAGTCTGCCGGCCATTTCTCTTCCCTTCTCCTTCTCTCCGGCTCTCTCTATATCCTCGCCGCTTTCTCCTTCCCTCTATCTTTCTTTTTACCTTAAACACTCTGGCAGATCTGGCAGGAACTGTCTTTTCTTTTCTCCTGTACTCTCCGGTTACAATGGGTCTCCGTACACTGATTTCTCCCGGGAAAATACGCGGCTGATGAGTTGGCCAAGCGGAAAGCGCTACTCCTGCCACCCCTTTTAGTCTTTCTCCTCTCGTATCCACTCTTCTCTTTTCTCGGAATAGAGGTATAAAGTCTCATCAAAGTTCTTTGACACACAGATTCGCTCGGTTTCCACTGAGGAGCTTGTGCCCCCTCATCATGCTCGCTGTCTCCTCTCTCATCTTCGCTGCAACGGACACGGCCTTTTGTTAAATTTTTATCTCTAGAGTTGGCAGGATCGAGAATCCTTCCTGCAGCGCTTGCGGTCATCCAGACCAGGACTCTTCTCATTACATTCTGATCTGTCCAGCTACGGACTCTTTGCGCCGACCGCTCTTTGGCGACTCTCTGTCTCTCTACGACCTCTGATCCAGATCCTGGAAAGTTGCCTGGATCCTGGAGATTCATGGTCTTTCGCTATGCCCTCATCCTTCGGTAGGGATTGGGTAACAACTACAGTACAACAACAACAACAACAACAGTTTTGAACTCGATTTAAGGAACAATTTGTGTTGTTGTTCAATAGAAACATTGGAAGTAGTGAAAATATATAAAAAGTTTTTCTGGGTCTTGCGAACCGCTTGAATGAGTAGTTGTACATCCACTTTCTAACTCTATCAAAAATTTCTCAAAACCAGAAAAATATTTTAGATGGCAATCTTTTATCACTATATTTACTGTAGCCTTCAAAATAAATATTCGGCTTTTTCAACGCGCGCACCACTGCTTGAATAACTCAATTGAACCAGCATGTAGGCAATTGCCAACGTTACAACGATCCACAATTTTTGGCTTTTCAATAACGTTCGTAAATTTTGGCGTCCAAGTTTTTCGATTTTTCGATGTTTCGCGTCAAGTTCAAAGTCGTTCCGTTCATTTTTCTCGCAGTTTGCTCAACAGCACGGTGCTTAGATGAAAGGAAATTTCCTTTTCGGCAGAGGTAAAGGTTAAGAATGACAAAATTGTTGAAAAATCCGCAATTTCAAACGTTATTCAGAGTTGCCAGATTGGCCTTTTTACGGCCAAAAACCAAAAATTTGGCTTTTTTTCAAAGCCTTTGGCTGCCAAATTTTTGTTTGGTCGTTTGGCTTTTTTAGTCTGACGTTAGCACTGGTGCACAATTGATATTTTAGCTAAGGTCTGGCTCGTAGTTACACCAGTGACGATCTTGATTAATGAATCGTCCCCACTCTTCTATTGTGCAGTGTGTATTTGACTTGTTTCGTCATAGGAAAATCTATGCATTAACAATTTTCACTAAACCATATCACTAAAATCGCGCAAGTGTAGCCAGATTGGCTATTTTCCTTCAAAAATAGGCTAATTTTTAGAACACTTGGTGGGTTACAAGCTTGCTTTTGGCAGCTGGCACATATCGAAAATTAATCATTTGTTGGAAATGCAAAAGGATATAAAGCTGTAAAAATCTTTGTCTTGTCTTATTTTTAGCAAGGATCATTTAGCAATTTGGTACCGTTACTACAATTTCCAACAATATTCTTATTTTTTAATTATTTATTTTTAACCATAAAATTTTCTTAATTTGGCTACCCTGGCGAGTTTTGATGTAACTTTCGGTAATAAAAATTTGAAAACCTGGAAAAACTAACGAGCCTGATGCAGTAGAATGAGTGGACCAGTAGGCTATAATCTGTAACCAGTTAAATAAGTTGGATTGATTTCACACAAGAGCAAGACTAGCATTCTTCACTATCAAAGTTTGTATAACAGACTGTATAATTCGAGAGGAAACAATAAAATCTTGGCAAAAGTAAATTTTGAGGTCAGGTTTGTGGCAGAATGTGAAAAGTGTATTCAAGATCATGGCTTGGAAAAATCTCGTGATGTTGTTGCAATAAAGACTACTTGTGAGCAAATGATGCTGGTAGCTAAAGAACAAATAAAAAAATGTTTGCCTTCTGCAAAAAACACGTTTGAAAATCTGACAAAAATAAGTCTCAAGATTATTCTTAGCCAAATAAGCAGATGTTCATTTACTGATTTATCATTTTTGAAGTTATTTGCTTACAAATTAACTCTGTTAGAAGATCAGTATCGAAAGTTTATTTTTGTCGATTAGAAAAATGAGAAAATTTTTAAAGCAGAAGGAATTCCAGTCTATGGCCCTGAACAATTTTGGGTTCGATTCTGTAGCATCTCTTTTTCAAGGATTTGGCTCAATATGCTCTTACTTGTCTTGTTACTCTGGTCAGTAAGGAAGTGGTTGAAAGAATCTTTTTCTTACTCAAGGCTGTAAAGACGAAACCAAGAAATAGAATGGAAACGGAGCTCTTAGAAGCTATTCTCAGAATTAAAACAGACATGTTGCTGAAGGGAAACTGTTGCAAAGATTTGTTTGTATCGGAGAACATATTGCTCCGATTCAGGGCTGATATTGTCTACAAACAGACAACCAGCAGCCAGCATAGGGGATGCAATGCAACTTCTTTATTAAAACTTTGCTTGATGTGAAAAACTTTGCAGTAATTTTTTGTTTTGTGCTGCTTATACAGTTTTTCGACTTTTGGCCTTTTTTTGCTCGTATTTGGCATGTCTTTTGGGCTAGTTTGGCCTTTTCAAATTTTTTGGTCTGGTCACCCTGGCTTTATTGAGTTTTCCATATGAATGTTAATACCAAATAGGTGAATTTTTTTGTTTTCTGACTTTTTAGAATTCTCTGAAAATCGATCGTGTGGCAGAAGACAGAAAGATGACGTGCCAAACCTTTTTAGAATCACAGGATTTTTTTACTCAAAAATTGACAATTTTTTGGATCCTTTGTTGGGAATTTTGCATATTTTCAGTTGGAAACTATGATTGAGAATGCGATATACTATAATGTAAAGTTCCGCAGAAAGTGTTACTGGGAGTTGGAGGCTACCAGAGATGATAGGCTATAAATTTTGAAAATCTAAATCCATCACCTGAGATTCAAATCCAAATCCATTTTAGAATTAAATCCGAATCCATTTCATGTTTTTGTAGCAGTACCTTACTTCAAAGTCGGTAACAAATATTTGGCTAATGATACTAAGTAGTACAAAAAGTGGCCACAAAACTCACAACTATTTATTACCGGTAGTAATGTTTGCAGGTATAATCACGCTGCAGATTTGATACAACACAGAACAACCTATTGTTGACAGAACGCTAAATAGACCGCAGTCGGTCAAGTCGATGACGAAGGTGCAACTGCAAGAAAAATAGCATCAAATTAGATATCAACTTGGAAATACATGGAGGGCGGAGTGCAAAAAAGCCCAAACTTCATTTTTGCCGATTTTGAGAAAATGACATCATTTTGCAAAACTTATTGCCGGTTTTCAATGCAAGAAAAAATTAATTTCTATCTCAAGTATTCATGCTGTTATGTGATTTTTCAAATGAGCCCAACTCAAATTCCGCCTAAAGTTTCGGTGCAAGAAGGGTTTATCAAGACTTTGGCCATTCTTGTACTTAATACAGAAGCATATTTTAATCATCGTTGTAAATTTTCTTTTCTGTACGATACTGAAAAAGGCAATCTTTACTCTTAGTATCTTATTATTGGTACTTTTTTAAACTTAAATGGTTTCAGGCGTTTTATGATGAAACACTTTCTATTTTCTGAAAACGATGCCAATGATTTGCTGGTAGAGAGTAGTACAATTATTGCATGTAGTGTTGAGTTGAGCTAAATTCTGCAGACGCTATAAAGATGAAGGCTTAATTAGTGACTTTGGCTGAGTTCGCACGTAGCGGTGTTCGCAGCTGGGAATAAGACTTCTTACCAATAATAAAAAGAGCGTCGCTCTGTTTTGCAATTATGTTCAAAATTAACATCCATATGGAAAGCCTAATAACTAGGGCAAGTTTCTGTAGCTTTTTTACAGCTTCCGACACCTTTCAAAATGCTCAGAATTTATGCAGTATGATGTTTTAAGCTGTTTCCTGGAATTTTATATTGCAACTTTTTGTAACTTTTTCCTGTTTTACATATAGCTTTTTGCTGCAACTTTTATCAAGTATTGTGCAAAACGTAAAAGTGTGATGTCAAAAACATGCTATAAAACTATTTCAGTATAGTTCCATTCTCTTTGATTTGCATGACAAAGAGCTGTGTGACAGATTCAATGGGTCTCAATGTTATCTATGTACCACCAATACCGATGCAGGATGGGGCTGATCTCTAAATAAAGGTCTTCACCCTGTTTTTCTTAAAGTCATTCAGTTTTGCCAAACGTTCAGTGTCAATGTCACAGCTTACGTCGACCTCGCTTCTGTCAGCCGGGGCGTCGAACTTTTTTTCTTTTGGTGAACACCTATCTTCCTGTAAATTTATCAAGGGCTCCAAGTACATGGAGCACCTGCAATTAACTGTGGTATTGAAAGTACGCACAGAATGCAAAAAGTTTGAGAATCACTGGTCTACATAATAGAGCAGTAAATTAATGCAACTTTTGTTAAAAATAAATGCAAATTTCTCACAATTTTATTGCAACAAAAATTTGCCCTACTAATAATGCTTGAAATTGCGGATTTTTCAACAATTTTGTCATTCTTAACCTTTAGCTTTGCCGAAAAGGAAATTTCCTTTCATCTAAGCACCGTGCTGTTGAGCAGACTGCGAGAAAAATGAACGGAACGACTTTGAACTTGACGCGAAACATCGAAAAATCGAAAAACTTGGACGCCAAAATTTACGAACGTTATTGAAAAGCCAAAAATTGTGGATCGTTGTAACGTTGGCAATTGCCTACATGCTGGTTCAATTGAGTTATTCAAGCAGTGGTGCGCGCGTTGAAAAAGCCGAATATTTATTTTGAAGGCTACAGTAAATATAGTGATAAAAGATTGCCATCTAAAATATTTTTCTGGTTTTGAGAAATTTTTGATAGAGTTAGAAAGTGGATGTACAACTACTCATTCAAGCGGTTCGCAAGACCCAGAAAAACTTTTTTTATATTTTCACTACTTCCAATGTTTTTATTGAACAACGACACAAATTGTTCCTTAAATCGAGTTCAAAACTGTCGGTGACATTAATGTGGAAATGCGGTCATCGACTCCAACTCGCAGGCTTTTGCCATGCATTTTCTTTTTTGTAATCGTGGAGAAAACAAATCTTTTACTTAAGATTATATGAAGTATTTTTCTAAAACTAATGAGGCAATACATTATAGCTATTGCCAAAGCGATTGCATCCATCGCACTAAAGTTAAGTTTGAAGCACCACGCAATTTGTGGGTGATTTTTCTTTAGAAAAATATATGTAGTGGCAAAGACACTAAAACAGTTGCATTCACCCAAACTCCTATGTAAGCAGATGCTCTGATCAAAATAATGAAATTAGTGTTATTGTTCATTTTGCAATTGCCAACAATAATAGACGTTTTTTATGCTATATGATGTGCAAAGGTAAAATGGTAGTCGAAATCAGCGACAGCACAGTCGACGCGGTATCTAGGCTACCCTCATATGATGTGTATAAACAAACTTGGTATACACACTGCATCAACATGTTACAAGAATTTGTTATACAGCACCAGCAAAAATAATTTTGAGATGCCGAGTTTTTCTTCTAGAAAGATTGTACACCTCCCCCCTTCATCATTATGTGAGAACTTATCTGGATAAAAATATGCAAAACAGATGGTTTGGAAGACGAGTTATCGTTAGATATTCACCTAATTCACCAAATTTGACATCCGTGAATTTCTTTGTGTGGCGGTTTTTGAAAGGCAAAGTTTGCAGCAGGAAACCTGAAACAATTGCGAAAATGAGAGTAGCAATTGAAAAAGTATGTGCTCAATTACCGGAGGAAATGTTGCTGGACGTTTCTACGTCCATTTCTTCGAGATGTGAAAGCTTGTTGAACCGAACGGCAACTAGTTTGAGTACCTATGTGAACTCGTCAATGTGTGAATATTCTGAAGTTGCTCAAGTGTCTTTTATCTTGTTAAAAGTTAATTTGATATATTTTTGTATATTATTTCCCACGAATTCTTTAAACGTGTATTCTTTCTCTTGTATCAATTTATTTACAAGTCAAGATCAATAACTTGATTAAATTACAACGATTCGAAGAGTGTATACATTTTTTTGGAACACCCTGTATTTTTGTGTAAAGCAAAACAGTTGGTTAATGACGTATTTGCCCAGTACAATGTTGTTCTTGTTTTATTGCGGCGGGGTCGCCATATCCACCTTTACTCAAGATGTTGATCTCATTTTAAAGATCGAAGAGAGAAAGACGGAGACAGAGAAAGTGAGAGAGAGAAAGTAGTAGAGAGAAAGTAAGAAACAGAAAAAGGGAGAAAGACAGAGAGAGAGAGAGAGAGAGAGAGAGAGAGAGAGAGAGAGAGAGAGAGAGAGAGAGAGAGAGAGAGAGAGAGAAAGAAACAGGTTTGTTGTTCACCTTGAATGGCACCCGAGACGGACTAAAGCATTGTTTCTTAACCTTTTTGGCCCTCGTACCCCTTAAAATTTTGTGAAATGTTTTTGCACCCAGTGTTTGTCAAACAAACACTCACAAAATTACCGATAAATATATAATCTAACAATGAAATAAAACACGATGCATCATGTTACCCGTGTATATTTATTAACCATAATATTGTTCGCAACAAAACCAATTCAAAACCAATTTAGTGCAAAACCAATTTTATCGGAACAAACAAGAACTCTTTTTTATGACAAAAAATCATTCAGAAATGCAGATGTTAGAAAAGGCTTCGGAAAATATTTTCTTATTCAAAATAACATTGAAAATGAATTTTTAGCAAATAGTTTAAAATAACCATTATTCTGACACCTCATCTCGTACCCCCTACTTTGGTGCTTCGTACCCCAAAGGGTACAGGTACCCCCGGTTAAGAACCCCTGGACTAAAAACATAAAAATAGTTCAAAGCAAAACCATTCAATAGTTAAGCCAGGAAGCTTTGAATGGACGTACTGGTTTTTAAGTCTACAAGCTTGCTGACAAACACGAAATGATGATTGCAAGTAAACACATACCAAATTAATATAAAATGTTATTAAAATAATAAAATCAATAAAATCGCACTTACGATGAACTCCATTACTAAATACTACCCTTGAGAAAGCACAATGTCATTGGTCTCGCACATTAAAGTAAACTTGCATTTAACAGAGACGGCTTTGGAAACTAGGTGCCGTCATATGCTTTTTAAACAGCAAAACCAGACAAAATGTTTCCATTAGATAAACGATGATATAACAAATTGCTAGCAAAACAGCAATACTCTCAGGAATTTCTTATTCCATATGAACTTATAGGGCAAAGATATCGCACTTCATAATCATGGCAATAGCCATTGACTTGGTCAGCATTGTCACAAATTAGACCGTGATAAACATTGAATCGTTTCAAAACATCTCCTGTACTTGCAGCAGTGGCATTGGTTCCGGCAACTCTAGCTTCGATCTGCAACGGTCGCCTAAAAATATTGATGTAATGTAACCACTGGCGATTTTGTAATACAGGCCTAATCAATTAGTCTACAAATAGGCTTCGACCTGTTTATGGAATTTTTCCCACTCCAGAAAGTGCTTTCCGAATAAAAGTCATAGCGATATTAGCCGATAGGTTCTGCCGAACTGGTGATGCTTATTGCATGTAGTGAATCAACCAGCCATTAACCAAGAAGTTGAATTTTATAGCCTGGAGCTTAGCACATTTGTTTGTGTTGTAAAAGAGGGTGGAAGAAAAGAAAGGCGTGACATGCATGAACATATACTGTAAGAGGCATTGACGAATGCGTCTCCAGAAAAGAATATTCGGTCGGGATAGCATTAGTCGAAATTTGGTTGATCCAGCTAAATCGTGATGATGACGTTGAAGCGATAAAAGATAACTACTTCTGAAGTAAGCCCAAAATTAGAAGAAAATCAAACTACGTCAGACTCTGGGCCAACGCAGTCGGGAAACAGCCTAACTGGATGTAGCCCAATCTTAATGAAATATAAGTTCTAGCCAACTTACGGACAAATGAAATATCCATTTTGTTTAGCCAAAGCGACAATCTCCAAGTCAAAAAGACTTTGTTTTGGATTTCCAAGATTGATCCAAGAGGTCCACCTAGTCACCAGAAAGTCTGACTTATCATCAATTTTATGCTGCTTTCGTTCATCTAGAAACAAATGATATAACATCAGATTTCTAACTTTGATTAGTAGGCTTTTCAAGTTAAGACCATATTACAATTTTAATTGATACTTGGTCAAAAACAAGTTTGTTCTACGTTGATAGTTTTTAAACAGGCTAGTGCAAAATAAGACTGAACAATATAAGGCGGCTCGCTCAACTTGCAACAACTTTACTTGTTCAAACACTTGTTTACTTCTAGCACGTGGTAACTTTAAAAAAAAACTAATTTATTATTAATAAAAACTCCCCAAATCTTACAAGGAGGTAGCCAAACATCTTGGAAAGCTGGACCTACGAGGATTTTTAAAAACTTTTTAAAATTCTAAAAGAGCAAGTTTGATCAAAATAGTGATTCTGTAATCTACATTTATTAGATTTTAAGTCGGCCAAGCTGTACACAATAAGATGCGTAAAATACGTTTGTCGGCAATCAATAATTTGTTACAAATATTAGCTGATTTCGCTAACTTTGAACAGGGATCGGGTAAATGACGATTGAGGGCATAATCGTTATTGTACTGATCCCATTGTGTGCCCATGTGTTCACTGGTTACGGTCACTCACCTCCTAATCAAGACTGGTTTTGCTCACAAACAGCTCATTATTTCACAAGTTTAAATCTATTGTTTCGATGATTAGGGGAGAGAGACAAAATCGAGGGATGGGGGCCATAATGGCATGATGGTATGTTTTACAGCTACCTATATTAGCTACTCGATAAGTTTATTTTACGAATTGATGCTCTCCCTTTCCTAACTCCATTTGCACCCACAAGTCCCTGGATAACTCTATATGCGATCGCAGAAGCTTGAGAGTGGCCAGTGGGTAGAGATTGTCAACAATGCCACGCCGCTAGACTAGCAACTCAATAGAAATAAAAAACCGCGCCTCCCCATGCGACTGTATATGCGTGACAAGCACCGCGTTAAATGCACCAACGGAAAGGTAATGAAATTCATAGCTGAGAGAAAATCAAAAGAAAAAATTTGAGGAAAAGGTTTTGCGACGTTACTTTGCAAGTATCTTAACACTTAAATCAAATTCGAAAATGTGTGGAGGCAAGGTTCTTTCCGTACCCCCTCCACTGTGCTTGAAAAATGTTGTTTTTAATTTCACCAGGTCCTCGGCTTGTTGGATTTATCCTAATAGATCTACCAACAAATAACAAAAAATGAACCTTTAGGGCAATAAAATCGAACTCTATAATCTTTGCAAACTCCTGTTTCTTGATCGTGTCCGTAGCATATTAATCCTTTTTCTGGTGTTAGAGAAGCGAAAACTTCTGAAGAATCAAAGGCGTTTTCCTAAATTTAACAACAAGAAAGTAAACATAAAAAATAAGCACAAGCATTAAGATTAGAAAGCAAGCATTTGATGATAAAACCAAGCGGTCTTCAAGTACTGCGCCTTGTAGCGCCATGAATTTATGGGCCGCACAAAACAAATGTATCACAGTTTAGATCAAAACCGAAGGTACAAATGTTGATGCTTTGTTTGTTCATCTTTCTGATTAGCAAAAAAGTGTCGGAGGCAGTTTGCTTAGACACCTTACGACTTGCGCCAATTTACTTTTAACAATGCCAAAAGTGCTGCGTTTTCGTGTGGCGTGGTTTTACTGTATTTATCGATTAGCTCTGAAAAACCGGTCCGCGAAAACGATGCATAGCCTATATTAAACTGGTTTGCAGTGCGATAAGTTGGGGTAACTGCAATTTGCTGAACAGCAAAACGTATGCAATAACTAGTCCGTGCTGTTAATGCCAACAGAATTTGAATTTGACTTTTGTAGTGTTGCATCACTTGCACGGTATCATAGACTTGACATATGATGCATAGTGGTGAAGTGAATCACTGTTTTACAGTTCGAGTTTACACATTGACGTAGTTCTGCTGACAACGACAATATGTTGCTGCTGACTCCATTTCAAACGAATGTTTCATAGTTTACTTTAGCCAATTCGTTCATCTTGACGTTACGGTCAATAAATTACATAGCTTGTTTGCTTACCCCGTATTTAGTTTTTGCTTGAATGTATAAAGGATTATCGCATATTTCATTTTGTCTTTCGGATTTTAAAAGGTTCAAGCTTTCGATGTCGTTTGGATTTTCATTGTTGGGCGAATCTCGATCAAACCAAACAGTCCAGAAATAATTAAGATCTAAAACAAGATAGAGATTTAGTAGTCTACACCGGTTTTTTAAAATCATTCTTTGACTTTTACGAGTTGCTCAACTCCAGCTTTTCAGATATAAGTTTATTGTTCCGTAAAACTTCATTATAACACTGTAAACATTTTCCGAAATGGTATGTACTAAAAGAAAACATTCAAGAGCGCTGGATTCACATCAAGCCTATTTGGCATAAAAATTGAGATCCAAAAAGCATACGAAAGCTTTCCCAATTTCACAAGCGCTTTCTAGAAATAAGTCCTTAATCTTAAAAGCACTAATTTTTTGTTCAATTTAGGGAACGGGTACGTCTCTCTCTTGCGTTTTCTTTACGCCTGTCATGAAGCCTGTATCAGCAAACGTGACTTTGACAGTAACTATCATATCTATTTGCTACTTTTTGTTCAGCCAGGCTGATGAAGTGCAGCATCGTTACATTAATAGTTTAAATTGCTAAAATAGTTTCATCTTAGGAATAACCGGAAGTTTAATAAACACTTCTAGATCTTGCAGGATTACCGATTCTCCGGTCTCACGTTACCGCAAAATAAAGCACAATAAGCTATGCAACATCTTGGCTTACTTTCTTTTATATTCGGATATCCACCGTTGATAACGGAACCTGATGGACAATAAAATCGTACTTTAACCTTCTTTGGATTTTTACTGATTTTTTGGGTCTAAAAATAAAAAATGTGTAAAACAGATGCCGACGTAATTGACAGGTAGCTCTGTGGAGTGACGTCCGCGGGACCGGCTAGCAGTTTATAACTACGAGTAAATCAATACGGTAAGCTGTTCTAAGTTCCTTCAATGTCATGATGAGAACACCACAGTCGCTTAAATGTCAAAGCACTGAGGAGTAAAGATTCAGTTGTAGAAACTTGCCAATCTAAAAAAACGATAGTTACCTCTACTCTTAACGGATTCTTGCATACACTTTCTGGATTTGAAGTTAGCATTTGTTGTAACATATTTTCCCGTGGCAATTGCTCTGAAAGGAACCATCGAGACCAAACACCGTCTAATCAAACAAAAATAATTTAGGCTAATTCCAATGTGAATAAATTACCATGAGTATAAAATTTGGTTTTTAGAATTGATGATGCACAGTTGTGGTATTTTGTCTTGGTACGACTTAAACCACAGCCGGAGGAAAAGTTTTTTGATTCAAGATGGAATGACTGGTCTTTTTGTTGTCGCTGTTCTCGCGCCAACCGTGGGCAAGGAACATGTTAGCTTTTCATAAGAAAACAACTTCGATAACATATACAAACTAAAGTCATCTAATGGATTAGAGATTGTTTATTCTTTTTTTGCGAGTTGTTTTACTTGTTTTTGTATTTGCTAGGTGCGACAAACATGTAGCTTACACCAATTTGATGGCGTTACCTTTTTTCATCAGCTATTTTAATTTGTTTTTTTTTACACTATTTTGAATGAAAATAAGTTTCTAGATAGCGATAAAGCTAGACAACCTTCAGATCAATCACTAATTTTCGAATCGTTCTCAACAAAGCATAATAACGTCAATGGAAGAGGATTTGATTTAACAAAGTGCTTTTGGGCGAGAACATTATTAAACCTATTGGAAAAAAGGCTTTTTGTCTCTTCGCTCAGGCAAAGCAATGCTGTGCCACTCGCTCATTTTCTCACTCAACAAAAATGACTATTTGCTTACAGTTTCTGAATACTGAGCTTCAATGTCAAATTGAATAATCTGTGTGAGTTGGAATGTTGTTGGTTCGTTACAATCATGCTAAGACAGCATTGCATTTGTCGCTATATCTTGCTTCCGCTGATTTGATGTTTCTTACCCTGGTTTAGAACCACTACTGTCAGCTAAAACTTATTGACGGAGATTTGAATTACAGTGCATTGATAATGGTGTTGATACACCACATGTGTACCAACCGACTGATGAAACACCACCGATGTTGACAATGAATGTATAAGCCAATAAGTTGTTAACAAATATTCTACGTAAAGAAACATGACTTGTTTTTAATAGAATCGATTTCTACACTTTTAGCTCCAAATTTGCTGGCTACATTTTCTGCTGTTATACTTGTCTTTACATCTCAATAAAAACTAATCGCCTTGTTCAATATTTTTCCCTCTGGTATTTCGTGTATAGAATTTTGCCTTGTTATTCGAGCGGATCGCTTCAAATAAATACTTTCACATTGATTGAGAGATGCTAGAGGCATGCAATAAACTATTTTCATGGTTTAGTCATGGTTACCTTGTTTTTCATAATTTTCTTGCCAACTTTCCAGATTAATATGAGGAACTTGTGTGCATGGAATCCTTTGGTTTGATTCTGCTTCGAGTTCCATCGATTTCATGGATATGGTTTTCATTCCTTCCATGTTGTTGCACAATACACTGCTGAATGTTGCTTTACGAAGCTCGTTTAATTGACCTAGACAGAAAAGAAATAGCGAAAGCTTAATTGCTGTTGTAGTAGTAAACCGATGATAGTATTTCATCACGGTGTTCACCAGACATAAAAATAAGTAAATCCAGAATGACCATCGTCTTTAGAGCAACAAACTAAAGTGACTGTAAAGTCATTTTCATCTTTAGACTTGCAAAACAGAAGCACTTGACAGAATGTATGGATCTGTTTCGGAGCTCACGAGGATTTTACACTTTGTCTTCCAGGGCGAATAGTTACTACGTAATTTGCTGCAACTGCTATAACTTTTGAATGCACGATCATTCCATGAGAGTTTATGCATAAAATTTCAAAAACATCGGCTTAGTCAATTTTTTTGTGATGATATACAGTATATCTGACCTGAAGAGACCAGTAAGAGATTTGTACATTTTTATATTATGGTCGTAAGCTAACCATTACTTTTACACGAGACTTACACTAAACAGCTTGTGTTTGACCAGAATCTAAATTGCCAAACTATACTGCCGAGCGCAGTGCACTTTTACATCGAACTCTGCAAATCAAGCATGGAAAGCTACTGATCAGTAAAAAGTGCATTTGTAAAACATGCCACAACCCAGAATGTGTGGAGCTACAACGAGCTACTTCCAAATTACAATTCTTACTCCTGGCAACATTCAGCGAAAATAAGTTTAGTTCAAAAATTAAAACAACGGGGCTGTTGTTTTGCGATTCTGATTTTGAGCAGACCAATCGTAAGGGTTCTATCAAATCCATATTTAGAAGAACTACAAAAGTTCCTAACTCCGTGATCTCAGCTAGAAAATATAAACAGTCCTGGAAGGCAAATACTTGATTACATAAATTACTATTTACATACTTTCACTGAACTGTCCAGGATTTTCAAACCAGTACCGATCTCCTTTCCTCAGATCTCTAAACTGATAACCGATGATGCATCCAAAAGTGTGTCCAACATTGGCTCCAGGCAAAGGAGTTTCAGCAACTCCTCCGACATACAAATCAATGTCTTTGACGTTTCTAAAAATATGTTGATGCTGTTAGCATCATGGTGACCGAAACGTCTTGTTCTTTTCTTCAACCGTTTTTTCAAAATTCCAGAGACCGTTAGTATTGGTATCAGCTTGTATAGGCTTTCTATTATACTTGGAGAGAGTCTTTAGCAGGAAGGAAAGGTAAAGCTAGTCTTCTTTGGCTGCTTTGTTTTCACCTGCTTATCTTTCATTCAACTTGTAATTACCAGAAAACGTAAATTACAAACATCATCGATTGCATTGTGGCTCTCTATATATGTGCCTACAGTTGTACTGCCGTTGTAAAAAAATATTTAGAAGATATGATTCTGTAGCTCAACATCAATTATGTGGAATCGAAAACCATTGGTGATGCAAACTATACAGCAAATATTCACCAAACCGGCATGTGGGCACTTTAGGCGTTTAAAACATTTACTTTAATTCCGAAGTCAAAAGTGAAGTAAAGTAAAGAATTATCAACAAAGTTTCAGTGTGCATAATTTTAAGAGCAATTAAAAATTTTACTTATAAACTTGTTGCAAGATGTTTATTGTTTCTGCAGGCATGTCGTTGCGAAGATCAGACCAGGCAAAGATTTTGGGAAGACCACAAACATCACGGTATTCGCTGTATGAAGGAATTCCATGAGATCTGCCTCTTTGTATGTTGATCGCAAGTAAATCTTGGCCAACTTTTGTAGCTGATTCGAACATGCGACTGAGAAAATGAAAAGTATTAAGTGTTAGAATAAAAATAATTTTACGATGTTATAGTATGATGGTACGTATATGAAATGTGAGGGTAGGGAGTTAAATTTCTCCATCAAAGTTTCGCATTTCTCCAAGGAAAACTTGGGCATCAGTTCCAGCAATAACATCGGCATTCTAGCTTTTTCTTGAAAACAAAAGCTTTTGTTTGGCTTCTATTCAAACAAAGAGCGAATATTCATTGATTTGTATTTTCCAACAAAGAATGCTGATGAGAAATGTTTTTGCTTATGACAGATGCTAAAAGCCCTTGTCACAGTCATTGCCTGTTGGGACAGGAATTTTTTGCCACTCGGTTGATAGCAACGTCCATGTACCTAAGAGTGCGTACAGATCAGGTTTTCTATTATCTAATCAGCTTGGAAAGACGTGTTCTATTTTCTAAATATTTGAGGTGGTGTGAAAAGTTCATACACAGCGCGAAATTGCACTCTTGGAAAAACAGTTAAAAATCATTTCCTTGACTTTGCTGATTCCAACAAAAACAATTTTATCTGAAGTAATGTCAATCAATTTAAGGAAAATGATGAAACTTCAAAACAAGTACAGTCTATTGTTTTATGCATAGCGCCATTGTTGCTGTCGTGCTATTTTGAAAACTAAACACAAGTACAAAAAATTATCACGAATGATACAGCGAGAGACGTGTTACGGCTATCACTCTGCGTCAAGCACATAAACAATGACCCCAGTTTTATCTTTATGCACTTCTTCAAAAAGTGCACAAACATTACCTTTGCAGATAATGGCACCTTGTCAGGCACAATATATTTGTTTTGAAATCATGAAATCAATCTCTTTTTAAACGCAATAGCGTTAAGGTTTTCATTTGTACTTAATTAGGACAGAATAGTGACGCTGTTCTACTAGCAGCATGTTGTGGACACCTACCAAAAAACAATCCATCTTCTTGTTGGGGCTAATAGCGCTTACTTAGGAAAACCATTGTTGCCTAGCCTTCCTTTGTTCACTGACAAAAAAGCAAATAAATAAGCTTTCACGAAAAAAGTGATCAAATCTAAAATGGTAATGAAGAAGCTGTCAACAAGATTTAATCTTGAAAAACGAAGTTATCGCCTGGAAATTGTCGAGAAAACTACGTCTCTCCCCGACCACAGGTACCTTGAAGATTATCATCGGCAAAGCTTAAGTAAATCAAGAAATCAGCAGCTTTTATTGTAAACAAAGCAAGATGTAATATAAATAAACAAACAAGAAATAGGAATTCCATAAAAAATACAGTATAATAGCACTTGGCATTACAGGTAAATCTAATAAAATGGCAAGCAAGTTTAAAACAACTTTTGATCTATAAATTGGATGCTTAATGATAAAATTATATTTACTTTCTTAAATCTTCTACAAACTGAAGATCAGTCACTCTGGCTGGATCGACCATCAGGCCTCGCATTATTCCAGGTGTGGTCCCGTTGATGACGGCTTCTTGAAAAAACAGACCTTCAAACGTACGAATGGATGAAGCATCTTTCTGAACGTAGTCGGATTTCAGACGGTGGTAAAACATTCCAACTTGGCTGTGACCATACCTGTGTAACGTGTACAGTTAAAGATTAATGAATGCAGGTAAAAAGTTTTTTTTCAATAGGTTGGAGACTATCATTGTTTTTGTGGAAGAAGGAAAGAGGCCTAACATTGAGATTGTTGACCAACGTTAAGAATGCTTTAATAAAATATTCATTATGTTCCAAAAAAAGTAGTCATTTTTTGGTCCAGTTTATAAAAAAATTACGTTATCAAGAAAGGAGTTCGGCTTTGCTACCTTAGCATTGGGCCTATTATTGCATTATCTGCTAGAAAATAAACAAAATTGCTGTCAGAAAAACGAGGGGTCCACCCCGGTTGCGTGTTTAATTACGTCCTTAACTTATGACATGTGATAAGTTACAGAGCAAGCGCTATAGAGAATTAAGTAAATAGGAAGTTTTCTTTATGTTTAAACTTTTGCTTTTCTATTTCTCTTTACTTTTCATGCTCTTTTATCAGCCTTCAAATAGCTTAACAATACTGGGTCATCAAAGGTTTATTGCAGCGATGTACCATTTTGCGTAAAAAACACAATATCAGAGAAATTAAAAATTTTTTCGACATTTGAGATTGAGAAAAAACGAACCTAAATGCAGCCGCTGCAAACGCGTTTGATATTGTTGCGTCATATGTGACGTCATAGCCATAGTAGTATCCGTTTCTGACAATGTTCAAATCGAACTTCTTCATAAGCTTTGTTCCAAGTAATAAAGGCAAGAACTCACTGAAATAGAAAATAGGATTTCAATTTATTTAACGATTCCGCCTGAGACGTTTATAAAAGTGTCAGCAGTAAACATTTACTTGTAAGTAATCATCTGGTGAATGGCAATCAAAATTCTTCTTGCTTCTTGGAAGACCTTTTCTCCATCCCAATGTGGGTTCAAGACTTTAAGTCTTTTTGCAATTCTGTTGTGTTCTCGAACAAACATGAGATGGGTTGATACCAAGCCGATATTTTCGTTGACTCTAAAATCGCCTGAAATGCAAAACTGCGTTTTGGTTTTGTATATTTTGCCACGTTACAGCGACACTTGCATTGAGAAAGTGACGACAAAACAATTAATAATTTACTCCTGTTCATAAATTTTCTAAGCGAAAGTTAGATGGTTGAACGCAGCTCTAGCGACGATGCTGCGATGATATTTTGACGACAGCGTCACAGACCGTTGTTACCCAGGTTCGCCAACTCGCAATGGAAGATTTGATAGTTTGATGCCCTCGTGAGCTTTTGATTGATGTACACATGCTCGAAGCACTAGGCGGTAATTGCCCCTGCTTAATCATGATTGCAGTGGCAAAATGCTCTGTGCCAGCAGGACAAGTAACACTGACTGAAATATTTCTGAATCTCGTTTTCATTACTTTTAATCGAAAACGGTTCATATTGACGCTTAGAAAAATTTTGCACTTCTGTAAGGAAAATTACAGCTTTCCTGTATTGATTAAATAAGCAAAGTTTCAATTTATTTATCAGGCAGGAATTCTCGGCCCAAAACCAAACAAGATTTTTAAAAGAAATTATTGCACAATGCCTGGGTTCCCTAAGTTTTTCCCCATGAACTCCCTGTGGATGTCAAAATGCTCCAAAAACCAAGGTTTATTAAAAAATATCGGAACTCCAATTATAGCATGTTAAACTCTTGTATGCATTGCTTCTGAAAAGTCAAACTTATAATAATAAAAAAATGTACGGATTAAAAACTTTAATTACAAATTGCATCACACATCGCATTTTCTAAAGCTTAATGCGCTGTGAAACAGATTATTCTGTTCTTTTCGACGAGGCATTTGATCCTCAGAGGTGTAATTGATGAAACTGCGTTTATATTGGGCCCAATGTCCAAATATGCATGCAGGTTTGTTTTTGACAGCGACTAACGTTAAGAATCCCATTTCGCAAAGATACCGGCAAGCGATGACAAAAGACAGTGTTATTCGCAGAGATTTTACTGCGAGATTGAGGAAGGCTTCATAGTTGCTTGCCTAAAGCTCAAGAGGGGCTGCAAAATATGTAAAGCCCTTATCTCGAGTTACCACGCAGTAACAAAACAAAAATCAATACCGGTCAAATGATATTTAATCAGCGAAATGCATTGTCAGCGCATGATGGCGTCCAATGTATTGCAATATCACAAACACTAAATCGAAATAAATGAGCACCCCATTCTACGAAATTGCTCTCTAGTTTTTATTATGACAATAATTGCTGCTTTCCTAGGGATTTTCAACTTTTTATAGTGGCAGTCCATTTTTGTTTTGTAAAATATTTCGTGGTCCGCTTTTCACAGTTCTGCTTTCATCGGGTTTTGCATTATCAATCCAAACTGAAGGCAAAGACTTTGTTTCTTGAAGATTCACTCTTTCAAATCTATGTTTTCGTGTTTTCGCCCACTTTGTAAACCACAGTTATGGTCAAAGTTGTAGTCGTGGCCCATCCAGATCATATGCTTTGGCCCACTATCGTTGGCCATGGAACACCGGTAAAGAGCCACTGCGCTATGCAGTAATCTTACGTATGTACGCTACAGAGTTTGATTTCAAGCAATAATTGTCTACGATGGGCTTTCAAAAATATGTTACGAACCCCCTGGGATGAACTCACGCACCTCCAAAGGGTTCAGTGCACCCCGGTTAGAAAGTCCCTCGCATCAAGCTTGATTGTGCTTGGTAAAAAAAACTGCAAAAATCTTGTTTTGTAAACACATTTTGTTTTCACTCAAGCTTAGGTTTTTAACAGATTTATTGTTTTTATCTCGATCCGGAACCTAGTTTTAGTTCACAATTTACGTCATTGGGTTTTGAACGACATTTAGCGATGTCATGTCGGTTTGTTCGTGACAACGAAGTCACTTTTTATTTCTTTTAAATTGTGCTACAATAAAAAGCCAAATGACGGCCCTCGTTTCTGACCTGCTGCAAAACACGCGGGCGATTTAAGGTGAGCAGGGCAAGGAAATTGCTTTGCCAAGTTTGGTTTGATGTCTTTCAAAGTTGGCGATAATCTCTTTTTTCTTTGGAAAGGGCATCCGGAAAGTTTAGGATTCATCTTTTCTTCGCCAGAAGCCATTAAGCGCAATTCTCCCTGCTCTATAAAAAACAACTTGCATTTTTGAAATGTACAGCTTGAGAACAAAAGGCAGAGCGTAAGTCTATCTGGGGTACCGCGTTGGGTTATACCAAGGACTTTAAAAATGGTATTTACAATTTTTCTGTGGGACCCTCAACGTGAAAGGCTTAGTATGAAACGAAAGCTGGCATGTTCACTTGCTGTCTCTTTGGGCAAGACTCGCAACGGAATCCCTTCATCTTTATGTGGCAGACGAGTGGCGAGGGCTAGCAGTATATTGGTCGCGGTAGCCCAGTGTAATTAAACACTAACAAACACAACATCAGTACACATGCGTTAATTGGCGCGATGCAGTACTGGTGAAAGTGTCTGCTTTGCCGTCGCAAGACCTGGGTTCATTTTCCCAAGTCAATTCATAACAAAAGACTTTAAAAATGGTATTTACGTCTTCCCAGTTTGGAGCTCAGCACAAAAGGAGTAGAGGTTGTGGAGAACAAGCCGGCAAGCTTGCTTGTTGTGTCCTTGGGCAAGAAAC
The DNA here is from genome assembly GCA_963675345.1 of Trididemnum clinides. NCBI lineage: Eukaryota > Metazoa > Chordata > Ascidiacea > Aplousobranchia > Didemnidae > Trididemnum > Trididemnum clinides. Next base: position 18,090,234 of record OY776301.1, read on the forward strand.
TTAACGGGATGCAGCCATTTTTATGTGGTAGACAAGTGGTGGTTCCAACAGTCTATTCGCCGCGGTATCTCAGTCTAGCTGAAGACTTGCAAACAGAGCATGAGCTCATACGCAGCGCATGTACATCTGCCTGCATATTGTTCAGCACGATAGCTCAAACGACGACGACGGCGTAATCCAGACAGAAAAAACTAGCTCATACAACGACCAGCAATAGCAGTTATCGGCTAGCCGACGCAGTCACTCGCCTAATTCTCAAAGGATACATTACATGACATTGTAAGTACTTCATTTTCAATGCTTTCGTGTCACTTTAATTCAGCCCATCAGCGAATACTGTATCTGCCGATTTTGAATGTAGAATTCATGCTGGAAAACTAATAATTGCTGACTCAACAAACCATAACCATGAACGAAGCTGGGAAATGGCCCTTGTAGTTATCACAAATCAGGAAAGGGGCCAAATTATTTGCCAGAAAGCTTAAAAGGAACACGAATTGTTGTAGGCTGATTACGATGAACAGGGCTGGTTTAAATTCTTACCTGAGTCTGGAACCCTCAAGTCTGACAGCAACTCTTCGTTCCATCCGTAAACGGTTTCCGCGTCAATGTAGGCGGACAATCTGTTAACTTGTTCAACTGGAAAACTTTCGCATCCGGAAACTTTCAGTGATCCTTTTAGCATGATGCATGTAGTTTTGTTTTCATAAAATGGATCGTTTGGCGGAACAGCGATGTTAATGCAACTTGAACTAGGATTCGAGCAATTGCAATCGACCGGCTTGCCCTTCTCTTCTACAAAAAATAAATAAAAAGTTAATGATAAAGTAAACGTGATTTTGCAAGCATGAGTGTAAATCATTACGAAATTCCAAAACTGAGTCTAAATTTTTAAACTTGATGCAAGGTTTGGCTTTTATATATGAGCAATCAAATCTTTTAAATGCTTCAACGCTTAGCTGTGTTTGTAAAATGAGGAACAAAAAGGATAAATCAAATCATTCTGGTTTGCATAAAACAGTTATTTACCTGATATAAAATAGTTTTCGAAGGAGTTTTTAAAACGTTAATATTGATGTAAATAAGAACTGTTATTGAAAATTCTGCCGTTGAAACTTAGAGCAGTCTGTTCGCGCTTCTCAAGAGTAGAGGAGCTTTCTGGTACGTGAGAACTCAATAATTATTCCCGAGATTATAAAACATTTTTTGAGCAGGCCATAGAGCAATGCTTTATATATCGATATAGTTGTCTCCATTAATGTTGGGTCCCCTACTATCGAGGATTGCCGATATCTGGTGTTATTGCGGAGTTCTCAATACTTCTGGTTTTTCACTTCCTTTTTTCATTACAACCCACCCCGCGTAATGTAAGAAGTGCTTGCTTACCGTTTTGTGTTGGAGCTCCAGACAAGTCGTGAATTATGTACTGACCAAACTGAACAAACATTCCATTGGCCATAGACGACTTCGGGTTTGATCCTAGTACCTTACGATTGAATGCGTTGGAAATAAGGCGAGCTGAAGGAAGCGGCTCGCCGTCCGCTGCCCGCCGCAAACCCTGCAGCAAAAACAAGGTATTGCATGTCAAACAAAAAGGAAGAGTAACTTTGAAAACCTCCACGGCTGCGCAATGCACGTAAAATAAAGCAAAAGAAAATGCTTGCGGGTTCTTTATCTTTGTCCTCTAGTTACAGAAATATCTTTGCGGTTGTAAACTTGTGGAAGTCTGGTATTGTGTCTAAATCTGTTTTGTAGTTATGAGTGATTTGAGTACAATGCATTTTTATCAAAAGCATTGCAACCAAGTAAGCATAATTTCCACGAAATACCTTTTATACTCTACGTCATCTTTGCGATTAGAAAAAGGATTGCTTTAAAGCAAAAACTCGGAAATGGTTATTTCAAAAACTTTGTCGTGTGGGTAAAACTTTTATAAAAATAGATTAAATACAACTAGTCTATTTCCCACATCTAGTTTGTTTCCATACGCTGGTGGTAAAAGTCTTTTGAAGGGCGTCTGTGATTTTCCGCTGAAAGGGTTCAGCGGATTATTACATTTCCCGTCCAAGTTTTCGTAGCTGAAAAAATAGCAATATAATTACTATCCAGTATACAATGGTAGTTTGTTAAATTAATGGAGCTGATTACCCAAGATGTTGCAAGATACAACTATTGAGTACCCAACAGCAAGGGTATGGCCAGGGGGAGCAAAGGAAACAATTACACTACGAAAAATTCATCGAAGTGTTGATTTTGACTGAAATTCCCAATGTCCCTTAAAACTTTCCTTCTTAAATTCTGGACAATTTGCATAAATATTCTGATTTTTAACAAAATTCAGATGGATTTCATAGAAAGATCATAATTTCATCATAAAAAATTTCGGCTTCTCGAAAATATTTGTCTGTTTGCACCTCTACCAATTTATGGCAGTCCGTCTAGTAGGGGACAATGCAATCAGTCTAAAGTACCAACTGATTCGAAGAGGCCTTTCTTTTTTTAATGCTATCGTTTTTTTCGCTTAATGTAGTTTGAGGTGCGAGAATTAAATATATTAATTGACGCCTTGCTTTCATTACGAAGAAAAGACGGAGCTTTTGCTTTGTTCTCCTCGTCCGCATCATCATTAATTATTTTACTTAATATAGTTAAACATTGCTGTGCTTTGTATTTGTCAAGAAATCTCGGGGATTTATTGTTTATTTGATTGCAGCCTATTCGTCGTATCCAAAATCATCTATACAAAGTCGTAGGTAAAAATGGTTTTGAGGAAGTTGATCGATAGTAATGAAAACAAAATGATCATCTGTTGTCGGCGCGAAGCGCAAATGTTTGAAAATAACTTTCCACATATTTTAAAAAGAAAAGATAGTTGAGCGCGTTAGGTACACCATCAATTTGGCTTTGATACTTTCTCATGCTAGATCTCGGTTTTCTAATCTTTTTGATAAAGTTGTTTAATGTTATAAACTGAAAAAGTTTTATGTGTATTTTTTGTTAGATGCAAAGCCGTTTAGGAATATAGGTCTAGTGTTTACTCCTTATCTTTCTTGGGATGCAAGCACAAGATAGAAAACAGTTACGTTCCGGGTTAGGCAGCAAATCTGATCAAAACTCGGTTGAAGGAAAGCAGCAGTCTATTTCGAACCAGTCAAAAACAAAATGAGGAGTAGTATAGCTCAACCATCAACAAGACGAACAGCCAATGGGGATACCCAAAAATCACATCGTGGTTGATATCGTTTCATAGTCTTTACCGCTTTTCATGTTTTGTTTCTTTGGCGTAAAACTCAGGGAGCTGCGGGGATTAAGTCCCCTCAAGAATGTTTTCAGCTCATACGATATTTTCAGTCCCACCGGTCTCCACCAGAAATTCACGAAATGAGTAAAACACTCACTCTCGAAAATTTGATGTCCCAAAAAAAGGTTTTAACTTGTGTTTGGAGCTTAAAGTAGGATAAAGTCAGTCTCATTAATACAAAAATACTTTCAGCGCACTCGCTCCAGTAAAAAACAAAGAGCTACACCTATGATTGTTGCGTTTCGCTTCATTTCTCATGCTGTCGGATTAAAATGAAATTTTAGACCAGCGTCCTACCATCACAAACGTATGTTGTAAGAGACAAGTTCCCGACTTACCCTTCATTCTTGCAATCTGGAAACGGTTGATTTTGCAGAAAACATTCTCTTGTGGTTAAAGCTTCGGAAAATGTACTTTGAGCTGGAGAACAAAAACGATTTAATGCATGATAGAACGGAAGTTTAAAGTAGCTTTTCGCTGCACACTCATCAGAAATAATATCACGTCCACTTGAAAAATAGCATCGTGTGTGAGATTTGTAAGATTTTGCTCATTTGTCCCAACCAAAATTTTTTTAGAATGCATTTTGAGTCGCTCCCCACAAATAAATGCTCCTTTTCTACCCATAAAGACCTAAACGTAATTTTGAAGTATGACCCGGTATACATAGCATGGGTTCGGTGAGGTATTCAAAGGAGGGGTAACGCCATCGCCTTTTCTTCACAGATCATTAATTGGCAACGGTGTTAATGATCAATAACGTCACCATAACAAGCAAAAAAATTTGTTATTCCTCTCAATTTTTTTAACAACACTTCTTATACTCGATGCATTTACAACCGTGCCTGCAGACGTAACCAAATGCATTAACCCAATAATCTTACACGAATCAAAGAAATCATTAAAAAGAAATAGTGCAAAGCACTCTTGCTGAGTGCTTAAATTAAGCGCACATGTTACCAGCTATCCACATAGATGCTTTTTAAATGGCAGACCACTATAAACATCTTCAAAGATACTAGTAATGTAAACGCTAAACGTTGAAATTCAGCCAATTAATGACGATAATTTTAGTTGAAATTAGCCTACAAGATAAACCATGCGAGATCGAAGATGACTTCGTGTTACTACAAAAAGTTAATTACATTATAATTACATCGCACTTTCATTTACAGCATTTGAAGTGTTTCTCTACCTTTCATCACCAAACTTTCATTTCAAGGTTGAAGAGGTTTTGAAAATCAAAAAGCTTTTCAACCCTGGAACAAAAGTTCGGCTATGATTAATTAAGAGGAACATTAGCCAAATTATTTCACAACAATCTACATTAGTTCCTATTGCAGTACTGTATACCATCAGTGAAAATTTTAGTGCCATCATTGTCGGCTTGAACTGCCTACAGCAAGCACAAAATCATATGTTGCAAGGTGGCTGAACTGAAACCTACCAAACAATTGCTGGGTAGTTACTATTTTAATACTATCTTCTGGATACATACTGACGGATATAGAATTCTCTGAAAGAGGCTACAAATTTTAGAAAAAGGTCTATCACCTATAATTGTTGCAACAGTGCTTTCGTGCAATTTAAGAATTTTTTGTCTAAATATGTGATTGAGGATTCGACCCTCTTTTGTAGGTGCGCCAGTGTCGAGCTATCGTAGAAAGAAAATACTTTAAAAGTGCTTTGCTAGGTGCTTTTGCTCCGATATGAAGCAAAGTAGGAAATAAAAGTCAAAAACGAGCAAAACTTCATCAGTACCAGTCATGAAAAAGTTTTAACGTTAAATTATGTTGCTCTACATTGCTTTAAGAAAGTGAATTCTCGCTTTTATGAGAAATAAATGAATAAGCTCAATATTTGACGCGGTTGAATTAATATAAAGCTTTTGCACAGCATAGGCCTAATTACTCACCCGATATTATAATTTTACTTGCTTTGTAAAGCAAAAAAATTGTGGCAACAAAAAAAACTTTAAGTTTCATATTGCTGATGGAAGTTCTTGGAGACAAGTTTTTTTAAAAAAATACGCTACCACCAAGTGACTGTGAGCACTTTATAGTCTAAAGTAAGTTAAATCAAAACATATAAAAATCCTGATTTACAGTTTTCAGTCCTACAAACTAATCTTTTCAGGTATTCAATTAGGGTATAGAAACTCCAAGTATGCACAAAGATTGAAGAGTAACTTTTCGTATTTTAAAAAACTTTTATAGCTTTGTTTTGATCTGAAAATATTTCTTTAAAAAGTTATAAAGTTAAACCAAAAATATGAATGTTCAGGAAGACGATTTGCAGTCCCACAAACTTAAACTAAGCTAATAGACGTTTTTGATCAGGGTATAATCGTAGAAACTGATTAGGTAAAGTCAACAGGCGTTTGACTATGAACATATGAAGAAAATTTACAACATTTGAAACGCAATGCTGGTTGCTTTCCTGTTTGCTTAGCGTTGAATCTTATATACTCGTACGTGCTTTTCTAACAGTTTGGTTTACGTTTAGGCGAAAAAATCGATGCAAACGTTATTCTAGAACTGATTCTAAAAAGCATGAAACTGCTTATTTGTGAGAGTAATTTTCGAGGAGAATGCCGCCGGATGCCTAGAATAATTGTGCCTTCAGCACTCGTGACAGGAGAACACAACAGCCATCCATGACAAATTCTGCCTACGCAAGTGGGCCTGAGTACTGTTCTTTTCAATCTCTAAAATATTTATATCTCGTGTACTTCAGTGGAACCAATCAATAACGAAATAATGTGTTTTAACGTGAAATCTGTCAAAACTTTTGAAGCATTATTCATTTTTTAGAAAAAAAGCTGGTCAATAGGTTATCTTATCCACTTAAGTAATAATCTGACTCAGTGGTTCCCAAACTTTTTGAGTCACGACCCACTTTTCAAAACATAAATTTTCGTGTCCCACATAATTCTGCATGTACTTCGAAGTACTCGGAAAAATGTACAGTGAAAACAAACATCTATTCAAGATATAGCTTTGAAAAAAGCTGTTTGAGCCATAAGCTTTTCGTGACGCTCTCATCAGTGGCGGTATCGCGTTAAAAGGGAAGATCTAGAGTGAATAAGTGTTTTATGTGAATAGTTTGGACGTTAGGCAATCAAGACAAGCCAATGATAGCGCTAGTATTGCAAAGCGCGCCAAAGAAAGATTTCGCAATTGCGAAAGTTAAAGAAGGCGCAGCAGAAGGCCAAATGCCACGATTATCGAAAGAGTTTGAGAGTGTAAACAAACTCTTTCTGTCTGTATAACACCGGGCGTCGGGTCTTGATATAAGTAGCCTCTAAAAGATTAAGATGGAAAGAGCTGCGCGCTGCGGCGAGGATTGAAAACCGCTTATCATCATAGCTTAATGCGCATCAATCATTATCTAAAAGATGCTGACCAATCGCGGAGTCACAATCCGGTTTGGTGTCGGTTCGTTTGCACAATCTGTGTGGTTGAGATCGGCGTGGACGAGTCAATTGCTGTCTTAACCATTGCGGAACATGTTGCTTGATGCGATCCTGTAGTCGTTGAGATGTTCGCCCTACGTACCGACTATCACAGTGGCACTTGTATTCATATATGACAAAACTTTTCTGAATGGCAGGTAGAACAACCTTACGAGCCACAGGCAGCATGCGCTTAGACGTAAAGACCAAGCGGGTGCTGACGGAACCATAGCAGCTTTCCACGGCGGTTTTGACTTCTTTTTCCAAGTTTATAGATGGCTTACCTATCCAAGGGACCCTCAAGTACACAGGACACTTTTCAGGGCCAAATCGCTTAAGGGTGGAGAACTGAGCAATTTTCTTGGTGATCTGAGTGTTGATGATGTTTTTAGGATAGCCATTGTCCAGTAATATCTTCTTGATCCGTTCTATTTCTTCATTGAGTCTACGCTTGGTGCAAATCATTAGAGCTCGATGCACCAATGTAGATATTAGACTTATTTTGCGTTTGAGGGGACTAAAGAACTCCCAACGCAAATACTGGCCAGTGAAAGTGGGTTTCCGGTATACACTGGTCTCCAAGCCAACATCTGTTCTTTCGACGCAGTCATCAAGAAACGGTAGACATTTCCCTTTCTCTTTTTCAAAGGTGAACTTGAGGGATAGATGAAGGAAGTTAAGTTTGGTCAGAAATTCATCTGCTTCAGCTTCGTGATCGAAGATGGCAAACTTGTCGTCAACATATCTGAAGTATGTTGGAGTCGATCACGAAGCTGAAGCAGATGAATTTCTGACCAAACTTAACTTCCTTCATCGCCCGACGCCCGGTGTTATGCAGACAGAAAGAGTTTGTTTACACTCTCAAACTCTTTCGATAATCGTGGCATTTGGCCTTCTGCTGCGCCTTCTTTAACTTTCGCAATTGCGAAATCTTTCTTTGGCGCGCTTTGCAATACTAGCGCTATCATTGGCTTGTCTTGATTGCCTAACGTCCAAACTATTCACATAAAACACTTATTCACTCTAGATCTTCCCTTTTAACGCGATACCGCCACTGATGAGAGCGTCACGAAAAGCTTATGGCTCAAACAGCTTTTTTCAAAGCTATATTAAAATTCTGTACCGCCAACAAGATTTTTATCTATTCAAGATGTTAATTCACTTTTAAATTATTTGAGACAAAACATGCAGTAATTTAAATTTTGAATGACTTTCGCGACCCACTGAAATTAGGCCCACGACCCACCAGTGGGTCGCGACCCATAGTTTGGGAACCGCTGATCTAACTCATTACAATAATTAACTTTTGTCGCTGGAATGTTGGCCCCAGATCGCTTTGTCTCTCCTAGTTGCTTTTATGCCGGAAGTAATTTATATACGCGAAGCCAGAAGCATTGTTTTGCGAGGGTGGGCCAAAAGTCACTGACCCATTTAAATTTTAAATACCTCTTTTATTTCATAATGTTTTTTAATTTCTTAATATTTTTTAATTTTTTCAGACCATTAAAATTAATTATTGAAAAATTCAGTATTGTCCAACGTTCACAAATTGTAAAATTGTACTATCAAAATCAAGGCTAAATAATTTAAACCCAAAGAGCTTATCGAAGACATTTCAATGTTAGAGATGCACCTTGTAAGAATGCAATTAAGGGCGTGGTTAAAAAAATTGAAGATTAAGGAGCTGTGAGTGATCTGCCACGTTCTGGAAGAACCAAAGCTGTTTGTACGGATGAAAACAAAGAAAGGATATGAGAGAATGTCGCAGAAAATCCAACAACTTCCACCCAAAAACGATCATTGGAACTTGGAATTTCTCGAACATCTTTAAAAAGGGTTATGAAAAGTCTAAATTTTTATCCATACACAGTGCTATTCATCCAAGAATTGAAACCACATGACTTTCAGCCTAGACTACAGTATGCCGTTCGATTACGAGAACTTGCAGAAAATGAACCTAATTTTTTTGATAAACTGCTTATGTCTGATGAAACCCACTTCCACCTAAATGGATTTGTCAATAAACAAAACTGTCGCTTTTGGGCAAAAGAAAATCCAAGAGCTGTGCATCAGAGAAAACTTCACCCTGTAAAGCGCACTGCATGGTGCGCAATAACTGCAAATGAAATTATCGGGCCATACTTTTTTGAAGTTGATGATGGAAATGCTGTGGCTGTGATAGGAGAGAGAGATACAGAGGGATGCTTCGAAATTTCTTGTGGCCAGCTGCTGAAAATTGAGTTAGAATGTGGTTCCTGCAGGATGGAGCAACAGCTCATACTGCAAGAGAAAGCATGCAATTACTCCGGGAACGTTTTAATGGAAGAATAATTTCTCGATATGGTGATATCAATAAGCCTTCTCGTTCTCCTGATCTTACTAGCCCCGACTTTTTTTTGTGGGTATATTTAAAGGAAAAGATTTTTGTCGACAAGCCCCAATTTTTAATAGAGGTAAAGGAAAATATCACTAGAGAAATAAGGCCAGAAACTTTGGAAAAGGTTATAGCAGAGGTAATCAAAAGAGCTCAAATTTGTGAAGCAGAAAATGGAAGGCAGATGATGGATGTTATTTTTCACATTTAACAATACAAGGTTCTCAAGCTTACTAAGGTAAATTTGTGATAGAAAAAAAAATTTTATCGCCTTTATTTATGATACTATAATTTCATGTATATAACTGTTAAAATAAAAAAGTTATTTAAAATTCAAATGGGTCAGTGATTTTGGCCCACCCTGTATTACTAGGCTACAATTACAAGAAAGTTGTAAGTAGTAGGTCTATTACTGCATAGCCCTGTAAATATGTCAATCACTTTAGTGGCCTTCTGTAATTCTAAATTTGTGGCTCTATGCACTTAGTCAAAACTACGTGCGAAAGTTTGTATAATTAGTTGTGGTTTACAATTAAGCCTAAACTTAATTTATTAGTAGGAAAGTCGGTATCACGGGCATAGTTTATGAAATCCAAAGTTTGAGGGTAAATCAATGGAAAAAAAAAGGTCAGTGGTTTTAAATCACTGGGTGAAATTAAAATCACCAAACATACAACCGCATTTATGAAGGAAAATTTTTTCAAAAATGGACGATTGAGCGAACCGGGAGATCGGATGAAGCACGTTTGATATCTTGCCCACTTTGATTTTTTGGGATCAAAGCAGGTAAGGGCAGCCATGGAACTTGGAGTTACAAATATCGCTATGAAAGGGATGCATCAAGTCGTAAAATCACCCAACCACATATAACTTATTTTAGTAATCGCAAAACAAAAAATATTACATTGCTGCACCCAAACTTTTCATACCTATACTTATTGGAAAGAACTGACAGAACTTGTGAAATGATAGAGAGTTTGTGTGTAATGCCAGCATCAATTCAAAAGTACACGATGATCAGAAATAGACATTGGAGAGATGCCCTCATTTGTACCTACCTATCGTTACTGGTTTCGGAAAATTTGTTAGGGTGAAGCTGAATGAACCAATGTTTGTAACCCGATGTAAATGCCTGGTAGCCGTGCCGGGCGACGCCGGCAGAGCCGACTAATTGTTACAGGAAAATGATGTATGATACTGCCCATTAACGCCACTTTTTAGCCTTAAATTTATTATAAAGTTCGTAACGCATCAGCTCAGTTTTAACATTTTGATGGGGAGGAAACTTCATTTATCTCTTTTACGATCGACCTCATTACGGTTGCACTCTCGAAGTAGCACTGTTGAAAAGTAGGAGGAGGTCTAATAGATTTTTGCTTTACCTGACAGCGCGCGTCTTTTGCTTAAATTACGAGCAAGGTGTTGCAGCTAGTGTTGGAGGATATATCGGCTAATTTGAAATGAAAAAATTAGAATATCAACAAATTCGCTCCGAACCGGTATTGCGAAGCTGCATCTGAGTGCCTACTGTATCTAGTAATGTCCAATGATCGCGTAGCCACAAGTTCGGAAGTTGGCGGAAGTACCGATGTTTGTTCTCGTTCTTTTCTCTTGTTTTTGTTATGAAAACCAAATTGACTTTTTTATATTTCCATACCGAAAGCTATTGTTTTCTTTTGTTTTCTACAGCGAAGAATTCTATTTGATTGCAAAACTAAAGATTTTTAAAGGAAAGTTGAGTTTTATGTTAATAGTACAAATTTTTAAGATGCTTTTATGACTGTTTATACACAACAAACTAGACTCTATATTTACTATTTTTTTGAGGCACCGGGTGAAGTTTCAAAAAATGTCATTGTGAGAGGAACAACCGTTCTCTTTGTTCTTCCTTCTGAGTACAATCTTGTTTCTGAGTGTTTGACAAAACAATTTGACTTCTTCTCGTTTTTTCCGTAAGTCTACCTTTGTGCTCTCAATAGTAACAAATTTGCGAATTTGATTAGTTTTTTCACAAAGGCCTATATTTTTCGGTGATGTGCTGATGACCAATGATTAGTGACATGTGTTTTCTGTTGCAGAATAATCGTAAAGGCTTATTCAGTCTTGGAAAACTGATGGCTTATTTCCGTTTGCGCATCTTCTACTTTGTTGTAACATAACAGTTTATTTGTTGTGCGAAATTGAAAATTAAATATTTATTACTGTCAGAGCTTTCTTGATACCCAAGCGATACCGTAGTTTTTTGTAATTTACCGTCTTGAAACATAACTGTGATATTTTTCTGAGTGTAAACTGTTAAGCAAAAACATATAAATAAATAAACCTATGCTCTACTTTGAGGCTATGTGCGACGGTAATTATTAATAACAGTAGCCAACCGTTAAATCGATGTTTTAAAAAAATGAGATAACCTTGTTTAGCCGCTTTTATGACCAAAATGATTTCTGTAGCTGCCTGTAGGCCTGCACATCATCACTTATTGCTTAGCAGCGCAAAGAATAAAATTTACGGATTTCGTTTTGCACTACAACAGTTACTTATACTGTGGAGATGACATTCAAAAAATACAAAAGCAGTAATTGCGTAAAGCCGTTCTTTTGTGCGTTTGAACACACTTCGTGCTATTCCCGTAAGCGCAACCGTTTGACCACACTCCGTGCTATTCCTGCAAGCGCAAGCGTTTCAATACACTCCGTGTTATTACCGCTGTTGGCTTATATATGAGATGTAAGAACATAGAGCATCGTGATACGAAAAACATACAGTAGTTGTAGCGTTGTAATAGGAAGAACATAGAGGGTCGTGATATGAAGAAAGTGGTTAGATCGTCATGATACAAAGAACACAGTCCGAGCGTCGTGGTATACAGAACATAGAGCGTCATGATAAAAAGAACGTAATTGAAGGTTTTTCGATGCGCTGGTATCACGTTTAGAGCTTCGGAGTTGGTAGAACTTTTTTGGCTCGATTTCCTTTGTTGAGTCATATCGAAGACTTCAATAACTGTATTTACAGCTTACCTGCTTTGACGCTCAGCACGAAAGAAACCACGCGGAGAAGATGTTGACAAGTTTGCTTGTTGTGTATTCGGGTAAGGCGCTAATGCGGCTACTGCACCTATAGGCAGAAGACAAGTGGCGGCCTGCTGACAGCAATTTACGGCTACAGCTTAAAGGCGTGCTGTGACCTGAGGTGTCCTGATGACACACGACAGACTGGTTGGTCAATGTGATAACGAACGAGTTTACTGCAAAGTCAACTGGTTTGATATCAAACAAAGTCTGTAAAATAACTCATCCACCTGCATGTAGGTTTTAGGCGGTCAAGCATTTTTTTTATAGTTGGTTAAACAATAGAGATTTGACAAGTGAGTCTTTCGTGGGGCATTTTTAATGTACGACCAAACCAACCGATCTGCGACGTCTTAATAAAAAGAGCAGCTGCTTAATGCTAAAAGATTTTTGGTTTGCACTGCTACAAATTCCATCCCTTCAAGTTTTCATAAAAAGCTTATTTTTACGGCTTGTATTGAGATCGCGCACTTCCGCTCATTATGATGCAGAGTAACTATTCGTGATACTTTACCACAGGTGAGAACAAAAACCAAAACCGATTTAAAAGTCGAACGCTTAGCATACATGATGATTATCATTTTGAATGTGTGACAACAGATCGCTAAAGCTCAGGCCCTACCGCGCTCGCTTCATCGATTTGAATATCAAGTTTTTGTTCTGCCCACCATCACCTACAAATGTGATCCCAAGATACTTGAATTTTTTATCTTCTTGAAAGTTTTTTCGCAAACGCAGATCTTCCTGATCAGGTTTTCTTAAATGTTGGAATGCCTAAGTTTTCTTTGCATTTCGCGTGTTTTCATCATAGCACTACCACAGCCACCATCAAAACATTCGAGCGAATGTTTTATCCAGGAAATTTCCGATTTTCGGAGCAACGGTACGTCCTGGCCTCATTATGAAAATATCTGGAATAGTTCATTCTACGCGATGAATTTTTTGGACTAAGCTACAACATGAAAATCCCAAGTGTTTTGTTGCATCCCGGTTTAATGCTCCGATAATATGATAAGCCTAATTCTATAACTTCCAATTTAGACACTAATTTGCCATTTCAATATTCCAATATTTATTTGCGATCTGTGCTTTAATTTTTTTAGAATTTTCTTTTTGCTGAAGTTTGTGCAAACAAAATGCCAGACAGTCGGTCTAAAATCAAAATTTTTCTGATTATGATTATTTCTGATTATAAAAGCTCAATCATCACAATTTTATAAATCATTTCTTCAAACACTTCATAACGCGTTTTTGTCTCCAAATTGTTTTTAGGCGTCTCTTTAAACGTTTGATTGTTGTAAACGTACTTGAAAATCTGCTTTTTTGTACATGTAACTTTAAATTTATTCAGTGAAAGAAATGCTTTTGCTTAAAAGTAAGTTATGTGGCCATGGGTATGTCAACTAAATCTTTACTAATGTCCTAAATAAAGAATATTTAAAGTGGTAAATTCGAAGTTGAGTAGAACATGTTCATGCATGTTCAGCTTTTTTGTTTTAACGAAAGTGTGTCAATTAGAATGAGAAATGTAACAAGATGATGCCACAGCCCAGAGGTCACAAGCTCTTGAAGTAATACCAGAGGCCAGCGATTCACTTTGATCAAACTGAGACAGTGACACTGTTTCGACCTATCAGGTCTCTTCAGTACAGTTGGTGACCGATAAGAAACTAGAGGCTTTAAATAAAGCATAGCTCAGACTGTCACACTTGTGCGATCGATACTAGGTCCACTGTAATGGATGGTCTGTCAGTACTCTGTACTAGTAGTTGTTAGACTTAGTGCACGTGCGACAACCGCTACTCATTCAGGAGTGATACGGCTTTGCACAGTACTGACAGACCTTCCATTACAGTGGACCTAGTAACAAGTACAGGTCCCACAAGTGTGACGGTCTAAGCTATGCTTTGTTGAAGGCTTCTAGCTTCTTGTTGGTCACCAACTGCATTGAAGTAGCAAAATGAATATGCTACTATTTTATGGCAAATAAAAAACAAAAGTTGCTAAGATTTAGATTAAGACTTGAAAGTCTTAAATAACAGTTTTCTAATCAAATATATAAAGCGCAATTATGTCTGTCTGTTTTAACTCCTCTGAAACTGCTACAGGTACAAGCATCAAACTTGGCATGATTGATCACCGACCCGTGGTGAATGTCATAAGGGTATTCATGATGACGTCATAACCAAAAATATATTTTTTTAGAATTTGCATTATTTGACAGAGGACAACCGCTTTTTGCTCAATCGAAAGCCGGGTTCCGACTTACCACATTTCAAGATTTCATTTCTTTGGGGTCGAAAATGACGTCACAATCAACGATTCATTGAACAATCAGTTTTTTGTTCTTTCTCAAAAAGTACTCATCGCACAAACGCGATTAAACGTTCTTTTAGAAGATATTGATGAGCTGTTTTTGATAAAAGCAATTTTACAACAATTAATCCTTATTTCACTATGCCGCGAGCGCTTCTTTATTTAAGCACTTCCAGCAATCTGAGCATTTTTTCTTCTCTATTTCGCTTGCACGCTTAAACTCGCTCTATGATGTCATAATATGTCTGGTACGATTAACACAAATGTTCGCTACCGCAGATCATAGTATCAAGATGTCTTCAAAAATTGCAACCTTTTTGCAAAATTAGTTTATTAAAAAACTGATTTGTGACCTCATTTTTTAACCGATTTTCAAACTTTATTCTACAAATTAAAGTTTATTTCAAGGCGAGTTCGATAGTGTGCAATATGTACAATTGATAATAGTTTTTATACTGAAAAAACTGAACTTTGATACTTGTGGTTTAATTTTTACCCCTGCCAAAAGTGGTGAGCTCATTGAAAACAGATGACTTTAATACAAAAACGTTATAATTAAGTACTAACAAGTACTATCCTTTGAAAGCTTAAGAAATTTACTATCTAGCAATTATGTGACTCCAATTAGTTGAGGCTAAGGATTAGTTTCTAATGGCTGATCAAAACTTGGTTGCCATACATGATGTTTATTTTTAGTTGTACAATTATTCTTCTAGAGCTATCACATTTGCAATTTTTGAAAAAAGTTAGCTCTTCAATACATTTTGATTACTTTTCCTCACAAGCGTGGTTCTTTTGCATTATCTGTCGACTTTTTCAAAAAGATTCATCAAAAACTGAAGTCTCCAAATGCGTATGAAATGTAGTCTATCGGTTAGAAACACACAAAATTTTAGTGCCTGCACTTCACAAAATTGCAATTTCTAGAAAAACTAAGTCTTTTGCTACATTTTGTCTACTCTTTCTCGATAGCATGGATGTTTGGCATTATCAATCAAATTATTCAAAAGACTCAAAGTCTACAATATGTAGCCTAGTCGAAACAAAACACTTGGTAATCACCCAAGAAAAAGACGATGGAATAAAGACGGTCCTTTCTTATGGTTTGCAACAAAATGTAAGTGCCGAGCTACCCATGATCAAAGTGTTGAAGCAATTTTCTTTGCAATTGAGCAAGGCTGTCGCAGCAGCCAGCTGATTTGATATTCTTAACCTCGACATTATAAATTGGGGCTCCCGCTATTGCTATAACGCAACTGTGAGTGCTTCATTTCGGGTTAGTTTGCTCTTTGCACGGCGGCTTCTATGCTAGGGCCAAGGAACATGCACGCAGTCAGAGACGTTAGTTTATATTAATTCGCCTACAGTGACGAAGAAGTGGCAAGTAGCAATCCTAATAATAATGGCTGAAAACGCATTGTGAGGTCATAATGATAACTGACATCACAATGCTTGCCACTATTACTGAAAACAGCAGCAAGCAGCAAAATTATCCACTATCATTTTGATAGCAAACACAAATGGTCAAGCCCACTACTGATATTTGCAATTGCAAGGATAGGCCTATCGGTACAAAACACTAATCTTTATTTAAAAGTAGGGAGATCTGAATTGGGTACAAAGTTAAATGTAATAAAATCCCAAATTTAAGAAAAGATCAAAATTAAACTTAGCATCAATCTGTAACGGAGTTACGAGGAAATGTTTTTGTTTAGAAAGAGCTTAATAGGCGCCTAATGCACTAGGTTGTATGACTTAAAAGAAAGGCAGGACCCCTTTTCATGCTATGGCCGAATTGAAGCAAACAGCGCAAGCAAAAATCTTAATGTCACCAATATTAATGCGAAAGCAGGCCCACCAAATCGTCGAACATGCCTACCACCAAACAGCTCATTTCTTTGTGGGTCAAAACAACCACCATTTGGGCTATGCCATCAGTTTTGACTATGTTTCACCCCCCTTACTCTTTTACAAATTACGAATGGTAGTTTGTGTCATCCTTCTTTCCTTTTGAATACTTCCAGTCTTCATTAATAAACCAACATGATCACCATTATATTACATGTACAGGAGCTATGGCTTATATTTAGTAAAACATTTCGTTGCGGCTCTAACAAATGTTTGTACGGTGAAGCTGACGCAGCAGCATTAATTGATACGTTTTAAATCGGCACGGGTGATAATATGGCCTGCCGGGGTAAAATCGCACCATACTTAGGAGAAACATTTTTCCTATTTTGCTTGATAATAGCTTTATAGAGCTACCGGAATCAAACCTGACAATGTGGGAGAAGCAAGAACTTATTTAACTTCTATGAGCATACCTAAGCATAGAAAAACAAATATGAATTATAATGCGTAGCCAGCAGGGATTTTAAGAAAGTTTGAGGCGAAATCAAAATTAACGTCACTGTGTTAAATCGCACCACATGGAAGATATTATTGGTATTTTGCTTTATAATAGCTTTATATAGTTAGCGGAATCAAACCAAACATTTGAGGAAAAGCAAGGACACTTTAAACTCCCCAGGGCACGTCAAGCAGAGAAAAAAGCATGCTACATAATGCGTTGTCAGCGAGGACTTGAGAAAGCTAGGGGAAATCAAAAGAAAACAGCCTCACTGTGTGAAATCGCACCATCCGAAAGACATTTTTGCTCTTTGGCTTTAGAATAGCTTCACATCAGAATTGTGATCTCTACTTCCAAACTATGGGAAACGCAAGGCTCCCTTGGGTTCGTGTCAGCAATGAACAGAGCGCAAAACCTAAGGCATAACCAGGATCTTGAAATGACATATTCTGTTAGGAAAAGGAGCACAAAAAGTCGTGAACATCTTATGTGCAGAAAACACATAAACGTTTGGTAACTTCATACAAAAACCTAATAGGTAAAGCCGGCTTGGCCGGCTGAACTGACATTCTCAATTATGCTGATATGCTACCTGGTATAGTATTTATGTCATTAATGTCTACACTCTACATTATTGTAATAAAATCCAAGAAAAAATCAACGTAAAACCATGACCATAACAATTTGTAACACTGCGTATAGAGAGAACAATAGTCGTTTTTGTCGCTATGCCGGAAACAAGACCAATAGCGCAACCAAATTAGTAACTTAATACCACAAATATAAATAGGAAAGTGGCAGCACCAATTGGCAAAATAAGCTCACCATTAACGCATTGACTGCCATGTCAGTTATTTTTGCCTGATAGTTGTGTTGCCACGACGGCCACGTCAGTCATATTTAACTGACACGGAAAATTTTATTGCAGACCGCGTCAGTTACTAATGCTCGACATTACGTTCATTTTCAATTGACATTTCAAAGCGTAGCCTGCTGCTAAATTTTTGGTACGCTTGGTTTTGAAAAATGAGCAGAAATGGAAACTTTATACACACTTTTTGACTGAGGCAAACATATTCTCAATATTTTTATAAATACAAATTAAAAAGATAAGAAACTATCGTCATCAATTGTTCAAAGTGCATATACTACAGCTGTAGCCTACCAGCAAGTAACAAAAATTGTTATTGATGCAGGGCATTGAAGCAAGATAAGCACATTTGTGGTTGACCAAGGCATTTGTCGCTGTATGTGTTTGTTTGTTTGTTTGTTTGGCTTATTTTCGAGCTCTTTCAAGACTAAATTTTTTTTTATTTTGTTGTAACACAAACTACAATATCTTCGAATTGATTTTCCGTTGGAATTGACCCTTTCTACTGTGTCATGATTTGTACTCATCCTCATTGAATGAGAGTTTTGTTGCTCACGATCTGCAATACGCAACTTCAGCGAAGCATCAATCAAATTTTTTAAATTACGAATTTTGGTTTTCTTCTTAGATGCTTTCTTGTGTAAAATTCATGCGTTTACTACAACAATTCCTAAACTTGGTTCAATATGCTAATTTACGGTACCACTTCACTCCTTTTCGAAAAGACGTGGCATATGATGCCATTTAATCCGAAAAGTCAATGCCTGATTTCTCTTTGTTTTATGACAAAATCGCTAAAGGTTTTTCTATTTCCCTTCAAGACCAACGTTGCCTAACTCTAAAAATACTAACAACTGCTGACGTTGTGGAGGCTGACCGCTGACAACTGATATCGAAGATGGTTGTGCACATGTCTATGGTTGTGCAGATTTAGATGACGGTATAAACGGAAACAGTTGTGTGGGTGTAAAAGACTGATTATGTTGAGATTGGTGCCATAATCGGCGAATGCTTGGTTGACAACATGCGAACATCCCGCGTATCTTTCCATTTGAGTACTAAAATACCATTTTGATTTTATTAGACAATCACGTTTTAATTTGGCCTGAAGAATCGACTGAATTGATAATAAAAATTTGGTTACCAGAAAATTACTAAAATACCAATAAAGATCACCGCTTGAAGCTGCCACCCACTGCTCTTTGCCTGGCTTAAAATCAGTTATCTGACGAGAAAAACAAACTGCTTAACTAGAAACAGGCAACTGAATCAACCATAAGAAATCTAGCAAATTATTGTTTATAAATGAAGGTTTGCATTACAGATCACAACACAGATTAAAAAACGAACACAATCATCAAAATCAATAAAAAATTTTCCGTGTGGCCACGCCAGTCATATTTAACTGACAATAGAAATTTAAAATATTTCAAAAAATACGTTTCCAAATTTACGTTGGTTAGTTTAAAACATAAATTTGAGTTAATATAAACATAAACAAACAATTTGCTTCACTTGGCCCAAATGATAATTTTTTAAAAATTTGCTTGGCAGTCAATGTGTTAAATAGGTTTTTTCTTTAATTGTAAAAGCAACCACCATTTTGCCGCTACAATCAGTTTTGATTATCTACAATCCCTATTCCCTCACAAGTATAAACGGTAGTTGGTGGCAAGATACTTTGTGAGCATTGCCAGTGATGATTAAGAGAATATAATGATCACAATTTTGTGTAGAAGAATTGTGAAAGTGCAAAAAAATTCATTAACTTTTCGTTACTGCTCACACAAGAGCCGGATGGGTGAAGCCGGCTTGGCCGGTTGAACCGAAATTCTAAACCCGGAGATTACAGATGGAGGGCCTCTGCCGGGCGACGCCGGATAGTAGTCTATATACTGTATGCACTCGTATAGTTTGGTGTCCCGACGATTCAAAATCGAGTTGGGGATATGGCTTGGGTTAGGGTTAGGGTTAGAGTTAGGGTTTGGGTTGGGGTTAGGATTAGGGTTTGATTTTGACTTTAAATTTCTGAAATTTCTGACTTTGAATTATGGCAGAACCGTATAGTTTCTGTAATTTGTTGCTTTTGTTTTGCTGTAATTATTTCATTCGTAAATATAAATTTGTCTCGAGTCCAAACTTGGTTTTACATCTCGATTGGTTTTTGCAAAAAAACTTTTTTTTCTTTCGCATTAAGTTTTGTTCGTACACGCCTATTCTGACGTCACACTGGTAAATCATGTGTATACGTTCAAGACTGATCCACAATACAGTTTTTCTTTTCGAAAGGTTTCGATTGCCGATATGATGTAATTTTGTAGTAGATACTTTTTGGCATGTGGTGTCGTTTTTGAATTTCTGGATCGCGTCCCATTCACATGCAGAGTGAGACAGAAGTAACCGGGCAGTCAAAACTACACAAGTTATGAATGACTGCCCGGTTATTGCTAACTCACTCTATATACAAGGCGACGAGATTTTTACTCATGCAGAGTGTAGAGTAAAAACAAGGAGCGAGCGAGAGTAACAAAGAGCTTAAAGAGACAGATGGCGTGTTATTCTGTGGTGGTTTGTTGTGGACTATAAGCGCGACAAGAATCAAGCGGTTAATGGATTGATATTGTTTTCTGGTTGGTTTCAAATTGATATATTAGAGTGTATTGATTTGTGTGATCGACGAGTGAAGGAATTCAAAGTCTCAAAGTATTTTGTGAATATATTTCATTCTGATATTGATTGGTAAGTGCGTAGTTCGAACTATCGTGGTTAAGTATTTAGTGGAAGCCAATTTTCACCTAGCTGTTGAGTTGCAGACATAATCAATTATTCAAGCGATACTATAAGTCGCCTCAATTTTTAGAAAAAATTCAAAGTTGAGATAGAACAAAAATTCTATTTGCGCCACATAAGTGAACCGCTGTGGTCTTGGTAAAAAGTTAAAAGATTTAACAGAAATAAATAAGGGTAAATAACAAAGAAAATCTTGGCAGCAAAATTTTAATTTAATTTGCTTTCTTGCATTCATACCTAATAAAATTTTGCTTATTTAACTTTTTTCGAAATGGTTCTTTTGAATATCAGGAAAAGTATGAACAATTATATATGCACTTAGGGTTGCCAGTTTTCTGAATGGATCTGCGGAACTAATAGAACCGTTTAAATAATAGCACTTCAGTTCAGGTTCAGATAAAGTTGTGAGAAACCTATAAGAAAGATTTACACCCCAGAAAGCCCATTTTCGCTCTTTCAGTAAACTTGTGAGTGACTTCTAAAAAATATGGATTAGCCTAATGCCTTCCCCTGGTTTCAAAAATCCTTAACACGCAAGTAGTCATGGGGACTCCTAGATTTTTTAGCAAAATAACTTTGCTACCTCGCCATATAGGCGTACTGATATTTCCTGCATGCAGTTACAGAAGCACAAAATTTGGTTGCAAAAGAAGGGGTAAAAATTTTAAATTGACGTGTTTTCAATCAAAATTGAAGGTAAAGAACTCCTTTAATTTAATGTGAACACAAACGAAACAAAATAAATGCGAGCAGCAACAACAAAAAAACGAGTTTACGAATTCAAGACTTCGAAAGATTGGTGGGGGAATACATCCTCGATATCCCGCTCCCGGGAACCGCCATTGCCTGCCTAGCAGCCAGGAGTGAATTAACAAAAACATTTCCAATAAAAAGTAGCATCACCGAAATGGCAGCAATACTGTCCGCAAACTGGCTTTTAATAAAAGAACCAAATTGCTTCTTTTCTTGAAAGAAAAAAGTACCAACTTTTTTACCAACTTTGCTTTTTTGGTAAAGAAAGAGAAAATATTTAAATTTTCTTTCGACACACTACAAAATTGAACATGGGCATTTACTACAAAAAAAAGCATTCTTTTCGAACTAGGTTACGAGAAATAAAAAGCGAGTTCTCTCAAAAATTATTGAGAAACTTTGCGTTTTATTTCTTCCTATAAATGAGGCCTGGAATAACGATAAAATGTGGTGCTACCAGTGCTTCCAAAAATAATTTTTTTCCCTCCACTTTAGGAAGCCATTTCCCCTTGTTTCATCATTTTAAAACCAAAATTCCTCCCATATTTGCTTACTACACTTTGTTGAAAAACTCATATAGAAAAGAGTTTCTTTTTGCACTTTTGAAAAAACTTGCATGTGATCTAAAATACAATAGTTAACAAAAATGCATAGCTTCAACAAAACAACACTTACAAAAATATTGCCATCAAAAATAAAAAGAAAATTTAGTCATCATAGCATGATGGTGTGAGTATAGAAATTAAAATGAAATAGGCACCTGAGAAATCGTAAAATAAAACTTGCCCACGCTGAACGGTACGCCAATTTGAAAAATGTAGGTACCAATGTTGAAGGGTTCTGCACTCAATAAACAGATAGACTCAAGGTTAAGATAAGGTACCCAGTTTGTGTAGCCTTAGGTATGAAATCCTAATAAATCATGCAAGTCAGCAATGTCCATCAATTCAGTTGTCTCAAAGCCTGACGCTGTATCTCTGATTGCTCATAGAGCTCCTTCAAGGATTCCCCTGCTCTTTTCTACAAAACTTTTCTTCCGTCTGTTATCTCTAATGTATCTCTAATGTTCAGATAGTTTCCATCTCTCAGCGTTACAAACGTTATTAGGTTAGAACACTTTCACCAAGCAGTCGGTCGCGTCATCACCACCTGCATTTCGTCCCCCCTATTCGTCTTCTTTTCTCAGAGGCGCTTCTTCCTTCTTTATGAGTCATCCTGACTCATTTCGCTATGACGTTTTATTAGCGGGGCTTTCGTCTACCAATCTCCATTCCAATTTTAGGTTCGGCCAGACTTAGAGCAAACCTGGTCTTTCGAGTCTTTGGGTTTATTCATCCACTCACGCTTACTCCTTTTTCACCCAGGGGGGCTTTCTCTACTTGCCCTCTCTTCCCTCCTTAAAGTTCATCTTTCTTCAGCAAGTAGCTTACTCTCTTTACTCTAGGGGTTCTTAAATTTTTTGAGACTTTGGCAAGACCAACAAAAACTCGCGCTACCCTTGGTAAGGTTAAGAAAACTCATGCTCCTCTCATTCATGGCTACCTTTCTTTTTTTAAATGACCGCCAGATTTCTGGTCATTGTGGCAAAATTGCTCCCGAAACCATTACAAATACTTTTTCTTCCTTTCTTTTTTTGGGGGAATCAACTATTTTAGAGTGCGGTTTTTTCATTTATTAAAAAGAGGATCGAAGAGACTTCGCCTTGTGCTCCCCTGGTAAACTTCCATTCACTCCTGGTTCCTAGTTTCAGAATCCCAGCTCTACTCCATGTTCTTGCTCCGACTCTTCTTTTTCTTGCCAAAGTGCGGCTCTCTCTCACGTGAACTTTCTCCCTCTTCACGATCTGGTAATTTGAACGAATGGCTCTGTTCCTTTTCCATATGGCAAAGGAGGCTCCTGCATACCTTGAGAAAAGCTTCCTTGTTACATACCTTGAGAAAAATAGTTCTTCAGTTACTAGCAAGGCTAAATTTTTTGGTAAAATTGTTACCACAATGGAATACGAGGTACGGTACTTTTCTTTTCCAGAATTCCGATATTTCAACCTAACAAGCTGGATTTTTGAATTTTTATCTATTTTTTTTAACTCTTTAATTCTTACTTATTTATCGTTTTCTTCAAAATTTTCCCAAAGATTTTAGATCAGATGAGGAAATTTCCTCCGACATTGAAGCCTTGCGTTCAACCGACATTTGACAAGCGTTGACCGTGATTATAGTTGCAAATTTTGGGGATTTATCACAAGATCTCGTAGATTTTTGCGGCCTATTGCTTAGAATTTTCTTAGGATTTTTTTCGTAAAATGTCTTGGGAAAGTCTTGGGATGTTTGGGACCAATCTTGGAAATTTTGATAAAATCATGAAATGTCTGTGGTCGAGATATTTGGCGAAAGCACTTTTTGCGAAAACCCAAGATTTTAGGACTTCTGAAAAAATTTGGGCAATTTTACAATAAATAAGACGTAAAGACTTTTTTTTCTAGACATCAATACTAAGGTGACGAATTTCTTTAAATTTTCGAGTAATCGGTCGTGTGTCATAGAACACAAACCTAGATGAGATGCCCCTGGGCACCTCATCTGTTTGAGTTCATTTTCAGAATCTTGGGATTTTTAGGATTCAAAATTTTTCAGAATTTTACCTCAATTTTCGAATTTCCAGCATCTTCAGAATTTCAGAATTTTTAATTTTCAAAAATTTCTCCCTCATTTTCAGAATCTTGGGATTTTGTTAGAAGTTTTGCACACTTCCAGTTGGCAACTATGACTGTGATTTAGAAGACGCACTACAGTAAAGGAAATACAAGGTTGGACGTAGGTTAGTTTGGAAATCACTGAATATGTTTACTAGAGTTCGTTTGGGCAGTTTTGTTTTTCTTGTCCTTAGTTATTATTGGTATAATTATATTAAGCATGGACCTGTCTACAACAGCAATAAGTCGTTAAAAGGAAAAACTGTTTTGATTACTGGTGGGTACCGATATTGTATTGGATAACTAAATACATGGATCTAGCCTTTAATTTTCGTGATAACCAGCTCCAGTAGCTGTTGAACTCAACTAATATAGCAATTGTTTTGCATTTAGTTGTCAAGTATTGAGCTTGTATTAGGTTGTGTATTGAGCTAGCTGAACTTGTTTTGATTTTGGATGCCTCCAATTGATTCTTCTTGGTTGTGTGTTTGTCTTGCTGTGGTCACGAAAAAGTGGCAGGCCTACTCTTCTATTTGTGACTGCCACTTTTAGGAAAGCTAAGGTGTCTTACCTTACCTCTTGTGACCACAACAAGACGTTTTATGGAATGTCTTGTCAGTTGACTGAGAAGTTTATATTGCTTTACTAACTCTGTGTACGCTAGCAATCTAAACTCTAACCCCAACTAAATGAGTAGGTGCCTTGGTCACGTGACGTTTGTTCACAACCTAAAGTTTTCATTACAATTTTGTAGGGTTGGGCAATTCAGAATAATATACTATTCTAGAATAGTTAAACCGAATCCAGAATTTGAATCCGAATCCTTTTTGGTCATTAGCACAATCAACATGAAAGCATTTACATGATTTACTACAAGTTGACCACAACAAAAGCACAATCAGAGAACGATTTTATTGCAGTGCAATCAAATTATGTCTGCACGTGTGTGCATCATGAGAAAACGGACGCATTTGATCAATGTTTGTGTGTGTGAGTTAGTTTTTGAATCATTGCATGCAATTGATACTTTTACAAAAATAAAATCTGTGAACAAGCAACGTGATAAAGCTTGCAAGCAGGATATTAACCGAATCCTATTGGATTCAGATAGTTTGGGATTCGAATCCTTCAGATTCGGCATTCTAAATTGCCCATCCCTACAATTTTGGTTGACACTAGGAAAAAATTGAAACAAATGCTTTTATAATAAAATTATACTGGTAGTTTATTTTTAGGAAGTGGCTGTTTTGAAATCAATGGCATTTTATTCTTGGAGGCTATTTTGCTGTAATCATTCATGTATGTTTATATTGCTATAATTGCTCTCATTTTGCAAGTAACGCCGTAGCATGTGGATAGTGCACCTGTCTTGAAATACAAAGGTTACTGGTTGGAATCTTGGCTGACAGGACACCTAGAGAAAGGCTGTGCACACTGGAGGGAAGGTTTGGTATTTGAATGTACAGGGTAGTGTACTGTAAAATTGGGTAACTTTCATCAATTTCAGAGATTTAGGAATTCTAATTTCTTCTCACAAACACTTAAAATCCTGTTTTTGCAGTAAACATAACACCTTAGATTCAATCTATTCATAAGCACCATTTGAATGTGAATGCCTAGATGTTTGCCATGACATTTTCCTGTTAACAAAGTTACCCCTGGATTGGGGCAACTGTGTTCAATCATTTGAACCTCATAGATGAACCGCACACACCTACCTACTGACCAAAGTTAACTTGACAGCTGAGCAGCTTTGTTCAAAACTTGCAGTTAAAATTATTTAAAAAACTTGTGGGGGTTAGTTTTCAATCATAACTTCTTTTTGGTTGATGGAAATGACACAAGTAAATGCAAATAATAAAAATGAATAATAACAGATAATTAAAAATGAACACATCAATTATTTCCAAAAACTAAACAAAAAACTATTAAGTATGAGCACTTCAATAGCTGGCATGATGGCATAGTAGTTAGAGCTTCCACCTTGAAGTCAGTAGACCTGGGGGTTTATTTACCTAGTCGAGTCACACTATATGACTTTAAAAGATTGTATTGACAACTTTTCTGCTTGGCAGTCATTGCAAAAAGGATAGTGAAAAGAACAAGTCAGCAAGCTCGGTGGTGTAGTGGTTAGAGCGTCTGCTTTGCAGTTGGTAGACTAGGGGTTCATTCCCCTTGTTGAGTCATACCAAAAGACTTAAAAAAATGGTATCCACAGCTTCCCTGCTTGGCGCTTGGCATTTATGGGAAGTTGTAGAGAACAAGCTGGCAAGTTCGCTTGCTGTGTCCTTAGGCAAGGCACTTAACGGGTCGCCTCTGTCTTTATGTGGAAGACAGGTGGCCCAGACACCTCAAAAATGGCAACTCCCAAGCAAGTGCGGACGTCCCGTCCAAAATGTAGCGATACAATTCGCTTTCTCGTGAATGGAGGATAAATATGAACAAATACAAATACAAATACAAAAATACAAGCTCGCTTTAAAATCTTTTAGTGCAAATTTTCACTATAGAGCAGATACAACCACAGATTTCATTAAAAATTTAATCTCCAAAAGGCTCTTGTTTTTTTTTTATTTGCCAGATGTATCCTCCATTCACAAGAAGGCGAATTGTATTGCTAATTTTATCCACAAATTCCTGAGTCCAAACTTTTTGGATATTTTGGAGTTTGCTAAGTTTTTTAATGGCTTAGTTTTGATGTTAAAAGACATATGAACAAAGCTACCCCGGAGAACAAAGTTACCCTATTTTACAGTACTGTGTGTGGAGTGCACACTGGCTGTACAAGTTTTTTTTAGTTGATTATTAAAATTGACGAATCAGAAACGATCAAAAGTCACATGTTCAATACATCATTAAAATTGACCAATCACAAATAACTCATGGTAAAATGCCATTGACAACAAAATAGCCACTGCCTTTTTTTTAAGTTAATAAGAGCTTTTGTTAATGCATAAAAACATTAATGTGTTTACCACTGCTTTAAAATTACCCACAAGCAATAGGCCTACTACTTGGCAGGGATGCAAACTCAAACTTGAAAAAGCTTGATCATTTTTGTGAACTCAAACTCAGAAAATAGGAATACTTGATTCTATTTTTATGGTATGTGATTGAAGAGTTAACTCTTTCGCTCCCGCGATCATCGATTGATGATCTCGTGTTTTCAGTGTTTTCCTCAAATTTTGTTAAATTGAGTTACAAAGTTAGTTTACTAAAAAATCGATTTGTGACTTTATTTTTCATCCGATTTTCATAAAATTTTCAAAAGATCATGTTTATTTCCTCACGCATCGGATGATGTATAATTTGTGCCCTAATTCTTGGATTTTTATACCCAAAAACGGTTAAAATGACCAAGAACCCAGTTGCAGACGACAAAATCGGCCAAATTCTCAGCACGTGCTAACTACGCTAAAATCAAATTGAGATTACATCTTTACCACAACACCAAACCCTTCATCATTAACACAGTCTGAAAACTACTCTTTTGGGGCATCATTTGACAAAATTTCAAGCGATAATAATAAATTTTCCTTTTTTGAATTTCCAAATTTTTTAGGGGTCTCAAAACCCCCCCCAAACAAATTTGAATGATAAGTAGATAAAAGTAAATTTAGTGCGTAAAAAATATGATATGTTGCTAAATACCAATCTCATTTGAAAGCTTAGGAAATCTGCTTTCCAGCAATATATAACTTTAAATAGTTTAGACTAAGCGGTATATGATATTTACTGATCAAAAATGAGTACTGTACATCATGTTAGTTCAAAACCCCCCAAACTTTTTTGACTTACCTTCACTAAATTATGATTTTTACAAAAACTACACCCTATAAAAAGATAAAATAAATTGCAAATGTTTCACCACTAAAGTCGTCATTTTGTATCAAATTTCCAAGGAGACAAAGACTGAAATACAAGTTTAAAAGCTAGCAGAAGTTTGGCTTCTCTGAATCAAAATTTGCTGTATCCCCCTTGTTTCTCAAGAAATGGGAAGGGTGTAAACAAGCGGCTGTTTCATTATCAGTAACAGCATATTCTTTTTAAACTTGATATTTTCTGAATCTCGAAGAAATTCCCTGTTTAAAAATACATAATGCTACATGGTTTAGGCTAATCTCTAGCAGATAATAACTGATCATATTTTAGGTACTGAATTTAACTACCATAATTTGGTACCGGTCGGTACCGGTCAAAAAAAAGGTCATGCGCCTCAGAAAATTGCAAATTGTAGAAAACCTAGGCTTTTAGGTAAGTTTTGATTGATGTACCTTGAAAGCCTATTTCCTTAGCATCATTTTGCGACCATTTCTAAAAAAATTGGTAGAAAATAAAATCTGTAGTGATCTTTGAGGTGAGGGTACCTCTTTAATTTTGAAGACAACCCCCCCAGTTGGGGGGGTTCATTTGCATAAAATTTGCATATTCAAAAAAAAATTTTTTTTTCTATTTGAAATCCTCAAGAAATGTAGATTTCAACGATATATCACACTTAATGTAGAAGTAGACAGCTGAGTAATGATTTACAAACAAACTTGAGGTACATAATTATGATTAATTATGATTGATTATGACAGTTTTTCGCGCTGCCACCTTACGACATTTTTTTTCGCTATTCACGCGGGAGCAAAAGAGTTAAAGTTCATTAGTTGAGTGAGAGAAAAGATCTTCAATCTGGCTTGGGAATGACTTCTGTAATTTTGCTGAACTCAAGACTTATAAAACGTTTGTGAACTGGAGGTTGAGTCATTGTTGTTAGGCTCTACAACCCTCCTGTAGGCACATTATTTTATGCCGCAAGTAAAGGAATACAATGTGCCCAACTTGTTAAACTAGCTATCTTCCAAAATAAGTCATCATGTTACCCAGCACTACCATCAAAATTATAGTTGTTTAGAAAATTTTATAATTAGATCTAGTCTAATCTCAAGTTATTGGTTTGTTTTAATGAGAAAATAGAAACCATTTAAACCTGTCATACCTACATGTGTGAGTTTTCAATATGCGATAAAGTTTAATAATTAACATTTCAGGTGGAAATGTTGGAATTGGGAAAGCTCTCGCAATTGATTTAGCCAATAGAGATGCAAAGATAATTATTGCATCAAGAAATTTGGCAAAATCTGATGAAGCTAGACAGGAAATAATTAAACTAACTGGAAATCCAAATGTAAGTAACCCAACCTTAAATTTTCAAAGAGGAAAAGACAAAATGATTATTTTGTACAGATATATTCCAGAAGATTAGATCTGGCAGATTTTAATGGAATTCGAGAATTCGCCAAGTCATTCATTAAAGAAGAAGTTTACTTGGATTATCTCATCAACAATGCTGGTATTGCAAAAAAACTTTATTGTTTAAATTGTATATGTGAATAAAGTGCGTATGCTGTTGAGACAGTGTGTGAGTTGATTTGCTGGTTAGTAGAATTTTTTCACGCATTGTTGGATTTTTTAGGGACAGTGGATGCTTTGGGAAAACTGAGCAATGGTCTTAATAAAATGTTTGCCATAAATCATTTTGGACATTTTCTCTTGACCAACCTTTTACTAGACAAAATGAAATTACAATCAAAGCAGCGACCTGTGAGAATAATAAATCTTACTTCTGGAATGTACAGGTATTAGGTAGCATTGTTATTTTTTATTGTCTTAAAAAAGCTGTTGAAAGAATCCAATACAAGTCTATAAGGGCAATATTACTGTTATTGTAAAATTTTCTCACTCATAATTATATGTAGTTATGTTTTTTGTAGCCCACATTGTTCACGGTATTGAAATAAGTAAATCTGTTTGGCTTGATGCTACTATTTTAATGTTAATTGTGTTGGAGGGTAGATGCTTACTCACAATCTAGTAGGTGGCAACTGCCATGCTTGCAAACATTACCAAGTTGACTTAATGTGAATTAATTTTATTTTCTCTTAGCTTTGGGGTTTTGAGTTCATTTCCATTCAACTAACTTCTTTTGACTGTAATGTTTTCCTATGAAACCCCCATTCTGCATCATTGTTTCTTCTCAGCATTTCGTATTTACTTGATTTAACAGATTTGGGAAATTATCACCTGATGTTTTATACGACAACACAACTGTCCAGTGGTTTGACATGTTCCGAGTCTACAGCAACACGAAATTAGCAAATGTGTATTTTACTTCAGAGCTACACAATCGCCTGAAAGATTATGATATTTCTGCATATGCTGTTCACCCTGGTAAATATTTTTCTATGATTCACCCCTTTTTTCTCTGTTTTTCTTTGCAGCTGGCTTAGACGTTCTAATTCAGTGTATGTCTATCACTATAAACTTTGCTTTTAGCCAGACTTTGAAAACGCATCACTTTAAAATCTGGATACCTTTCCTGGCAAATACTGCTGGCACATTTATGGAGTTTTGAACTTCAGACTTTGTTTCAAAGTTAAGAATGATTGTCAGTACACCGCATAGGCTGCCCACCCTATTAAATGTGTCTATGACATTTGAAGTCGAGAGAATGTAATCACCAGTTATGTTTATCAATGTAATTTGTGATGGTCGATATTTCGTTCTTGTTATAAGAGAAATTAGAACAGAGTGTTAAAGTTTGTTCAAGTGATTAGAAATTTATATCGGTGTAAAGTTATATCTGTAGAAATTTTTTAATGATGAGATAGGAGTCTTGCTAAATAAATGCAGTCAATGGTAGGGTGCTCCCTTGTGGTAGCACCAGAAACTCTAATGTGGTCTTTACTCTCACTCAAGTACTTTGGAGCTCTTTACAATATAGGGATAATAACTTTTTCTTCCGTGCTTGAAATCCTGATTTAATTGGTAACTAGTTGTATAATTAGGAGCAATTGACACCAACATTGGAAATGCTCATGCTACAGAAACTTACTTGTGGTTCAGGAAATGGCTCATTTGCCCTTTATGTTTAAGGTAAAGTATGCCTAGTGTTTGATTTTTTGCTACTGTATTTATGTTAGCATTAAACTGGTGACATTAGTTTCTTGGAGATAAGAGCTGCTTGTCTTTTTTATAGGCCGATTTATGGATAGGTCTAACTTACATACATACAATAGCATGTTCATTTTTACGTGCTGATCTGCTTTTTGGCTCGTAATCATCAAAATTTCCTTTTCAGCAAATGTTGCATCTAGTTGAATAATTTAATTGTTTGTAATTGGGTTATACATGTGTTGCTATTGGGTTATATATAGCTTGTAATTGGGTTGTATTATTGAAAAAATCTCACGCTAGACATTTTGCAGGGATGTGTTCTACGGATATCAGACCATTCTTTACTGTGCTTTGGATGATGATGTGATTAAGTATAGTGGCGGATATTTCGAGGAGTGTAGTCATCAGGAACGCATGTATCACGCTCAGAATGTCAGCATGGGGAAGTGGCTGTGGGAGGAAAGTATCGAAATTACTGGACTCTTGTAAATTGCATCAGTCCTCCCAGTATCCAAATGTTTCGTTTGACATTTGTCCAATACGTACAAAACAAAACAGGTGGCATAATTAAAGAATTACAACTTCTGAATTTCTATAGTATGATCAAATTGGAAAGTGCGGTAAAATTAAAACCGAAATGTTTTGTAGTAAAATCACTTTAGTGTGTAGGTGCTGAGGTAATCTTAAGGCTGTTATTGTATAGTAATTCTTTTACTATTTTTACTGTGCGAAAAAGGTGAGCGTTTTTGATTTTTTTAAAAGATGAGTTTTTTTTAAGCAATCAAACTTTTGCCTAAGCCAGTAGTGAGTATAGCGGCTTTGTTAAGAGTTTTGGAAATCATTATTTTAAGTGTATAGCACTAGTAGTTCAATAGAATTTAAGTCAACACTCAAACACCACCACAACAGTCTGGTCAAAGATTTTGAAATATAGGCCTGAAAGTTCAGCAATTTTGAAATATAGTACTGAAGTCGGAAAATGGTTGCCTTAGTACAGGGGTTCTCAACCTTTATTCTCTCATTTACCTCTTGGCAAATTTCTCCCCAAATTTCCCCCCAAATTCCCCCCCCCGGAAATTCCCCCCCCCCCAAATTTCCCCCCAAATATTTTTTATATTTTCACCTCTACAAATACTTATTGTAATTGGTATAAATGTGAATTTTTTGCTAACAAAATTTATCCCGGTTAAGAACCCCTGCCTTAGTATCTCAGAGAAATCTGGTTCAAATTGTTCGGTGTAGCGTATAAAAACTCTCAAGAATGACGGCGAAAAACAGCGCAAAGTTAAAAGTATGAAATTTATGTTTTTTTATGAATTGGCTATG
The DNA here is from genome assembly GCA_963675345.1 of Trididemnum clinides. Lineage (NCBI taxonomy): Eukaryota > Metazoa > Chordata > Ascidiacea > Aplousobranchia > Didemnidae > Trididemnum > Trididemnum clinides. The sequence goes on from OY776301.1 coordinate 18,122,474, forward strand.
AGTTCAACAATCAAAAAGGTTATGTTATGACTCAAAAGCATTATTTTTTGACTTAGGTACTTTCAGAACAGATTTCTATACCGCCCTGCTGTGCATGTTTTTTTGATTTTTAGTGCTACCAGTTATTGATTTGTAAATGTCACTGGCAGTGTTCCCTCTAAGATTTTAGTGAGTGCGTAACCGCCGGCATAAGTGCGAAATCGCTAGCAAATGTGCGAAAACCGTCGGACAAATTTTAGGGAAAGGAAAGTCAAAATTGTGACAATGCGCTTCGGTGACGTAATAATTAGCGTGACTATGTCAGCCCCAAAATGTTCACAAACAGGTAGCCTATCGGTTGTTGAAAGACGGCGGCAAAATATCTGGCTATTTTTCTTCAGTATATTAATTGTGGTTAAATTTGGTCTCAAACTTTACAGCCTTTGCAACAGTGATTCGTAAGCACTTGGAATGACAGGTTTAAAAATGCGCGTAAATAAAATTAACCCTTTGCAGACGCCCGACATGAGCAACAGAAATAGAACTTTTATAAAGTAATGTGATGTTATGTAGGTTATTGCGACTATGACACAACAAAAATTAATTGCGAACTTCAACTGTTGCTTGATTACGGTAAATAAGTAGATAACTTACATTGCTCTATCGTAACAGCAGGTTTTTGCAATTGCAAGCAAACTTTCAATCTCAGTTCGGAAAGTATTTGAAGGGAATTCAAAACTAAATTGGTTAGAAGTTGTATTCTTTTTTATTTTTAGTTTTTATAAATGGCAAAGAACGTTATTTATTTGTAACGTACAAAAACTGAACCAATCCTTAAAAATGGTGTTTTTGTGCTTAACTGAAAGCGAGAACTATGTGCTTTTTTATCTTAACAAGCACGATTAAAGTTAGCGTTGAAACGTAACGAAAACATTAAGATTTTAAGCAAGTTTAGTGTCAAACTTCCCTCGAAAAATGATGGTTTGTGTTAAAACTGAAGTTTGAGAGCTGCTTGCTATTACTGCTCTTAGCTACGATTGAAATCGGCTGGGAAAAAGTAAACAAAACAATTGATTTTACTTCAGGTTAATTGCTGGAGAGATAATTTGTTATAGAAAAAAGTGAGGCAATGGCGTGCGCGAAATGTAAGTCGCCGTCACTCGATGTTGCGTCACAGTCGCGCGATGTTTGCGCGAAACGATGCACTGCTCTAAGAAAAGCATCTGTTCTAACTTGGATTTCTTTTCACTGTCTCCCATGCATTTAACAGTTGGTTAAGATTTTGCTAGCAAAATTGCAAAAATTTTAACGAAGTGAAAAAGTTACCAAAAACCGCCGGACTTTTTTTACGCACATTTGAATTTTAACTGCGAATCCGCGGGACATAATTTCGCAAATTCGCACTTTTTTGCGTTTAAAGGGAACACTGGTCACTGGATTCATGTGCCAATTGATTTTTATCGTGACTAGGATCGTAAGTGTTCCTGGGTTTTGCTACATGCATTATTATGAAACGTTTGTTTTTTTGAAACACTATTGTCTTTCATATTTTTGATGGTTATTTTTGTAGTGGGAATTTTTTCATTTTGAGACTATTAGTCTCAAAATGAAAAGATAATATCAGTATGTGCGCTCTTTCATATTTCTGTAAAGATATTCAAACGTTTTAAATTTTTTGTTTCGTCATACTTTGCCCGTGAGATTTTCAGTTCTTTTTCATTCTCTTCATGATCGCTTTATACTTGATTTAACAGTGCTATTAATTGATATGCCTTGTTTTAAAACTGTCAACTCCCGTCAGGTCTAAAACTTTTAGTTGAGATTGCGCAAGAAATGCATCTCACATAAAAAGGTCTTCACTTCGTTTGGTGGGTTTCGGAATCAAAATATTTTTGAGTTACCCCTAATTTCTACAATTATGTTGAAGGTGTACAAACACTCTCCCTCCCCCTTGATTTGCTAGTTGCTGAGAAATGTAGTTAAAAATTATCTATTTGTGAGAGAAGCAGTGAAATTGGTTCATAATTGTGTTTGCGTTACTGCAAATTGATCGAAAGCGATATTGTGCTGTAATTGTTTGCATTGTTTGTGCTTGATTATATGCAGGCCACTAGAGCTACTGATAAATAGTCGATTTTACGTCTTTTTTTGCTGCGTTTTCGTCGGCTTAGACCCAATAAACCACTTCACGTTCGCTTTCGAACTAGCCTTTTGCTAAAGTAATGCAGCCCTTTAAATTGTGGATGCCTTTCTCGAGTCTCAATCAATGTCAATGATGCTTCTATGCAGTTTCGAACTCCAGACCCTTTAGTTTGGAAGTTTGAAAGGATTTTCAGTATATGACGGTGACAACTAGCAGCGCCATATTTAAGAATTGTGCCCGAAACTGGTGAACTCGGCAACTGGATCGAGTAACTAAACAATGTGTTTGTGGCGATCATAATTAAGAGATCGGGCGTGCAAACCTCGCGACGGCTGCCGCGTTGTTTTATCAAGAAAGGCACTCCACAATCGTCACTTTATTTTTGCTTGGAAGATACAAACAAAAAGCAGTTACTCGTAACGTTCGCAAATAGTAAGCACTAAATCTGAAAGTTTGAGAACAAAATCTTATTTGGACAGTTGTCTTTAAAGTGTCCAGTTTTTTCGCAATTGCTTGGTTGACATGATTTACAGGGTAAAAATAAAATATGAGGCTATTCACGAAACAAAAACATTTTTTTATTTTTATAATCCCGTTGCACGAAAATATTTTAGGCACGGTTCAAGCCTTAAAGTTTGCCTAATTTGATAACCACACCACATGCGAAAATGCTCGATGAATCCAATATCAGTTCATGTTGTACGTCCACCGAATAGCATTAGTGCTGTAACTTGCTATCCGTCAAGGTCAATCATTAATCACAAATGCATTTGACCATATTCAACAACTTAAATTGCGACGGTCACTTCAAATTATAAAAGTACGGTAGCTGGTAGCATGAAAAGGTATTGTAGAGTATACCACAGTTGCTAATTTTTCGCTACCACAAGGCAAATTTGCGGTAAGAACTGAAAAACCAAGAAAGTTTTAAATGAATTTTGACTACAGTCAACTTCGAATGTAAGAGATCCGCCGGAACCAGCTTAATCAGTCTCTTACAACCGACTTATTAGTTTATATTGAAAATCATTTGGGACCTTTTGCGTAGTCCCTTATAAGCTGCTCTGATCATCATCCTTTACTTGTCAAGATAAGTTACAGTTCTACTGTTAATTACCACAGTAACATACGTGATCAAAAATCATCTGACTATAAACCCATCAATTGGCAAAATTTGACCCCTAGAAAAAAGGCTGAATATTACCAATCCACTAAATCATATTTATCTAATTTATTGCTACCGTTGGAGGTTATTAATTGCAATAATGCTGGGTGTAATGATTCAGCTCATTTGGAGAGTATATCGACATACTATCAAGGCATTATTAACAGCCTACAAGCTTCTCTGCACTTGCAAGTATATAACTCTAGGCGCAACTCACGTATACCTAACTGGTCTGCAGTCTTGAAAAACTCTCATAAAAAAGCCAAAACTAGCTACCTGACTTGGATCAATTCTTCAAAGCCTAAAACTGATCCAGTATTTGAACTCATGAAAAAACACAAAAAAGAATTAAAAAAGTTATTCCGACAGCATAAAAAGAACCTGAAAAAGCAAGCTGCCGATACCTTGGCATGTAGTTTTATTGACAATCACCCAACAAACCAATTTTGGAAAAACATTAACATTCAGTTGTCTCCTAAAAAAAATGCACTGCCTGCAACAATCAATGGATTCTCTGGCACCCAAAATATTGTTAATATGTGGGGAAATCATTACCAACAACTAGTTAACTCTACTAACAGCAGTAAGTCATCTGATCTGAGTACCACTCATTTGATAAGCGAAACAATGGGACCACACAATAAAACTGACAAATTTGATGAGATGAAAAAGTTCTTATGTACGGTAGATTTAGCCCGGTCTCTATCTCAGAAACTCAAACCAGACTGTGCTGGAGGACTTGATGGCTTATCAGGAAATCACATGTTTGCACATGAAATAATATATCTGCATATTAGCATATTTTTCAACCTTTACCTTGTTCATAGCTACCTGCCTGCTGCATGCACTAATTCAGTTATCACCCCTATAATGAAAAACAAACATGGTAATGTCTCTGCCATCTCCAACTACAGGCCTATTGCTCTACCCACTGTAATTTCAAACTATTTTGAGCATTACATATTATTTATGACCAGTAATTTCTTGTCGAGTGTGGATAACCAATTTGGCTTTAAGCCTGCGCATAGTACTGACATGTGCCACTTTTTATTAAAACAAGCCATTTCGCAATACAATACTGATGGAAGTTCCGTGTTTGTTGCCTTTTTGGATGCCTCTAAAGCATTCGATAAAGTTAATCATCATATTTTATTTAAAAAACTTACTGAATGCAATGTTCCTAAAGTCTTTGTACAACTCTTAGCTAACTGGTATTCCAGTCAACTTCTCTGTGTTAGATGGGGTACTACTTATTCTAAGTTTTTTACAGTCTCAAATGGAGTGAGACAAGGTAGTATTTTGAGTCCCATTCTATTTGCTCTCTATATGAACCAACTTTCACAGACCCTTAACAAACTTAACGTTGGTTGCTTTATTGGTCAACATTGTCTAAATAATATTTTGTATGCCGACGATATATGCTGTATTGCACCTAGCTGCAAAGGCCTTCAAAAGTTGCTAGATGTCTGCTATGAATATGCACAAAGCCATGATATTTTGTTTTTGTTTTATTTGCCATTTTTATCCTCCATTCACGAGAAAGCGAATTGTATCGCTATACTTTGGACGGTAAGTCCGCACTCGCTTGGGAGTTGCCTTTTTCGAGGTTTATGGGCCACCGGTCTTCCACATAAAGGCGGGGGCATCCCAAAATACAATTAGGTAACTGTATAATTGATCATGCAGAAAAAGTGAAATATTTAGGTTTTCTTTTAACATGTGATTTGCGAGATGATATCGACATGTACCGACAACTTTGCTATGTCTATGGTACAGCAAATAGACTTTGTAGTAAATTCTCCGACTGTTCTAAAAACGTAAAAAATTATTTGTTTCGCACGTTTATGTATAGTTTCTATGGCAGCAGTATCTGGTCGTCTTATCGACAATCTACCTTTCACCGTCTCCGAGTAAGCTACAATAATGCTTACAGGATACTATGTAACTTGCGTCGTCGAGTAAGTATATCTTCCACTCTTGTACAGAACAATATATGTACTTTTCAAACATTGATTTGAAAATACGTTGCTTGCTTTATGATTCGATGAGCAAATTCTTGTAATATCTAGATTTTCTCACTGGTAAATTCTGATGATTTCTTAACCAGCCAGTTTATAATCACTTTCTCCTCCTACATGACCGTTAGTTTTTTGCCTTCTTAGGGGCTTCAACCATCTCTGCAACTCTGTGTTTACACTCTGGGTTTGTTTGTTGTTTATGCTCTGCGTTTGTTTGCTCTCGTTGAGCTATTCTAGTGTGATTTATGCTGGACTAAAGTTGACTTTGCTGAAAGTCAACGGGTTTGTTAAATAAATAAAATAAAATAAGCGAAAATCCCTTATATCTGAATCTTTTATAGCCGAAGTTGGCTGTATAAAAATATAGATTTAAAATACAGAATAAATCACTTCTGAGGTGATTTTTGTTTTTATGGTCTAACTGTTTGCTAGCATGATTTTAAGGAAGAAAGAAAAGCAGTAGAGACAAGATGTCTTCTCTCCCTAAAATTATCAAGCGTAATCAAAAACTTCATTACTTTATGCGCATAAATGATGCAAAAAAGGTCTTCACGTCTCTCTATTAAGATCATTTGTATTTAAAGAACTAAGCTGGCATGACTAGAATTCCGTCGTTTCGATCGATCAGCGGGCAGCACTGCCAGTTATTTCTGCTTAGAAATAGGCTAACGGTCAGCCCGCTTCTACGAAAAGTTGAAATACATATAAGGAGATTATTCCTATGCCACCAATCCAGATCATAGTGCTATGTTTTGATGCAGGTTTTAATCACGGACTGTCAATAATTTACAAATCCTATTCGTTTTTCCAATAGTATAAAGGCACTAATTCAAAGTTTGAGGGGGACGCGGTAATAGTTTTTGGTTTACAATCTCCGAAATGACCGAGTTACTTGGTTGCAGGCTTGCTTCATGAGACGGTGCAACCCCTAGTAATGATATTTGCAACACCAAGTTCTTTGGCAGCATCTAGGTCTGTGTGTCTTGGTCCCGGAACACACCATAAGACGCTATAGGGTACCGCCTCCCCAATGTGTTGCATCCAATTGACATAAAAATCCAGTTTCAAAAAGTTTTCTCTGTAGGTACGATTTGGTACTTTAATTTCACACAGTGGAGTAGATCGATCCTACTGACTTACGTCTTTTTTTTCGTAAATTCCACAAAAACTTTGGACTGCCGACCTCCCTATTAATAAGTTAAAAGTGTGCTTACAAACAGCAAACAATTTCACAAGCTTTCATGCGTTCATCTGGCTCAGAGAAGAGGGGCGTAGATTCAAAATTGTGAAAGGAGGCTGAAGGGATTAATAATTCTAAGCAATTTGGCAACGAAGTACTAGGTCTAGATCAACTACTTAAAACTTTTCGCAGTGCAAGCTTAGTTGCAGAACCTAAATTTCCTGGCGGCACGTATGTTATTTGGTTCGGTTATAAACGCAGTCAAGTAAGGGCAAAGTGACTCGAAACCGATGATCCAGCATCTACAGTTGAGCTATTTTTAGAGCAAAAATCCAAATTGATCTGCTCTGTGGCAAGATGATAAACGTACACAAAATAAAGTTCACGATGATATATTGAGAGGTTACAATTAATGTTATTAGGTCTAATGAAAGTCAGAATTTATTGTTTGGTCAAATATTTTGCTAGCACAGTCTTTCTGTTTTCTAATATTTCATTAAAGATACAACAGATATTAATTATCTGAATGTCAAAATAGTTTGCATAGGTTTGCTAGGCTAGACTTTGTTTTTATTGGTTTCTTTGTTTCACCAATACAGTTGTTTTTCGCGTCTCTCAGTCTTCATTTGGTTCATTTATTACAATTTGTGACAATAATTCATGATAATAGCGTTTTGTTGTAGTGTTAGAACAGGGGTTTCCTTTGAAGTGCGAGGCAGCATCTAAAGGGGTACAAGTTGTTTTTGTGTTGCAATACTGTACTGTCATGATCAGTTGATGTGTTCCTATTGTTCTGCACATTTTTTGTATATTCACAGCATGTCTAGTGCATGGCTATTAGTTCAGCCGGAGATGAAACTGATCTCCAGAAAAAAAGAGGTTAACACACGCAATTCCGGCCACGACTTGAATGTATCGTACATCAAGTTCGAGCAGTAGCACCTTATCCTTAAATGGCCCTCAGAACTTTATGTCCCGGGTCACATTTTGGCCCGCGAGCCGCGCGAGTGCGTCACATGTTATATTATTTTAGGGGTGCGAGAAATTAAGATATTTTAGGTGTGCGAGAACATATAAAAATGCTTTAGGGGTGCGAGCCATCACAAAGGTTGGAAACCACTGTGTTAGAAGGTTGGCAGAATTTTTGAGTAATTGGAAGAATTTAAAAAATGCTTGGCGTTATCAATGGACAATTATTGAGTAGTTACGAAAGAAATTAAAACTCAAAAATCAAGGCAAGTTTCATAGAATTGGTTTGTACCAAAACAGGGAAATCCCAAATTTTGTAAAATCAAAATTTGAAGTTTTTAGGTCAAAAGATTTGGTTGCCTTCGTTATTGCAATAAGTTATAGCTCAAACAATAAACCCAACGACCAGGTTTTGCAATAAAAAAGAGGATAATCTTTTCAAAATTCTGATAGTTTTTACATTAAAATTCGGCATTTTGTGCACTTTGCTCCACGCATTAAAAATGTCTTAGGAGTTAAGAATACTCAGGCGCGCAGCATGATTGTACGACATAGGTATTCAAACTTACGATCCACATAGAGTTCACTTAATGTATTTTTCGTGCTTCTCATTGTACTATCAAAAAACACATTTAAACTGTATGTTAATGAGGTAATGGGCTATTTCACTGCACTTTGGTAACATATCTGTTACAGGCTGTATTATCAAAGTTTACTTTTAAAATGACTCTGAATCATAAGCTCAATTGATGCCTGCAACTGTTTTCACTTAATTGGTACCAGGCAATATGACAAAATCGTTTGTTTTATCGTGGATAAAGCGAAAATCAATGTAAGGTTATTTTTATCGGCAGCACTGTGTTAATATTTCTCGAAAAAGCGGACAACCGCGTTTCTATGGTCATTACTTTTAGAGAAATTAAAGAAAACAAATTTGCCAATAATCGTTAATTATGACGTCATCCTAGCTCCCAAAAAGATGAAATTTCTTGAAGTCGGAAAGTCAGGTATTGGTTTTCTGTCAAGTAAATTATCGATTTCCTTCATGAAGAAATACGATTTTTAAAAACGTATCTTTAATTGTGACGTTATCACGACGTCACCAACCTCTTATGTCACTCACCCCGCAGTGGTGATCAATTCTGCCACGTTTCATGTTTGTAGGTTCAATAGTTTCGGAGAAATTAAAATACACACACCCACAGAATTGCACTTAATGGTATAGACCAGAGATACTCAACTAATTTTAACGAAGGTTCAGTCAGAGAAGTTTAGTATTTTCAGAGGTCCAGTAGAATTTTTGATTTGCAATGACCAAAATGAAACTATAATTACCAGTAAATACAGAAAAATAATTGAATTTTCTCATAGTCTACACCAGGGGTTCTTAACCGGGGGTACCTGAACCCCTTGGTGGTACGAGAGGAGGCGTCAGAATAATGGTTATATTAAACTCCAGGGCAGTGGTTCCCAAACTTTTTTGTCTGCTAGCACAGGAAAGTGGTTGATCGAGTTTCGTGGCATACCGACCAGTCAAACGTAGATTAAGGAACACCGAGTGGCATCACGGGCGTCAACGAGACTGGTAATGACCTTTTTTTTTCTTTGGAGGTGACCTCTTGAGTGGTCGGCAATGTATGGAAATCGCTTGATGCAGCCCGAAGTGATGCTGCTCTCCAGAAGTAAAAAAGGTCATTTTTTCGATTTTGGTAGAAAAATGGTATCAACAAAAGGCACTTTAAAAAGACTCGCGGCGCACAGTTTGGGAAACACTGGTCTAGGAGTACAAAACATTTCACAAATTTTAAGGGGTACGATCGTCAAAAAGGTTAAGAAACACTAAATAACATGAGCTTATTGTGCTCTATTCTGCTAATTTTGTAAAAAAAGCGTATTTCTTATTTTTCGCCAGGTTTTGAAACTTGGTCTGTAGAAATAACACCAAATGAAAGGCGGTGGTGGGGTGTTTGGCACTGGCGCCATACAGTAGGCAATCTTGTGCGGCAGTAAGATTTGCCAACACAATGCCTGATTTATTTTCTACAAAGCGGTGTTCAACGTCATAGGTTAGTTTAAACACTTGATCGGTTATGCATTGGCCTAGCCTAAAGCCAACTTTGAGGGTCAAAAACAGGCTTGATGCTTCGGAATATAGGTGGCGGAATATTGTCTGGGCTTTGAGCTTTACCACACTTGATCGGTTAAATTGCAGAGGCAAATTTGGATGGACGAGACAGGCATAAATAACAAATCTTCAGCACTGGAAAATTGGTTTTCTCCTGTTTTTCATGCTGGTCATGTTGTTTGTTAGTCCTTTGAAAAGTGCCGTTAGTCAACGCTAAGAATGTGCAGTTGCGCCGAAGGCTCGAAAAATTTTTGATATTTTGTTTGAAGATAACTTAGTACTAAGAATAAGTTTACAAAGTTTGGTAAAAAAAGCAAGAGCTTTTTCGCAATCTGTGGCTGCTCTTACTCTTACTCATCCTGGCAGTCCCGTAGCACTCCAACTTCGGGCCCCCCCCAAAGTAAGCGCAAGAGCCCCTGCGCACAGGTCATATCACTTTAGAGGTGTAAAATTGAAAAGCTGCATTAAGAAAATACACCACAATTTGTACATAAGTAAACAGGCTAATGTCAGAATAAAGCATGCCGATACCGAAGGTGCAAGTCATAAAAAATTCGGCACCGATGCCAGAGTTCAGTAGGACATTTATGCAGACACTGCGAAACGAAAGCAATGACACTGAAAAACATGAAAAAGTTATAAAAACACAGTATCATTTAAATAGTCTGGAGCGAACCTTTTTGTTCGCAAATGCTGTTATGACATTGTCATAATCAAGAGATCGGGCGCAGTCATTTTCGATTGACAACATGGCTAATGAAGATAGTCTACTGTCTGTCATAGACGTTCTATTAAAAGTTTTGATCAGTTTCAATTTGCTGAAGCTTCTTTCAGCGCTGGCAACAGTCACGGGGCAAGTTAGTAAGATTCGAAGTGCGATGTACACATTCGGATACAATTCAAATAAATGAGTCTTTAGAAGATAGTTCAGAAAGTCTTGAGCCGTATTGAGATTGCGTTTTTTTTGTAAAATTAAAACAAACCGCTGTAGCTCAGCGCTCATTTCATCAGAATCAATGTCACCGAACTTTTTTTGGAACTCTTTACAGCAAGTAAGAAGAGCATTTTCTTGTTGCACAAGCAAAAGTTTATCTCGTGTGTACGAAATATTGGACACTTTCATACACTAATTTTGATACAAAAGCCACCATAGTTGAAAGATTGATTCGAACTTTAAAGGAAAAGCTTTGGAGATTCTTTTCCCTCTCCAATTCAAGACGATATGTAGGCATTTTACCACTTCTCGTCAACGCCTACAACAACAGCTATCACAATTCAAAAAGCGTGCTCCAAGTACTGTCAACCCCGAAAATCAAGAAGATGTTTGGCACACTTTATATTCGCAACCGACATTAAAAGAGCCTAAACTAAAAGTAAACGATAAAGTCCGCCTTTCTACAAACCGAATACGCTTTTGCAAAGGTTATCTCCCCGGCTGGACAGATGAGATATTTCAAGTAACTTTTTTAATGCAAAAATCAATCTTACCCAATAGCTGCTGTATCAGTGTTGGCTTGATTAAATTTAGGTCGTGGGAGGCAGAATTAAAGCCAATAACAATTAATTCTCGGCAGTAGGCTTCAAATTCTTCAGTCAAATTTTCTTTTCTAACATTTGATGCATCTTCTAAATGTTTTAACATTTTTTCCACCAAATCGTTTTCATCGCCGTTGGTGACAAAGCACACTCCATTTTCAAAATTTGGCACATTGGTGGCAATGCCAACACTCAATGGTACATGACGTGCTTCAAAACTTAATTTTGGACCATTTCCAGGTAAATGTTCTTAAGAGAAATAGGCTTTGAAATCGTAGCAGGCAAAATAAGAAAAAAATCTTTAGTTTGCAGGGACACAGATACCGATTTCTTTAAGTTTTTCAAATATTGTGGCTGGGTTTTTATGAATACCCCCTGGAAAAAGATCATTAACTTTGGTTTTACAAGTTTTGGTGTGACGGTAATAGTTATTGTTTTGGTCCCAAAGTTTCCCACAATGAATACATTGATATACACGGCAATAATGTTCAAAATCAACAATGAAACTTAGATGATTTTCCCAAATATTTAATCTCATTGTTTCAGAATGCAATTCCCGGCTACGTTGAATCAATTTAGCAACCCCCTTTTCTAACTCATACACAACAAGATTAATTTTGAAAAAATCCTTTAAGTCTGCAAAATCGGATAAATTCACACCAACAAAGGTGTTGGGAACAATATCAAAATGCATGCAATAGTCGTTAAACAGTTTTTTGGCTTCACGTTCACACTGATGTCTATCAGCTCCTCGATGGACGGCCAGACATCGAAAAAAGCATAGATTGTCATTACCTGAAACGTTTGCAAGTCCATGATTGTTTGTGATGTAGCTTGGTAAGGATGCTCCTGCTCCAAGAGGAGCATCTTTCAGATTGTTCGCATAAAAAGTAATATTTGAAATTTGTACCACCTTCCATTTCGTATCGGGTCGAGTCAAACCATCGTAAAAAGATTCCTTCGCCAAAGAATTCAAAAAGTTTAATAATTCTTTTCGATTGTTTATCAGCAAAGCTGTTTCCAAGATTTGAGTATTGTTGAAGCTTTCGTGGTAATAGTGTAACTCCTTTGTTTCTATATTTTTAAGTATGAATGCAAGACTGTAATTGATTTTAAAACGTTTTTTTTCATAAGGCATGATCCGTTCTGCTATGGTTTCTATTAAATCTTTGAAATCTCTATCATAAAAAATGTTGTATATATTTTGTACTTTTTCTTTCTTCGTAAAACTCTGAATACTTCCTCAATATTTCTGCATAAAGTCTTTCATTTCTGGATCTGATTCAGTCAATTCCTCGTTTTCTAAATCTTTGTGTTGATCTGTTTTGAAATATTTTCTTTTTTAGCTGGTGGTTCGTCAAAAGACTTATTGTTTGTTGGGAGTGCATCAATTGAAGAGAGTGCCGCTTCGTTTGAGACACTTGGGGAATCTTTCATCACAGACAAAACTGCGGTTTGTTTACATTTATGATATTTAATATTGTCTGCTCTGTTTAATATTTTGTTGCATTTGGAGCATTGAACTTCACTAGTTCTATAATGGGTGCTTTCTTTATGACGTCGTAAATCAGACAGTCGCGAAAAATCTTTCTCACATATTTCACACTTGTGTTTCTGCTGCTTTTCGTGTGCATTTTTCATATGTCTTACCAAACTCCTTTTCTCGGTAAAGACTTTAAAGCAAGTATTGCATTTGTAATCTTCCATTTTATATCTTTTCACTAACTTCACTTTTATAGAATGAATATACTTCTCAGAGAAGCTGTTTTATATAGCAAGCTTGATTGCACAACGATGTTGAAAGAACTGACACGAATAAGAAGGTGAATTTCATACAATAACAACAAAAATCGCATCATGGCTAAAAATAGAATACGTCATGGATTGCGCAATAGTGATGCAATCTGGCTTAACATAGAATACGTCATGGATTGCACAATAGTAATGCAACTACATCAGTCCCGTAGCACTCCAACTTCGGGCCCCCCCCAAAGTAAGCGCAAGAGCCCCTGCGCACAGGTCATATCACTTTAGAGGTGTAAAATTGAAAAGCTGCATTAAGAAAATACACCACAATTTGTACATAAGTAAACAGGCTAATGTCAGAATAAAGCATGTCGATACCGAAGGTGCAAGTCATAAAAAATTCGGCACCGATGCCAGAGTTCAGTAGGACATTTATGCAGACACTGCGAAACGAAAGCAATGACACTGAAAAACATGAAAAAGTTATAAAAACACAGTATCATTTAAATAGTCTGGAGCGAACCTTTTTGTTCGCAAATGCTGTTATGACATTGTCATAATCAAGAGATCGGGCGCAGTCATTTTCGATTGACAACATGGCTAATGAAGATAGTCTACTGTCTGTCATAGACGTTCTATTAAAAGTTTTGATCAGTTTCAATTTGCTGAAGCTTCTTTCAGCGCTGGCAACAGTCCCGGGGCAAGTTAGTAAGATTCGAAGTGCGATGTACACATTCGGATACAATTCAAATAAATGAGTCTTTAGAAGATAGTTCAGAAAGTCTTGAGCCGTATTGAGATTGCGTTTTTTTTGTAAAATTAAAACAAACCGCTGTAGCTCAGCGCTCATTTCATCAGAATCAATGTCACCGAACTTTTTTTGGAACTCTTTACAGCAAGTAAGAAGAGCATTTTCTTGTTGCACAAGCAAAAGTTTGTCTCGTGTGTACAAAAACGAAAAGGCGGAAGAAACCTCACGTAACAAATTAAAGCGCTCCTTTATTGACATAATAGCCTGGTCTACTAATGGATAGAAAAAGTTGCTTTTAAATTTCAGTTCAGGAGTAGCTCGTTGTTCCTCTTCACCTTGGTAATCAAACAATTTTCTTTTCTTTCCACTTCTTGACGGAGGAAAAGAAGGATCAATATCCAATTCCTGTGCTATTTCAACAGCAGATGTTGCGGCACTGTCATAACCCGTTGTGCGATAGTTTTGCAAAAACTTTTCAGTTGCCTGGATTTCCGTTTCCATTGTATGAAGGGAGACTCCATACGATTGAAGAATCTTGCTTGCTTTATTGACTTGGAATAGGATATCATACCAAATAAACACCGACAAAAGAAAACTCCATTTTGATAAATGAGCTATCAACGATTTTGTTTCTGAGGCAGCTCTTCCATCTTTTCTTTCTATGGAAATGGCTTCCAAGTCTTTCAGTGCCAGCAACACCTCTTTTAAATTGTATCGAAGAGGTTTGATGCATTTAATTCTGCTTTCCCAACGAGTATCAGATTGTGACTTTATGGACAGCTCCACATGTTTCTTCAAAATTTCCCAACGCTGAGCAGAGGAAGAAAACAGCACATACAACCTTGTAAGTACTCCAAAAAATGTCAATGCTTCCGTCGATCAATTAGCACTGTCAACAACAACTAAGTTAAGGGTATGGTTTGCACAGGGCACGTAAACAGCTTTGGGATTGATGTCTAGCATTCTTGCTTGGACCCCAGAATGTTTTCCTTTCATGTTAGCACCATTATCATATGACTGACCTCGACAATCAGACAATTCGAGTTGCAGTTCGGTCGCTTTTTCTAAGAAAGCGTCCAACAAGCCTTTCCCAGTACTGTCACTTATTCTCAAGTAGCCAAAAAATGTTTCTTTTACAACAGCAGCTTCTTCATTACATAGTACATAACGTAGAATGACAGACATTTGTTCATGATGTCACATATCTGGAGTGCAGTCCAAAATTATAGAAAAATATTTTGCCAATTTCAATTGCTATAAATTTTCTTTTTCAACTTCTGTCGCTAGCAATTCAATTAGTTCATTTTGTATGGTAGGACTCAAATAGTGATCTTTAGTGTTTATATTCTTGATTCTGTCTTGAAGCTCTTTTAGGATCGGATCTCTTCTTGCCAAAAGCTCAAATATACCCAGAAAATTTCCATTGTGAGGAGATCCTAAGACTTCTTCAGATCCTCTAAAAGCAAGATTCCTTTCCGATAGAAACAAGGCAATGTCGATAAGTCTCTCTAAAACATTTCTCCAAAAACGTCTTTCATTGAAAAAAATATTCATCTCGCGTTTGTCGATAGTGGATGAATTTCTTATCCCTTCAGCTAGCAACATCCATTGACTGCAGCATTCTTGGTGGGAAATGCCGTTTTCATGGTCTTTCAGTTTTTTCGAAAAACCCTCCCATGTATTTATACCACTACAAAAGGGGCTTAGTGTTTTTCCAAATAGCTTACAACAAAAGCAAAAAACTTGATCTGATTCCCCAGAATAAACTAGCCACGACCGTGAAACACTTTCACCATTAGGTAACACACGTTTATAATGGTTGGAGGAAAAACGTCGCCTTGGAGTTGTGTTATTATATGGAAAATTCATTATTAGTTGATGTGGTCCACGCTTTACTATATCACATCGTTGAGCATCAGAAATACTTTCAGGCCATTTACATGGGTCATCAGGGATAGGGGTAAATTGAGATTCAGTTATTTTTGCTATTGAAAGTTGCGTATTGGCAGGTAAATCACAACTTACATTTTCTGGAAATTCACAATCACTTTGGTGCTGATCGTCATAGTCTTCTTTTTCTTGTACACTATAGTTTTCTTTATCCCTCTCGGTACTAGTGCCAGGTCTACTCTGCTCAGTAATCTTGAAAAAATCTGTCATCCTGGGCAATTTCGCTACAGCATCTCGAGCAGTGGCTGCTTCTTTTCTCTTTTGAGCACCACTTTTTGAACGTTTCATTCTATACAATGTCAATAAAATACTTTATCTGCACTCTGCAGTGTATATATATATTGTCCCGGTATTTATAGCCAAACAGAATTCCAGACCATTCTATGATTGTTGCGTAACAACGGCATTGTTACGTCAATCGAATATTCAAGATTCTACCAGAAAATCAATCGAAATATTCTAGATTCTGCGAGATAAAATGACGTTGCATTCACTTATGATGTCACAAGCCAATTTCTTCCTACAGTTTAAATCGGTTGTAAACAAGTCTGCTGAACTGAAAATAGTCACGTAGCCAAAAAGCAATTTCAGACTAACTTGGGCCCCCAAAGTTGGCCTGGGCCCCCCCCAATTGGGGGGTTTGGGGGGCGGCTGCTACGTCTCTGCATCCTGGAGCTTGAGGTCCAGTTTTAACACTTAAAAGATCTGGATTCGGACTGCGGTCCGCCAGTTGAGTAGCCCTGGTATAGACACTCCCGAAATCCGGAAAGATTTTGCATGCTTTTTCAAAATTGTAGTTAGCACGCATTTCTGCTTCCTCCCCCTTTCCCAAAAACCAAATCCTGGCTTTACCACTAATATTAAATTGGACATCGACTGAAAGCCTTGCCAAATGAGAAAAAAGCTAAATATGATTGTTGTTAATGAGCCGAATAATACAGGGTGTCCTCAAAGTCTTTAGACAATTTTATAATTTCATTAAAAACTTTTTGAAAATGCTATCAAAATAATTCTTTTTGCATATTAATCAGTTTTTATTAAAGTTTTTTATAATATCACTTTTTTTTATTTCAGAGATGAATTAGCCAAATAAAATAATTGATTTCCAATCCTTGTTAAAAATGACTACTCCACAAGAAAAAGCACAATGTGTTTCTTGGTTTATCAAAACGAGATCTGATATTGAAGCATAAAGAAATTTTATAGATAAACTAGCAGAGGTACCCGGCGTTGCCCGGGTATAGGATAAAAAAGCAACGTCAGTATATGCAATTGGTCAGATCATGTAAGTTATCCTGGTGATTACTATTCTGACAACACTTGCTTTTTAACCCCTAGAAACTATTGTCACGTAATATTTGCATTATCGGAGGCTAATCACCTTGAAGAGGAAACAGGTTACAATATCATACCTCAACAGTTACATTAGCATAACCATATTCTATGTAAAGGTGAAGATTATTTGCTTAAAGTTTTGTTTGTAAATTTTGTTATTCAATACAGATAATAAAAACACATTTTTGAATCACTTCATAATTTCTGTTTATTAGCTATTTTTTTTTTCATCATGACATTGTGTTTATACAGCTTAAGTCCTTCAGATGATATTTGTTATATTTCGGTAATGTATGGCTTAAAATGCCAAAACTAAATTAAAGATTTTACGTTTTCACTTTATGACTCTTAGCTTACATTTTTAGAATGCTTCAAGTTAATCAAACCAAGTACACACTAAAGAAATCACATAATTATCAAATGCTGCCATTAAAAATTATTTTTTAAATATATCAGTTTAAACTGATGCAGAAAGTTTCAAAACTATAAAGAAAGTTTGAGGAAATGAAAACACATATAAACAAATCACACATTTAATAATAATCAAAAAATCATCTTGCATTAAGATTGAAAATTTCTTTATAAACAATATTTTTTGTTTTATTTTGGGTTGCATACACATAAAGATTTGTTTTTGTTCCCACACGTGATGTTCCTACATAAAGTTGACCATGTGAAAAGCATGGCTCTTCAAGTTGCAATCCAGCAACTTTTAGTGTTTGCCCTTGACTTTTATTTATGGACATGGCAAAAGAAAGTCGTACAGGAAATTGCAACCGCTTAAACTGAAAGGGTATATTAGATGGTATTATTGGTATCCTAGGAATTATAGCTTACAGCAAGTCTCTGCTTAACTCTTCTTACCAGTAAACCATCAAAAATCAATTAAGAATGTTTACATTCGATGTAGAGACTGGTCACATAACCTACTTGTTTTGGTATGTACTCTTCTTATCATTAAACCATCAAAAATCAATTTAGAATGTTTACATTCGACATAGAGAGGTGGTCACATAACCTACTTGTTTTGGTGTGTATGGGCCTTGAACAACGAACCCTTTCAGACTTTAAAATGCTTAGTACCTTATACTTTGATTTTATCTTTTCTCTTCTTCTGAGTTTTTCTCAACACTTGCTTTCACTTTAACATATAATCTCTACAATTCTACACCTATTTCTATTATATTCTTATATCTATAATTATTAATGCTCATCTCGAATATCTCTTCTCTCTCTTTAATACTTTAAGATTACTTGCATGACATCAAAAACCATTAAACTGCGACATACACTTCATTTTTAATTCCTTTATCATTACTACTCATAACAATAGGTATTTGAATTTTCAAGGGGGTTTTCTCCCCCCTTTTTGCCCCCTAATACAGTCGTAGGAGGCTGAAATTTTGGGAAACTTTTTAATTTAGTGTCTTATACATATGGTTTAAATTTCATCTAAATCAGATATATTTGAATTTTCAAAGGGGGGTTCTGCCCCCCATAGCTCCCTTAGGGGAGCACTTAAAGGTTGGAGACCACTTCCACAGTATTCCTTGGAAAATTTTACATGACAATACACTTTTACTTATTTTTTGAAGCTTCTTTAACTTTTCTCTCTATAGGTATTTGAATTTTCAAGGGGGCTTTCTGCCCCCTTTTTGCCCCCTAATATAGTCGAAAAAGGCTGAAATTTTGGGAAGCTTTCAAATTTAGTGTCTTATACATATGGTTTAAATTTCATCTAAATTGAATATATTTGAATTTTTAAAAGGGGGTTCTGCCCCCCATAGCTCCCTTAGGGGGGCACTTAGAGGTTCGGAACTACTTCCGTTGTCTTCCTCGGAGAATTTTACATAAGAATACACTTTTAGTTTTTATGTAAACTTTTTAACCTTTCTTCCTATAGGGAACACACACACACACACACACACACACACAGACATTGACTTTTATATATATAGATAACCATATTTTAATGTGTTTTCATGATTTTTATTTCATCGTACAACAGTACAAAAAGGCCTCTAGTAGAGCCCCATAGGCTCGTAGCCCCCCCATAGACGAATCTGATCGAAATAAAAATACCGTACTTGGCAGATTTACCCGTCGTTGATCGGGTAAAATGTAAAGACTGATTAAATTTTTACATTGAATAACCATATTGTAATGTGTTTTCATAATTTTTATTTCGTCGTACAACAGTACAAACAGGCTTCTAGTAGAGCCCCATAGGCTCGTAGTCCCCCTTATAGACGAATCTGATCGAAATGAAAACACCGTGCTTGGCTTCCCTGGAAAAAGTTATAGTTACCCGATCTACGACGGGTAAATCTGCTAGGGATTTTTAAAGTACAATCTTGCTCATAATCGTCAAATTTGAATTTTTATTTGTCACAAATTTTTTTCTGTTTGTGGTACCTAACAAAAACTTTAAATTTTCAAGGGGGCTTTCTGCCCCCTAATATAGTTAAAAAAGGCTGAAATTTTGGAAAGCTTTCTAATTTAGTGTCTTATACATATGGTTTAAATTTCATCTAAATTGAATATATTTGAATTTTTAAAAGGGGGTTCTGCCCCCCATAGCTCCCTTAGGGGGGCACTTAGAGGTTCGGAACTACTTCCGTTGTCTTCCTCGGAGAATTTTACATAAGAATACACTTTTAGTTTTTATGTAAACTTTTTAACCTTTCTACCTATAGGGAACACACACACACACACACACATACACACAGACATTCATTTTTATATATATAGATATGTAAAACGAGCCCCCGCACGTCAGTTGATTTGCAATTGGTATAAGCAGTTTGTGGGAACGGAAACGTTGCTACTAAAATCGAGGAGTGGATGGCCAAAAACTTCTGAAAAAGGCATCGGCGTATTCGTCAGTCATTTAGTCGTAGCCCAACGAAGTCCATCCGCTCTGCTCTTGTTTGGGCTAACGTGAAAGATATTGTGTACCGCACCAAAGTAAAAGACATAAGTGACTTAAAGGAAAGAATAACTGCCGCTGTGGAGACAACTGATGAAGAAATGTTAAGAAGGACGTGGATTGAAATTTAATATCGTTTAGATGTTATCCGTGCTACAAATGTGGCTCATATAGAAATTTATTAATGCTTTGAATAAAAACTTAACTATTTACTTGATATTATTTGATCATTTCAGCGATAGCGTTCATTAATGTTTTAAATAAAAACTTGACCATTTAATTGATATTATTTAAACATTTCAGACATTTCCAACGTCAGTTGTAATATCAATAAATTTTTTAAACTGTCTAAAGACTTTGTGGACACCCTTGTATAATTACTTTTCTTGTCACGACTAGCGAAGCAAACAATTGCAATTCCACATTTGTGGTAAATAGTCGTCGAAACTGTCAACACAAATTGCATGTCTCTAATTTCAAAGCCATCGGATATTGCTATTAACAACAACTACACAGGATAATTAAAAACTGCTACACAAAATAATTGAAGATTTTCAGTCAAAATCATAAAATCTATCTATGATTCAAATTACAAATTCTGATGCTTCCATGCACTGCTGCTCCATAGCTATTCGCTTTTTTATAATATTCTTTAACTCAGCTTTATGAAATGTACACATGCAGAGTTTTCAAAGCAGGGGCGGCTCGTGTATGGTACTGTGGAACTGCAGCACCCCCAGTCCCCACTCCATCTTATCGATGACATTCGATATCAATAATTAATCTTTTTTTCTTTATTTTTCTTATACTTTTAGTTACATTATATAATACATAAGGTTAATCTCAACAAACATCCTAAGTTTATGAAAAAAATATAAAAATCTTTTTGCTTCAAAGCTCCTGTGATATGGTGTTTAAAATTAGCAGTAGATTGCAATGCAGCTGTAGAAAGAGAACTGTCGCTCATGCAGTACCGACCCTTGTGTGCTGGTGTAATAAAGGATATTTTTGGACGGACAACTGGCGAGATGTATGTGTGTGTGTGTAAAGCTGCTAGATAGTGCCAAAAATTAGGTTTATAGGGTGATTTTTACATTTATATAGGTTATAAACTATACTCTATAACGCCTACCGTAGGCTATATTAGTTTATTAAAACAATGGCTAAAATTTTCTGAAGCAGCCACCCCTGGTTCAAAGGTTTCCTCATATTCGGTTTTTGATCATTTTTGTTTTCTTTATCAAGGCAAATATGCTTTTTAATTTGTTTAAATTACTACAAATTTTTATTCGAGCGTAATAAGTAAAGATTAAAAATATATCATATGTGAGGCCAGCAATGAACTTTGAGCAGCCTGCAGTCTGCTAAAATTTATGTATTTCTCAAAGCTCGCTCCCATACCAAGAAATTCTTATTCACTCAAGCCAGATGCCAAAAAACGTCGCAACTTTCTTACAAGCAATGCTTATTTTATATTTATCACTATTAAAACCTTCAGCTTTCGGTTCATACAATTTTGTTTAATTTACAAACCGGTGAACTGGCTAAAAATCATGGAACTTAATCTATCGTTCTGCAAATGGTCTTCTAGCCTACGCAATCCATATTTTGTGTGGTTTGACCTCATAATCATTGGGCTGTGTATTCGAAAGAAAAAGAGCTTAATGGAAATTTCTCTTTTCCTGTGCTGCAAACCTTATCGTTGGAGCGTTGATATGAGGTGCAAGACTGCCAGATTGCTACTGCTAAACAAAATTATACAATGTCAAGCTATCTTTACCGAAAAGAGAACGATTGGCCAACTGTAAAATCTTGTTAATATTTTGTAGTTAATGAAAGAAAAAGCCATGTTAGTGGAGAAAAATTCTTCATTTCTAGAAATATTTCTACATTGTAGTGGTTTGAATTCCCTTGATTGAGATTTTGGTGGATTAGGAGCCAGATAAAATATTTCATTTTGCATAAAAGACTACAGTACACAATTCAAACACAACATTAATGCCTTGGTTATTAAAATGTATTTCTTCTGCTATACGAGCTGGCAGGACACAAATACCGCACTTCATAATCTTGGCAATAACCGTCAACTTGGTCAGCATTGTCACAAATTAGACCATGATAGACATTGAATCGTCTCAAGACATCTCCAGTATCAGCTGCAGTAACGTTGGTTCCAGAAACTCTAGCTTCAATCTGCAACGGTCGCCTAAGAAATGTAATAAACCATTACAAGGCTATATTCAAGAATTAACTCTAGCAGGGTCTTCCTCTGCTCAAATGGTCCTTTTAGAAAAGATGCAACTTCGGCGTCTGAGCTACATTTCCTACAATTTAACCAAGGTGCTCGACAAAAAAGTTCCTTACAATATGTAACAGCAAGTTTTGCAAATTTACGCGATCTCCATGATTATATGTTTTGCAGAAATCATTTTAAAACCATAGTGGCATACTCTTACAATAGTTTAAGAATTTTAAATGTTTTTTCGGGAAGGGTAGAGAAAAAAGTGAAGCCTCGAGTATTCTCTACTTCTCAGTTTGGCCAGAGTAAATTAGTTTTGTGAACATTACTCTAAGCCAGGGGTGGGCAAACTGCGGCCCGCGGGCCGCATGTGGCCCTCGACGAACTTTTGTGCGGCCCGTGAAAGCCTCAAGCAAATAATTAAAAAAATTAATTGATCTAGAAGAACGTGATTGGGGGCATTTTTCTCATTGATAGACTTTAAAAATTAAATGTGCTTGCATTTTCAATTGAATAAAATTACTTTGATTCATTTGTCTAATAATTGTTAATTGTTGGTTTTTAATGTTATACAAAATTTAAAATGCAAATCAATTAGAATAATATACCAATGCGTTCGTTAAAAACTGCGGCCCTCAGCTAGCTTCCGTGACCGCGATGCGGCCCGCAAGCCAAAACAATTGCCCACCCCTGCTCTAAGCCGTGCAGTTTCTACAATGCCTGGTGTGAAAGATCTTCCAAATTGAGAAGTACTACTCTAAGCCATTATCTTTGTTGCCACCTGGGGTAGAATTCTAAAAACAATGTTGTTTTTTGAAAGAAGTTTGTCATACTCCAGAGCAATATTATCAACCATATAGCTTGGTGTTGCAAGTATTTTAGAATATTGTTCTAATTAGAAAGTACTGACACAATATTTCAATTTCACTACAATAAATTCCTTCAGAAATAAACCTATTCCGGTGTACCCGCTCTTGGTGGCGGTATGCCTATTGCCTAGCAGAGCGATTTCCAATCTAACGGTTGCAGTAGATTTTACCCACAACGACTTTAATTGTTTCTTTTTCCTTATACGGTATATTGAGACAATGAAAGACAGTAGTCGGCTCTACAGGCTTCGCCTAGCAGGGCTATCAGTTACTTATGTCAGGTTAGAAATATCAGTTCAGCTAGCTGCACCGGCTTTACCCAAATAACATTTCTGAAAGCAATTACGAAAAGTTGATGTGAATGGGGGCATAGACCCCATGCTTGATTCCGATCATCGTATACTTTTGAATTAAAACTGATCTTACTGGCAAACTCTCTTTCATTTCACATGCCCTATCATTTTATCGCAGTAAATATAAAGGCACAAAGTCTAAGTTTGGACTGGGCGC
The DNA here is from genome assembly GCA_963675345.1 of Trididemnum clinides. Taxonomy (NCBI): domain Eukaryota; kingdom Metazoa; phylum Chordata; class Ascidiacea; order Aplousobranchia; family Didemnidae; genus Trididemnum; species Trididemnum clinides. The sequence continues at coordinate 18,145,918 of OY776301.1, forward strand.
CTTAACAGTGCTTGGTTTACGATTACAGAAATGACTGAGTTATTTGGTGGTTGGCTTATTCTACGACACGGTGCAACTTTTTCGTATTGGTAGTTGCGATACCGAGTTTCTTGGCCACACCTGTGTGATTTGGTCCCGGAATATAACGAAATGAGCTATACCTCCCCCTCAAATGTGTTACATACGATCACTAGTTGGCTTATCAGAAAAAATTTTCCACCGTGCGTACGCTTGTATATTGATTTGGTGACTACGCATTGGTTAACACAATTTTTTGTGCCGGTGATAACTAAGTGAATTTAGGGTAATTTAAGGCCGCTGAATCGGAAAATGACATCAATTTTTCTAAATTGGCTCTAGTTTTTGAGATATTTGTATATCTGAATATTTGCACATCTCCTTGCGCAGTCCCGTAGCACTCCAACTTCGGCCCCCCCTCAAAGTAAGCGCAAGAGCCCCTGCGCACAGGTCATATCACTTTAGAGGTGTAAAATTGAAAAGCTGCATTAAGAAAATACACCACAATTTGTACATAAGTAAACAGGCTAATGTCAGAATAAAGCATGTCGATACCGAAGGTGCAAGTCATAAAAAATTCGGCACCGATGCCAGAGTTCAGTAGGACATTTATGCAGACACTGCGAAACGAAAGCAATGACACTGAAAAACATGAAAAAGTTATAAAAACACAATATCATTTAAATAGTCTGGAGCGAACCTTTTTGTTCGCAAATGCTGTTATGACATTGTCATAATCAAGAGATCGGGCGCAGTCATTTTCGATTGACAACATGGATAATGAAGATAGTCTACTGTCTGTCATAGACGTTCTATTAAAAGTTTTGATCAGTTTCAATTTGCTGAAGCTTCTTTCAGCGCTGGCAACAGTCACGGGGCAAGTTAGTAAGATTTGAAGTGCGATGTACACATTCGGATACAATTCAAATAAATGAGTCTTTAGAAGATAGTTCAGAAAGTCTTGAGCCGTATTGAGATTGCGTTTTTTTTGTAAAATTAAAACAAACCGCTGTAGCTCAGCGCTCATTTCATCAGAATCAATGTCACCGAACTTTTTTTGGAACTCTTTACAGCAAGTAAGAAGAGCATTTTCTTGTTGCACAAGCAAAAGTTTGTCTCGTGTGTACAAAAACGAAAAGGCGGAAGAAACCTCACGTAACAAATTAAAGCGCTCCTTTATTGACATAATAGCCTGGTCTACTAATGGATAGAAAAAGTTGCTTTTAAATTTCAGTTCAGGAGTAGCTCGTTGTTTCTCTTCACCTTGGTAATCAAACAATCTTCTTTTCTTTCCACTTCTTGACGGAGGAAAAGAAGGATCAATATCCAATTCCTGTGCTATTTCAACAGCAGATGTTGCGGCACTGTCATAACCCGTTGTGCGATAGTTTTGCAAAAACTTTTCAGTTGCCTGGATTTCCGTTTCCATTGTATGAAGGGAGACTCCATACGATTGAAGAATCTTGCTTGCTTTATTGACTTGGAATAGGATATCATACCAAATAAACACCGACAAAAGAAAACTCCATTTTGATAAATGAGCTATCAACGATTTTGTTTCTGAGGCAGCTCTTCCATCTTTTCTTTCTATGGAAATGGCTTCCAAGTCTTTCAGTGCCAGCAACACCTCTTTTAAATTGTATCAAAGAGGTTTGATGCATTTAATTCTGCTTTCCCAACGAGTATCAGATTGTGACTTTATGGACAGCTCCACATGTTTCTTCAAAATTTCCCAACGCTGAGCAGAGAAAGAAAACAGCACATACAACCTTGTAAGTACTCCAAAAAATGTCAATGCTTCCGTCGATCAATTAGCACTGTCAACAACAACTAAGTTAAGGGTATGGTTTGCACAGGGCACGTAAACAGCTTTGGGATTGATGTCTAGCATTCTTGCTTGGACCCCAGAATGTTTTCCTTTCATGTTAGCACCATTATCATATAACTGACCTCGACAATCAGACAATTCGAGTTGCAGTTCGGTCGCTTTTTCTAAGAAAGCGTCCAACAAGCCTTTCCCAGTACTGTCACTTATTCTCAAGTAGCCAAAAAATGTTTCTTTAACAACAGCAGCTTCTTCATTACATAGTACATAACGGAGAATGACAGACATTTGTTCATGATGTCACATATCTGGAGTGCAGTCCAAAATTATAGAAAAATATTTTGCCAATTTCAATTGCTGTAAATTTTCTTTTTCAACTTCTGTCGCTAGCAATTCAATTAGTTCATTTTGTATGGTAGGACTCAAATAGTGATCTTTAGTGTTTTTGTTCTTGATTCTGTCTTGAAGCTCTTTTAGGATCGGATCTCTTCTTGCCAAAAGCTCAAATATACCCAGAAAATTTTTATTGTGAGGAGATCCTAAGACTTCTTCAGATCCTCTAAAAGCAAGATTCCTTTCCGATAGAAACAAGGCAATGTCGATAAGTCTCTCTAAAACATTTCTCCAAAAACGTCTTTCATTGAAAAAAATATTCATCTCGCGTTTGTCGATAGTGGATGAATTTCTTATCCTTTCAGCTAGCAACATCCATTGACTGCAGCATTCTTGGTGGGAAATGCCGTTTTCATGGTCTTTCAGTTTTTTCGAAAAACCCTCCCATGTATTTATACCACTACAAAAGGGGCTTAGTGTTTTTCCAAATAGCTTACAACAAAAGCAAAAAACTTGATCTGATTCCCCAGAATAAACTAGCCACGACCGTGAAACACTTTCACCATTAGGTAACACACGTTTATAATGGTTGGAGGAAAAACGTCACCTTGGAGTTGTGTTATTATATGGAAAATTCATTATTAGTTGATGTGGTCCACGCTTTACTATATCACATCGTTGAGCATCAGAAATACTTTCAGGCCATTTACATGGGTCATCAGGGATAGGGGTAAATTGAGATTCAGTTATTTTTGATATTGAAGGTTGCGTATTGGCAGGTAAATCACAACTTACATTTTCTGGAAATTCACAATCACTTTGATGCTGATCGTCATAGTCTTCTTTTTCTTGTACACTATAGTTTTCTTCATCCCTCTCGGTACTAGTGCCAGGTCTACTCTGCTCAGTAATCTTGAAAAAATCTGTCATCTTGGGCAATTTCGCTACAGCATCTCGAGCAGTGGCTGCTTCTTTTCTCTTTTGAGCACCACTTTTTGAACGTTTCATTCTATACAATGTCAATAAAATACTTTATCTGCACTCTGCAGTGTATATATATTGTCCCGGTATTTATAGCCAAACAGAATTCCAGACCATTCTATGATTGTTGCGTAACAACGGCATTGTTACGTCAATCGAATATTCAAGATTCTACCAGAAAATCAATCGAAATATTCTAGATTCTGCGAGATAAAATGACGTTGCATTCACTTATGATGTCACAAGCCAATTTCTTCCTACAGTTTAAATCGGTTGTAAACAAGTCTGCTGAACTGAAAATAGTCACGTAGCCAAAAAGCAATTTCAGACTAACTTGGGCCCACAAAGTTGGCCTGGGCCCCCCCCAATTGGGGGGTTTGGGGGGCGGCTGCTACGTCTCTGTCCTTGCGAATTTAAATGTATGCAATATTAGCTTTTACAATGTCTAGTAGACCTATTTGCACCCAAGTTTGTTAAAGAAAATGAACACAATAAATTATTACGACGATTTCTATTGAAATCTTATGCAGAAGACAATGACGGTTTATCAGGTTTTAATTTCGGTTCATGTTTGGAAGCACTGCTTGTACGATTTTCTGTGATGAGGGCCATTGGGGCAATCACGCTGGCACCAGCAGTAGTCAGCCATCACACGTCTGTCCCATCTTCCTTGATATCTCTCCTCCATGACTTTTATGTCCTGGTAAAATCTTTCACCACATTCTTCCGAAAAATCATTCAAGTTTTAAGGAAATCTGTCTGAGTGAATATGAAGGAAACGCACTTTTATGCTCACGTTTGCTCCCATTTCTTGGTATTTTGTAAGCACATTTTCAACCAATTCAACATAATTTATTGCTTTGTGGTTACCAAAAAAGTTCTTAACCAAAGAGACGAAGCTGGACCAAGCAGAAAGCTCAACATCAGTCATATTTTTTGTAAAATTTGGGTTGCTAATGAGCTTACGAATTTGTGGACCATCAAAAATCCCCGCTTTTAATTTCTCAAAGCTTGATCCAGGAAAAAATTTACATAAGCATCTGAAGCAGCCTCCATTTTTGTGTAAAGCTTAAACAAACTTTTTTATTAAGCCAAGTTTTATATGGAGGGGGCAACATAATCTTTTTCCTTTCAACTAGTGGTTCCCTTATGATGTTTTCTTCTCCAATTTTCAGATCATTTCTTGTAGGCCAACACTTTTTTATTTAGTGTTGTTGCTTTGCCCTGCTGTCCCATAAACACATAAAGTAAGGATGCTTGGGGTATCCACTTAGTTGTCCAAGAAAACAATTCACCATTTTAAGGTCAACACAGATTGACCACTGGTGTTCATCATAACAAATCCTTTGCAACACCATTTTGATGTTGTCATACTCTTCTTTGAGATTTGTAGAGTGAGTGAGCTATTGGTATAGATGCAAAGCGGTTTTCATTGTGCAGCAAAACACATTTTAAGCTTCTTTTGGAACCATCAGTAATTTCGAACCTCCAATCTTCTGGTCTATAGTTTAGGATTTTCATTTTGAGAAGTCCAATTATGTTGTTGCAATACACAAGGTCATTGTCTTAGCTGAAAAAGGGAAGAATATCTGTTTCCCAATTGCGGTAAAACGTAATTTTGGCATTTGGTTGCAGGCAGTTATTTCTTTCAGCCTGGATGCTAAGAGTTCAGATTCCTGTTTTGATAAATTTAGATTTTTGATCAAACCAATTAATTCTCGCTGGGTAAATGGCTTTGGACTAGAAGAGCTTTCTTCGTGTTTACTGCAACTGCCTCCACTTGTTTAACTACACTCCAGCGCATGTAATTCTTCACTATCTGAATCATGAAGCTAAGGAAGTGAAGTGAAAACAGGAACAGGAATGCTTTCGCAATGCAAAACTGGTCGTCTTGCTGACTTTAAATCTGGATATTCCCACTTCCTTTTTTATACCACTTAAGACCTTTTATATGCAGAAATAGCAGTCGTCATGGTGATTTTGTGTTTTCTTCACAGCATAAACACTCCAAATCTTAATTCTTTAAGTTTCCTATTCTTCCATAGTCTCAAGTTTTCTACACAAGTTTTGCAAACCTTGTGACGTGCGCAAGGCTGGTCTTGGTCAACTAGCTTTACATCAAAATACGCAAAATATGATTGCTTGACGAAATCCGTGATGCGTTTGCTTTGGTGTTTGAGAGTATATTCTCGACACATGTAACAGAATGTACCAGGACTATTTGCACAACTGCGTCGACAAGACATTGCAATTTCAGGTATTGAAGCTTAGGTGGTAGATTAGTAACATGCATAAGAAATTCTGCAAACAAGTGATTACGTAAATACAAAGCAAAAGAGTGCATTCAGCTCAAACTAGTACCAGTAGAACTAGTCTCTTAACAGCTAACTAGGCTTGTAGTCTCAAAATCAAGTTGAAGTTCTGAATGTCTTGCACTTGTTTGCTTTGATTCCATTAAATGCACAGTATAGTTTGCTAATTTCGCAGGTTACTGAACTTTTTTTAGTGCAACCTATAGTACCAAGCCTTGTACTGCAGTAGTCTAAGTGAAGAAACCTAAAAGTAGGAGTAGGCTAGCTCTTTGGTTGAGGAAACTTTTGCTCAGGCTCAGTTCCATTATTTTTTAAGTCGACTGTGGAATGTTGGGCATGGAAATTATCTGCTAGTATTACCTATACCTGCATCACAAAGCTGAACGAGCGACTAAGCAGAGCAGCCTGGAGAAGGAGTACGTTCGGGTTCAAAAATGCCTTTATCTCAAAAGCATAAGCAAATTTAGGAAAACTAATATCATTTTTGGATTTAGCAGTCCTAAGTTACCCTAAATTCATTCCAACATTCCTGGCATAAAAGAAAAAACATTTTTGGTTGGGCTGTGCTAAGATTTCACACACTGAGTCTTGAGTCCACCTACAGTTCGATTATCATAGTCTTTGTACATGCCATTGCATTATTTAAAAACAGATTTACACTGGTGTGTTAGTGTTAGAATATATTATTGTACTTTTATTGGCAACATATTAGTAATACGCTTCACTATTTTTATTATGCTTTTAAAATGACACTGGGCAATCAATACAGGCGCTGTCTGCTACTGTTTATACTTACTGTAAGTGGTGCCAGACAGCATTATGACGAACTAGTGCTACTTAGAAACGTTCAAGGAAAAAAATACCTAAATGCTTAATCGCTCGTTGCGTCGTCGAATAAAGATTAAATTGTTAAAGGATTACTCGCATTAAAAACACCTTGTTAATATCTACCGAAAAAGCGTCAGCCGCCTTTCAACGTTCGGTAATTTAAGGGAAATAAAAGAAAACAAACTTTACAATAATTGTTAATCATGATGTCATCTTAGTTATAAAAAGAGTGAAATTTCTTTAAATTGGTCAGCCAGGAGCTGGGTTTTGCTCAGGCAAAATTCCTGGCTTTCTACCTCAAAAAGGAAGCTCTGTTTAAAGATAATTATCTACTTTATGACTCAACGCTGGATGGTGATCAATCGTGCCAAGCTTTATGTTCTCACGCCCATTAGTTTCCAAGGAGCTAGACTACTCTCACACCAAATTGCGCTTTGCAGTAGACAACGGTATCAATGAGTTCCAAGTGCACCAAATCAAAAAGGAAAAACTGGCTACTCTAAGCTGATCGTATAACGTTGTACTGTAAGCTACTTACGAGCAGATGAAATGTCCAGCTCGTTTAGCATAGTCAATGGTCTCCATATCAAAGGAACCTCGTTTTGGGTTTCCCACATTTATCCAAGGAGTCCATTTATTTATTGGAAGTTTGGATACATTATACTTTGCAACTTTTATCAATTCTCGTTGGTCTAAAAACAAAAAACTTTGCATCACATTTTTAGGCTTTTGAAATCAATATGATTAATTATTTTAGTTTTCAGGTTTGTTGGAAAAAAAAATTAAACACTGATGTCGTTCTACATGAATAGTTTTTCGAGTATGAAAACATACCAAATATTAAGGGTATTGAGCTTCATAATGTGCAAAAACTTTTTTACGCCACAAGTTTTGTGACACCTGGGCGACCCTTAAAAATTGTTAGGTTCCGAGTTGTGTAGTTCCATTCTGAGCGATCTCGAAATGTGTCCCTCAAGAAAAGTTTTCGCCAAATTCAAGGATGTTCTCTAAAAACAGGTTTTCAACCTAAACTCAACTCAATTCTGTCAAAAGTCTTCTAAAAAATTGAATGGAGCGGTTCTCAAAAAGTGTCACCCTCTAAAATAGTGGCGCTTTGGGCAGACCATTGCTCTTTATAATGCTGTGCATGCAGGGACTTTGGAAAAGTATTTTGAGTACGGAGCCATAGTACACAAATAATTGTGACCATTCTTTTTTTAACTCAGGTGAATGACATTTCTTTTGAGGTTCTATAAGAGTTTGTTCAAAAATTGAGAGGGTGATTTTAATTTTTAACAGTCCTTCAAAACTTTTGAACAAAAACCGAAAAACACTACAACAATTAGATGATGATTGGAAGGTTCACACCGACATAAACCATAAACATTATATTGAAAACAATTTAGTGTGTATTGCAAAAAAAATTGAATGGTGCCTCCAAATTTAATTGGGTTGGGTGCATTGTTTGCAATACACACTAAATTGTTTTCAATATAATGTTTATGGTTTATGTCGGTGTGAATCTTCCAATAATCAACTAACCTTGCATAGCGTTATCTAACAATTAGATGGTTAATGGGACTTAAAAGGAGGCACCATTCAAATGAGGGCCTCGGCTTCCAAAAATTTTAGTTGTAAGGTACCGGTATACTCTATCAACGCGCTACTGAGTATCAGGTGAACGTTTTTTGAAAACATTTTTCTTATCAGGAAAACTCATAATCCTACTTCTAAATGAAGTACGACTTTGGCCTAATGTATGTATTCTACAAAAACAAAACCAACAAACCTTTAGGACAATAAAATCGAACTCTGTAATCCTTACAAATGCCCGATTCTTGCTCGGATCCGTAACACACTAATCCTTTTCCTGGTCTTAGAGAAGCAAAAACTTCTGAAGAATCAAAGGCGTTTTCCTAAATGTTGAAACAAGAAAATTGCCAAGAAGTTATACGTTTCAATCAACCTCAAGCACTAGGTTAGAGACAAAGCATTCGGTGATGAAAAGTTAATGATTTATTATGCAAGAAGTTAATTATCGAAAGGATTTAGAATCAATTAATCAGCGGATACAATGCAAACTCGAACGGGCCGCGGTTTCAATTTTTACAACAAAGAACAATTTTTACAGCTAAGTCGGCAAAAACATAGACTTAAAAAAAGGGCTTCGCCTTCAGTTTTGCTTGAAAATACAAAAATTCAGACTTTGAAAAATTTATTATCTCAAAAAAGGCTTTAATTTTGATTGAACATAGAAGAAATATTTTACGGATTAAAAATGAACCACGAACAGAAAAAGGTTGAGAACTCTTGTGTTAACACGTTGCGTGGCCTCACAGATCTTGCAGACATCAACAGCGTGGTGCAATGGCATCAAACTTGTGATGGAAAGACTGCGACTTGAGCGTTGACCTTACGCAGCAAGCGGCAAGGCCAAGAGGCACGGGAGTTAGCATTAAGCTGACGTTTAGCGTTCAGATTAAGAGTCGCGCCGAACGTAATTACATCTATGCTTGACTGCTGACATCAAGACCTTGAGGTTGCTTCGCAGTCTCCCAAACTTTTCTTTTCGTTCCTCAGTTGATTCATCATTTTATTTCTTACATTTTTTAATAGTGGGAAGGAACAGTCATTTGTGCTCAGCAAAACGGCTGCTAATTCAAATTCCAACAGAATATTTTGCTAATTTTACAAAGTAAGCGGTCAAGCCAACTGGTATATCGAGGCCTGATGCTTAATGAATCAGAGGTGGGCACTCGCTACTTTAGAAGCAGCATTGCTATTGCTACCACTACCTGCTTAAAAAAGTAAGAGCGATACTCCTATTCGCTACTTTACTAAAGTTGAAGCGCGCTTTCGCTACCGCCACTCGCTACTTTTAGCACGAAAAGTCACGGTTTTTACTTTGCACGTGTTTTTAAAGGTCGATATTAAAACCTATGTAAGCGTCGTGTAATCAGAATTTCTGCCAGAGCGAAACAGTAACGTTACGTTTTGATGACCTAATGATTTGCGTAATCAACTCGGTGTTTTTCAAATGAGGGTTGGCGTAGCTACAAAAACATTTTTGGGGGTACCAAAAACCTCTCAACCGGTTTTGGCGTTTTTCAATTTTGTTAGAAAGCCTTTTTTTGAAGATCAATCTTCTAACCACTGTTTGGTCAAATCCAACATCAAATTTATGGGAAGACCTTTTTTGGAGAGAGAGAGAGATCGAAATTTGTGATCCCCAATTTTGTCAACTTGTACCTCAGCATTGTTGAAAGACCTTTGCATCTGAAAGTATCTTTAATCCTTAATTGAATTTGAATAATTTGGAGCTTCGCACAGTGGGCTCCCTAGCTTCGTATGAGCAAACTAATAGCTTTCTGGTGACATATCAGCAGCGACGAATTACAGCCTATTTTAGTTAACAAATGATTACTGATTTTCACTGCAATTAATTTTTGTGTTGTGGAAAGATTTAAATATTTAAATTAAATGTGCTCACTCAAACTCTACGATATTCGCTGGACTCTTCGTAAGGTTCGCAGGTGCAGTGTAGGAAAATAAGATCAGATCTATGGAGATCTGAATACAAGTATTGAGCAATATGACTGTTACACAATAATGGGATAAATAAACAAAGTTTTTGTCGGAAATTTGAGATTTTCATCTCCAATTGTATTTGAAGACTTTTTTGGAGGTCAATAATTTTTATATACCAATTTTATAAAAATTTTCCTCACATGACTGGCGCAGAACTTTTTTTAGGTGGTTGAAATTTCAAGCAACAAATTCTATTGAAAAAATTTTTAACTCAAAATAACGACACAACTGAAGAATATGCGTGTTTTTCAGAAATAAGCACATTTTTATTTACTAAGACAGTGTCTTTAAAAATAAACACAAATCCTAAAACTAAGGAAAAAATGTAGCCCTGCTTATACACAAGGCCAGCTTCTAACACATCAAATAATAAATGACTTGGGCCTCTGCAGCATAGGCTACAGATAATTTGACTCATTATAACTCCGCGCTGTCCCGAGAAAAAAACTGGTCATGCGCTTAATAAATCCAGATTGAAATAGACCTACTCAAACATCGCCTATTTTCTTTTTCTCTGATTTCATTTGCAACTATAAACTTCTTTCCCCTCAAAATGAGATTTTAATTAGCCCTTTGAGGGATAATGCAACACATATGTTACACGATTGTTAATTGTTATATCATTATGACGTAATAACCATTTTTCTGAAATTCATTGTAGTTTTGTTGTTATCAAATAATTAAGGAATTGTCTCAAATTTTATTAATTAGAATCTTATGATCCTCAAAGGGTTAAACTATGAGCACAGTTGGATGTAAAAAGAAACAATGCCAGTTTCACAATCTGGATGAAGATAAGAAATCTATAAACTACATCAGTGCGTCATGTGGTATTGAAAGCTTTGCTTTGATTCAAAGAAGAGCTAACGCTATAGTATTTACAGCCCTTTCACAGACAGCATCATTTGTTTAATTATATTTACAACAGAATCATGGGAGGCGATTTTAATTCAATTTTGATTGGGGAAGAATAAACGGTGCTACTATAACGTGAGGTCTACCGCCATATGTTCCCTACCGAGGTGCATCGTGAGGTTAGGATTAGGGTTGGATTTAACCGTAATCCTAACCCAAACCATAACCCTAGACCTCACACTATAGTGTGGACGGTAGGTAGACCTCACATTATAGTGTAGTAGACCTCACGCTATAGTAGCACCGAATAAACTATAGAGCCGCCAAAGTTTACAACTGATGGCACCTTACCTTTCCATAGATATTTTCGGATTTTTACCATTTGAAAATTAGGAGATTGCCGACTAGGTACTAGCTGGTAAAAATAAAGTATTGTTTTCAACATTTTGAGTCAACAAAAATGATTTACGATGACTGCAGTGACTTTATGAATTTCGAAAAGTAGCGTTGCTATCGCTGCCACTACTTGGTGAAAAAAGTAACGGCGGTACCGTTGCCGCTCCTTCAAAAGTAGCGCTCCACTTTGTTTTTGTTGCGCGTTACTGCCTGTCTCGGTCAGTTACAATATACATACCCCATGCTTTGTCTTCGCTTGAATGTAAAGAGGATTATCGCATATTTCACTTGGTCTTTCAGCTTTTAAAATTTCGAAACTTTCCACGTCGTTTGGATTCTCCTTATTGGGCGAATCTCGATCAAACCAAACAGTCCAGTAGTAATTAAGATCTAAAAAAGGGTATAGTCCTAGCAAAGTAAGCCTACCGGTAAATAGCAATTAATCATTTACCTCTACTGCCTGCATCCCAACCCCAGTTTTTGGATATAAATTTGGTGACGCCAAAATACACGCAATAATAGTAATAAAAATAATAACAGCAATAATAATTACAACAAGCACTTAGTACTTCCCGTAAAAAAACAATACATTTTTGTCCAAGCGTCTGTCTACAGGGTTAAACAGCGGCACCAAAATTTATAATAAACTAAAAATTACATATACTCGTATATTCTTATACTATATATTAGGCATACAGCTTGGGCTCATACTGTCTTTTCCAAAATCCTATGCCTCGCAAAACAAAAAATAGAAGTGCTTGGTGAAGCTCTTGCATAATTGGAGCAAAACATTAAAAAAAAGAGCTGAGGACAATTTTGTATTTTGTAAAAAGCTGGGGCAGTTTTACAAGTCCTGGGCTACGTCTGTATGGCGAGTTCACCGAATGATCTTACTGTTTGCTCTCTCCCACTTTCTAGCAACATCTCAACTTACTTTCTTTTGTATTTGGATATCCACCATTAGTAATAGAACCCATTGGACAATAAAATCGTGTTTTAGTCTTCTTTGAATCTTTGCCCATTTGTTCGGTCTGAAAGCAAAATAAGTAGCGGTACCAATAGCGTAACAGGCTATAGCAGTTATATAAATTGAACCATTTATTGAAATTTTAGCCTAAAGATGCAAACTAGTTTTTCAAACTTCCGAAGTAGATCTACTTTGGGCTTTAAATGTGGATAGACGGATATATATTTTGCCTTGATTTCATTAATAGAAAATGCAACGTTTGTTTATTTTCCTATCTATCACGTGATTTATCAATCTTTAGTTTAACACATGGATTAACTTATTCCCAATTCCTTTTTCGTTTTATTTCTGTATTATTTTTTTTGGTCATTTTTGCACTCAAGCAGACTTCAGAGAGCAGCTTGACACTAAAACCACGTATTTGGTTTTTGTAGTTGCTTATGCACGTACACTGCGTGCACCTGTGGTTTTGTTTTCTTGCGTGGGATTTTGGAGTTTCTTGAACAAAATGATATAAACAATTTGTCTATCTGCTTTACCAAAGCTTTGAGCTTGTTGGTGTTTTTCAATAGCCTCAAATCTTAAAAAAATAAAGGTAAGTTAAGCTACTTCAAATTCTAGACCGCATTGTGGGACTAAATTTTAAAAGAAAAGTCCCCAACTATTGGAATCGGACTTAAAATCAAAAAATATTTACCTCTACTTTTAACGGATTGTTGCATACACTTTCTGGATTTAAAGTTAATATTTTCTGCAATAGAGTTTCCCGTGGCAATTGTTCTGAAGGGAACCATCGCGACCAAACGCCATCTGATCAGATAAAAATAATTTAAGCTCATCGTTTTCTAAAGATAAGAATTTATCTAAGTCATTGAACACAAGAGAAAGAGCAAGTTTGGGAAACTACAAAGTGACCTGACAGCTCTACAGCCCATTTGTCTACATGTTGTACGACGATCACCGCAAGCCGTAGTTTGCACAGGTTACCAAACGTAAGCTCACAGCAAATGACGGTTTCGCTTGCAACAAATGTAGAAAACAGCGAATTTTTAGGCTTTCGATGAAAAGTTTAATGTTGAAATCGCCAGCAAGGCGTTGACCATGTCAATACTTTGCATGGCCAGGTAGCCTTTTTCCAGAGCAGTTAATAAAGGGCTCTCAACATCACAAACTGCACTTAGTTTTCCTTGCTGTGTCGTGACCAGCAAAGGCAAAATGCATCTAGATAGTGGCAACTGCCTACTCCGAAGAATGCTCCACAAAGCTCTATATCTTTGTTTGTTTGCACTTTCTGCACTATGACGTTGATGCACTGCTTTTGTTAACCTGCCGATTGCTTCCTATTCAAGCTAAGGCTCCGCCAGTGGTAATTTTAAATTGTATTTTATCACTAGTAGTAATACAAGTGGTAAATTAAACACAGTTATCACTAAAATTTAGTGACAATTTTAGAATTCACAGTGGTGCCGTAGGTCGGTGATAATTTTGCCAGTAACAATTCTAAAATTATCACTGGAAGTGCTATAATTCTCTCTGAAGATAGCTACCAAATAAAAATTGTCACAGAGTCATTAGTTTGAATGGTCGGTAATAATTTTATCAGTATTATTGAAATTTGCACCAGAAGTTCTAAAATTCTCTCCAAAAATTGTCACCGAATATTTAGAATTGCCACCGGTGGAGCAGTCGGTGACAATTTTTTGTTGTCGATTTAAATAGTAATAAGGGTAATAATTTCAGTGAGAATTTAACAAAAAGTTTTGATAAATTACCAGTGAAAATATCACCAAAATTGCCATTTGAGAGCAACGTGCAAAAAATGCCAAGTTTTGTTTATAACGTGACAAGGCAAAAATAGTGAAGCGCTCCGATAGACATCTTAAGCAAATTTAAGGTGCCAATTTACATCAATATAAAAAGCCCGTAAATTGCTATTTTTCAAAACGTTAGTCAGCAAAACGAATCAGGATGTTTTGCAGAAAGACAAAAAATTGGCGAAGGAAGTCAAAAAATACCCCGGCTTGTATCATAAGAGCGATTCAACTAATAATCACAAAGTACGCGAAGAAAATGCTCGGGCAAAAAAGATGAAATTGTGGAAAAGCAAACAGGGAGTGCCACTCATGACTGGAAAGTATGGCAAAACAGATGCAGCAGAAAAAGATAAACTTAAGGAAATCTGGTGTGTCTGGGATAAATTTAGATCAAGTACCAAAAACAAAATATGTATGGAACAACACAAATTTTTGCAATATTATGATCATTACATTCGTTCTAAATTTCCTAATCAAATGTATTGCCAAAGCAAAATTCGATAAAATAAGGTTATGACTTTTTTCCGTGTGTTGAAAAGCCTGCTCGTTGTCGTCGTTCGTATGAAGATTTAAAACAAAGGGAGTTCTTTCAGCCATCTTCGGGTTGGTTCATCTAATTGCCTGAGGCCCCTTTTGCCACTTGGAGCTGAGTTTAAGGGACAGACTATGACGTGGTCCGCAGTTTGGCCAATTGGACCACAACTGCAACTAGATGATGATCTTAAACTCCACTTAGATAAGCAGTAGCTGAAACGTCTGACTCCTGATCGAAGACGATTCAGGGTAGACCACTCCTTGCGGGAGAGATCTGACTCTGGGGGGAGTTTGTTTGCAGGTGACAAACCAAATTCGACAAGGCGGGAACGCGCAGAGCTCCAGATGTTCATCCAGGATTCCATGATGTTGAACTGTGGTATACCATGTAATAGCGCTGCATGACGGGTGAAAGGTTGTCGGGAGAGGAGCCGTTGCCTGGGTAAAAAATTTCCTGGGGTAGAGGGAATGCGGGAGTGCAGAGGATGGTGTTCAGAAGCAACAACTTTGTTAACGAACTTGGAGGTAAGCTCCACTCTGCGCAGGTTAGGTGGAGGTATACCTGCCAGCACTGGGAGACACTCTGTTGGAGTGGGTTGGAGGCATCCAGTAATGATGCGCATTGTATCATTAAGGGCAACGTCCAATTTCCTTGTATGCTTGCTTCGACACCAAGCGGGAACTGCGTATTCTGCTGCACTGTATGCTACCGCCAAAGCGCTAATGCGGAGTGTCAATGTTTTTGCACCCCATGAGGTTCCTGCCAAGCATCTAATCAGACTATTTCTAGCAGAAACTTTGGAGCGTAGGCCTTCCAAGTGTTGCCGATAAGTGAGTTACCGGTCAAGTTTAACTCCCAGATAAGTGGGATGGCTTTGGTGTGGCAGCAGTGATCCCCTGACGAAGATCTTTAGATGCCTGTTAGCTTCCCTATTGTTGAGATGGAAGGCGGTTGTTGTAGTCTTTGCTGTGCTGAGTTTCAGTCTCCATTTATCCAAGTAGGTAGAGATGTTCATCATATCTGACTCCAGCGTTTTCTCTATTTTCTTCCAGTCTATATCCACGCATAGTAGGGCCAGGTCATCAGCATATCCATACTGTTGGGACTGGGTGCGAGGCAAGTCGCTGATGTAGATGTTAAACAGCAGGGGTGAAAGAGTGGAACCCTGTGGAACGCCATTTTTCAAAGGGCGTGGGCGACTCAATCGGCCATCACTTGTCTGGAGTGTAAAGCGTCTATTGGAGAGCAGCTCACACAGGAAACGAACCATATGACGGTCAGGGATCACATGAAGCATTTTTAAAGTGAAGCCGCTATGCCATACTGTGTCATAGGCCGCGGTCAAATCAACCAATACCAGGCCAGCTTTTTTACGTTCTTCAAACCCATTTTCAATATCATCAGTCAGATGAACGATTTGATCAACTGTAGAGCGACCGGATCGAAAACCTGCTTGTGTTGCTGGTAGGGCTGGCTCTACGATAGGTTCCAGCCGTGTAAGCAGAAGTCGTTCAAGAACCTTGAAAGGGACACATAAAAGGGAGATCGGTCTGTAACTTTTTGGATCGTCGACAGGTTTTTTTGGTTTGAGGATTGCTACTACTGAAGCTATCTCCAGATCTTAGGAATGACAAGTCGTTGAAGGCATAGTGACAAGAATCTTCTCAGCCAATTCCGGAAGTTACCACCACTATGTTTCAAGAATTCAGGAGGGATTTTATCTGGGCCCATTGCTTTCCCGCATTTTACCTGGCCAATTGCAGTTTCTAGCTCGCGTGTGGTGAATGGGAATGATAGCTCCGTATTGCTTGTGGGAGTTGACCAACGCTGTTTGATTTCTTGTTTCATTGCTCGAGTTGTTTCCTTATCCACATTCTTGTAGCGACCATTACAGAGCAATTGGTGTGCAATGGCGTTGGGGGAAACAGGACATTTTTTTGGTCTGTTGGAGCGTCCGGTGAGTCTGTTGAATGTTTGCCAAGCCAAGCGACTGGAGTGGGAGAAATCAATGCTTTCAACAGCCTCTTCCCAACGTTGTCTGCGGTTTTGATTAAGATGGTCTATAAGGTCGCTTGCTTTGCAATCAGCTTCTGTGGGATTCTGCGTATTAACAAAATCATTATACTTTTTTTGATTTTCCTGATCCCAAGTCGAAATGTAAGATTTTCTTCGTCCACGTGGTATGCTTTGCTTGGCAAAGTTTTGCATAACTTTGCACATCATATTGTATGCTTCGTTGACATTGCATGTTTCAGGGTAAGGTAGACTGTCAGTTTCTTGGTCCAGAATGTTTTTGAAGAGCGGCCAGTTCGCCTTACGAAAGTTCCATCTGTTTAGTGGAATAGTTTGTGTTGGTTGGACAGGATTTATAGGGGAGATGAGCAACGGGCGGTGTTGTGGGCGCGGAAAGGGGTCCAGCACAAGTCGGCAAGGTAAGGGGCCCTCCAGATTGACAAAAGCCAGGTCCGGATTAGTTGTGGTACCCCATCGTGGAGATCTAAAGCTGTCCGGTTGCTTGGGGTCAAAGATCAAGCGGGCATTGGATGTAGAAGCCCAGTTCTCTAAAACTTGGCAGTCACTATTAGTTGAATTATATCCCCACTTAACACTATGTGAGTTAAAGTCACCAACATACATAACCGGAGCCTCCAGGCAAGGTATGGAGCTTTTCTGATAACGTGTGTTTGGCGGTTTATACACATTCATGACAGATACTCCTTCGATTTTCACAATAATCCATTCTAGATTGTCATCTTCTCTGCAGGAATCCATGTATGTCCAACTGGCAGAACTACGCACAAAAGTAGCAGTTCCGTGGGTGGTACTGTTGGTGTGGGCAGCCAGGTCATAACCAGCAATTTTTAAGCGGATGGTGTCATCTGCATGCGTCTCTTGTAGGAGGATGGCAGTAGCATCATGAGTATCGGCCAGATGTTTGATGATGGAAATTTTGGCCTTTGTGATACCTTCAACATTCAGCTGGAGCAACCTGATGCCACTCCTTACGACAAATGAAGTCTGCCCTGACAAGGGCACGTGCTCGGGAGAGGTATCAGATAGCCCATACTGAGAAAAAACTTGCTTTCTCTTTCTTCGCTGTCTTCTCTTCCTTATCATTAGCCTGCTAAGCAGTTACCGGGACTCACCACGAGGAGGTTGATAATATGAGTTCCTGCTCAACAGTGGTAGTGAAAAGCCTGCTCAATCAGTGGTAATATATGCAAAAATAAATTGCCACCAGCAAGATTACCATTGCCAGTGAGAATTTGAAATTACCATGGGTGGAGTCTTAGCCTCAGTGCTGCCAGTTTGCGCAAAGATTATAAATTGGGCAATTTTTGCAAAATTGTTGCTGCAACATTAAACGACTCGCTGCTCGTAACTTCTCGAAATCCATTGTGCTATTTTTATTGGCCTGTGGTATTTTTCATAACCCAAACTTAAATTTGTTAAAAGTTAATAGCAGACGCTAATTAGCAGAGGTGTCAAGATGCCAACATGATTCAGTCAGAACAAAGACATATGAGTTAGCCCAACCTTTAAACAAATTGATCTTCAAAAAAGATCATTAACTCAGAAAAAGAAAAAATGATGACCCCCACAACTCGATCAACAGATTTTTAGCAATTTTGTTAACAATTATATTTGTGCTACTTCATGGTACAAATGCTTTGTTTTGCCTTTGGTTTTGTTACTTTTCAAAAAAGTTTCTGACAACTTTGTTTGTTTGCATTGGACTAAAGTCAACCTTCGGAATTTAGCCAAAGATCTTGGGGATTATCAAGGCCATTCGGCTTTTTTTCCAATTTTTCTCGCAAAATTTGTTGGGAAAAATCTTAAGATTTTTAAAAGCAATCTTGGGTGTTTCGGTCGAATCTTGGAATTATTGTGGTCAAGATAAATGGTAAAACCACTTGATTTTTGGAATTTTGAAAAACTTTGGGTGAGGATCTCATTTTTTTAGAAATTCCACTGCTAAAGCTGTGATTGGGCGTAGGATGAAAAGTGAAGACTTTCGTTTTTTTTGCAGATCATCACCACAATGAAGAGCATTTTCTAAATTTTTGGAAAATTGGTTGTGTGGCATACGGCACAGTGACGTTTTAAGACCGGAAGGTTACGAGACCAAGACCAAGACCGCGGATTTCTCGAGGCTTTTGCTGGGAAATGTAGACCAACATCTGTCGCGAACAAGATCAACACCAAGCTTAAGCAACATAACTATTTGAAATATTTCTTGTATTTTTGGCGTACGAAACAACTGCAGTACATCACACAAATCTGTCGAAATCAATATTGCGGCATTCAATTTGTTGACGCTCCTCAAAAACTTATTTTTTAAAAACAGCTGCGATAATGGAGCTAGACTGGCCATGTCAGTGGGGTTGGGAAAATAAAGATATATTTATTAACTATTTTTAGAACTAACTCTAACCCCCAACTCTAAGTTGTAGCTGCAGTTGTTTTATTAAACAAAGAAAATTTGTGACAAGACTACGAGCAACCCTTTTGATTACTTAAGATAGGGTCACGCAAACTTATTTTCAGCTTGCGCATCTGGTTCTTTATAGCTTCTTTTCTTTTCGTGGGCCTCAAATTCTAGAATCTCCCATCAAATCGTGCGTGACATCTATAAAGGGTCACACTAGACTCCTTTTAAGGAAGCTAGAGAAGTACAAGAGTAGTATCTTAAAGACTGTAATCATTTTGTAATTCAAGCTTAGTATTTTGCTGCTCCCCGCTGGTCGGTGCACTTTTCGCTAATGAATGAAAATCGAGAAATTGAAAATGTGCGCTATATCTGTAATAATTTATCAGTTAGCAACTCAGCCTGCAGCGTTACATAAGCAGCGCGCAAAAAAGAAGCAGAAACGACCCCCATTGTAAAAAATTCTGCAGCAAAATTAAAGAACTTTTGCAAAATTATGCAAACTTCAAAACTGCCGCCTACAATTGATCAAAATCATTCGCAATTATTTTTGATCGAGCAGCTGCATTGCACTTTGGAGTATGAACGTTTGATCACGTTGGTTTGACCAACATTCAGCAAGTTGCAAGGTACGTTATTTCGAGGCACAGCTGTTATTTTGTACCAACAACTCATTAAACTGTCATCACTATCAGAAAACTGTGAAAGTAACGTTTTTCTCAGAGTGCCAACAAGGTTGTATACCGAATCTACAACAGTTCTGATTGCCAGAGTAAACTGTTGCGAAACGTTAAATTTGTGTCCCTTCAACATATTTTCAGAAACGTTTTCTGTATTATCGTAAAAAGTCATATTAACTTGTGCGTTGATTGCTTTTTAATACTATTTTTGCCCCAAAGTACCTGGTTTCGAAACTGTTTGCAGTAATCCAACACCTAGATCGAGATAATTCTTCTTTGCCCATGAGGTCGAGACAAAGACCAAAAAATCGGCCTCGAGGTTAGCCTCAATACCGAGACTGGTATCAGTAATTACATCACTGATATGACGTGCCAAACGTTTCAGAATTTTAGGATTTTTACGCAAAAATTGCCATTTATGGAATTTTTCAAACCTTTTTTTGAGATTTTTGCATACTTTATGTTGGTAACTATAGCGGTCGTTCAGTGCCGCCTAACCTACTGTTTTGCTTAATTTCATCGTGTACCGCGCCGAACAGCTTCATAGATATTAAAAAAAATTGAATGCCGAAGTGCCTGTGTAATGATCCGGAATCAGATCGCTATCATTTTTATGTTTTCAAAATTTGAGTGTCCGGCAAGCGACAATACAACTAGGTTTGTAATCATTGATCTAAGCCTGGTATGTTTAATCTTTTTCAAATGGACCAAATTACAAATCTAATAGCGCAATTCTGTCTGTCTGTGTGTCTGTTTTAACTTCTCTGAAACTGCTAGAGGTACATGCATCAAACTTGGCACGATTGATCACCACCTCGTGGTGAGTGTCATAAGGGTATTCGTGACGTCATCATGACGTCATAACCCCAAATGATTTTTTTTTAGAATTTGCATTACTTGACAGAGGATAACCGCTTTATACTCAAACGAAAACCAGCTTCCGACTTACCACATTACAAGCATTTTCATTTGTTTGGAGTCTAAAATGGCGGCACAATCAACGATTCATTGAACAATCTGTTTTTTGTTCTATCTCAAAAAGTGCTCATCGCAGAAATGCAATTAAACGTTCTTTCAGGAGATATTAACAAGCTGCTTTTGATAAAAACAATTTTGCAACAATTAATGTCTATTTGATTTTGCTACGAGCAATTCTCTATTAAAGCACTTCAAGCCTTCTAAGCATTTTCTCTTATCTTCTTGCACGCTTAAACTCGTATGACATCATAAAATGTTTCGTACGATTAACGTAAATGTTCGCTACCGCACATCATAATATCAAGATGTTTTCAAAAATTGCAACCTTTTTGCAAAATCAGTTTATTAAAAAACTGATTTTTCACCTCATTTCTCAACCGATTTTCAAACTTTTTTCAACAAATTAAAGGTTATTTGAAGGCGAGTCCGATAGTGTATAATATGTACAATTAATATTAGTTTTTGTACTGAAAAAACTGAACATTAAGACCTGTGGTGTAATTTTTTAACCCTGCCAAAAGTGGTGAGCTCATTGAAAACAGATGACTTTCATACAAAAGCATTATAGTAAAGCACTAACAAGTACTATCCTTTGAAAGCTTAAGAAATTTGCTTTCTAGCAATTATGTAACTCCAATTACTTGAGGCTGAGGATTAGTTTCTAATGGCTGATCAAAACTTGGTTGCCATACATGATGTTTTATTTTTAGTTGTACAATTATCCTACTAGAGCTAACAAACTTGCAATTGTTAAACAAAGTTAGCTCTTCGGTACATTTTGATTACTTTTCCTCACAAGCGTGATTCTTTTGCATTATCTGCCGACGTTTTCGAAAAGATCCATCAAAAACTGAAGTCTCCAAATGCGTATGAAATGTAGTCTACCGGTTAAAAGCACACAAAATTTTAGTGCCTGCACTTCACAAAATTGCAATTTCTAGAAAAACTAAGTCCTTTGATACTTTTGTCTATTCTTTCATTATAGCATGGATTTTTGGCATTATCAATCAAATTATTCAAAAGACTCAAAGTCTACAAATTTTAATATGTAGCCTACTCCAAGAAAAACACTTGGTGATCACTCAAGAAAAAGACGATAGGGTAAAGATGGTCTTTTTTCATCGTTTGCAACAAAATGTAAGTGTCGAGCTACATCTATATATATAAAACTCAAAGTTTGTCTGTCTGTCTGTCTGTCCGCTATAGAAGGAAAACTGGAGACATTTAGATACAAACAAACATATGAATCTTATACAACTTTTTCCAGGGAAGCCAAGTACGGTATTTTGATTTCGATCAGAATCGTCTTTGGGGGGCTACGAGCCTATATTTATTCAACTGTTGCCAAATGCGCTACAAACAGTTGCCACAAAATAACTTATTTTATATTTGTAAATTTTGTCTCGATTTTTATTGCGTTTCAGTAGTGTAGTGGTTATCACGCTCGCCTCACACGCGAGAGGTCCACGGTTCGAGCCCGGGCTGAAACATAGGTTTTATTTTTGATACAATTACACGTTTTATGGAGTGACCACAAAGAAGTCAAAATGGTATTTTTGTCAGAACTATTTCAAGTTACTTTATGTTTTTTGTGTTTTCGTTCAACGAAAGTTTTAATGCTGTAAATATTTGTGTATAGATCCTGATGAGGGCGAAATGTAGCGCCGAAAACGTTTGAATTGTCTAAATATAGTTTATTATTATGTTCAACGGTGTATTGCTAGTAGCAATAATAGCAACTTGTATTTTGATTTCGATCAGAATCGTCTATGGGGGGCTACGAGCCTATAAAATATAGAGTTGTCTAAAGTTTTTGTTAGGTACCACAAACAGAAATAAATTTGTGGCAAATATAAATCCAAATTTGATGGTTATGCCCGGGACTGTACTTTTAGGGTCACTCCTTTACCCGTTGTTGATCGGGTAAATATAACTTTCTCCAGGGAAGCGAAGTACGGTATCTTGATTTCGATCAGAATCGTCTATGGGGGGATATGAGCCTATGGGGCTCTACTAGAGGCCTATTTGTGCTGTTGTACGATGAAATAAAAATCATGAAAACGCATTAAAATATATGGTTATTCAATGTAAAAATTTAATCAGTCTTTACATTTTACCCGATCAACGACGGGTAAATCTGCGTTATTTTGATTTCGATTAGAATCGTCTATGGGGGGCTACGAGCCTATATTTATTTTCCTACTTTTTACATTTTACCCGATCAACGACGGGTAAATCTATATTTATTTTCCTTCTCTTTACATTTTACCCAATCAAGGACTGGTGGAAATGGGGGTCTACAAGCCTGTATTTATTCAACCTATATTAACTCACACAACAAAATTCAAAAAAATTTAATTACAAACCACAAACAGAATGTTAGAAAGGTTTATATATAAACGTTTTTGCTTGAACGAGACGTACGCAATTAATTGCGCGCATGTCCGCCATTTCTGTTATTGCCGGTATATATACCGTCGCGGGAGCGAGCGCATAAAGATCGCTTGCCTGTAATTATACCCGCGCGGGATCGAAGAGTTAAAATATGGTTATTCAATGTAAGAATTTTACCCGATCAACGACGCGTAAATCTGCTATAACTTTTTCCAGGGAAGCCAAGTACGGTATTTTGATTTCGCTCAGATTCGTCTATGGGGGGACTACGAGCCTATATTTATTCAACCTATACTAAAATATGGTTATTCAATGTAAAAATTTAATCAGTCTTTACATTTTACCCGATCAACGACGGGTACGGTATTTTGATTTCGATCAGAATCGTCTATGTATTTGCTAATGTATTTGTATTTGTATTTGCTAAGAAATTATGACACTGGTTGTATTGTTCAGTTTTATTTTCTTTCTGTATGATCAGTCTTTACATTTTACCCGATCAACGACGGGTTAATCTGCTAGTATAATCTAAATGTTGAAGCAATTTCCTTTGCAATTGGGCAAGGCTGTCGCAGCAGTCAGCTGATTTGATGTTCTTAACCTTGAAATTATTAATGGGGGCTCCCACTACTGCTATAACTGAACTGTGAGTGCTTCATTTCGGGTTAGTTTGCTCTTTGCATGGCGGCGTTTATGCCAGGGCCAAGGAAAATGCACGCAAGTCAGAGACGTTTGTTCATATTAATTCGCCTACAGTGACGAAGAAGTGGTAAGTAGGAATCCTAATAATAATAATGGCTCAAACGCATTAGCATAACAACAACATAGTGTTGGCCTCAGCAAATGAAGATAACGTTATAGCTTTCACGTTGGCGAGTGCAATGTTGAATTTTTTCTGAGGTGTTTTTATATCTTCATCTCCACTTTTTCTTATTGTATCTTCTTTGATGCTACTAAAAATCCGTAGCAACCAAAAAACGTTTTATGACGGGCAAGCTGCCTCGTTTTCGCACGTATTCGACGGTATCAGCAACTTCATTCTGTACGCATTCAACGTTGCAAAGATGGTCGTTTTTTAAAATATTTCTTCTCTCAAAAATTTAACTTGTCTCTCACGTGAAAATAGAGACCTATCTTATCTATATTTGTGTAAAGGTGTTACTCCTTCATCTCTTTTGCAAACTAATATTCTATCTCTGACTGGCTTAGTCAGAGATACCTTGAAGTCTACTGTCTCTGTCACACTTTACTTTTACTCAGAAATAAGCATTCCTACATTTAACTTAATACGATTTCATGCTATGAATGCCGATCTTGCTGACGATAAGACCCTTATATATTCTGCTGCGGGTTTGTTGGGCTGAATATTTTTCCCAACAAAATTGCGCCATCGATTCTCGCTTAGCATTAGCTCTTCTCCAGGGCCCAGGGTTTATCTTGTCACCACCCCGGAGATGGTTGATGTGTATCTTTAGAGTCATTAGATTGGTCAGTAACAGTTTCCAGGCCCCACCACAAGGAGGTCGGCTACATAAATTCCAGCTGTGGATCACATTTAATAGACTAGAAACTGGAGATGTCGTTTCTGTGTGAGAATGTACAAATAGGGACCGGCTCCCTCACCAACTTGCAAGTGCTGCCAGAATAGCAAACTGATGATCATATCATCCTAGAGTGTTTTATAAACGAAGCACCCAATGGAATACATGCAATGGTGAATGAAGGATTTTAGAGGCCTAAGGTAAGATATAACGAGGGGTTCTATTAGCCACGCACTCATTAAAGCTCTTTGGTTTTTTTCGTTTAGGAGTTAATTCTTTTACAAAGGTCAGAAATACATAAATTTGTTGTAAACTAGGGTTTCGGCCCCATGCTTACAAGTAAAAGGCATTTTTTAGAGATCACCACTGTTTTTAAAAGATTGATGTACACAAACTTGTTCAAAATTGGAGTTTCTGTACAAGAGTTATCGGTGGGGACCTTTTACTTTTTTGCGCAGGATTATCACTATTTTGGAAGGCCTGGAAACAGTTTATCGGATTTGTCTGATAAGAAGGCTTTATTCTCCCTAGAGGGGCCCCTGAAAAAAGGATGCCCGAGCCAGGTATCTCACCCTAAATGGACTACTAAATGCATGGCCAGAAAATATTAAAGAAAAAGTGTAAAGTGAGGTTATCTATCACCTGTTCAGAAATGTAGTCCGAACAAGATTGGTTTCAAACAAAGCAACACCAACAATTAAAAACTTTATAGAACGGGGGTGGTAAAGTATCATATAAATATAACTTGAATTTAAACAGAAATTTGATGTGGAATAGAAAATTTGATCTGACGTAAATCAAAAATATTGGATTAAACTTTGTTTTTTTTTAGTTAAGTTAACGTTAAAAAAATAATAACACCGTTAGTAAAGGTGATAGAGTACCATAATCTATTGTAAACAATTGTGAAACAAGGTGAACTAAATCGTTTTACTAACAAAGCATTTCACCCCATAAAATACGGTTGATTCCCCCAGAGTATGAAGATAAAAAATTTTTACACAAATATTTAGTTTCGTGAATAATAGTCGATGTGTGCTCAGCAAATCATGTAAACCCAGCGAATGCGCAAAAAGTGGACACCCTATTGTATTGTGCTTAGTGTAACTGGATAAAAAAACGATAACTTGTCAACGATTATTCGAAAGTGCAAAAGAGCGGTGTTAAATAGTAGGAGTTGTAACGTTTTTATTTTGCCATCGGTAACCAGTGCTGCATTAAGGATGAAAGAAGTGCATGTACTTCACCGCCTGTCATTGAAACGAATTTTTTGGCAAAACGGAACAAGTTTTGAGCAATCGTTAAATGTTTCTATTTTGAATAATCTTTATTTGTCGGAAGAAAAGGGCTCGCGACCTTAAGAGTGGTACCCGTAGTCAGGAATTCCTTCAATTTTTTTAGAGCTGAACTTAAAAAATAAGCAAAAACTCGGAAGCCTTCCTCTAAAGAAAAGAGTCCTGGGTTAGAACAGATAGTAAACACGGCAAGACGAAAATTAACTTTTTTTCAGGTCTTCTCTTACTACTAGGTATGAGTTATTATGTGTTTTTTTATTGAAGTTAAGCTGGGGCCCGGTGTAATTTTATCCAGTTCAGGTGCATCTACCCTAATTCATCTTGGTTTGTCAGTTGGCCGGTAGCACTAACATCTTTGTTGGAGTTATTACCTTGTTTTTCGTAATACTCTTGCCAACTTTCCAACTTAATTTGAGGAACTTGTGAGCATGGAATCCTCCGGTTTAATTCTCCTTCGAGTTCCATCGATTTCATAGATATAGTTTCCATTCCTTCCATGTTGTTGCACAATACGCTGCTGAATGTTACCTTACGAAGCTCGTTTAACTGACCTGGAAAAAGAAAGAGCAACCTAAAATTAAACTCTTTTTCATAAGACAGAGGCAACGCATGAAATGATCTTCTTGGTTAATATCGAGATTAGGCTAGGAAAAATCTGGAGTCTATTTCGAACCACTGATGAATTCGAAATGCAGACTGGTAGCCCCATCACCATTAATCGAGTGGTGTCAAAAAGTCGTCTCTTGAGACAAGCACGGTGAGCAGCTCCACTAGATCCGGTGAAGCAATTTGGTCCGAAACACGCTCGAGTGATTTATAGCGCCGTTTTATGGTGGTTATGATATTATAATCATGCAGCTTACGTTCATTTTTTGGCAATGGCTACCTTCTTGTACACGTTGCGAGTTTAAAGGCAATTTATTCTTCCTTGCTGGTTGTTTTTTTCTGTTTTTTGTTTGCGTTTTAGTAGCTTTACAAAAAACTAAAACATAATGATTATAAGCCTACAGCGGAACTGATCATGGTAGAAATGCGCTGAGCCGGTAGTATTGGTAACACCGTAGCGGATTTGAATACAAGCCGACTTTTGTTGGCCTTATAATCACAAAAGGATTTGACCTAAAACTTCCACTTTCTCAATACAAAAAAGCTTGGAAAGGTATATATCTCATAACAAAATTTTGATCTGTGGACCAAACTTTCTTACTTTCACTGAATTGTCCAGGATTTTCGAACCAGTACCGATCTCCTTTTCTGAGATCTCTAAACTGATAGCCAATGATGCAGCCAAAAGTGTGTCCCACATTGGCACCAGGTAAAGGCGTTTCAGCGATTCCTCCCACAAACAAATCAATGTCATCGACGTTACTAAAATGAAAATCTGTCAATGCTGTGATCATCATAATAGCTTAAAAGCCTCTTTTAGTCAAATCTGGCATATACAGACTGCCAGGCAATCAGCAGGAAGCTTTCTTTAAACTTGTAATGCTTTTACACAGATTAAAAGTGGCTAAAAAATTTACAACTAAATTTTTTTGGAAGTAAAGTGGATCAAAAACCTGCCGTATCATTTTGAAAGTAATGAGTAATTTCAATATCTTACTTGTAAACTCGTTGCAAGATTAATACTGTACGTAAAGGCATTTCACTGAGAAGGTCAGTCCAAACAAAAATTTTGGAAAGGCCACAAAAATCTCTGTATTCGTTGTAAGAAGGAATTCCATGAGATCTGCCTCTTTGAATGTTGATTGCAAGTAAATCTTGTCCAACTTGTGTAGCTGATTCGAACATGCGACTGAGAAAAACAAATATAACAACTCACTCAACTTTGCTATGCAAATAGCAGCGTTGGAAACAAATCGGTTGAAATAGAGTCTTGAATCTTCTCTTAAATGTCAATTTGAGTTATTTCCCGCAAACGAGTCGAGCCTTTTTACAACAGTCGAGTCGTTTTTGCAGTAATTGCCAGCGTTAAATTTCCTGCGATTTATTGATAATGGTAGTTAATTACATGTGGGTTACTGGAAAAGTGTATATCCAACACAAGCATCGCCTCGCTCGAGGGATATTGCCGTTAAATTTTTTTTCAAGCACAACTATGCAAAACGTGCCAAGTTTTAAGCTATCAACTTATCGATCACAGCCAACGGCTTATGACACTGAGCAATCGTTCCCAACAAAATCTTGGCCTTCTGTCATGATTCCTGCGTGGTGATTACACCTGGGATTTCCAAATCGTATGAAGTACCGAATTACTACTCTGATAGTAAAATCAAACGTCCCACTCCAGAAGTTGGCCGCTATTAAAACAAAAATAGGATCAAAAAAAGCTCTTAAAATAAATTGACCTCCAAAAAGGCCATCTAGTCAACGTAAGTTGATTACAAAGAAAAAACATCAAGGATGTAGACTAAACTTGCTACGCTCTAGCACAGGGGTGGGCAATTTATGGCCCGCGGGCCGGATCCGGCCCACCGCAGTGTTTCATCCGGCCTACTTGTGCCTGCCGAAACCACGACTATAGTTTGTATGGATATAAATTTCCGTTTAAAATATCGTTGAAAATAAACCAATCATCGGCTAAAATAGATACCGTAATTTTCCACGTATCATCTGCACCCGAGCATAATTTGCAAAACAAGCCACATATACCTCAAACTCACCCATCAGAATTATTTATGTCATTTTGAAACTCTAGCGTCTCTGCCAAGACTGGCGCCTGATATATCAGCGTTTAGGTCTGGAAATTACGTTTTTTAAAGAGCTACCTTCAAGGGTACTTTTTCGTGTGGCCGTGCACGCTGCGACACATGTTTTTTCCTTTTGTCCGGTATATCAATTTCAAGATCTAAATTCAATTTTTCCGTCTGTACTCCCGTCATTTGCCAGTCTTCCAATGTTATTTACTTTATCTCCTGCAGCAAATGCCTAATACTTTACATCAGTGAAACGGGCAGGCAGGCGATTGAGTGATAGATTTGCGTTCTGTGAGACGCAATGACTCTGACCAACCCCTCGCCCGCCATTTCAATAGTCCAGGCCATATTAATTTCACTTGTAAAAGACAGGAAAGGCGCATCATTTTCTCTCTTGGTACCGTCCAACCTTGAGGCATAAATGAGCGATTTGCATTTATCTAATAACATCATAATGCACCCCGATTGTTACATTGTGCTGTTTATTATATTAACGTTAGCCTAGCTGTTGGGCTTCTTTTTCTATCAACTTTTTCTGATGAAGGGCAGTTGCTCGAAACGTCGGTCGAACCAGTTTTTTTGTCGTATTGGTTTTATTCCTCGGCGGCTGTTACTCATCCTCGTTTTTTTGAGAATTGTTTTCTACGCCGTCTACCTACACCGCATACCTATCTACTTAAATCTGAGTGGTTTGGCCTCAACGGGAAATCCACAATTATTAAGACCTGAGTGATTTGACCGTGAAAGTGTGTCAGATCTGTAGGATGATTGGTGACTGGAATATGCTTGATTGTTAAAGTTGTAAGACATTGGCATAAATTGGAGATTTATTGAATTTTTTACTTTTATAGTTTGCCAATAAGTTTAAATAAACTGATTAGTAATTACACTTCTAAAACTAACATCTGTATATATCTTAGTTTCGTTCCTTGCTGTCTAAATAAAATTATATAGAATTGAAATTCAAAAATGTCAAAGAATTTGCAAGAAAAATGTTTGTGTAGTTTGCATCAAGATACATACACGAGCAAACTTTCTCAAGTCAGAAGATTAAAAAAAGCAAAAACATGTCTCTTCTAACGGATGCAAACCTAAAAGCTGTCTTAAGAATCAGCACAAGCAGCTTCGAGCCTGATTTAAACAAACTTGTGGACGCTTGAGGTAGACTACATTAATCCCATTAATCATAGTGCCACTTGTTACACTTGCTGTTTGTTGTACATTAGCTGTTACACTACTTATTTGTAAATAGACTGTTTGAACATTCATGGTTTCATATTGACTTTTGAGCTTCCGGCCCAGTAACCAAGTTTATTATCTGTAACTGGCCCACTCAGGAAAGTAATTGCCCACCTCTGCTCTAGCAGTCCCAAAACGACGAAACAGGGCATCTCGACGCCCGATTTGGAAACGTATTTCACAAAGCTATTGCTTTGTAAAAGCTGGTGAAACACTAGTACCTAATACATAACTAACCACGTAATTGTCGTCATTTTACCAGTACTAAAATTTTGTTTCAAAATGCTGTAAAAAATATTTAGCTCGACTTCTTGTGTCAACAAAAATGAGAGAAATTATTCTCATTCTTATTTGGCTTTACATCTTTTTACTTAAAAACGGATATAACTGAAATTAAAGCTTTCTACAATTAAATTTTATGACTTGAAAAAATCAATTTGAATCAACATATTTCCAAAACTTTTTGTTCGAGACAACGCTGTTGACAGGAGTAAATTATTTTGGGGCAAAGCTCTTCTCTAATTTTTTTTTAGTCAGCTGGCAGCATTTTTCTTAAATTTAGTCACAGGCAAAAGCTTCCGAATTATGTTTCTAAAAGGATCCTTTAGTTTTTGTATCAGAACCCAAATAAACATACGGCCTAATTATACAAGTCATCGAAAAAAACTTACAAGTAGATTATCTTACCTTCGCAAATACCAACGCTTCAGTCAAGTGAAAAATTTTTACATATACCCTGAAAACAGTAGCTAATTTGAGGTGCATTATCATCAAATATAGGAGAGAGTCGGGTAAATTGAGAAAGAGGGTACGTTGGGCAAACCCGAATATTTTTTTGTTGGTTCATCCAAAGGTCACCCACAGCCACACTAGCGTACCGAAGGGGGAGGCCACTGCACAACCATGGTTGAAAAGTGACTAGAGTGGTTTTGCTTCTGCATAACTTTGAGAAAGCTTTAATAGGACTTTTATTTGCTTTGATTACTTTTGTGAGAAAAGAAAAGGTTTTTTACTTGCCGTAAATTCACAAAAAATTTTATTCGTTGTCAGTAAGCAACAAGAGATCTTAAATCAAGTACACATGAGATGTTTTAGACATATTTAGGATTTGACTAAAAGGTTTCATGTAATTCAAGCATTTTGAGGTTAAAAGTAAGAGCAACCAGGTGGCTCTGTCCGTAAAAGAATGTAGAAAAACTTTGGGAAAAGTGCTTTAAACCTTTTTTTCGACTACCCTTCGACAAATTAAAGTGCAATGGCAGCTTAATTCGGGTCATTGTTTTATACAGAGGGAGAGATAATGAATGTCATGGAGCGTTTGTCATCCATCACAGAATAATGGAGCTAGCAAGTATTTTGAATCATTTGTTATTAACTTCTTTATCGAAGGGTTTTCAAAGTTTCTTATGAACTCAGTGGCGTACGCAGAAAATTTCGGATGGTGGGCGGACAAAGTTTTGTCACAATCTTGTGACGTCACAAATGAACTTTATGTGGAGTGCCGAAGGCACGGAAAATCGAAATCCAGGGCGAACCCCGAATACTCGCGAAAAACCAGCTTTGCTTTTGCTAAAACTGCTTAAATTTGCTTTACCTTTTTTCATTTTTAAGGTCTGAGGGGGGCCATGGCGTGGTGGCCTCCTCCTCGGTACCGCAGTATATAAACTTATAGCTTCTTAGATTGGCGACAATATGATAGTTTTTACTGAAAGCAAAAAACACCTTGCCCCAGAAACTCAGCCCACCACTTATATAGCCACATAGCAATCGGTAGACTCAAGACTAAGCAAGTGAAAAGAATGAGAAGAGTTATCTGCAACTAGGTCAAAAGGTTCTTTTTACTTCCATCTAAATAAAAATAAACTACTGATCACTCAAAGGCAAAAATAAATTACGGCAAAGAATTCCCGAAGTTTTCCTCCGGCCTTGCTAGACACTAAATGACCTGTTACATGAATTTTAAGGATTATTTTACGGATTGTTTTATTTGGTTAGATATTGGCGAGTTGGCTGATTAGTTCGGGACTACCGAAGTTGCTTAACTCTCTGCGTTTTGGTCTACAAATTCAAGAGCTGGTAAAAACTTATTGCGGTTTTTACCAGCTCTTGAATTTGTAGAAGATTTATCAAGCTCTGAAAACCAAAATCTATTTTGCTTCAATCGCAACGTTATTTGTTAAAAAATTACTGAATTATTTAAATCAGCACACTTCGTGAATAAATACAAAATTGCCCCATTACAGATTTGTAACGTAGCTAAACTAAAGCAAAAACTGTCCATCAATCTAAAACAGTTGTGCATGTCAAACAAAAAAAAACAAGCTGGCACCATCGCATCTGATGAGAGGGATGAATTGATCACGGTTCTATGAGTCTTCAATGTAGGGGGTGGGTTTCTAACACCACTTTTAAAACTTCTGAGAACGCTATTCTGGGATATTTTCTGGGGAGAGCTTCATTTGGTTTTAGCGGTTTTGCTTCGACTTTTAGATGAATAAACTACTAAAATTTGTATAAACTACAAAATTTAGTTTCGATATTCAGATTGTTACAACTTGGTTACAACATCTGATATATCTGTTACATTAGCCTTGACTACCATTCGGTCAATCTTAATCGTCTTTACCACACAAATTGCATATCCAACAGGTGCACAACAAGGATTTTCGTAAGGGGTGGCTGATTAAATTCGTGTTATCATAACCACTAATCATCAATTTTGCTGTCATAAAATCTGATTGTCTCACGAGTTGTCGCAGCCTTGTCTACTTTAATAGATTGTTGGCCTGCAAATAATATATATTGCTGCTTGTATTTTTTGCTCAGCTAACATCCGCTTTTTAATGTTTTGGCCTTGGCCTAAGACAAGCAAACATAATAAAAACTACTGAAACCTTAACTTCATGCCTTAAACTAGATCCTAGCTTTGCAAGTAAGGGTCTTGCTGTACCGTGTATTAACCAAGGTGATTAAGATCCAGTAATTTGACACTAGACACAAATACACGATTGTGGGCATTAACCATAATTTACAATAAAGAAAAGTAGCCAAACTGAAGTATCAAAAGACTTCAAAATACTTCTTCTAGTTTTTAATAGTGGGCATAGTTTTATTTCCAATGAGGGGGCAAAGCGGACAAGCTTTTCGTTTGCAACACGAAGTACGGTTAAACTACAGAATACATGTAAAATCAGATCTTCAATTAGAACTTGTGGCATATTCATTTAGAACTCTGTCTTTGACAACTGATTGCTTCCTATGAATTGAAAGCAAAGCAAGACCGGCCAACCGCTGTTCTCCCATTGTCGACCTTAGATACATTTTTAGACGTCGTATGGTGCTAAAGCTACGCTTGCTCTTAGCGATTGGTGCACATGGCGTTGCCAAAATAGTAAGCAATTTGCGTGCATTGAAAAAGAGTCTGCATGGTAAGCTTCCAAAGCGTCAATTGCGTTTGTTGAAAGAGTGGCGATATTCTGTTTTTTCCGCTTTTCTTTCTGGCGCATAATTTCCGCAACAGTGACAATTTGCTATCAACATCTTGTTGATATGATCCCAACAAGTTGCCTGTCACCGAAGGTGTCACTGTCAGAGTGTATATGAATCTCACGTTTCAAAGACTCAGGCATTTCACCTTTGGTCTTCAAACCTTTCCGATATTTACACCAACAAATACTCTGTATATGGTACACAGATGAATTGCCAACGACCCCGCTGTCAACAACCCGCTCGTGCACGCTGCCGACGATTAATCCTAAAACATTGCATTTGTCTTGGACTAGGGCTGTGCTAACCTACCAGAGCAAGCAACTAAAAACTCAACTAAATACCCTCAGCTATGGCGCTGAAACCACGAGCGGCGTAATGATGAAGTACTGAGGCAAACCCATTGCGATTGTCTATCAACAACTACGCACTTTTCGTCACGCCAGAACTATTTCTTGATCTTTTCTATATTCTTCCGTGTGATCTTACAACGGTCTTGAAATATAAACTGAAAAATAAATTTATTACCCTTAGCAGATCGCCAAGTTAGCATTTATGTCAAACTTCAGCTGGCTAGGTTTTTCCCAATTCAGCTATAATTCGATAGATGCAATAAATTTTGTGTTGGGCGAGGTCATATTCAAATTGTTTCGTAATTTTGTAAATTGCATTGTTTTTAGAAATAAACATTTAGCGCTGCCGTGCTAACCAAAACTGAAAATTGTGTAATCTGGCAGTGCGATACTGGAGGGCAGTCTGCAGTTATTTACCCAATAAAGAAAAATCTCAAACTGATCAGGTTGGTGCTGTTGAGTGAAAGAATAAAATCAGAACATGTATTAGCATTTGTACCAGCATGCCTTTTCATTATGAGGGTCAGAGTTAGAATAAACTTGGAGGCAGATTTCCCAAGTTTTTATCGATCAGGTATTGCAAAGCAGTCCGCGCTGTGTGCTTCAGTTGAGCAGATTATTTGTTACCTCGATTTACTTTCGTAAATGACGTGTTACATCCAACGTAATACACGGAATATACATAATAATGACAAGTCATTTCCATGTCTAAATGGCGATTGTTATGTACAATTTACCATCATTACAATTTTGTTTATGTGTCACCGTATAGGAAAAGGGGTAGGGGGACTAAGGGCTAAGCCACATTTTTTGGAGACATATACTGTCGGTTCAAGCTACGGTTTTTATATTAGTTATATTCTCTAGATAGAAGTGACATGGCTGGGGGTCTTCAGTCTCCTTAACTCCCTGGTTGCGCCCTTGGTATCCGAACTACCTCACTCAGTCTATCCTCAAGCAAGGGTAAAATGAACAATTTAAGAGCACTTTTGTAAGCAAAGTTTTTGGAAAAAAGTAATGCTAAAAATTGAGTTTAAAAATCTGGTTTGATGACCAAAAAATATAGTAATTTTTGGTAGGCCTGCAGAAAAAGTTGTTGTATCGTGAACCATTTTTAATTTATACAAAAATAACCATTTTGCTGTCCAATTGTCCGACTCTATCCTACTATATCCACTCAAGTTTACTTTTGATATTTGATTGTCAAATACAAGAGTCATTTTATGTAGACTAAGCCTGTGGTCTTCAACCTGGTTTGTAATAGTACGTCCAAATGAGTTTTGAAAAAATCTGTACAACAAGGAAATATTTTTCCTTGAAATTCATTATAACTTTGCCCGGCCATTGATCTGATTGCGGTTGAAATTTACGGCAAGAGTTTTTTGGAGGCCGCTATTTTCTAACACTCATTTTCGCTTACTTGCACGCCAATTTTAAAGTGGTGACCTTTTTTGGGGGGTTAGGGGGTCGCGATTTTCCAATGCTCAAGTCAAAAACCTCCATTCTTTCAACATTGTTCTCCTGAAGAAGGTCTTTTTTTGAAAAACTGATGGACTACATCTCTGCACACCCTATCACGTTTGTACATCCTTGAAAAATATTAATACACGCTGGAATGTACCATACACACGGATGAAAAGCATTGGGCAAAGCATATTTCTACCAATGCAGTCAAAGCTTGCAAGGTGTTGTTAATACGTGAAGGAAGTTATGGAGTGCCATTTGTAAAAGGCAACCTTTTGTGTTTAGAAACAAAGCTATGTTCTGTCACGCATAGAAAAAAAAGCTTAAGTATTTTTATGTACAAATGTTTTCATTAAAAAGTCTTACTTTCTTTAGCACAAAAAAAGCCTTTTTCAAATTTTTAAATGCTCCAGTAAGCTATATTACATAAGAATCTTCATCGTTTGGATGCCTTATGAGATAGCATGTAGCGATTTTGCTTATTATCATTTAATATGTTTCTTATTATAAAATAGTCATGAGGTATGTTACGTAAAATTATATAAAGTAGTTACGTAAAATTTCTGGGTCACGTAATACGGAAATAAACACTTGAACATTTATCTTTAACTGGTAAAATCAATGGGAATCGTGCACCTGGCAAACAAAAACAAACTCATCTGAAACAATTGCAAACAAGTATTCGCAGTTTTTATGACAGAGAAAAATGAGCAACGTTCACTCACGAGGCGGTCGATGTCTGCTTCAGGTAGGACAAATCATGATTGTGCAACGTGGTCAACATTATTGTGTAATATACAGCTGAGGGTTTCACTTTTTTTTTATGTTTTATGTCACATAGAAATCGTAACGTGAAAAACATTTTTTTTACAAGCGCATCATTAGAAGATCAGTCGCGTCCCAGCTCGAGCTCGAATTATAGCAGCCGAGCGTCGAGTTCAATCAAGTCATTTCGTACAAATAACTCGAGTCATGGCGAGTCTAATTTCATAGCGACTTGAGTCTCCCCAATATTGATAAGGTCTAGGTTAGGTCAAGAGTTTTCAGCTTGTTTGAACTCCCGACATACTAATTCCACTTATAAAATGAAACGACACACTGCATATATTGTGCTCTATAAAAAGGCTCTCACCACAAGTTGACCACCAATTACAAGCCATCACGACAAAAATAAAACAAAAAACCTTCCACAATAGTTGACCTTCATTAAAAAAGATCATCACGTTAAAAATGGAAACAAAAAAGCTCTCATTGCAGATTGATTTCCGAAAAAATGTCATTAGGGATAAAAGGTTGCGACACACTTCCAGTTTCAAAACTACGCACTTCTGTGTCGTCACACCTCCATTTCGTATCCTCTATGTTAAGCTACATATTATAGTTCTATGGTGCATGGTAAGTCAATGGTATTTTTATTATCATCACCGGCAAATCTTTATTTTTGGTTGCGGAAAAACTTTTGCGTTTGTACGTAAAACAACTTGTATTTAGACCCGCTACAGAGTTGACGGTAAGCTTTCTACCAGCACATTGCATTTTTATGATAAGTCTACTGCTAAATAGGGGAAGCTTCCTCAAGCGCCTTCCCTGCCACAAAAACGCAAGGTTCATGTAGGCACTGAACTCGCAATCTCACGATGGGAGCCAGCGCTTTATCGTGGCGAGCTACGCTGCCGGCAAAAGCAGCAACTAGTAAAAACAAGTTTGGCTTAGCAGCACAAAAAAACGAAGGCTAGAAGAGACTAAGAATGCCGGTGCAAGCCGTAGCTTGAACTTCACACATGAGCTCAACAACGGTTGTCCTCGGCCATGCCGCCTGCTACGTAATGCTCCATTCATAGCCGATAGACCGGGTTCTATTCCCATATCAACTCATACCAAAGAATTTAGAAACGGTATTCATAACTTTCCTTGGTTGATGCTCGGTACGAAATGGACAGTTCGGGAAAAAGCTGGAAAGTGCCCTTGTTCAGTCCTTGTAGATGCACTTAACGCGATACCTCATTCTTTTTATGGCAGACAGCTGGTGGGTTTTGCAGTCTACTGTCGTGATTCATTTGTTCATGCGTATGAGCTCATGCTCCGTTTGCATGTCTTTTGTCACACTGGACATCCACGACGAGCAGACTGTTTGGCCTCACCATCTGTCTGCCACATGGAGATGGAGGCGTCCCGTTAAGTGCTTTGCCCAAGAACACAACAAGCAAACCTGCCGGCTTGTTCTCCACGCTATTCCTATGTGTTGAGCGCCAAGCAGGGAAGCTGTGAGTAGCATTTTTTGAAATCTTTTGGTATGACTCGACTTGGGAAATAAACCACAGGTCTACTGACTGCGGAGGGGATGCTCTAACCACCACGCCATCGCGTGACCCAATAAAGTAGTTTAGTTATTAGTAGGAATCAATTAAATCCACGGCCTCAAAAGGAAAATCTTTAATATGACTTTGCGCTGGATATCGTTGATTATAGAGTGGTATGATTTAATTGGATTTGCTGCAGCCTGTAATTCGTCCTACTTTATGGTAGTTCTGCCATTAAACAAACAGCAAAAATATCTAAAAAGCCAGCGCTGCGAAAATGAATCCCACAGCAGATCAGCAAAACCGATCAAAAATTGAATAAGTAAAGAAGAACACAAAATAGCCTTTTTGCCGTTTGAAGACTGGGTGATAGCTTTAAACATATTCATAAAAGACAGCGAGGGAATTCTTAAATGTTAAATCTTCTTACTTTCTTAAATCTTCTACAAACTGAAGATCAGTTTTTCTGGCTGGATCGACCATTAGGCCTCGCATTATTCCAGGTGTGGTTCCGTTGCTAACGGCTTCTTGAAAGAAAAGACCTTCAAATGTACGAATGGAAGAAGCTTCTTTTTGAACGTAATCTGGCTTCAGACGGTGATAAAACATTCCAACTTGGCTGTGACCATACCTGTGCAACGAACACGGTTTCAGGTAGGTAGAAATTCTACCTAAAGGCTGTCAATGAATTTATAATCACAAAATTAGATTTTGCAAGGTGTGGTTTCACACTCTTGCCTTCTTGGTTACAAACCTGGTCTTAATTCAACCACAAGACAATTTGAAAAGAGATATGCTGTATTATCAAGTTTACATTTCTGGTTGCTTTTTGTTTAGAACTTGGTCTAAACAAAAATGTTGAGGCAAGTTATGGTGTGAGTGGTATTTAAAGCTTTGTAAACGAGAAGTTTCCTCAGTTTAAACTTTTTGATTTCGGTTAAAAGGCCGACACTTTTGTCTGTATTTCAAACAAGGTTGAGCAATTTTGCAACCTGAAAAAAATCAGAAAACTTTTAAACTTTCAATACTTTTGGCTAGAGTACAAACCTAAATGCAGCTGATGCAAATGCGTTTGAAATTGTTGCGTCATATGTAACATCATAACCAAAGTAGAATCCATTTCTGACAATATTCAGATCAAATTTTTTCATAAGCTTTGGTCCTAGTAGTAAAGGCAAAAACTCACTGAAACGAAAAATAAAGTTTCAACGTAAACTAAATTGTTGCTTCGTGATCAATATGTATATGTGAATGTAGCTTGATCTATTTTTTTGTCACAATATTTTTGCTTTTTAAGTGTGTTTCAATAACCAGTAATACAGCGTTGTTGTTAGAGTGGCGTAGTCGGCAGGTCTAGCTGCGATTCCATTGGCGATTCACTCCATAAGATTTTAGGAAAATTATATCCGCAACTTTCTTTCTTGGCGCTCAGCACAAATGGATAGCGTGGAGAAAAAAGCGGTAAGTTTGCTTGCTGTGTCCTTGGCAAAGATACTCCGCGGGATACCCCTCCATCTTTATTTGGCAGACAGGTAACGAGGCCGAGCAGTCTATTCGTCGCTGTGATCCAGAATGACGCGCGAACGCGCGAACAAAGTATGAGCTACACGCGTAAATAAACGAACGCATTCTATGAACATTCTATTCTATGAACATCGGTAAACATTCTATGAATACGGAGATAGAAAAGAGTCGAAAATTAACGATCTTACTGAGAAAAACTGTCTTTTAGCTTTAAAGATATTTTTCAAATGCCAAGAAAATTATCAAAGCGTAAACTTGCCACAAAAAACGCTTGAACACAATAAAGATTTAAGTAAAAATTTGACAAAGTTGAAAAGTTAAAAAAAAATAGAAGCCTCTAATTTATGAAGTTTAAAGGAAATAGAAGTTTATACTTGTATGTAATCATCTGGTGCATGGCAATCAGTATCCGTCTTGTTTCTTGGAAAATCTTTTCTCCGTCCCAGTTCGGGTTTAAGACTTTAAGTCTTTTTGCAATTCTGTTGTGTTCTCGAGTAAATATGAGATGGGTTGATACCAAGCCGATATTTTCATTGACTCTAGAATCGCCTGAAATAGAAAAAGCAAATTGTTTATGTTTAGAAACCATCTGCTATTCATTAATTTCCCAAATTATGTGACTGCAGCGCAAGTGAAAATTTATGGTCGGTTAACTTTGTTTCTAAACAAGGTAGAACGTAACCTATGTAGTATCTGGGCCCTCCACTGCTGTTGTCATTTCTACCGTTGGTAACGTCGTGCCCCTCCAGTGGTGTGGCAGTAAACACTTGAAGTCGCAAAAATGCTTAAAGGCGCCTTTTTTCAAAGAACATTGATTCGCTATGAAAATTTTCTCCTTGACACATTGCCTATGCCTAATAAATGGCACACCGTGACGACATTTTAATGACGACATTTTAATGACGACGTCACATCGCACCGCAAATTAGCAGGAAGGCGCTACCCTTTGTAATAAGCAGCTTGCATGTGCAAAGCTCGCATCGGTACCCGGTTGTTGTGCAAGTGCTCCAAGGAATTTTCCTTGCTTTTGAGAAAAAAGCACTCTGCTACCACATGGCGATAATGGTGACATAAAAAATTGTCCGTTACCAGTTGGCCTATAAGGTTTTACATTTAGACCTCTACAACTTTTGATGTTTATTGAAAAAGAAGCAACTTATCTTTCTATACAAATTGTTTTCAAACACAAAGCATCATTGTGAGTCATTTGGGCGAGAAATTTGCCTTAAATTCAAAGAAGAATGTTTAAGTGAAGTCACTGCACTTTCTTTTTTGTATAAAGACAAAGTCGAAAGAACAGGTTATAAAAAATAGCTCATTACATATTCCTAAAGATTCTTCTAAAGATTCTTGGTGCATAGGTTTTTTGATAACCAAATCAATTTTTACGTGTTTTGAGCTGCGTTAAAATCAAGTCATATCATGAGACATTTGCTTACTCCTGACCTGCTGCAAAACACACTGGCGATTGAAGGTGAGCTGGACAATCGAATTGCTTTGCCAAGTTTGATTTGATGTCGTTCAAGGTCGGCAAAAGTCTCCTTTTTCTTTGGAAAGGGCATCCGGTTAATTTAGGATCCATCATTTCTTCTTCAGAAGCCATTAGTCGCATTTCTCCAAACTCTATAAAATTCAATTTGCATTTCTGAAATGGACGGCGTGAAAGCGAATGAAACGAAACAAATGAACCACAGGAAAATACACGAAAAACCGCCAAAACGTCGGCGATTAGGTCGAGTTAATAGAAGCGCCATTTTATGGCAACAGAGATTGAATGGTCATGCGGTCAAACCTCACAATCAATGAGCAGAAATTTTTTGAAAAAAACGCTTTGCAATGATTTTCACTGCTTGGCGAGTTCTAGCAAGCAGTTACTTCAATGAAAGTAATACCTAGGTCAAGCAATTAATGCAGAATTTTGAAGCTTGGAGGTTTCGAATCAAGTAATTTGAGTAAAATGTTGAAACTATGAAACCACGAAGCAAGTAGACAGTTTTCGTATGTTGAGCGCCATTGTTGCTTTTCAGCGAGTTTACAGGAAACAAATAATGCAGCAAATAAAAACTATTGTCAACAAAACGAAAAAAATTGAATAGTCAAAAGGTTTGCTAAACATTTGACACTAACGTGAATAATAAGAAGAAACGTAGTCTTCGTTTCTTCGCACTGACTTCTTTAAGCCTATTGGACATCATCTTTCTAACATTACTACATTTACAATCAAATTATCACGCTTGTTTCTCACAATTTCAATGTCACGTTCAGTCTAACTACTTGTTCATATAGGCCAGTTTGCTTGGAGTATCACTCAAACAAAGCTTTTTCAAGTATCCAAAATATATTTAATAGAAGTTACCCCTGATTTGAATAAAAAGTCTCTGTACATGCTATCAGACAGTTTTGCATTTGTGTTATTTTATGTGTCTTTTATGCCATTGGAAAATTCCAAAAGGTTCAATAAACAACTGAGCAGGTTTGTACTTAATCATCCAATTACGGCACTCAGCAGTAAAAAATGTTTCCGTGACTGTCATCATGTAAAATAAAAGAGGCACCGAGGCTATCCTTGAAAGTGGATGCTTATTTTTCAGGGATAGTGGTTCTGCATGACACTTATCTCTGAGTTTTCTTTACTTTATAGTGTAGTAGCGGGCTCTGCTTTCGTCGCCCAGCAAAGTAACCAGTCAGTTTTGTCGAGTTGAAAACAGGCTATCGGTTAAGTCGCCTGCGCTGGCTTCAACTATATAACATCTCTGACAGCAGTAACAAACATTTGAAAAACTGGGGCATCGCCCCAATTCCAATCATTGTGCTCAGAATTGCAATTAGTCCAGTGATTGAAGTATTCGAGTCCGTCCGAGTCCTACAGCCTTGAAGTCCGATTCCTTGAAACATGAATCGAATGAAGCGCGAGTCCCTTTCTAAGATGCCTGAGTAGAGTCCAAGTCCGTTAGAGCTCTAGTCTTTTCGAGTCAAGTAGACCAATTCTCGAGTCCTTTAGAGTCAAAGTCCACGAAAGCTCGAAATTACAAAAATTTTGCCAAAATCGTTTCTGCATTGCATATAAGCTTACCAAGTTGTAACACGCAAAAAATGTCTATAATTGCAGTGATGAAAACCGCTCAGCACGTCCCGTAAATAATTAGTTTTTTCACAATAACTGTAAGCTATGCACCGACAGCAATCTTCACGTCTACGCCTTTCTCAGACTATCTGATGAAGCAAGGCGGTGCCCAAACTTTTAACTCAAATTGCCGCACTGTTGCACTCAGGTGAAAACGGTTGCTTGGTGCCTGTCTGCCGAAGTTTTCTTTGCAAGTTTTGCTTCCTAAAAATTTTTAGAATCTTAATGGTTGGATCTTTTGTAAAAAGGGAGTGTGTGATTGGGATATATTTTTGTGACTAGAGTTCAGTAGAAAGAAATTCTAATTTAATGACCCAAGCCAATTTTTGACTGAACCTGGGTCAAGTCAAGACCCTAGTTGGTGAGTTAATCGAGCCGGGTCCGGGTTTTTTGATATAAAGACTCCACTCCAATCCAGTCTGAGTTCTTCTAAGATTTTTACGACTGGACATAAGTCTAACTCGAATTCTTCAAAAACTAAATTCGAGCATTTACAACTCTACTTTGAATCATCACTCGCTACGTACAAACTTTCCATCATTCCACATTTGCTTTCCGTTCCTTCCAATAAGTATGTGGGCACAAAATCAGGGGTGGTACC
Source organism: Trididemnum clinides (assembly GCA_963675345.1). Lineage (NCBI taxonomy): Eukaryota > Metazoa > Chordata > Ascidiacea > Aplousobranchia > Didemnidae > Trididemnum > Trididemnum clinides. The sequence continues at coordinate 18,188,474 of OY776301.1, forward strand.
CGCAATGGTTTTTTGCTTCACGATTACAGAAATAAGACTATGATGCAACCCCCCTTGTAATATATGTGACACCAAGTTTACTAGGTACACCAATGCGCCTTGATCTCTAAAAAGAGCAAAATGGGCTACACTTTCCTTCGAATCTGTTGCATCCGATCATTCGGTTGGTCTAATAACCCATTTCCAAGAAAAAATTTTCCTCAATAAATACGGTTGTGGGTTTGGTGGCTATGGTTTCACTCAGTAGTGTAGACTTACTGACTTCTTTTTTTCTATTGATTTCCCCTCAATCTTTGATTTTCATTAACTATTCCCAAATTACCGACCTCTCGATGTATAAATTAATGCTTTGCTTACTAACAAACACTAAATAACTTCACATATTTATTATGCGTCCATTTTGATAAAGTGCATGGCGGCATAAATCAAGGTTGTAGAAACACGTTGAAGTGATTGATGTACGGTACATATATTTACTTGAATTAAGCTGTGAAACATTTAGGCCTACTGCTTACAGCTTTTTGGTAATTGTAGGCCTAGTCATAAAACTTAAACACCTTCTACGTAGTTTCCTTGCTCCCGGCACAAACACAGCCGGGGAAGACGAAGTGACTTGTAGCCAAGCGTCCAACTTCTACATTTCAATCTTTATGATAAATTTTTTTATCCTTCAATTTTTGTGATAAATTATTGTTACAAATAAGGAAATTTGTCTTGTAAGAATAGTTTTCACATATGCGAATAGTGTTGTATTATTTTGTTCGTTCGGCTACTGATTGAAAAAATAGACCTTTTTTCCTTGCAATTGGATTTGCTGTAAGTATGCCTTTATTATGTCACAATCTTTTATGACATAATAAAATTCCAGATTGATCTAGTGATTCTAGCTTCTTCGAAGAATTTCGTTGACGCTTTTTTTCTTTTTCACGTGATTTTGTTCTAGCGACTTCTGCATTGTTTTTTTCGATTTATATATAAGGCGACGGGATTTTTTTTGAGTAGTAGTGAGAGAGCAGAAAAACGTTGTAGTGGAGAGAGAAAGATTGATTGACCGAGTAAAGAAGGGCTACTGTTTTTTTGTGATAATTTATTGTGGATTCTGTTGACGTGGCCAATATTGATCAGTTATTGGTGGAATTAGTTTTGGCTGTTTCCTGATTGTGTAGTAAAGTGGTTAATTTTGAGGTCGTTGAGCGAAGAAGCTTGAAGTCGTGAAGTATTATTTCCGTGAATAAATTATTCTGTTCTTACCGTGGCTTAAGGTGTTTTTAGTGGAAGCCAATCTTTTCCAAGTTTGTTAAGTTGCCATCAGACCTAATTATCCGAGCGATTATTATACGTCGCCTCAATTTTAAATTTTAAAATTGAGATAAAACCGAAAGTTCTATTATTTCTATTATTATTAAAACGCGACAATTATCCTTGACCAACTTTAGGCCTATGTGGCAAAGAAAACATTAATTTTTTCTAAATCATGCAAGATTTCAGATTAAAGTTTGGCATTTTGTTTCACTTTGCTACTCTTGATAAACAGCATTTCTTAGTGGAGATCAGTAATCTGGGGCGCAACATGGCCATACTACAAAGTTATTCTAACGTGTTGTCCACCTACAGTTCAGTTGTAATAATTTTCGTACTTGCCATTGCATATTAAAAAACAAGAGATGTAATACCAGTAGGTATTAGTGCTGCAATATATCATCGAACTATAACAAGCAGCTCATCAATAATAGGTTTCACTATTTACGGTTTATTTTATGTCGACAGTAAATAATAAGTACAGCTGGTGCTGTTTTCACTGAAACGGTGGTACCAGAGCGTCATGACGTCGCTTGACATTAAAACAAACAGCGCGATTTTGAAAGCGTTCAAGAAAAAAGGGAAAAAATCAAGCTGAAGACAGTGCTCAAATGCTAAGCTACTGGTTGCGCAATTGATAAAGCTTAATTTGTGGTTAAGCTAGTTTTGTGGGAAGTATTTTTTGAGAAAATGAAGAAAACAAATTATACAGTTAATCATCAATAAATATATCATCTTCGTTTGTAAAAGAGTGAAGTTTATTGAAGTTCATAAGTCGGGTTCTGGTTTTTGTGTAAGCAAAAACTGTTTTTCCCTGTTACCAAATACGAATCAAAAATTCATCTTGGATAGTGATGTCAGCATGACGTCACAGACCCCTTGAGACACTCACTCCGGGGTGGAGATCAATCTTGCCAAGTAACATGTTTGCACATTCAATGGTTTTGAGGAGTTAAAGAAGATTTGTTTTACAACAATTTTACATGTATGTAAAATTGTAAAAAAGGTAAAATATATAGCAATAGCACAGCCAAACCACTTTGTTGTTGTTATTCGATTTCTTCACGAGTGGGGCGGGCAGTGAGTCACCAAAGATGAATCCCATAAATCGGGCAGCTCGTCACAGCCTGGACCGTAGGTTTTACTATGAAGGAAGAGCTGACAAAGAAAGTGCGAGGTTTGCTTAACAAGTTTGTTTTTTGACCATCGTTCGTCTTTTTTAAATCACGAACAAAATCGTTAGGTTGCAAAAGTAAGTTTGTCGTACCTGAGTCTGGAACCCTCAAATTTGACAGCAACTCTTCATTCCATCCGTAAACGGTTTCGGCATCAATATAGGCGGACAATTTGTTAATTTGTTCAGCTGGAAAACTCTCGCATCCGGAAACTTTCAGCGATCCTTTTCGCATAATGCATGTAACCTTGTTTTCATAAAACGGGTCGCTTGGCGAAATACCGATGTTGATGCAACTTGGGCTCGGATTCAAGCAATTGCAATCGACTGGCTTTCCATTTTCTTCTGCAGAAGAATACGTGAGAAGTCCGTTATTTTGGCAACAATAATCATGCTTTTACACAGAACCACGACTGAGCTCCTGTACCTTTAACGCTATTAATCCTGGGGAGGGGTCGATTCGACCCAAAGACAATTAAAACTGCTGTAATTTTGCAACTATAAAGCTAAGTGTTTGAAATTTTTTTATGTTTTTAAAATTTATCCAGCTTTTGGTTGACATTACATGTAAATTGGCAGAGACTCCCTTGGTGACTGGACAGACTTCCGCGCCGTTTGTTACAAGTTGGCTTAGGCTAGATATTGATGAGCAAAAAAAACATCGCAATGTTTTCTGGGCAATAACACTCACACCTATTATGGTAATTTTTTTTTGATAATTCATTCTTCTTGACGCTAAACCACAAAGCACAAATACAATAACAATGGCAACGCAAGGTATTTTGTGATTTTGATTCCTCACAAGTGCTACTACCATTCTATAAAAAGAAGAGTGGGTCGGGGCGTAGCTATAAAATAACTTCGAGGGCGTAAAATAAGATTTTTCGCTTGTTGTGATAATGCAATGGCGCTGTTGCAGATTAAAACATGATAAGGGGGCAACGACAACTTTTACTTCCGTGGATACGCAGGCGGGTGAGGGAAATATCAGTGACTTGTCAGTTACGCGGCTTCTTGTCGACAATTAAGCAACAAGCTTACAACAGATGTAAACGAGACTTGGATCTGCGTTTTGAATTTCGTCTAAACTCGATTTACAGGGTGTCCCAAAAGTCTGGGTACATGGTAGATTTCACTATCTATGTTATTTGTTTTTATTTTCTGTCCCCAGAATGACTGATGGCTCTGTCGAAAGAAGAACGAATCGATGTGGTGCTCGTAAGTGGAAGAAAAGGATGGTCTTATCGCAAAATATTATTTAACAACATTACCAGTGACTGAGATAGTTTTGTTTAGTTTTTCACCAGGTATCCAGACTTTTGGGACACCCTGTAATATGGAAAGTAGTAGCGTTAGCGGTGAGACCATAATCAGATTATGCAAATCCGTTGTTGCATTATTTGCTACGGAGTGGAATTGTGAACACTGCTAACTGCAGCAAAAAATGGCACTTACAATCACGAGAAATAGAGTGTTGTAAGCGAATACTGAAGATTTGTTACTTAAAGAAAGGCAAATGAATTTGTTGGTCTACGTCGCAAAATCAAGAAAACCGGGTGAACCGATATTCTTTTCCTCGACATCATTGGCGAGAAACCTATGGCCGGCTCCCGCAAAGCCGGCATTTAGAAATAAAACGGTTCTTAAAAAATAGTTTTAACTTTTCACAATAAATAGGGAATATCCTTGAAAAGTAACTTCAAGAGATAATGGGAATATTGGGAACTTACGCTAGGCTGAACCGGTTGCTGAAAAGTAGAGAGGTTTTGGCACTTTAACCCAGCTTTGCTTCATCTCACAAAACATATTGCAAAGAGCACTTTCTTACCGTTTTGTGTTGGAGCTCCAGTCAGGTCGTGAGTGATGTACTGACCAAATTGAACAAACATTCCATTAACCACAGACGAGTTCGGGTTTGATCCTAATCTTTTACCATTGAAAGCGTTTGAAACAAGTCGAGCTGAAGGAAGTGGCTCATCGTTTGCTGCCCGCCGCGAACCCTGCAACAAAAAATATGTCGTCGAACAAATATAAAGCAACAAAAACTGTGAAAAACTACCACAGCCAGGGTTGCCATCTATCTAAAACAAAAAATAAGCATGCTGTGGTGAATAGATGTATTTGCCAAAAATTTAAGATATTCATTCCCAATTACAGTTTATTGTTTGGAGATCATGTGCCATTTTACCCAAAACGAAGGTGTAACACCCGATTTGTTGCCGCCACCTGTGTTGCAGGCCTGTTTTTCCTTTGCAGATACACCATCCATTTTTCAAAAAATTTTAAGATAGTTCTAAAACAAGCTGGCGGGCGACATGGCGCCCGCAGATATGCCGTTGCTTGCTGACCCCTGCAAGAACAATTTCCAAGACAAAGTAAGCACGCAACTGAATAAGAAGCACAAATCTTAGAAATAAGCACATTTTTATTTTTCTAAGGCAGTGTTTTTAAAAATAAGCACAAATCTTAGAAATAAGCACGATATGGTAACCCTGACCACAGCAAATCAAGAAAGTAAATCTGAAAATAAAGGCCTTCCTTCTCCGACTATGGTAAAATAGTGGAAGCGTTCACTTGAGTTGTCGTGAGAGGTGACTGTTGAGTACCCACCTTATGAAAAATTGACAGTTGTTGTGGGTTGTGGGACTCCAAGCTTGCAATTTCTATTTATCACAGTTTCAAAATCACTGTCACCCAACCATATAATCAAACTTTGAGTGCAGTAAGTTGGCAGTGTAAATCTAAATTACCATTTTGAACCGTACCTCTTGATCAAAGAAGAGGAAGGGATGTTTGCACTGAGATCACGCTGTTCACGCATCTTGAAGCTTTGAGCATATTTGGCGCGCGTGGATTTGTTTTAAAAAGTAATTAAGTACACTCGTAAGTGAATAATTAGACACTGAAATGATACATATTTGATACGAATGCAGACCAAAATGTGGTCAAAAGATAACTTTGAGTAAAAGTCTTAAGTTACATTGCATGTTCACAGTAGTTTATTGTAAAGCATAGTCACATCACTCACATGCTGTGCATATTTTAGTTCAAGAAATCACCCTACCCACTTATCATTGTTGTTGAGCTTGGGCTACCAACAGATAGGGGAAACTTTAGCTCAATTTGTCACTTAAATGTTAATTTATGCTTGCATTTTGTTCTGTTTTTATATTTTAGAAACCGGTTTATTCCGTTTGATTTTGCTTATTACACATCGCATATATCGCTTCTACTACAGATAGAGTCTTTAACTCATAACATCTGAGTTAACGCGAGGAGGAGAGGAAACGCTTTTCACTTAAGCTCGTTAGGCGGCTCAAAGCAATTCAAGATGAGCGCGCGTCTATAAAACAAAAATGACGTAGTTTTTTACTATTTGGTTACAAAAATATCTTAATATTGCGATTAGCATATTTTGAAGTTACCAGGGCGGTGGACATAATATCACAAACAATGCAAGCTGGAAGGAAAATTTGTTCAGATCCACGGCGAACGAACAAAATTTTTCCTCAAACAATCCAACACAAAAATTAAAAATAACTTAATTAAAAATCTCATGACATTGAGTCAACGCTTTATCAAATAGAATAGAGTTGCTGATGTTTTTGAACCTTGCAAAATATTGGGATCACACTTTGAAACCTGAATCCAAAGCACCTACCAACAGTAGTGACACCATTACAGAAATAGGTTCTTATTTTTAATTAATGCCATCTTTATATGAATGTAGGACATTGTAGTGCAAGTATCTGACTTTTCAATGTACTACGTAAACGGGCCAAGTGGTATTTTGTCGTATAAGTGTGAATAGTTGAATTGTATAGGTCTATATGAAAATGATTAAATACATATAAACTATTTTCTCACATTTAATTTGTTTCCATACGCTGGCGGCAAGAGTCTTTTGAACGGCGTTTGTGATTTTCCGTCGTAGGGGTTCAGCGGATTATTGCATGTTCCGTCCAAGCTTTCATAACTGACAAAATAACAATCAATCATTCAATCACAGTTACTAATTGCTACAAAAACATCAGGAGCAGATCTAGCATTTTCGTTTGAAGAGAAAAGGATCCAGATGGCACAAATTGGTGTGAGTGCTAACGTAATCCAATTAGGCTTTTAGTAAAGTATGAGCTTCGAAGAATTTGAGTGGAACTGAATTTCCTATTTTCCCCACCTTAGATCCAAACCTACGTGTGGTTAAAATGATTAGCAAATAATAAATATTATATGCAAAGATGTGATTTAAAGTTTTATGGTCACATTTTAGTATAGTTTAGAATCATGACTATCAAATTTTAACTGATAAAAAGGCTTGACGAGGTAACGACGCTAAAGTTTCAATTCATGAAAAGTGCAGTTTGTCACATATTTGAATACTGATACTCGTAGTTTTGACACATATAAATAAGTAATTTTGCTAATATGAGGAAAAGATTAATTGAAGCACTAGCTTTAAATGCCAGTTGGCAGGGAACTTGAGGCCAGTGCATGAATAGGCAATGTGGTTTTTTATTTAGCAAACTAAAGAAACTTTATTCATACAATTGTTCAGTGGTACAAAATTTCAAAATAGCTTTGAAAAAAACTTTTGGATATGGATTCATAACTTTTTTAGTAATAAGTGAAAGCTTAAACGTTTTATCTGAAGTAAACACTAGAATGAGACAAAGGAGAAAGCGTCGCTATTTACAGTCGAGGAAACTATTGAAAAGTTGCGTTTTGCCATCTTCCGAAATCCAAGCGCTATTGGAGCAATTACAGGGCATGGATAAATCTTTTTGGCGGCAAAATATGGGTCGGTTGTTTTTGATGAAAGCAGCTTCGAAGGTGGCTAGATTGAAGGAAGCTCTAGCGACAGCCAACACTGCAAGTTGTATTCCTATACGACATTGTTTAGTTGAAGGGAAGGAACGACATCCTTGGGGACTGCAGGAAGAATGGATTTGGTGGAGAGTATCAACCGAAGTTCAGTTTCTCTGTAACAAATACTTACCACAGCTTTGATCTCATTCTGGAATTTAAGAAACGTCTTGCCGATCCAGAGAAGTTTTAAGTAAACTGTTTTCTTCATGTTTCATTACTCAAACGGCGTGAAAGTAGTGATGGAAGGTTGGGAAAAGCTAACGATTAAACAACAGGCGTAGGCTCAATGCTGTACTTTGAACTGTTTAGAGAAAAGCGACCTTTATTCTAAATAACTTGAAGTGCAAAATAATTGCCAAAAACAAAATATAACTTTTGCTAACAATGAAATTTTTTTTAAGAAATGCAGAAAATAATCATCTACGTATTTTGGAAATTAATCTTTTTTCCACTGGGAATATTGTATTAGGAAATCGACAACCTAACTGAAAACATTTCTCAATAATCATTAATGTTTATCCAATCTTTTGTTCTGTAAAATCTCAGCTTTATTGTGGTACAGGTAACCATTTGTACAAAAACGGAATTTCAAGCACGATTAGTAGTTTCCCTTTTCTGCAAACTAATTCCGGAATCACTCAATGTATCATAAACAAATTTCAAGCTTTTCTATACCTTCCCTCTTTTGAATAAATTTATTGCTCAGCAAATATGAAAAGCTATCAACAAAAACGTGACAAGCATACATTTGAAAATATCAAATGTAGCTGTGATCACCAGACTCCTACCTCGGGATAGGGGTATGGTGGATAATTATGGAGCCCCAGTAATGCTAATTCGATGTGGCTGTCAGCCTGTCTATAACGGGAAGCTTGAAGACGTTATAAAGGAAATATTTTTAAACTTATACAGCATGTTAAGTGCATGCCGCTTCGGAAATAACAAGCCCGGAAAGAAAATCTAAACCGTCATCAAAAAGATGTTGTGAGAGTCTAAGCTTGGATTAAGGTCGAGAAAAGCTGTTAAACTTAACTATATATAGGCTACAATGCAGCCTAAAAGCGCAGAAAAAAGTGCAAATTTTACAGCTTTTTTCATTGTGAGATTGATTGGTTGGCATGGCAGCGACGAAGAGTGACCGATAACATTTTTGTAGTAATCTTGATATCATGACGACATTGGGTCTGACCTATCACTAGCCAAACCACCAAGGGGTCCTATCTCTTTTCGTCCAACGTCATTCCAACTAATTCTTTGAAAACCTCTTGTAGCGACGAATTCCCAATCTTAATTGATGAATTAAATACTTAGCATGGGCATCGAAAATAAAAAAACAGGAAATGCTTTCCTTTCAGAGCTTTTCATCTTGTCACGCAAACCAATTATTGTGTGAGGCATGGCAGCTGACGTAATTTATTTCATAAACGGATTCCTGTTTTGTTAAATGCTATTGTTGATCGAATAAATAGCGACTGAAATGTTGTTGTGCACTTGGGAAAGGCAGTTTAAAGCAGTTTTCCCTCCTTGATTGCACTGCTTGTGTTACAAAAGCTTATGCTTGCAGTACTATTAACTTCGGAGGGGAGAGAACTCATGCTGTTCTAGCGTAACCGACGAAAGGTTTTCCAGTGACTGGAGGGTAAAATAGGTTGCAAAAAGTTAGGGCCTATTTCTGTGGGTTACACACGAATATTTACTGAAGTATTTGCGATGACTGATTTGATCTTGAGTTCATTGTCGAATGTCGATGCCACAAAACTGCTTTATGTACTTGAATTACAAAAGTGCAAAGCAGAGGTGCTTGCAGCGCAACCAGAAAGAAAGAAAAGATGCTGAAAGCCTCTTTCTTTACGACATTGATTTTTTAAAATAATTTTTATTACATGTACAATAAAGAACCGAAATTCATTCTATTGTCCACGACTTTCGAAACAAAAATGTAAAGATTCTGAAATCACGCAAACATTTACGTATTGATTTCTAAATCGCCCATTTCCCCACTTTATCAATTCAACAAAATCTTAGTTGCTTTCTTGAGTTGTGCAATTAAATAAATGAGCCGTTTTTTGCTCTCTCTTTTAATGTAAATGCCAGCTATAACTTATTTATAACTTACCGTTCATTGCTGCAATCAAGTAAAGGTTGATTTTGCAGAAAACATTCTCTTGTAGTTGAAGCTTTGGAAAACTTAATTTGCGCTGAAAAACAAAAGTGTTTGTTTATATTTTGCACAATAAAGGCTGGCTTCCATTAGGCGTAGATTGCAGTCGTAGCGTGAAAAATTCTTTGTTTCTCTATTTAGTTTTATGCGCAGAGTGGGAGCGCTGCGCATAAAACTAAATAGAGAAACAAAGAATTTTTCACGCTACGCCTGCAATCTACGCCCAATGGAAACCTGCCTTAATGCTTTGACTTGCTTCTATTAGTTTGCTGCTTCATCAAGCAGAAGAAAACATCTTACAACAGTGTCTTTCGAAAGGCGTTGATGAGATTAGAACGCATAAGCATTCGATCCATGTCGCTATGAAACGACGCTTCAACTTGTGCCATCACGTCGTATTTGTTTGTTAAACGCATCGTAGAAGAGTATTTTAAAGTAGCTTTTTGCGGTTCGCTCATCAGTACCACTGAATATTTAGAAAAGAGAATTACGTTCGAGATTGACGAGCCTCAACCCCCAGCACCCAATTAAATTTATTGCTTGGCAGGAGCGGGTTTTGCATTTTTGTTTGGAAGGATCCAGACTGCTGACATTGTTGTGACTGCTAACTTAATCTAATAGGCTACTAGTACAGCAAGAACTTTTAAAAATTTGGGAAGAACAAACCTCTTGATTGCTCTTACATCTAACCCTGCATGAAATCACCAGGTACTGTCACTCGCTCAAATCAATTTTAGAAAAAATCTTATTTTTCTCATCCATCTAAACACTACAGGTATAGAATAATAACACGAGCGCAAACAAAAAAATCAGGAGTAGAGGGAGGTTTGGAATTTTCTTTGCAACAATGATCTTATCATTTTCTATTACTATTGTGACCTCAAAAAGTTTGTTAAGACAATGATGCCTTTTACCGAATTCCGCCAACTATGCCACAGTATGGTACAGGCACAATTGTAGTCTACGCCAGTAAAAAATTTGCATGTAGCTTTAAGTATTACCCAATGGTAAATATCCTTTCACGTATTTTACTTTTGAAAGTGGCAAGTTGCAGCAAACGTATATTTATCAAAATAAAGCAAACAAAAACATTACATTTGTAAAGTGCTTAGCCATTGCGCGTTTTTCACTAGCTGATACCACAATTTTAATTTAAACACCATTCACTACAGCACTTTTTAAATAATTTAAAATTTCAAGAAAAATCATGAAAATGATGTTATTGTGAATACCAAATATGTAAATTCACCTTAGTATTACCTCAACTGCTGCCCTTAGTATTACCTCAACTGCTATATTGATCAAAAAGTTGCAATAGCGTGTCAAGTAAAATGCAAATGCTTATAACGAGTATCACGTTAGTCTACTTCAACTTAATGTTCCCATCTCATGACGAATGCTTTTGTTGGAGTTATGAGAGCCAAAATCATAAATCAAAAAGCTTTAAACGTCTACAGAATCACTGAAACGCTATTAAGGCGTCTAATGGCGGCATACTTGCCTTAAATAAACTTAATAAAACACAAGGTTTTAATTTCCCTGCTGTCTTTGAAAATCGGGAAAAATCTAACGCAATTTCCGAAAAAACCGAAAGTTTTAATTACAGCAAACAAAAAGCGAAACCATTAGAAGTCAACAAGGTAATACTGCACTAAAGCTTGATTTGTTCACTTTTATTATAATCTGCAAAGAAAACTCTTGGCATTGACAGAGTAATCGCTTTATCGAAAGCGAATTTTGGGGTAAACAAGCCCGCAGCAGAAAAAGCATGATATGCTTGAAATCGAGTTGTTGGAATGCTCAGTAAAGCTTTGCAAGGATTCTTCGTTTTTTACGTGAAAAATAAAATGGAATTTAAAGCACTTTTTTTAGCGATGTTGGGGATTCCGCTTATCATGACCACTTCGGGCCAAACGCCGTGGCCTACATTTAGGGGAGGGTCACAGCAACCGAAATTCGAAATGATTTAAGAGCATAGCCAAGTGAAGGCTTCTTCAGTCTAAGCAGAAGCATAGAGCCAGAATACTAGCGAGGGTGGAGCCAAAACTTTGCCGCTTTGCAATTTTTCTTTGGGCCACACCAGGCTTGCCTTTTTGGAATGCATTGAGAACTTTAATTTTTACTGCCGAAATGCATTCTCTCCGTGAGGGATAAGTTATGAATACAACTAGAAGCAATTTTGACAGTCAAAAATAAACCAAACAATACTTTAATTGAACAAATAGCGATTGTTTGCAAAAAAACACAATCATTGCAAACGATCTTTGCTTATTAGGTGGTCACAATAAGCAGAGGTTTGATCATATTAACTGGATATAAATGCTTTGCTAACCGGTTTTTGCTTTTGTTTCACAAAACTTGCCATAATAAGCGAAGATCATAACAAGTGGAGCCCCTTGTATAATGGTTATAATTCCGACGATTGCCTACTACTCGGAAATGCCAGTATGCTTATCGGAAAAACCGGGAAACAAGAAACACAAAAGGCAATAATTTCCGGTAATTTTCAAAACCGGGACTCGGTTTTTCACTCTTTAAAACATCAGCGTTTCCATGGCCATCGCATGGGCTTTTAAAGCCGTGAAATCAACCCTATAATCCCACACAGGGACGTACGCAAAAATTTGTTCAAGGAAGATGAGCGAAAGTAATCTTTCGCAAATTTCATGGGACAGTCGCGGTAAAGATCTATTCTTTGGAGATTGATATTCTCAATACCATATCAGGGGACTTGTTTGCTTCAGCTACAAGCACAATGTTTTTCTAAGGAGGACCTGAGAGGGGCGCGCACATAGGAGCCCCCTCCGTTAGCTACTCGTAAAAAGTCAGTTGGTTAATTGCAGAATATCATATTGTCTCGTCAAGCCATGCTGATGATTCAAAAAATAGTTTTCATGGACTTGCTGGCGCTCAGTAACGAATGACACATGAACCTGTGCCGAGATTTACTCACTTATGATCAGTAATCTGTCGGTACAAAACTGTTTCCGAGAAAAAATACTTAAAATTTATAGGCGGCTCTCTACCCCCTATTCGAATAGATTAGGAAATAGAAAATAAATAAATACGAGTTGTAGATAAATGATTGCTAAATATTTTCGTCAACATTGGTAGACCAATTGCTATCGTCAAAATAAATATGATTACTCTTACCTGATATTAACGTTTTTTCCGTTCTGCAAAGGAAAGAAATTAGGGCAACATGAAAATATCGTAACAGCATTTTGCAGATGAGAGTCCTTGGAGTTTTATTCTTTTAATTTTCAAAAGCTAATCTTCCAAGACGTCATTAAAAACACTTTATACGATTACTAAGGTTTTGGTTGATTCAAAAATAACAAAAAACATTGGTTACAATCATACAAAATAAATTTGTCATCATGTCATCACACAGAAGAACCGAGGTTTCATGTTTCATTCAGGGATATAAAGACCTCTATTCAAAGTATACGGAATGTGGGGAGCTAATTTTCGGAGTGAAGAGAAGAAAATAATTTTGGGGAAATAAAGATTTTTTTGAACAAAAAATTTTCGGAGTTTATTTTTTTTGTATTTTTTGAAAAGGAGGAAACTTAGACAACGGTTGGGGAATATTTACGATTTTGGAATGGAAGTTCAACAAAAACTCAAAAACCATTGCTGGCTTTCACATTGCTGCAAGGTCGAATAAAGCAATATCTATTTAAATAGTTAAAAAAAACATATCATAATTTTATGATATCTTTTACCCCCTTCGTCCTTCTTCTGTCCTTAAATTTGTCCTTCCCTTTCATTACTTGTCAGTTGCAAAAATTTTCTGACCCGCGTAAGTTTGTTTATAGATTCGCCAAAACTGTTTAGGCTCTTAGGCATAAGCTTAGAGCCAACTGTTGTTTATTTTTTTGCTGCAGTAATGCTAAATGATTGCTGTAGGGCAAGTGCTGAGTGATTGTTAGATTTACAGTCGATAACAATGCAATTTGTATTTTAATCTTATTTTTATACTGAAGAGCTATTTCAATGACTTTTTGACTAGAAATTCTACACGTAGTAAAGACATGAAAAACGGAAAAAAATTATTTCTTGTGCGATTTTGAAAAAGCCACAACTAGAAAACTGAAGGCTTTTAATTAACAAATGCTTAGTCCTACAAGCTTTAAGACTATGAGACAATAAGTCGATAGAGGCATTTTGCATTGGACTCACGCAAATAGCCTTTTCAGTCTTGTGAACAAAACAAATAATTTTACTACTACGCAGCAGAGGTCTCCATGTTGCTCAAGAATAGCAAGTATGCTTTTTGCCTTATTTTTTGTGTTATGTAAATGCCAATTAGGTTATTTTAATTGAAAGCATCATTTTACACAATGTTTTTTACATCTTTTAACTAAATGTATAATCCATCAGCTGTCTACAAAATCGCAACGTTTTCTTGTTTCTGGTTGAAAAAATAATATATAACGTATTTTTTGAATAAAAGTTAAAGCTACACTTTTTTTCTTTTACTACTTCACGCGGCTTCAAACAAATCAGGGGCGGCTTTTGCTCTTGTATTACCATAATAAATAAAAAGCTACCTTAGGACAGTAGGAAATAACAAAAAATTAGACAAAAGAACTCCAAGGGGCGTTACAGTTTTCGCATATTCTTTTTCAAAAAGTACAATGAAATAGTCTCTAACAAAAGCTTTATGGTAATACGATAATTACCAAGGCCTTAATCCTATTAATTCAAAAAAAATTGGACAATCATAAACAAACAATGAAAAAAATTGTTGATACAAAGAAATACTTTGCGCTAATCCGATTAATTGCTTTGTGGTTGCTTTAAACAATTGCATGCTGCAGCGAAACTAATCGAATTAATTGCATAATTTGAAGTTTACAGTACAGCAACTGATAAAGCTAAAAAAATATTCTATCTTTAAAAATGCGCTTGCAGGTGCCTCAGCTGAAGAAATTGACGCCAATATTAATGACATCGTCAACGATGATACGAAATTAACGTAGTCTTACTGTAGGTGTGATGTTGCCAGGGAGGTAAACAAAATTTGTGTACACCCTTTCTTTTTGTTAGTGCGCATGTCTTTAAATGATCTATGGAACGGTACTACGGTACCATATTTTTGGCAATGTTTTGTGCTGCTTCCAATCGAGGGCGACTTCTATTTTTTTTATAAATATTTTGTGCGGTTTCTAATTTAGAGTGGCTTCTAATCAAGGGCGGCTTTTAACTAAGCAAATACAGCAGAACTTTGCCCCATTTTTTTTAACCTTAAAGTTGCATGTCCACTAACCATATTATTAATTTATCTACTATATCCTTTATATTTTTGCCGTTTAACTCGGATATATACTTTGATCTTAGGAGTATTCGGAAAGATGCAATCACCTAACTTCTCTGCCCATTCCTTGCAGTAACCGAAAAACCGTCACTTTTTTGTCGCATAAATTTATTCTCCGCCTCTGGAAAATTTTTTTCGATTTTGCTAGAACAGCACGTGCTCAGATCCGCTTCGAAGTTGCTAGCGTAGCCGGTACCATAGGCGGCCGGTTTTCAAAGTTTTTGGGTGGGTGAAAATTTGAATTCGCGCTTTGGTGACAAAATAATTCGCAGCAAAATAACCAACGCAGCAAACAAGCTGTCAGCGATTTTGATTAGCAAAGGAAAAGACCGAGAAATTTTTGGAAATTGCAAATGATTTTTGTATGGCGATTTCAATTAGTTTTACATTAAAATAGTGGGTCTGAGTACCTAAAAACCAAACCAACTCCAGTTATAATCAAATAGATTTACTTGATCAACGCTCCCCCCCCTCAGTAAATACTTTGATTGCTAGCTCCAGGTGGTTACGATCGATAGAGAGCGTCTTATAAGCGAGAAGCGAAACAACAAAGCGAGTGCTGAAGGCGCGAGGCTTCCGGAAGATGAGAGATATTTGTAAGTTTACAAAGTTATCCTTGGACGCGTTTCGTCCTTTTGGACTCATCAGCAGGGCTTGTCAAGGGCCAAGTCAGCGCCCCCCTCCCGTCTTCCGTATTCAGCGCTACCGGGTGGCACAGTGCATTTCTATCTCAAGTAGTGCAACTAAACAAATAAATTCATAAGTTCATGTAATGTGCCTTTCTCAAGTGCAAAGCAATCCAGCCTCAGTGAGGTTCAAATCCACAATCACAATCATCGTGAACGGCGCTTCCCCCCAGCTCGACGTCTTTACTACCAACGAAGATGTTTTTTTCGGAGATTTTCGTTTTTCGTTTCCAAATCTACTCTTCTCTGCATCAAAAGAATTTTGCTTTTCATCTTTCTGCTGTCGACTATTTTCTGCTTTGATTCATTTCTTTCTTCCCATGCTGTTTTGGTGCGAAAATAATTGTTTTGTACCTACTACTGACAGCTATAGGCTACCAAAAAAAAATCATTTTCCTGAATCGCGTAATGCAGCACCTTGCATGGTCAAGCTTGTTTTTGTAGTTCTTGATATATCATTATTATAATTTCATGCCTCTTATCCAAAATTTCTTTTTGACAAACAAAAAGAAGCAAATGTGTTGAATTCACGTGTTATTACGACAAGTTATTTATATTCTGAAGTTAACATAAAAAGAAAAAAATTCACACGACCTGTCATTGTTCTGTTAGCACCATGTGCAGAGATTTTTTCTTTTTTCAATTTTCTTTTTGCAGGAGTAAAAATTGCAGCACAAATTATGTGATGGCAAAATTTGTTTTTAATGTCAAAATAAGAATCACTTTTATTGATGTTAGTGAAGAAAGAGCAGCAAACTGAAGGTATAATCATTCAAAATGCGGTAAATATAAAAAAAACATGAAATGATAACCACTCTTTAATGTTTTTAACTGCAATGGATTTAGCGTCAGAGCATATTTTAATAATCATTACTGGGTAAGTTTTAGTTTTGCATAAGGTCTCATTTCATCAATTACATTGCTTCTATGTCAGTCTACTGTACCTCATCCATTTTAGCAGGCCGTTTTTACCAAATTACTCCCTGAGACTGAGCGCCAAATAAAAAATCTCCAATTTGTGAAACTTTTTCAATCAATTTAGATGAGATATTGCCTGCAAGCCACTTTATAAATGACACTCAGCTACAAGATTGCATAATTTACGACATTAAAACACTCTGAAGCCTGATGGATAATGTCGCTGTAATTTAAAACTCTGTTCTGACTTAGGTAGCTTTTAATTGCTTAAGATAACTTTTAGCAATTATACTTCATTGCAGCCTCTGCAGATAAAGATTGTTGTCTTGGCTTCATGTTAGGTATAAAAGCCCCATCAGATATCCTTGTAAATATCAAAACACAGGGCTGTAATCATGAACTGAAAAGTCATAATCGACGTCAGAACGAAACATTTTATTACAACCAATCAAAAATTACTTATTCGTTTGGTCATAATTGACTCAGGCAGTTCTTGGGCGTGGCTTGCTAGTGGCTAACCTGAAAATAAAGTCACGCTTGGGCGTCATTTCTGCGTACTTCAATTGAGTCATGTTTTTTACATTTTGTTCAACTTTGTAGTAACCCGGTTGTTTTTCGGTTTTGTCAGGGTAAACTATTGGTTCAGTTGGCCTTGCCGGCTCCTTGCCAACGCCATTTGAAGATCTATAACAAAAATATGGCATATATGCAGTGTTATACCGTCGGCCAAGTACTAGAAATAATCACGCTGAGGTAGACCGATCATCTAGTTGTATATTTTTGATATTCTCGTCCAATGTAAGGCGAAGATCTTTTTTTGTTGGTCATTATTTTAAAATAAAAATTTGACCCAATATTTCCTCCAGTGCAAGGCGAAGACCTTTTTTAAAGATCCAGAGTTTTACCGATAAATTTTCAAAACTAAAGCATTTTTAAGACACAACAAGCAGGCAACACAAAAATAAGAGAGACTTCTTACTGGGTATACAAAGTAAAAGTTAGGGATGAGAGCCAACTTAGAAATTTTTACGCTTACTTTTCTTTTGTGATCTGGTGCAATCTCTTTTATAATCATAATTGTGACCTCAAGTCTCCTGTCACGATTATGTACCTTGTAATGGCATAGTGCAAAAGAAATCATAGGTTCTATAAAATGCCTTCCACTCAATTCCTGTAGCTTATTAAAGTATTTTCTAGCAAAGGAATTTTTCCTTTTTCTGTGCGATTTTTACTCAGAGGTATTGTATTCTTTTGACTCTTCCTCAAATTTGAATTTACAAACTATGCCTATTGTCGAAATTCTCTTACTTTTAAATCAAGACCGGTTGTAATCGCAAACAGCTCGTCACTTTACAAAATTTTATCCGTTCATTTCAACAAATGCGGGGAAACAAAGTGAAAGTTGTGACTGGTCCCCAAAATAGTGATTATTTTTTCAATCAGAACAATAACCTATTAAATGGAAGGCCTATTTTATGACTTCATACAATACCTTTTGAATTATATTTGTGAGCTTATGTCCTTTGCTGTGCTTATTTGCCCTGGTCCTCTCTTGGAGAAGAGAACGAAATAGGCCATGCCTGACTCAAATATCTTGCACCCGATCCCGGTAGGTCCATTACGTTATTCACAAGTTTTCCATCTATGATGCAATTTATCATAAGGGTATTGTTTGATTTCAACTGTCAACAACAAGCAGTGTCAAAACGCAACTAGTAAATTTTTAAAGGTTTTGTCAACTTTTTCTGTATCACGGCACATAGTAAAGTCATTAATTAACTTCAATGAAATTACCAGAATTAATTAGCAAAGTGCAGACTTCAGAAATATTGGCAAAGAGTTTTTAACCACTTGACAGGGGACTTTTAAAAGCATTTCTATGTTCTGCAAGCGGGGTTTTTTAAAAAAAATTGCATAAATTAAAAATTCTTAAAAAAAGAACAACTAAAAAATATAAACTATAAAACTATACAATATAATGATAAAAATAGATTATTTTATTATCAAAAAGAGTAGGCGTATATATACGTCATCCGCTTATAGATTTACATTGAAATTTGCGTATATATACGTCATCCGCAGTCAAGTGGTTAAAAAAAAACTTGCTCAAAATTACTGGAATTTGATTCAATTCTTTAAACCTATTCAAAATTTTAAAAAATGGATGTGCTACAAAAAATTTTTCTGGGAGTTTAGTAGCTTTACATAACTTAGCAATAGTCGCGCAAACATCAACTAATAACTATTGCAATAAAGTTGCAATTGCACAACTGACAATCCGTTGCAATGTGACCTACAATTAAAACCCCACCTAAGTCAGCCTCACGCCTTTGAAATCAATGCAAATTGCCACAACACTTTCTTGAAGGTGGTAAGATGTGTGGGTCAAATTTTGAATCTTACGATACTTTGAAATGTCACACTTAAGATTCACGTCAGCGCCTCGCCCCAGTGAGAGCCCTGAACTTATAACAGCATCACCGCTCATAGACAAACTTCCTTTTTCAATAGGCGCAAATCGAAACCAACCACAATGAACGTGAAACATTTTCATTAATGCAATAACATGTTTTAGGCTAATTGTAATTTCAAGTAAAGCAAATTAATACTGAACACGTTTTTCTTCATTTCATTATAAACTGCCTAAGAGCCATTAATCAAATATGTCAATCCCTTATTTCGATTTAAAACGATTATGATTTCTAGTCTTGTTTGCGCAATTTCTGTTTGTGCTTATATTTCATAAATCGAAGTTATAACTGAATCGGTAAATTATTCTAAAGTCAAAAAGAGCTCTTTAGAGCTTTTTAAATCTGAAGTTTGTCAAACCATAAAATCTATAATTCCCCAAACTATCGTGCAAATGACCAAACAATATAGCCTACTCAACAAAAGAGAGGCAAACTACCCTCATTCAAAAAACGTGCACAATCTTTACAGTTGCTATTTTTGCTTTCAAAACTAACACCTTTTGACATTTAGTCAATTTCATACCCAAATTTCTAATTTTAACACCCCTGATTGCAAAGGAGTATGTGGCAGGGGGTTCATATCCTCTTTTCTGCAATTCAAGAACTGCTTTTTGAGAATTGTGCACTACTGAACCTACAGACCCTTCCAAAGATTTTTTTCAGAAGGGGGAGTAAGTTTTTAACTTCATATTGCTGACCCGACTGTGTACAATGTGCAGTACGTGAGACTAAGTAATGACGTAGCGAGAAAGTTTTTTCTCCCGCGAACGCATAATTGAAGGTTTCTCCGGTCTCCTACATTAAAGCACAATCGAATCGGGTATCCGCAGCAATCTTCGTCACGTGTTGCCATGAGTCGTAAAAAAGTGAAAAAAACGCCACCGCAGTCGCAAAAAAATGCAAGACCACCTTACATTCAGGGAAAGCCTCTGATTCGAACAGACTTTTAGGGAGCACTTCCCAATTTGAGATGTAAACTTGCGAGTGTAGCTGAGCCCAAAGTTCAGTTGGAAAATGAGCCACAAGCTTAAAGCGATTGAGAAACACTGCATTAGAATGTTATGATTGCTAGTTGTGTAACTAAAAACTCAATGGCACTGCTGCACATTCAAGAGGCTGTCCATAATAAACGTCCACAATTAGGGGGCTTGTAAATTTTGGATATTTGTGGACAAGAAAGAGGGGTTTCTGGGATACGGACATCCTAAATCTTCATTGCCAATTTTTGGTTTCAGCTTTTATTAATACTTTTCTTTGTCTGTTTGTAGAGATGCAAGTGACAACAACTTTAACATTTATTGTGATGTTTAATAACTGAAGTAACTGCCCAATACCTCCAGTGCTGTAAATGTTGGTAGGCACGGGAGCACACCGTCCTTAACCCCTGGCAAGTTAAATGCATAAACGGGCCACAGCTTAGCTTATATTTCAGTTTTAGATGGCTTTCGTTTCTTTGTATTTTTTATTTTTCTTTGGAGTGTTTTTTTGATGATTTTGGATTTTAGCCATCTACATACAGATTCACTTTCATTTCTCGAGTTTTAGGATTTAGAAGAAAGGTAAATTTTATTTATGAGTTTATCACCAAGATTCACATGCGTTGGTCCTTACAACGAGCTAAGCCTACTTTCACCTAAACATGAGTCCTTGATGAGCACTGATTTAAGCCAGGATGTGTTGCACAAACACGTGAAATTCTCCCTTTAGGTCATTTACCCACTAAAACTCAATACTATATAGGCAAAGATAAAAGATTATTGCATCGCAAGACCATTATTTTGTGTTTGTGGGATAACCTGTCTGACGTTTTTGGGATCTAACCATTGTATTACCCTCACAGTGGCCAGTGGGCCTCTTCAGCAAAGTTTGCCTGCCTAGCTTAAAACTCAATTTTGGTGTGGCAATTGCTTTAGCTGTAGACCTCGGGGGTTTTAGTGGAAAGTACTTCTAAGAGGACGTTTCCATCCAGCACCTTACTTTCTTCTCCATACTGGGCGTCATGTTCCAAGTCCAGCAAATTTAATAGATGCCAATTCGATAAAGTTCTGCTTCTTATTTCAATTGATTGGAATTACTGTAGGAGAGCATTGTCACCTAAAAGCTGCTGAGACTTCTTTGTCAAAAAAGAAACTCCATATAATCAGTTTAATCCAGTAACTTCCGCAGAAAATGAAGTCACATATCTAATTTATATTTCGTGGGTATTTTTATCCGTTGCCGAAGTCAGGCGTGACGGAAAGGCACCACATATTAAACTTAAAATAATGACTTGCAGGTTGAGAATAGGAGCAAAATTTAAATAGCCGATATTGATGAACGTGCTCTTGTGATGATCTGCAGAAACATGCGTGATGACTTGCAACGCCCCTAGAGCGAGCATGACTTGATGGGTCTACACATTGGCATGCAATTGTAAAGAGTTTTTCGTACAGTACTTGAAGAGCGTATTTACAATGCGGTAATGAAAGCTTAGATTGCTAAATTGCGTGTGAAAAATTAGGTACCAGCACTACTGCACAATTCTACAAATGAAAAATGTATTTTTGATACTAAAATCAGTTGATGAGAAGCCCCGTGGCATTTCCACATATGCTTCGGAACGTAGGCGGAGGGAAATGCATTTCACTGGGAAGAGGAAAATATTTTGCCTAAAATTAATGTGCTGTTTACATATTCTTATACCAAACGAATGTAATTTTGAAAAAATATTTGTATTCATTACAGTCTAAATCAATGGTTCTCAATATTTTTTTTTGTGCTCCTTTATGACAATTCTCACATTCGGTCATTTTTTTGTCAAATTTCAAGGTCAGGATCTATTTTTTTGGAGATTGACATTTTCGAAGTTCTTTTCCTCCAACCTGAAAAACAAGGGTTTGCCTTAAAATTTTTCCAGCAAGACCTGCCGTCCCATCGCCTCCAAAGTCAAAGCTTTGGGAATGCTAATAATGTTGTCTGCATTGACAACGGGTAGAAGGGATGATAGAGATCGAATATTTTGCGGAAAGAACGTAAGGGGGTTGATTTTTTGCGAACATCTTGTATGAAGAACCCTTGATTTTATATCATTTAAGGTTTAGTGAGCAATTCTATATAAGGTCAAATGTTTGATATTGGTGTGCTGATCCCAGGTTTGATACCAATAGTGTGTTGTTACCAGTGATTTTCAACATGACTATATGCTGCCTGGGGATCTATATTCAACAAACAATACAAAGCATTGCTGGTAATCCATCACTTGGAGTGGACTGACATGCCTTCATTTCCCTAGTGATGACACTGCTTCAATCTTGCTCTTTTTACTAATATCTTCAGCAATGGCTTTCAGATAAAGAAGAAACAAACGAGAAAAATAATTTAATTTCACAACTAGATATCTGTCACCCAGTTGAAATAATTAAGAGTATGCTGATCCCCCGTTTGAAAGCAATGTTTTGGAGGAAAGACTCCATCAACTAGCGTGATTTTGAAGCTTAATCAAAAGCAACCTTCTTGTTTTTGCATGTCTAAACGCGCGTTTAGTGGTTAGGTGTGTTTCGACATAACAACGACCGACCATACTTCAGATTACGCATGAATAAAAACGCTGATGGAAGCAGATTTTAACCATCTACGCACACATACATCACATTTGCTTCGAAATAAAGCTGACTCTAATCAGTCTAGCTTAACTTTTTGGCCAGTACCGCACAGTAGAGTTTGGTTTTATCTCAATAGTATTTTAAAATTTAGGCGAAGTAATAAAACACGCTCAAACAATTTGTCAAACTGGAACTTTACTGAGACCTTGCTAATACAATTCCAAATGAGTTATCAATCATTACTCACCATCCGGCCAATACCGGTAATTTTGTGGGTAAAACAGGAAAACGGAAAATACGCAATGAGTGGTTCAACTGCAAAGTAACAACGTTTGACGGTTGTTTTAATTTGCATTTCGTACCTCATTAAAATATTGCCCAGCCATGGCAAGTGAAGATAAACAGGGCATTTCTTCGGACCTAATTGTGTTGGTCTGCAACACTGATTCATTTTTGATTATAACAGTGTTGATTACAACTTCAGGATAACCGTTGTTGATCAGGATTGTACCAATGTTGAAAAGTTCATTTTGAAGAGTAGATTCCAAACAGATCACTAGAGCTCTGAGGACAAGAGTCGAAATCAGATTGATCTTCCGTTTCGTGGGGCAAGAAGGATTCCAGCGAATGTATTGGCCAGTGAAAGTCGGCTCTCTGTAGATAGATGTAACAAATTCATGATAGTTCTTTTCTACCAAGATGTCAAGAAAGGGCAAAGTCCGATTGCATTCTTTTCCAAAAGTAAAACGAAGCAACGAATAGAGGGAAGTTAATACGGAGAAAAACTCATTGCATTCATCTTTTCTAGGTATCCACATTCTGTAAAAAAAAACACTTTACCAAGAGAGCAACTTTAAAGCATTTAACATCCAAGCCTTCATTCGGTAACAATCTGGTGTAAATCTCTACTGCCTTGCTTGATATTTACGTAGGGTTAGTTAACTGAGTAGCCCAAGTCCCCTTATGCTATTTAGCTACATCAGCATATCTTTCAAGTAATACAAGAGGCCAGCAATGCTCATTGAGCAAACCGCAGACAGTGATATTGTTTTGACCTATCTTTAAAATCGCAAAAAATATTCATCTAAATCATCCTTGCCATCCACGAAAAATGGTAACGGCGGTGTCCTCACAGTCGTCTCAACAAATCTTGATTACGTTGCTCACCACTTTGAGACTGAAAAAGCTTCTTTGCTTCTATCTCAAGCCTTAGCTTTTTTACTTGATGCTCAGCCTTCCTTTTTGCGGAAGCTAATCTCTTTTCTTCACTCATCTCTTCAGCCAGTAATCTCCGCTTTATAACCGCAAGTTTTCTTTCTTCAGCCTCAGTTGCTAATTTCCGCACTGCAGCCGAGGCTTTGGCTGCTATTCTTCGCTCTTGAGCTGCCAATATTTGCTTTTTCGAGCCTCGGTTGTTTATGGCTTCTGTCATTCTTCGCCGTTCATCTGCCAGAAGCTTATTCTTTTGCTTCTCTTCCAAAACCAACAGCTGTACCTGTCTCTTCAGGTTCTCATTCTTCTCAGCGTTAAGTTCTTCAGCAATTACGTTTATTACCAATCGATAAATGTCCCGGTCGAGCCAACAGATGTCGCAAAATAGAAATAAGTTCTAGCAAAAACAATAGCATTTTAAAATTGAGGCGACGTCAAGCATCGCTCAAACAATTTTTCTGACTACAACTTTTCTGATACTAATTCAATATCGAATACATGATATACCAGTTGTATACATACCCTTGGGTTTGAAAACTGGGGTCCCGACATCGGGAATTCCCAGGAATTATTGCCTTTTTGTATTTTCCGTTTACCGGTTTTACCCACAAAATTACTGGTATTGGCCGGATGGCAAGTCATCATTGACAACTGAACGATTATGTCACCAAATAAAAAAAGATTGCTTCAAACTATATTTTAGCTTTCAAATTAAAAAAACAACAAGAACTTTTGCAAAGCTATATTGAACAATCCAGCAACCTCAGTTAAGGCAAAACATGCATTTTTTGCTGCTGGTTTGTTCACGGTCAAAATTCGTTCACGGTTAGTCAACGAATCTGCTAATGCTCTGAAACTTTTTCTACAGGGTCCGGCAAAATGATCTGACACATTTGTAGGTTTAATAAAATCCAAATAAAATAAAGAAACAAAAAATGTTTTCAAGTTTTGAAAAGTACATATATTGCCATTTTGTTTCATATAATCGTTCAGCATTTAAATGCGTCCAGGCTCTTAGACTTTCCAAAAGAAGTTTGTGAAGAATTCTTCACAAGGATCTGAAAATGCATCCATACAAAATGATATTGTCAAAAGAACTCTGCAAAAGAGACATTGAAACTTGCAGAGCATTGTGTTTGGAAATTCAACAACATGCCCCCCATGCAACAGCTGTGTTGTTCAGTGACGAGGCACATTTTCACCTGCGTGGCACAGTGAATAAGCAAAACTTCAGATTAGAGCAGAGCCCTCGTGAGTTGCATGAACGCCCTTTGCATTGTGCTCAGGTGACTGTATGGTGTGCAGTGGCAGAATTCAGTATATGGGGTCCATACTTCTTCGAAGAAGACGTTACAGTGACTGTGAACTCTGATCGATATTGTGAGGGGCTAAAGACATTTCTCGGACCAAAATTGAATATGCTCCTCAATATGGACAATGCTTGGTTTCAACGAGATGGGGCAACAGCCCACACTTTTCAACGTGCAATGGGGATTTTGAGGGAGATGTTCCCTGGTCATTTGATTTCATTGTGGGGTGACATCATTTGGTCCATCCATTCACCTGATTTAAATCCGTGCGATTTTTTCCTCTGGGGATACCTCAAGTCAAAGGTGTACATTAATCGTCCTTGCTCTGTTGAACAACTTAAAGATGCAATTTGTCAAGAAATTACTGCCATTCCACATGAAATGACCCACCAAGTTATAGACTACTTTCATGAACACCTTCGGCAGTGTGTGGACAACAACGGATCCCATTTGACTGGCTTAATTTTTAAAACCGAATGAAACAAAATGGCATTATATGTACTTTTCGAAAATGAAAACACTTTTTTGTTTCTTCATTTTATTTGGCTTTTATTAAAACTACAAATGTGTCAGATCATTTTGCCGGACCCTGTATAATCAAAGTGAAGAAATCATGCTTCTGTGTATTTTTGTTAAGTTGATGTTAGATGTTTTGTTTCTTGTGTTCTGTGATTGAAATTTCCGATTTTTCCCGGAGTTGCGTTGGATTTTCCCAATTTCCCGATTTTCATAAACACCGGGAATCAAAAACCACTATTCACACCACTTCTTGTTCAACACAACAAGAAATATATTCACATTTAAACTCAACCTCCACTGCACTACCAAGTACAACTATCAGTTCCACTTGGCCTTTTCGGCTTCCAACAACAAACAACTATTTGCCGAATAAAGCAACGCAGATGTACATCAACGCAATTTATTTGTTTCTCTTTCTTCCAAAGATTTTCGGTTACGTATACCGCAGTTGCTTGTTTTGGAGCTCGTTTACGATTTGCAACCAGGCTCGCCAAGCTTTAGGTAATAAATTTGCCAACAAATATTGCCAATACAAGCAATACATACACATCGATTTATATCAAAAATGATTGTTTTCTGTGAATTTGTAAATCATTTTTGGATTTCCTTCCACTGAGCTTTCGCGTGGGGGAATTATGTAAGCTATGATATTTTGCTGATGGTACGTCACAAGAGGTCATGAAAATGACTGGTACTAGTGTTAAAGCTCAAAGAATATTATTAGCTGCACTGTGTAAATAAGAGCCTGTTTGATTAGGTCCCTGGTAGCCCTTACCAATGAAAAAAATTGCGGTCAGTGTAGCAAAATAAGCACTACGGTACACATAATCTCAAGCAAAGAACATTTTAGTTGTTCTAAAAAATTCCAGTAAAACAAGAATAAAAATTACTATAATTTAATAATACGAATTTGTGCAAATCTTTACCGGGCTAATGTTAAATCACAATTACAATCTTACAGTCAGAATATTGTAAACAATGTAAGCTATGCTTTATTAAAAGCCTCTAGCTTCTTGTAGGTCACCAACTGCACTGAAGAGACCTGATAGGTCGAAACAGTGTCACTGTCTGCAGTTTGCTAAATGTAAACATGTTTTGCTAAATATAGATTTAAGTTACATAACATTAACACAACAAGTTTTAAAACTGCTACAATGTGTTGTTTGTGACAGCTAGCTTAAGCATGAAATTTTGCGGACAGCGTTACACGATGGACTGGGCGACAGACTCGTCTCCAATAAACGGCGAGTTCAGCGCCTAAGGCAGTGGCTCTTAACCGTTTGGCCGCAGCATGTAAGTCGGGTGGGTCACAGCTTGGTATTATAATGCACAAGTGGGCCACAGCACCTAAGTCGGGTGGGCCATGGAGGTCTGTGTACTTTGAAAATGGGTTTGCATGCCGAATAAGTTTGAGAAATACTGGTCTATGTGAACTGCCATACGGACCAGCACCTGTGAACTAGAAACGCAATGACCTTGTTTTTTGGAGATCAACTTCATTGCAATGATATCTCATGCATATCCCAGTGTCATTGTAACTATCACATCAAAGTTCTTATGAAAGTGGGCATCAAAAATTTGTGGCTCCTTGAAGTGGGCCATGGCAAGAAAAAGGTTGAGAACCAACTGTCCTAGGGTGTTCCACTGCATGAAGCATAGCTAAACGGCACAGGCATTTGTGAACAAATTAACGCATTGATATTGGCAACCACATTGACATGTATGGGTAGGTGCTGATTCGAAGGCTGTAAAGTCACTTTGCGGTCTTATGAAGTCTACACTTTTTATTGTGTTAGAAGGGTCAAGTATGCTTCTAATGTCATTAGCCTTAATATTTCTGCACGTCTGTGTGTTGCCTGCTCCTGAGCTAGTGTTTGATATAATTTGCTAGAATCAATTGTTCTAAACCTCAAGTAACTTCCTAACTAACTTTCCAACATTTGGTAACATCAAGCGGTTAAACTTTCTAACATCGAGTGATTCACGGAATCACGAACCAAAAACCTGCCCAATAAAATTTAATTAAACAGTTTTTTAAAATCGTAACTGTCAGTTGATGTGTCACAAGCATTTCAACAGCTCTTCATCGTTTCTTGGAAGCTGGCATTCTTTAATGCACTTCACAACCGATTGCCAGCGTATTTTTTGTTTGTTACATTTTGTTGTTTTCACTGGCCGCATCTCTCGCATTTATGCCATAAGTATTTTGGCGCATGTCTTCAATTTGCGGGATCTCATATGAGAAAAAAGTTTTGTCGGTTTGCTCTACCTTAACCTATGCATATAACACGCGCGTTCGCACACTTTTTAGTCCTCCGACAGTATCGGACGTACAAACGTGAAACTTTGCACAATTGTTCAGTACCCCATGATAAATGTCCTAAAGGGAGTAGTGATGTCACAGTCAAAGATAGTTTGTTCAAACTATGCATCTCTTGACAAAGAAAAATCATTTTTAGTTTAAAACATGCCAGAACCCAACTTAACGCAACAAAAGCCGTACTTCTGTATGGGGTTAGATGTCATCACAATAAACATTTCTTTTCAAAATAAGTTTTTATTACTTTCTCATAAAAGACTGTGGGCTCAGAACATCAGCAGACACTTTTATAGGGAGATAACAATATAGGCTGCTGTAATTTGCTTTTCGTTTTATTAAGGTACTTTCCACATAGGCGCGTTTGACATTGGTCATTTTGATTATTTAAATTGCACGGACCCCTGCCCCCTTGTCAACGCTGTTGCTGAACAGAGCGCGGTTGTAACCTTTTACGGGAGACATTCAAAAGCTGGTTCCAATAAAAAAATTTCTTGCAGGTAGGAGCTTTACTGACGCGATGAAGAGAGGGAGGTCGATGGTGATTGTAGGTACGCCACCGTAAGAAACAATCAGCACTCAGACCTGCATCGCAATTTCTTCCGCTGCTCCCACAGTTTATGTTTACCACAAACTGCTAACCGGAACGAAGAGAAATAGATGTCTTAAGGGACTATCTACAAATAATATGACGCTTTTTTATTTAATTTTTAACGCCCCCCTCTCCCACGTGACAAATATAGATGTTTTTTAAACCCTCTCCGCCCTCATGTGATGCGTGATATGCGCTTTCAAGCAAACTTTAATGATTTGAATGCCCCACAAAAAGCCTGTTGAATCAAACAATTGAGAGCCATATTCCTTCAGTCTTTATGGTGCTTTTTACCAAGACATCATAACAAATATTTCCTGTTTTATTATGCTGAACAGGATACTTGGTGAAAACGTCAAATAAAGTTTGATTAAACATTAACTATCAGGGATTGGAACCAGGACTGCGAACTCGGTCGATTTTTATATCGAGTTTAAGTTCGAGTTCAAGTTCAGGTTGCTTTACGAGTTCGAGTTCAACATTTTCATTTTTGAGAGTTCAAGTTCGAGTTCGAGTCCTGTGAAAGTTTATCAATTTTTTTCGAGTTCAGAAAATCAAGTAATTGGCTTAGCCTAAGCACGTTTGCAGTAAAATTGCGCGTTCAAACTTATGTTTAAACATCTGTTGTAATAAGCAAATGTCGTTGTCATAAGCCAGGCGATATGTAAGTAGTAAATTTGCATTGAAAGCGAAAATTGAAAAATAACTTACAATTGAATCATTGTAGGTTCTGTTATTATGCGCTTTCGATCAAAACAAGGACTATGTATGTCTCGTATGTCTGCGATTCATTGTTTACGAAGAAAAAGTTAACTGTCAATTAGGTCACTCACTCTCTTCTGTGACTGTTTACCATGCAAAACTGAAAAATCTAATTAGAGCGCTCTTCTCAGTGTCCTTGATGTTTACATAAAACATTTGGAGTTTTATGCAGAAAGCAGACTTGCTTTAGGTTGAGGTTAAGCCAAAGCGGAGCTTGCGCAAGTCGTGCTTACAAAGGGAGGCTTGGTGGCATGCAGAAACTAAACTCAAACGAGACTTTTGAAAGCCCGACTCAATACATTATGACGTTACCGTTATTGAAAACCCAGCTTATGAAGGGACTATGAAGTTGCCGTTAAATATAATATATTTTGTGGCGTCATGTTGGCAGGTAACACGCTGTACGTTATTATGGTGCGATACAAATGAATGTAGTGGTTAGCAAAAAGATTTGGTTAAAGCGGTTACAGTAAGTGATACGGCATGCTACACAACCGTGTTCGTGATTTAAGCTACCTGAGGCCCATTACCCAAATTTAGCAACAGCAATACAATAACAAGGGTTTTGCCTCATTGCGTACACAAGTCACGATTTAAGCCCTCTACAATGGTAACTTACAAAACGCTGACTTGACAATTAGTTAAACCATGCTTATCGCTAAAACCTCTTTCTGCATACGAAATCGATGACTTAAGTTGGGTTTAGACAATTTTAGAAAAAGCCTGGTTTAAGCCTACTTTCTGCATAAGATCCTTAATTTCCAATTCCAAGAAAAAGATCATATTCTTTTTAAATTCAGTTATTATGATATTGCACAAATGAAAATTAACTCGAACTTGCTTTAAATATTTTTGACTGCGAGTTCAAGTTCGAGTCCCACAAAATTTCGAGTTCAAGTTCTAGTTCGAGTTCGGCAAAAAGATCGATTTCTTTCGAGTTCGAGTTCGCAGACCTGATTGCAAACGTCATCTACAAATCTTATCCTAATACAGCGTGGTTCAACTACAGACCCGCGGGCCAATTTTGGCCCGACAACAATTACGGCAATTAGCGTGTTCAGAATAGGGTTGTCATACGTCCGGAATTCAGGTGTTCTGTCCGGAAACAATTTTTGAACGTAGGTGATGATTTTGTTTTTTTGGAGAACACCTTCATTTGGGGTAACGCATTCGTGGGTTAAACCGTGGCCCGTGGAATAAATTGTCAATTTTTGATGGCCCGCTACAAAATTAAGTTGGACCACACTGATATAGATCAATAGTTCTCAACTCGAGAAAGTCTCACGTTGCTGGCACAGCGCTTGGTAACAACCAAGGTTAGAGCTTGACGTATATACAGATATTTTAAAACACTACACGTCAGGATAAAATGATAAAACCACTACAGCTGTTTTGCCAAGTGGCTCTTCAATTGGCAACTGAAATAAAATAAAATATAAAACATAAAAGCCTGAACACTGTATGACTACAGATGATACTCTAATTAACTATTACAAGGCATGTAGATACAAGCCATATGGTAACTATAAGCTACTCAACAAATGATGTTTGAACGAGATGGAAATAGAAGGCTAACTATAGGCGGTCGTAGATAATTTATCAGCGAAAGAGATTGCCACCGTGCGTAGCATCTGAATCATGTGCCGGAGGTCGATAACGGTGGTAAACAAGTTGACAGAGCAGCAAAGTGACAGGCCAAAGGTGAAGCGAGTGCGAAATAATGCGGTTAATAAACGGTTACATAAACAGTTGAATTCAATTTAATATAATTTACAATAGAAGTACGGCACTGAGACAAATTTTTCAGTTAGAATTTATTAGTGTGTAGACATTTGCTGTTGAGGTCTGATTGTTTGCTGAGCGTTGGTCAGGGGTTCAGTTGAAAGATGTGAAGCTTCTCTGTGAGGCAGAGGTTGCATGTTCTGGTGCCAAGTTGATATGGCGCAGGGTGTTCCATAATGCTCCATTTAAAGCAAAGGTCTTCACCAGCATCTTTCGTTCGCCAAACGGTTTTCAACAGTTTGGTGGAGTTACTTTTGCAACTGTATTTAAAGCTTTGATTATGCTTGCAGAAGCGGGCTTTGAACTCCGTCTCGCTACAGCCATAACAATGCCTTGCAGCTGCTCCTGATGTTATTGCTGCTTTATACACGGTGGAGCTTTGGTGACACCTTTCCATTGGCAATTGGTTTTATTCCTGCAATTACACGGTGGTATGGCTTGATTGGACTCAGCCCTGTTACCTAACAGAGTTTTATTGTGCGTGGATATAATTGAAGCGATATTGGGCATACCGCTAGAACTCACTTCTTATTGCAGATTCTATGCGGACGATGGGTAGGTGGGAAATGTTTTGTGAGCATTCAAAGGAACTCGGGTTCAATGGAACTAGTTTTTACGTGCTCGCTTATGGAAGATAAAATCACACAATGTTTCGTTTCCTTTTTCTCTTGCAGGAGCCTGGACTTGTATCTGCATGCGTTGTTATGGTTACCAAAGTATCATCGGTAGTCATGCAGTGTTTAGGCTTTTAAACTTTATGTTTTTATTTTCATTTCAGTTGCCACCTGATGAGCCACTTGGCAAAACAGCTGTAGTGGTTTTATTATTTTATCGTTTACATGTAGTGTTTAAAATTATATAGTTCAATAGTAATACAGGATGTTAACTTACAATGCAAAGTTGTCAAATCTACTAAAGTGACTACCGGAATTGCTAGGAAGTAAAATATCGCGCTTATCGCGGATTATAGTACAATGTGTCTATTTCCGTGATACAAGATAAAGTTCTCGCTATATTTTCCGAATAATTTCGTTTCGCTGATTTGACTGTAGTTACTACTTATAATGTTGTTCTATGTAATGCGTTGAAATTTGTATATAGAAAACGGTACAAATTCGCCAAACAATAAAGCAAAGACAAACCAAATCCGTGTGAGCCTCTCCTTAGATCACCCAAATTCCCACAGCCACCAACCAACTATTAATCGGCGGCTATTCTTTTAAATTACCTGCTAGCTAAGTATTTTTGTGCCAACTGTGATAAATGTTCCTAAAAAGATCTTTAGTCTATTTTGAGGCAATATGACGCGGTGGGTTCGAACACTGGTCATGGTGGCAATGATCGTGCCTACCAATCTCCTGAAGACTGAGTTGCTGTGCCCCTGTAAAAAGTTTATTGCTGAGGCAATTTTCTCTGCTTGGCTGCAGCGCTTGTAGAAGAAGTGCAGTGTGCGAGCAGTACCGGAAACTCCAGAGCGGGTCTGAACGCGAAGCTGTTCCAATGTAACATCAATTGAGGATAAGGATATTTACAGTACTGAACTTGAGCCGCCCTGGCCCCCAATACATTGAACCGGCTAACCCCTCTCCTAGTGTATGGCTTTAATTTTATGACTAGCTGAATCCTTGGAGCAGCAGCGTTTTCAAAACACAAGATATTTGTACTGTCAATAGAGAGCGCAAAGTTTTATTTTTTTATCTTATATGGAGACAGTAAGTGTACGAGTGTACAGTAATAAGAAACAACAGAACTTAAAAAGTTTAACACCAAGTTCCAAATCTAAACCATGGAATTTAAACAAGTAAAAGCAGATGTTTAGAGAATTTTTTCGCACAAGTAAGCGCGCGAACTCGAACAGTAATAATCTCTGGTTAGTAGATCGGTATAGTACACATACGCACAATCTTTGCTACTACTATAATAGGAAGAAGGACTGGTATACCAAAAAGCTGTCTCCTTAATAGCACGATCCCCGCTGTTGCTGTTGGAAGACGCGTCTATCCAGTACCAAGTACTTTCACTGTTCAGGTCATTCAAACCAATCCAAAAATACGAATTTATTTTCAAAGCTCTCACCAATAACCTACCAGAAAACAAGGTTAGCCTTAGGCTACGATGTATCAAGATTACATCATTGGGGAATTCAGAAAATTCTGACAAGGGTCAGGATTTTGAGTAAACAAGATCTTGACCAAACTTTCAGAGTGTCAGTAAAAAGTTTTGAGAGTTTATTCGAAAATGTTTGCCAATATATCTGTCAGCGCTGATTTTCCCCTACCCATCCTTTTTCTGGATCCGCCAGCGGTTGGAACTGCATTTTCCAAAAGTTTGATTTTAACAGAAATTAAGTAAAGTATGCGCATTACAAGTCTGAAAGCACAAACAGGTATGAATAACGTATGTTTACTCTAATGCATTACTCTATTTCATGTCTATTATTTTTTAACAAGGATAAAAAATAATAGCTAACAACTGCATAACACGTCCTGCTTAAAAATATTAGCTTACCTTCTGGTTCGCATATCTTGCATTCCATAAGCTGCCAAGTCTCCTCCTACGTTCCTGCAGCGTTGACGAGCAGTATACCAAGAGACAGACTCTGAGAAAAACTTGTACTGGAAACCATTCATGGTCGAAATCCATCCGTCATCTAATTCAGTGTAACCTTCAAAAGAAACAGGCTATAGATGACTGCAATAGCCTACTTTGGATGGATTTTACAAGTAACGGTTACTTGATGACAATTATATTTGTTGGTTGAGTTCGAATCCATAATGAGCATCACAGAGGCTAACTTTGGTTGTGAATTCCGCGTTGTACAGTAAAAATAACTGCCGAAGCACACACACAGCAGAACAAACTTTGACTGAAATTGATAAAATTACAGCTCAGATGTAGTAATACAAGAAGCGAAATTTCTTTCTGCGAATTTCTAAGAATCATTTTACATGTGGCTTTGATCTTCAATAATGTTTTGAGTAGATAAAGCACTTTATCTCGCAGCATCGAGTCGTGCTGCGTCGCGTCGCGCACTTTATTCCTTTATTCCCCAGCTCTTTGCTTGTGTAGTTTCAGCTTTCTTAGAGGCGGAGTAGAAAAATTGTTACTCACCACTAACAAAATGTTTTTCCAATAATAAATAACCAGCGAGTTAGCACTGCAAAGCAGAACTATTAATCAGCGTTGCTAGTTTTTGGAAAGTATCCCAAGACCTTGGAAAATTACTCCAACCTCGGAAATGGAAAGATTATTCACAAAAAATTTAAGGTTGTGGGTAGTGAGGACCCATAGGTGGACATTGCCTATCATTGTCTGACGAAAAGCGGTTGATGTCCAAAACAAAAAGATTAGTGTGCTTTGCTGATCGACAAAAGTATGGTCGTGCGTCAACATCAGGGCAGGAGAGCGGCTGATCTCCGAAAAAAAGCTCTTCCAGTTGTTCAAGGTAAAATATGTCAGAATCAGCTCTGAGAAGCAATTCAGATTTTGTACATGCGTTTACGAACCTTAGGAAATCTTGAGATTTTACAACGCTCGGGAATTTTCGAAATAAAAGAGAGGCAATACTGATTTTAGTGCTCCGCTCATAAAGCAACGAAGGCAGAAATGTTCGGAGTTGGAGTACATGGCATTTGTGGGATAGGTTAGAGCTATGTCGATTTAGTTGCATATATATTTGTGCTGCCCAATCTTGAATACACATAGTTCTGTACATTTGTAGTGATATCATTACCTTTCTCTTGCTCTGCTGTTTTGTTTTCGTAGACTTCTATCTGATTTTTCAACTTTGATATTTCTGGAAAAAATGCAAATAGTACAGTGCATCGTCTGCTCTCATCTGCACGGCTAACGCACAAGGAGCAAGAATCGTCAAAAGAAGAATTGTTCTTGTTCGATTAGATTTGCGGTATGAATCTGGATAACCGATTTACAAGAACGTGGTGAACACAACAGAAACTCTACGTCATTCAGACGCGTAGCCAAAAGCAAATTTTGAAAGGGGGCAAAACTACGAAGTTTGTTGAATGATTTTTTTTCGAGATCGGGTATTTGAACGTAATTATTTTCATATTTTCTGCCCAAACTGGCTTCATTCTTTCTATCGAATTCAAAAACTTTTGAGGGGCATCAGTCTGTGTCCTTGATACGCCGATGATACCGCTCCCCACAACTTTTTTGTGTCGCGCGTAGGCGTTTTTCTTTGCCGGTTTTACATCAACTTTTCCAAACTGCGCCCAGGCCACAGTTTAAGAATCCCTACACTATCTGGTCAGTTTAGTGTCCAAACAAATATGAAGACCAAAAGAAAAGCAGAAAATAATTTTTACCTTGAATTGTTTTGTTTTGAGGTTGCAAATTTTTTTCCATTTCATCTTTTTCTGCAAACCACTAATCAAGTTATTTTTCAATTAAAAACTGTTACATTTTTGCGGGTAAAACAAAAGCGTCGATTGGTCTAAAGAACTTGACATTTAGTATGATGAGGAAAGTGATTTTACTTAGTGTGTTCACTCTTCCAACAATGACTCTGCTTATGAAGGAAGATAGAACACTGGCATATATTCCTCAAAAAAGCAAACACACAAAAAGATACACACAAACAAAAATATGTTAATTCTAAACTCTTTCTCGTGTCGGATCATCAAAAAACCAGTTTACCTTTTTGTAAATCATATATCTTCTCTTCAAGCTGACTAATATTGAATTGTTGTTCACGACGTTGCACATGTAAAAGTTGCCAAAATTCCATTTCTTGATGCAGCAGTTTGTCGGCCAGTTGTTTTTCTTTTCTTTGAGTATTGTTGAGTTGTTTTTCTTGTTCTTCAAAAATATGTAAGTACTTTTCCTCTTGTCTCAGCAACTCTTGGGTAAAGTTTTCAGCGAGAAGATCAATTCTTAAATTAAGTTCTTCCCTTTTTGAAGTGTATTTTTGAAAATCCAACGTGTAATTGTGATAATGCTGAGTTTGTTTTTGATTTTGAAATTTCAATTCCTTTTCATGAATGCTAGAAATCTTGTCAATCAGCATATTCAAGTCAGAAACTTTTCGTTGTACTGTTTGATTCAAAATCTAAAATACAATATTAACAAATATAAGCCATTTGCAGAATGTGATTGTGAATTCAAAAATCAAGTTCAAGTAAGTCAAAGATCAAGATTCCTTTTAGTGATGGCACTTTGAATGCAAGTACAAATGGCCGTTTATGGGCTACTAGTAGCTATTTGACTCCACTGTTTAGACCGGGCTTACGCAACTCAAGCCAGGAAAAGAGGCGCAACAACCAAGTGTATTTTTCCGCGGGCCGCATACCAGCACTATTACTTGCAGATTAGTGTTACCATGTGTGCAGAGGCTTAATTACTGGCACATTCATGGTCACAGTTAGACTTTTACGCACTAGCGCAAGAGTTCTTAAACTTTTTGAGAGGCACACCCTTTGGCAAGATCAAAAAACCCAAGCACCTCTTAATTTGTAACAATTTTTCATTTTGTAAAATATTGCCCAGATTTCTGGAAATTATCGCATATTTGCTCTTAAAACTAACATAAAGATCTTCTTTTGGAGATCGACTATGTTAAAGCGCGGTTTTCTCAAATGTTTTCATTGTTTCAAGGATGGCTACAAAGCCGTGGGCTCGTGCTCCTCCTATCAAGCTCTCATACCTTCCTAGGGGAGCGCCCAGGCCACAGTTTAAGAATCCCTACACTATCTGGTCAGTTTAGTGTCCAAACAAATATGAAGACCAATTCTTCCGAACCTATGAAAACCCTGTTACTGAATACACAAACCATAAAATCCACAGGCGTATGCATTGTGTGAAGAAGCATCAGTTACGTCATTGCGGTTACTTTTAGACTGTTAGCAATCAAAAAGCTTCGTCAACAAATGATGTAATTGTGGTGTTATTTGAACTGCAACACTTTTTCAAATCTCTGGCAGGACGCACTTAAGGCTTTTGCGCTGCGTGCGAGCCTTATGTAGTGTATGAATAGTTGAAACTAACGTAAAAAGTTTACAAGAAACACAAACAATAAATATATCCAAGAGGAAGATGGGGTAAAGTGACCGTCTAATTATCTCATAAGTTGCTGAGGTTAAGGAGAAAAATCCAAAAATGGCTGGGCTATTTTGGAAAGTTTTTTATTTCCCTTCGTCCTTGAAACAAAATCGCTATACAACTCACGTTAGAAGGTCCGGGATGCTTAAATCGCGCGTCTATAAATTTTTCTTCTAGGCATATTGAAAAAAAATATTGACACAGCCCACGCCTGAGTTTGTTTGACGATGACATTAAGGGTGCTAGAAACAAATTTTACTTCGACGAAACGAGACGAAATTTTGCTTTATGAAGGGCGGTTCGAAACGACACAATACAAAATTTTACTACAAAAAAACAATTCGAAAGAAACGAAATTTCTTTCGAAATTTTTCCATCGTCACTCTCTTGCGTCATCATTCTCCTTCGAAAATTCATGTGACGATGGTAAATGGTCGCTGGGTGAGTTCAATGCGGTTTGCGTGTAAAGCATGTTCGTCACACGGGACAAGTTTAACCTATTACGGTTTGGTTTCAATTGCTTGGATTTTCAAACGAAACAAAATTTTTCACCAAGAAAGTTTTTCGAAACGAAACGAAACCAAAACAGAGGAATTTTGCGTCGAAACAAAACCAAGCAAAATTTCGAAATATTTTTGTTTTTCATAGCTGACACATTGAAAACTTTCTCAATTACTATTAACACATTCAACTATTGTAAAGTCTGCCAGTGGTGAGCTAGATGTATTCACATATGACGGTCATTTGGTTTGAAGGAATCTTGAAACTTACCCTTTAAGTAACTACTATCTTAAAATCTGAAATCGAATGCAGTTGCAGTGGTGCTTTTCTAGGCTTCGATCAAAAATGTAACCTCGATTTGATGAATTTATGGCACTTAAAGAACTATTAAATATCAAAAAATATAACCACCAAGCAGAATCTGTCGCATTAGTATGTCAAAATAATATTTGCTTTAATAAAATTATGCAACCAATCAAGTGTATCTCAACAACACAAAGGTTGACAAAAGATGTGATATTGAATATCACAAATTTTGAAAATTGTACTCTGTAGCCTATACATTTGTGATTGTTGAATAGACTTGAAATTGACTTAATATCGAAATGATTTCTTACTGTTGTCTTTTTGATTGTAGTCTGTTGCAGTTTCCAAAGCTTCACATTAAAATACGTGCACAAAACTATACCCCCGATCAACAAAAGAATTGCAAATCCTGCAGAACCGAAAGCAACAACTTTCTTGTCTACAAACAACAAAACAGTTGTATTGTTTGTAATGTCTATTGTCTTGATGAAGAGAGGACTTGATTTTGAGAGCCGGGCGTGATAGCACTACTTTTGTGTAGAGAATTATGAAACATTTTTTGTGAGCTATACAACATATTTACAGCGAGATAAACATTATTGCAGCTTTGATGAAAATATTTTGAAGTATCCTCAGAAATGGCTATCTTAAAACTATTTCGCAGTCTTAACGTTTATTTCAATAATATTTGCGTTCAATCAACTTTAAAATGCGAGTGAAAGCTTATTTGATTACTCTGTCAACTTACTGATTTTCTAAGAAAATATCGTTGGGTGTTTTTGAAGTATAGGTTTATTGTTACAAAAAAACCAAAATTACAGAGTTGCGCCTTCCAACTAGATTCCTCCGAAACGCGCAAAAACCTTTAATTTGTAGATATTTGTACTTTCCATCACCTAAACACCTTGAGGGCAAACGAATCAGCCGGGAAGGGAGTAAAGAGGGCAACTCCCATCGATACTAAAACCATTATAAAAGTACCCCATCATCTGTAATTTAGTACCTACAAGAAAGATCATTATTCGATGATATCATATGCGAACAAAATTCGTCATACGTCACTTACGTTTTAGATTATAATTCTGAGCGACCTCTAAATAAAGGTCGTGACCTCAAACATAGGGTTGTCTGACAGAATGGAAACAAAACTGTTCTTACGCCCAAACAAAATTTTGCCACCTGCTTCTGCTCATGAATGACGTTGGTGTATCTCTGAAGTCGATTTTCAAATATGGTTCTGCTGTCTAAGTTACAAAGATTAACCGAGTCAGATGTGTTACTCACGTTTCATTTTTGAGGGCTTGTCATTCTCTTCAATCAGGGAAAATGTCTGTAACTGACTCATTTGAAGTTTACGGTATATAACTTAATGCTTAGATTATTTTGAAATGTTCTGAGATGAAAATAAGTAAGTTCCAGTTTCAATGGAGTCTCCGGACTTCTGAATATTTATGATCAAGAACTTGAGTGGTCCGCAACAACCTGCAGGTTTTTAGTTTCAGGCTTACTTTAAGATTTTCATCAAAAATTTATCTCTAGTAAAGATCATTATTTGAAAAGAAAGACAAAAGCTCCTGTCAGAAATTACTCTTCAAAAAAGATCATTGTTGAAAGAGTAACAGATGGGCGCTCGCGGCAGGTTGCTTTCCCAAAAAAGGAAGGCAAATGGGAGAAATCTTTTGTAGAAAGCCCCCGCCAAAAAACACCTCCTCTACCGCTCTTATTCAGATAGAATTTTTATTCATTGATAGAATTCTGCTCTAAATTCAGCGATGACAGCTAATATTTTGTCCAAACCCTAACCCTAATCCTAAAATCTACAGTACTTAAAACG
Source organism: Trididemnum clinides (assembly GCA_963675345.1). Lineage (NCBI taxonomy): Eukaryota > Metazoa > Chordata > Ascidiacea > Aplousobranchia > Didemnidae > Trididemnum > Trididemnum clinides. The sequence goes on from OY776301.1 coordinate 18,228,148, forward strand.
TGGCGGGGGCTTTTCACAAAAGATCCCACGGGAGAAGGTTCTCCGTTGGTTCAAACAAGCAAATGGGGTCCACCGTTTTCAAAAGTTAAAAAACCACTAAATTTGAATAATGTTTGACAAAAATATTACCTAATTTTCTTTAGCTATATTTTGTTGCAATTTTAATAAGCCTATATCAAGGGTGCACAAAGTGAAGCCAGCTGGCCACTCGCAAATCGGGCAAGAAGTTTTAGCGGTCCGTGACCAGTCTCTTGACAATTCTTTGCAACAAAATTCGAGTTCAGAACGCTAATTTTGCTTTTTTAGATATAGCAATTCCAACTTGGTCTATTAAAACTCCCGAAGATGGCTTTTTTGCGGCCAGTCAAAACTTCACATTATTGAAATGTGGCCCGAAACGTAACAACTTTGGACCCTCTTGATCTGTACCGTAAACGCAAACTAAATACAACTATCACTATGACGTTCATTCTTTAGCATGAGCTTGTGCTCTTCTTTTTGCTCTAAGTTAGATTGAACCACAGCGTGATCTACGTACAGGTTTGTTTTCAAGAGTCGTGTAAGCAAAACGCTTACTAACAAAAAATACAATATTGCGAATAATATCTAAACTTACATCAAAGCGCTATCTATCGAATTCAGCTGACATGACAAAATAAACGCAACACAGCTGCCTTCGTTTGACACTGCACAACAGTCAGATGCTTAAATATTTTGAATATAATAATGTAATTTTGAATAAACAAGGCAAGAATAATAAATGTTGTTGTCGACTTTCCTCATTTTTCAACAAATGACCTGGGTTTTTACAATGGCTTTGCGCTGCGACATACTGGTAGCTTACTATGGCCCTACCGTGCTTTCACCAGCGTACCAAGAGGGGAGGCCACTGTGCCATGGCCCCCCTCAGACCCTAAAATGAAAAAATGCAAAGCAAAACCAAGCAGTTTTAACAAAAGCAAACCTGGTTTGTGACAAAACTTTGGCCCCCTATCGGAAGCTTTCTGCGTACGCCACTGCGTGCTTTGCATAGCTTTGTATGCCTACCTATAATCTATATCGGTACTGCGAGCCTACTATTACACGGTACTTAAATTATTCTGGTAACGTGGTGTTGGCTTTATCTTTGTCGTATTTTAAGACGCTGCAACTGCATCTAGCACTAACAAAAAACAGTGCATCACATTTAAATATACATGAGGGCAGTAAAAAAAGGCCGTCAATATGTGGAGAAAAATAGTCGGTAACTTTAGTGTAAGTGATTTAATGTAAGCTATGAATCACAGCTGTATTCCGTTGACAAGCTGTTGTACAAGCAGTATCTGTTAGTTATTGGTTTTATTGCTGAAAATGTGGACCGAAATTTCAAAGCAACATGGTTTGGATCGAGAAATATCTGGTACATATGACAGTTTTATGTTTTTGCTTGAAAAACAAAGTTAGCATGCTGTTTGAGTCATCTAAAACTAAAATCATTGGCTACTCTTGATCAATAATGCGTTGTGACAACTTCCTTCCCACTGTCAAATAAGGTTTCTTTAAAGAGCGCTCTAACTTTAAACAAACTTTTGAAAATTCAGCGTGCCTTACCTATTATCCTCTTTAGTTTTTGAATTTTACATTTATTTTGTTAATATCTTACTGAAGTACTTAAGATGTTCTACCTTCTGAAAATTTCAAAAATTAATCTTTTCTGTAAAATTTCAAAGGCTGCTTTGGGGCTACCTTGCTAGCCTACCAATTTTGCAGAAATAACTGCTTCTGAAGTTATGCTGCAAACTTTAATGTAGCCAGTGAGAGTTTTTGCAGGTTTTGGAATGATTGTAACTTTGAAATGCATGAAAGTTAATAGCTATTAAAGAGGTAAATAAAAATATTGGTTATGGTATTTCCTAATAGTGCAGCAGTAGATTTTCATAAACCTACCATTTTTTTAGGCTATCCTAACTTTGAACAGCTCTTATTGTAGCCCTTATTGTTTAATAGACTGTAAACGGCTTCTTTGAGTGTTGCTCAAGGTAGTGAGGTAAGAGAGAACAAAAGTGATGTTTATTAGTCGATTTAAACTTACCGGTACTGTTAAAGGAGGTAGAGAGTCGAATTCCATGCAACGTTTAAAAAATAATTCATGGATGCAGCATAATGTAACTGATTTGCATTTACTTAAACCTTCTGAGCTGCTATCTCTCCTAAGATATTTGCAATTTCCTTTTCGAAACCTTGTAATTTTAAATGCTTGAATTATTTTGACCCCATTTCTAACGATGCTTATTTAACCGATTTACTATGCTGGATAATTTTTTGAACATTTCATTGAAGTTGACTGACTTTCTACCTCCCTTGAATTTCACAGGTTTAACTTAATTTTTATCTTTGCATAGCTGAGTTAATTTATTGGTTTTTTAATTATTTGAGAACATGGTTTATACTTGCAAGGAACGAATTGGGGCTAGGAGTAGGGGCGCAGCCATCGGGGAGCCGCTGTGCCATGGCCCCCTTTGGTCCTAGATAGAAATATGCTCAAAACAAACAATTTCCTGAAAATTTGCTGGTAGCGTTGGCCTTCAAGCCTGAGATTGACACTAGAGCTTCAAAATTTATATAGTTTTCTTGACATAAAGCAGAAATCACACGAGCAAGTTTTTTTGCGCAAGAATCATGTAGCAATAATCTACCGGTGCCTGAAGAGGTGCGCAAGAATCTTGTGCCACATTGAGAGCAATATTGCACAATAACAAGTGGTTTGCTATGAGTGAAAGCGAGTTTTGTGCTTTCTGAAAAAGTTTCAGAAATATTGTCTAGAATAGAGCACGTCTCTATTTTCCCTTCAAGTTATTTGCCAAAATATCTTAATGAGCCTAGATTCATAGTTGATAATTTAAATTTTCTAATTTTTGTCAAAATGCTTTGGACTGTAGTCTGTGGAGGAAAACAAAACCATCGATTTGCTAAATAAAAATTTGACATTCTCTCTGGAATGTTTTTTAAAAGACCGCTATAAAAAGTTTTATGAGTGGCCAAAAGCAGCAGAGACAATCAGAGATAACACAAGTTACAGTTACATTCTCTGGTTTGCAACGTACTCGAAATTCTAGCATGCATAAACACCTTTAAAGATATATTGGTATTTTTTTTCTAATTCTGAAAAACGTTTTTCGTTACTGCATACTCAATTTAAAGGCATATGTCCTGATTCTTCGCATTCGCGTTTGAAGCGTAATTGTTCCACAAAGTGGATTGAGGACCATGATGCTGTCTTTGTTTTCAAAGAGTTTTATCCGGCGGTTGTTGGTTATCTTGATCAACTGTCATAATCAAGAGACGAAGAAGTTCTTGGAAGGGTTATATTTTATGTGAAAGCGACAACAACGCCTAGGTTTTTGGTTAGCCTAGAAGTTATCAATGCTGCACTGAATCTTACCAAACCAGTTGCAAAGAAGCTACAGGGCATCAAGAAACTATTTCAAGCACATTAGATGCTACGAGTATTACCAGTTACAAAGATGTAATACCAGCTTTTTGGGACAATAAAAAATATCTGTTGGACTATTCAGACTTGCCGAAAGTCTCTCCTGGGAATTCATATCCATGCCTCGAATTGTAAATCGGCAAGATAGTAGAGCAAATCCACAAGCTGCTATTGCAAATTAATTCAAATCCAAGACAAAACATTTTGTTTTCAAATTGTCGAAAGCAGTTATAATATGGCGTTAGTTTTTTTTGGTTTCACTGGCCATTGGTCCCACATTCCCCTTATTATTCTCACCAATTTTTTCTACACAAGGTAATCACAGTCTCTGTAAATAGACTTGCCCTCTTTGGTCAAGCTCGCCGTGTTCACTTTATTCTTCCCTTCCATCTTTGTTAAAAATCATTGTCATTGGTCCTTTCTAGAGCCTGATGAAATTGCTTAACAGCTTTTGTTTTTGATTTGTTTTTGAATGCCTGAGAAAGTGTTTAGTTTGTCCTATATAAAATAGCAAACACTTTTGTCTGCTACCATTAAGTGAAATACATATCGTGATCATTTTACATCATCGAATTTGCTTCAGTGCATGATAACATCGAGCTAATTTTACATACAGCCGTTTTTCACAAACGTTTTCCTAATGGTACGTTGCAAAGCTTTACGCCAACAAAAAGCTGGGTTGCCAAAAAACTCGGCATCATTGGGAGAATTCACGAAAGGAAGCTACTCGCGCTGTACAATGAGCCGAATGAATTTTTGCCATCCAAGTACCGCAGATTGAACGCTCTGAGTGTTACGTTGCATATGCCACAGCCAAGTGCGACCGGTGTTTTCATTAAAGCTCACATTTCCGGTTTAATCTAACACTTGAGCCAATCGCCACGACATTTATGGGTGACTGACAGCATAGTCACTATGCAATCTCACAAAATCTTTGTTCCTATTGAGGTCAATGAATTGATTGAGCTTCACTACTTTAGTTTTTTTGTATGTAAATCCGATACTACCACTGACGAATGCGTTATAGCAAAATTAACAGATTTTTATCGAAACATCTAATCTAAGAGATTTTTGATCTAATCTAACAGATTTTTATCTAAACAAATTTTTATGAAAACTATACCAAAATTGATTGCACAAGATTGACTTATTATAGGAAACTACAAACATGGTCTACTTTTAATTCCACAAATATAAACACAGAAATTTAGCCTCTTTAATAAATGCAAAAAACCTTCAAGTTTTAAAAAACTTGTACCTTTTTACAAGTGAAGGCGTTACCATTGCTATACACATATTTTTATCCAATTCGAAATCAATTTTTAATTGCGATGCTGAATCGGGCCTGATTGAGGTAATACAGCAAAATCATTTTAACATCTACTAATACACAAGTTGCTGCAACCAAGTTTTTCTTTTAACTTTTCAAAATTAAATGTGTACAAAAATGGGTTCAACATACTGTTGATAGGAAGAAGAAAAACTGCTGTGATTTCATACATAATATTGCCCACATTCACGCCTCCGAATTTTATAAAAGCAATGACACAAATTGGCATCCAACATGCGAAGTCTGTGACTATTATTGTCACAATTCGCCTTCGCATGCTGGCTTCTCGGTTGCTAACATTCACTCTCTTGGAAGCATTTCCGGGGCGACTTTTTGTAGAGTGTCTGTAGATTGAAAAATAACTCACAGCAATGAAAACAAAAGACAAAAAGTTTAGAATGATGATTGCTAGAGTATACTCCCAAGCATTATCTCTCCTTGATACAAAAATTCGTGGCATACACACGCTAGTTTCACTATAATAACCAAGCTGTCCGTGAGAAGAATATTCTGGAAATCTATCGTTTATAAACGCCAAATTTGTATTCAAACTAGTCCTGTTGCGATTTAAAAATTCAAGTATTGGCTTCCATCCAGTGGTATTGATGGAGATTGAATTCAAATCCGTAATGCTGGTATTTGTTGGCAAAGCTTTGACTGAAGGTAAAATGTTGAATGCGATGAGACGAAATAAAAACTTTTCAAAGATACTCTTGGTCCACATTTTATTTTTACTAAACATGTTGTCCAGCCAAACGCGATGTACAAAATAGCCTGCAGTGCTTTCAAAAATTGGGATAAAAGCCAGCAACATAGCAACTAACCAAGACATAGAAATTGAAACTTTCCACGACCAACTAGACGCAAATGTAGATGACCACGGTCGGCAAACGTGAAATAATCGAAAACACGTCAAAGTCACCATTAGAAAACATGAAGCTTCGCTTGATATCACTGCTAAACTTCCAATTATTGAACATCGTGTGCTTGTTCTCCATTCCAAATCGACCTCAGCATAATGTCCAGAATAAATTGCACTGAATAGCGAGATGGTTATCAAGTAAATTCCCATGATGAAATCAGCAACAGCAATATTAAGAATAATGATATGGTTGTAACGCAGTGAAACGGCGGAACGAATTTTTCGTAAGTAATTAGTAGTGGCCAAACCTGTAATTATAGCATAAGCGTTTCCTGCTGTAACTAAAAATCCAATAATCCAAAAAGCACTTCGTAAGCCTTTGTTTCCAATCATTTCTGTTTTTGAAGAGAATATTAATGCATCTTCAGTAGATCCAATGCAGTTCGGTCGCATCTCGTCGGATCCATCGTCACAGTCTTGAACGTTGTCGCAAAGTTTTGTTAGCTCAATGCTTATTTTATTGCTAGCCTTGCAAGAAAATCGATTCGGACAAAATGCTTCGTCGAAACCTTGAGGACAAGCCGAGTTGTTGATAAACATCCAAGCGTCATCAACAACTCCATCGCAATAACGATCTCCCATCATAAAATATGAATGACAAATATCGTCACAGAATTTGGAAGGGTTTTTGCAGTTGCATTCGTCACTGTAATCACTGCATTCAGGACGACCATCACACATAACTGCTAAAATGTTTCCGTGTTTGGTTTGACAGCGAGACAACGAATTGTTTGCCAAATTAGCAGCAAAACTCGCTGAAGAAAAACAAGGTGATTGAAGCTGGGTATTATCGCCCCATAAGTTTTGCTTTGAATGCGTCCTAGGATTTAAGAAGTCAAATTCGGTACAATAACTATTATCGTCCATGTTGTTTTTGCAAAGACATTCATCTGATGCATCGCCGCAGTCAACAAAACCGTCACAAACTTGGTTTGAAGATACAACTAAGCTTTTATCAAAGCATTCGAAACATGAGTGATTGTGAAGACAGAGGTCTGAACCATCCTCACAATGCTTGATAGTGTCGTACAGATTAATTTGTGGCAACACGCAAGCATACAACGTGCTGCTACATTTAAACCCAACCTGATCACTTATTTCATCACTTTTGTCAGGACAATCGATTTGATTATCACAAAATTGTGACGCTGATATCAAACTACCATCAGCACATTGCATACTATGCAAACACGCTTCACTTGTTGCAGCTTCGCAATATGAAGTACATACAACATTAGTGCTTGAGCAATCATTAGTTAAGCAGTTAAAAGAAGGCATTTGAACACAGGTAGAGAAATCACATGCAGGAAAGCCTATGTCTGTGCAGTTCGAAACGCTTTCTAATCGTCGAAACGTGACATTGCAATTACCGCAGTCAACTGTTTTAAGTAGCTGCTGCGACTCATCGCTACCGTCAGGACAGTCTACAATTCCATTATGGACCGAACTCGTTGGGATGCATCCTCTAAATTTACCACTTTTTGCGCAAGTAATTGGAGTATTCCTATAACATTGGCATTGAAATTCGTCATCCCCACACGAACAATCATATTCATCTGAGCCGTCAGAACAATGAAGTTCTTGGTCACACTTCCCTGTAACAAAATCGAACATTGCAACAACTAAAAATATAACTTGAAGAGTGACGCAACCAGCAAGACAACTTTTTCACGCAAAAAAGGATTAAAAATGTCTCGCGAAGGTAAACAGCTTAGTTTTATGAATTTAGAAGTGCAAAAAACATTTAAGATATGTAACCTAACCGCTGTCAAGTAAAGTTGGCAAAAGTAAGATCCTTAATCGAAACAAATTGTCTCTAAAATTTTTTCGCTCTCTCTTTACTTTAGCTCGCATAGATTTCGCTTTTACTGTAAAATTTCAACTGGTGCGATTTTGCAATAATCGTACAAATTGAAATTGCAGAAATAAAGCGTTCCTATTACTGGTCAACAGAAAAATTTTAGCACTGAATGTGAAAATGATTTTAGGATATATCGAGGTCGCTGAACCCAAATATGCGCTTAGTTTTTTCAAATTGGCTCTAGTTTTTGAGATATGGAGCGTCGAAAATTTTCATAAACAATTTTTGCGTACAGAAAACAAACAGCAGTACGAATATAATTCGCAGTATGATGAAACAATTGCGGCATTGTTTCATTGAAATGTCTGTATTGTTGTGAAACAATAAAGTTACTATAGCTGTTTTTATTTAGTCAAAAGCCTACTGTGCTGTACTACTATACATCGCAAGGTAAACTATGTTGCGCGAAGGTCGGTTCATACGGATACAGGTTTAATCTATAGCCTACTTGTATGAACATAGTTTAATACGTCAGTGTTGAAAAAATTGTCAAACTAACGTTTTGTAAGACTTTTGTTTTAGCAGTTTGCTGATGTCAACTACTTTTTTCTTAGGAATTGTTTTTAAGATCAAATTTAAAATAGAGCTATGACTTCAAAGCGTTGGAGTTGTGTCAATGATCTAAATATATTCTGCTACATTTGTGGAGAGTATATGAAAAAAGATCTCGTTTCAATGTGCAAGATTTTACGAAAAGAGCGTACGAAGCATACTCTGGCATGAAGCTGGGATCAAGACAAGCAATAAGCTCCTCACAAAGTGTGTAAGAATTGCACTGATACTCTTCGCCTTTGGACTCAAGGTAAAGTAAAAGCAATGCGATTCGGAAAGCCTATGGTTTGGAAAAGTCCCAAGAACCACCATGACGATTGCTATTTTTGCATGGTGAACATGTCAGGATGGAACCGCCACAAAAAGAATTCGTGGTATTATCCTGACCTAGAGTCTGCAAGGCGGCCGGTGCCGCATTGAGAGAAAGTACCCATTCCAGTTTGTCCTTGTTTGCCAAAGCTTGTTTCGAATGATGACTTGTTTGCAGAAACAAAAGAGGTAAACAGCGATGACAGTAATTACAGTGACGGTCTGTCTGATACAACAGCAAAATGGCAAAGTAAGGTAAAGCCTTTTAGCCATAGCCAGCTCAATGACCTAGTCAGAGACTTAGCTTTATCAAAAGAGGCTTCTGAGGTTTTGGCTTCTCGTCTCAGTGAACATGGCATTCTTGATTCCAAGACCAAAATAACGTTCTATCGTCACAGGGATGAAGCGCTTATTGATTATTTTACAGTCAACTTCGGATATAAGAGATTCAGATATAAGGGATTTTCGCTTACAAGGGACTACGCAAAAGGTCCTTAGGGTATTGGATCGAACTTTGCGGCAGTCGGTTATAAGAGAATTCGGTTATAAGAGACTGATTAAGCTGGTCCCGGCGGACCTCATATATCCGAAGTTGACGGTACTAAAGAAGATAACTTTGTGTTTTGCAAAAACGTCAAAGGCCTTCTTACATCAATGGGTGTTCCCCAATACAAACCGAGTAACTTTGAAAGAGAGGTACTCGACTTTACAGATGGTCTTGTAGAAGCTGTGCTACAACAAGCATAAGTGGGCAAGTGTGGACTTAAAAATGGTCAACATTTTATAGGAACAGCAAGCCGGCTATGTGAAGTACCCGAGCTTTCTTTGTCTCTGGGACAGTAGAGCTTATGATCAACACTGGCAGAGAAAGGATTGACCCGTAGATGAAGAGCTCGTGGTGGGGGAGAACAACGTGATAAACGAGCCATTGGTGGACCGTGATAGCATCCTTCTTCCACCCTTGCATATTAAGTTGGGCTTAATGAAACAATTTGTCAAGGCATTAGACAAGAATGGTAATTGCTTTAGGTGCATCCGTAACAGATTTCCTGGTACGAGTTATGAGAAAGTTAGAGCTGGAATCTTTGACGGACCACAAATCCGAACACTAATAAGAGATTCAGCCTTTATTTTGCACATGACAGTAGTTGAATCTGCAGCCTGGTGCTCATATGTTTCCGTGGTAAAAGAGTTCTTGGGAAAAACGAAGGCAGACTGTTACCAGGACATAGTGAAACAGATGCATACAAGCTTTCAAGCTCTTAGGGCCAGAATGAGCATAAAAATTCATTACTTATTCAGCCACCTTGGCCGATTCCCAGAAAACCTTGGTGAAGTAAGCGAAGAACAGAGTGAAAGGTTTCATCAGGCCATTACGAATATGGAAACGAGGTACCAAGGTCTATGGGACTGTAGCGAACGCCATGCCTTCACTCCCCATATTTGTATTGTGACGTCATAACGCTGACTAACTATATAACCGCTGTACAGTATCATTTGCTCTCTTTTCCGACAACACGTGCTGTTCAAGAAACAGCTACTGTGTGCTGTATTGCCAGCGAAAAGAAAGACCGCACTACAGGACTCTCGTATGATGTCAGACTATTGCTGGAGCCTTATGCGGGATAGTACCCAGCAAAATTACAAGCGGAAATCATATATACCGTATTTTCTTGAATAGAAGCCGCCCTTGAATAGAAGCCGCCCTCGAATAGAAACCGCACAAAATGTTTAAAAATAAAAAATAGAAGCCGCAATGTACAAAAACGTTTCTTTATTGATACAAGAAAACACATCTAAGTAACGACACACAACAAAAACAACTCAAACATGTTATGTTTTATTTCAACTACTGCATCAATGGTTTTCAATATCATCATCAATAATACTGATATCATTCAAGTAATTACTGTCAGTGAGACTTTCATTTCCAAGACAGGAAATTTTTGCGACATCATTGGTTGTAATCCCGCAAACCTCAAAAGAGTTTATTACAACCTCTTTTGGAACTTTTTCCCATGCCTTAACAACCCACTGAATTTGCAGCAAATAACTGGGTGCTTTTATTTTTCCACCCTTAGTGTATTCAAATTGACCTTTTCTAAACCAGTCGTCATAAAACTCACGAAAGAATGATTTATACGGTTTGTTAATGCACACATCAAGTGGCTGCAAGTACTTCGTGCAGCCCCCAGGAATGACTGACATTACAGTGTTATATCTCTTCAATTGTTCCTTCCTTTGATTAGAAATGTGACATTTAAAAGAGTCCCCCACAAGCATGCGTTTTGCAAAGGAAAAGTTTGTCCACACCTTTTCAACCCAATCCGAAGTAAGATTTTCGTTCATCCAACCATTTCGCGTTGCTGCCACCACAACCCCGGGGATAGATGCAAGCTCTTTCTTGACTTTTGCAGCTGGAATTACCACATATGGTTTCATTTTTGTCCCATCCGCTTTTACAGCCAGACATACAGTGAGTCGGTTTTTTTCATGCCCTGTGGTTTTAATGGGAACTGTATGGACGCCTCTGCTGTCGGCTGTGGTGGTACTGGGCATGTCTGCCCATATTGGCGTTTCATCCATGTTAGCGATCATGGCTGGTTGAAGACTGTTGACATCTATTTGCTTCTTGTTAAAAGCGATAAAGTTACGAATTTTATCCTCAAGATCGCGTGGCATTGATTGTCCTGTAGTCGTTCGGCGTCTGATTGACAAATTATATCTTTTCATAAAGTTAAATAACCAACCACGCGAAGCCTTAAATTCAGTCAAGCTAATTTCTTCAGCCATTTTTGTAGCCCAAACCTGGATTAATTTTGTGGAGACATGACGGTGTTCAGCTCGTTCTCTGGCAATTTTCTCCATTAACTCTTCTTCCACTGTGGAGAGGCATGGCTTTCGCCCAGCTCCATCAAGCCTTAATCTCTTCTTTGATGGTCCTGGTTGCTCGTAAGCTTCATTTATTTCCTTCTTCTTTTGCAATCATCTCCTTACCATTGACTTATCGATTTTAAACTTTCTTCCGGTCTCTCGATTTGAATGATTTTCAGCAAACTTAATCACTTCGGTCTTGAATTCTATGGAATAAGCACGTCTTTTGCTCATGTTTACAAATAACTTTTTATGGAGGGTTACAGAATTTCTCCAAAACACTGCAGCTTGCTAATACTGATAACGGTAGATACAACGTTTTCAAAATAAAACGTTAGAGTGTTAGGTCCTGTGTTATATAAAGACTATAATTGAGAGCTTGCACACGCAAAAAAGCAGTTGTCTAAAACTTTTAAACAAAAGAAAGCCCAGATTTTTGTTGCCACCTAGTAATTAACACTTCCTCCGTTTGCTTTTATTTAGTGCTTTACACAGACGTGACAGAAATAGCAGCTGTTGAATTAACAGTTGGGTAGCACGTGATGACCTACCGGTACTTACAAGTGTTTCACAAGAGACAATAAAATTGCAGCTGAGTTACTGTTTTTTACTGTTTCCGTTTTCCTGTTACTTATAGTGGATTAACTTGAATGCTCACTGGACACCAATTAGAAGAATAAACGTTCATATAAAAAAATAGAAGCCGCCCTTGAATAGAAGCCGCTCTCGAATAGAAACCGCACAAAATGTTTAAAAATAGAAGCCGCGGCTTCTATTCAAGAAAATACGGTACGTGCCTTTCAACAAATGGATTGACCTAACATGGACTGTTGAGAGTAAACCTTGTTTTGTTTACGCTAACATAAAATTTTAGTGCCGTTAGTTATGGAATTTTAATAGACTGTCTCTTCTGTAAAAGTTAACAGGTATCTACTGTGTATACACATTTCATAAGCGTTACCTTGAACAGTTATAGTGCCGTTCATGTCTAATGCATGGCTTGTTTGGAATGTAACTTTAAAGTAAAACCAACTTTATTGTTTATTCTGTCAACAATATCTACTTAAGTAGCTTATGTGCGCTCAAAATTACGATCGGCTGTATCTAATGCAATCTACAATAATCTGTAATGCAATATGCAGTTTATCAGTAAGCGCTAATGCAAAAAAAATAATTTCGCTATATCTCAAAAACTAGAGCCAATTCGAAAAAACTAAGCGGATATTTGGGTTCAGCGACCTTAATATATCCTAAAATCATTTTCACATTCAGTGACTTTTGAAAAAAAATTTTTTTGTTGACCAGTGTAATAATTCTTTTTTTCTGTTCGTCTAAGTCAGGGGTCGCCAAACTACGTTCAGTGAAGGCTTTTTATCCGGTCCGCGGAGCCCTTTTTTATTAATTGCAAAACAAATGTAAAGCGCGGTGCTTCCTTGACAGAGCCACTTCAATCCAATCAATTTGATTTCGAGCATAATTGGTGACAGCGAAAGAGATGATGACCTTTTTTTAGAGATCATCTATTTTTCAGGCAATACAACACGATCTCCAACGTTATTTCCAAGATAATTTGAGTTAACCTGAGCCCACTGGTCTTTAAAATATCAGCAACGTGGCCCTCCATGGAATTTGGAGACTCCTAATCTTATTCACAGAAAACAGCTGAAGGATAAATTAAAGAGACTACATATTGTTTAATACGTATGTAGATCGCAATTAGGAGTTAGGTGAAAGAAGGGCCTGAAGCATTGGTAAAACCCTTAAACATAGCACTGCAGAAGAGCTAAAACATGAAATTGAGAAATTACCTAGCGTAGGTTCCTTTTTCTTGGTAGTTAGTGTCATCAAGTTCAAAACATGTTAAAAACTTATTACAAGTCACGGCTGAAAGTCGCGAAATAGAACACATGTTGTGAAGAATTATTTCGGCCATTCGTTGCTGTTGCAATGAAAAAGTGAATTCAGCTCTTTTGGTCTAACCTGGCTGCACCAATATGTACTTAGGCTACTTACACTTTGTTTCAAAGCATGCGTATCCCGGTCCATAACAGTGAAAGTCATCCTCCTTGTTGCAATGACATCTATTCGTGGAGGGTTCACAGTTGAATTGGGAAGGATTTGATGGCACTGAAGCGAGGCAAGATAAATCGCCATTACAGATGTCATTACTGCTGCGAAATAACAGTAACAAACAGATATTAATAATATAGGCTTAACTTATTGCCAACTTGCATGCGCAATTCGCGTGATGTATCGCGCAGTCATTAACCAGGAAATACAAAAACATTTGCAAAAGACGGTTATTTATGCTTGATAAAAGTAGGCAAAGTTGGCATACCGGTACGTCACCTAATGTTGGCCAATCTTTGTGCCCAACTTTAAGGTTAGTGTGAAGAAAAACTGTTTAGGTTTCTACAATTTATCGGTTAGTTTTCATCAAAATAAGTTTTACGCAGCGGCTAAAAAGTCAATCAATGAAACATTAGTACAGGATAAAGCTTTGTTCTTGGAAGAAGACTGGACAGTAATCTATATCAGGAGTGTCAAACTCGTGAGCTTCTGGGGGCCACATTGCATATATGAGCAATCGTGCCGAGGGCCGCATGAAATTTTTGATTTGGAGATCACCACTTCTCTGGGCAACGATTTCTGTAATGTAGCCCGAAGTAAGATCAATCTCCAAAAAAAAAAGGATATCACCTTTTCAGCATCAGTAAAGTTATCTCCGAATGACAAAAATTTGTACCTCTCAAGTGTGGCCTGTGATCTGGGCTTCAAACGTTTGTTCGACGATGATCCGTTGCAATACTGCCGAAATTCATTAGTGATTTTAGAATCGTCTGGCAGGCCGCACTGAAAGGCTGCGAGGGCCGCGAGTTTGACACCCCTGATCTATACTACAAAACAGAGTTCTGTCTGTGTATGCGTGTGTAAGTCCATTCGCTTTGACTTCTTCAAAACTACGGGTAGTGCAAACATGAAACTCACCATAATTATTCACTCTTCGGAGTGAGAATCTTAAGGAGATTCTTATTTTATAAGAAACAATTCTTTTTTAATTTTTGTATATTGTCGGAGGAAAATAGGTTTTTGTTCAAACAAAAACAAAACTTTCTAAATTTTACCTTGCAGACGTATAAAATCACGTCACAACCATCGCTTAATTGAAGACTTTGTTTTCTTCATTTTCTCACAATACTCACTGTAAAAGCTTTTACGGAAGATTTAAACAAGCTGCTAATGACAAAATAATTTACAATACAAACTTTTTAGACAAGGCAAAAAAAAATTCTTTTCGTGACGTTTTTCTAATTTTAAGCATTATGTTTTCCATTTTTTCTTGAATCCTTTAGAAGAGCTCTGTGACACGATGGTACTGTCTGCCACGATTTTAGTAAAAACTGCAGCATGGAGCCCCTGAAGCCTTCTTAGTGATTATTTTCCTAAAGCGTTTGTTATGATGTTTTTCATGTTGTGTTTAGTGGTGAAAAAATGTGTTTTTGTTAAGTGTAATTGATGTTCATTAATCACATGATCAGCTATCATTGGAGTTGGTTAATTATCTGTATAACGATATACTTTTTGTGAATAAGAATATAGTATCTTAAATTTATGTGTAAAGAGAATGGTATCTGGAGCACTGCGGCTCACTCACTAACAATATTAAGTTACTTTTCTTCCCTGAGCGAAGTAAAAGAAATGCACAAAGATTTGTAATTGAATGGCTCTTTTAAGCACAACTAAGCTTGATTTAAAATAGGGAGGTTGGGATCAAGGATAAAATCAAATGTAGCCAATAAAATTCCTGGTTTAAGAAAAAATCAAAATAAAACAATCGGGTCATCAATGTGTAAAATTGTATTTAGAGGGAAAATTTTGCTTGAAAATAGCTGAATAGCCGTATGGTATAGGGTACATAACTTTGGAGGAGGTATATTCTTTTTCTCGTTATGCCAAAATCAAAAGAAATAGCGTTGCACAGAAACAAAGGTCACAAATATAATCATCAAAAAAGGTGCAACAAGTCGTCAAATAGGCCTCCTATTAATAGCTTATTTCTGTTATTGTAAAAACGATCACCATTTTATCACCACTATGATTTTTGGCTTTGTTCCCCCTCTACGTTTTGAAAAAAACGAATGATACTTTCTGAAATCATGCCTCGTATTTGAGTTTTACCATTTATAGAGCGAGATGCTCACCATTACGGAAACAAGAACTACGGTCTCCATATACAACTGCTTTTGGTTATTGCTGTCACAAATTTTTGTACGAAAGCCGGCTCAGCCGCCTGAACTACGGCAATACTTTTTAATTAATCATAGCTGATGGCTAGGCTTGCGCAAATAAAATCGCACCATTTTTGGGAAAAACAATTTTGCTATTTTGGTTGATAATTTTATAGAGCTACCGGGATTAAAGCTAAAAATTTTGGGGAAAGACAAGGTTTCTATTAAATCTTCTGGGTACACCAACTGCTATTCAAATATAGGTTAGTGTTTAACTTTGGAATGTATTTCGGTCCGAAAGTTTGTTTTATTACATCTCTCTCCTCATAACCAGCCTTTCAAATAAATGTTTTGTTTTATTTAGAAACAAAGACTGACCGGCGGCATCCTCTCTTCCCAATCCCGCTTTTTTAGTTATACTTATCTCTTAAATTTGATAAGTTTGCAAACAATTTTGTGTGTGTACATTTTCGACCCACATAATCAGCCTTGCAAATAAGTCTTGTGTTTTTATTGATTTCTTTAGTGTGAAAATTGCTATATCTACATGTTGGCATGCACTCTACTCTCTACCCCAACAATAACCAATACCTTTTTCCACGCATTTCCCTACTAACAAGTTCCAAGTTGGCATACATTCACCTCCTCTAAGAAGCAATAGTTAAAAGTAAAATACGCTGCAAAAGGGGGTCATATCTTGATGTTATTGGGCTCAGCCCCCCAAACGCTTTGCTCAACTCTTTCCACCATTATTGATGCTATGCTCAGCCCTCCTTCAACAGATTAAATTCGGTATTGCAGGTAAAAATTAATTTCTTGGAACTTCGAATTGATACACTTACAATACGTGATATTAAATACTTACATCAGTGGTGCCTAAACCACGATTCTTTGGGCCTTTCAGTGCTGCTTTTTAAACTCATGGTGTTTCCATTAACAGCGATGCAAGATTATTGTAGTCTACCATACCCTAAGAGTTTAAATCTTTTTTTTCTTTGTGCGTTGTCATTTATTTTTTTTTATGGCAAGTTTAAGCTACTTAATTTAGTGGCATATTTTAAGGAGGATAAAGGGGAATGCTCTCTCCAAACGTCATGACAGAAGCAAGAAATGTAGAAAACACCTCCTTCGAAAGATTGATCAGGTGTGTTTCGTAATCAAGATGGGCGAACCAACCGCATTTAAAAAGTTGATCCTTAGGGTCTTCAACTTGAGAAAGGATAACATATCGATTTGAATATCCCAACGTATAGAAAATTTTCGTTGCGGCTTTTTCGACTTTAAATTTCAATATATATGGTTCTAGCGTAGTAATTTTGGCCACCACTAACGTGTGTACACTATTATATAGCAAGCTACACCTAAAACAAAGGAGGCAGTAACGGAAATTGTTTGGTTGGATGGCTTGTTAATGTGAAAACCCATCTGCATTTGTTTTAGCTGAAATAAGTCTACAATCTAATCTTGCATAGACTACGTGGACTGCTTCAATATTAGATCGTGAACTGCTTCGGTATACGTAGAGTGCTTCAGTTTAGACCTTAACTCCAACGTTTCAACACAAAAACAACAAAGTTTACAATCTGTTTTTTACTTTTCCAATTGTTGGGTAAATGCAAGCACAGGTCACAGTAGCTATTATAAAGGATGTTTCAATTTTATTAATGCCTTCAAATATCACATGATGCTTCCAGTAAAAGGGAGGAGGGAAGCAAAGTCGTCATTTCGGTCCTATGTGGGTAAAAAGGGAATGAGAGATATCCTTACATTGCTAATTTGCTATTACATTAAAAAAAACTAAAGTTGTCAGTTGTTTGATGGAGTAGGTTTTTGTGGCACATCCAAATAGTAAAAATTTGTTTGAGTACTTTTTCACATGATGCACTACATAAGAGGAAAAAGGAGTTTACAAAAACGTCACAATGCGTTACATGAGGGAAGTAGGGGATAAAAATCCAATGAAAAAGCGTCATATGATTTGTGGACAGCCCAAAAAAGCAAAAATTTAAGAATGAGGACTGTAGATTAATTCCACAAAGTTAAAGTTAGCTTGAGTTAGAGAAATAACATTATAACTAAAAGGTATTTGGTCAGTTTAGGCGTGCAAACAGAATTTTTGTTTAAAGGAGGATGAGAGGTGCGCAGAGTAATGCAAATCGATGCAAGTTTCACATAAAAATAATAGTCTAGATCAGTGGTTCCCAAACTTTTTAGGTAACGACCGACTTTTCAAAACATATTTTCGAGTCCCATATAATTCAACATGTACTTCAAAGTACTTGGAAAAAAGTACAGTGAAAACGAACATCTATTCAAGATGTTAATTCACTTTTAAATTATTTAAGACAAAGCATGCAGTAATTTAAATTTTGAATGACTTTCGCTACCCAATGAAATTACGCCCACGACCCACCAGTGGGCCGCGACCCATAGCTTGGGAACCGCTAGTCTAGACCAAGAAAATACGGTAGGTTTTTAAACTTAGCGTATTGGGACTAACTCTTGTAAGATTTTTGAAATGACCTCAAAATAATACTAGACATATGAATCTAGACAAATCTCAATTCTTTTTCCAATCTTGATATAAAGTAAAATCAAGCTGAAAAATTGATTATTACCGCTACCGCCTTGCTCTGTGCTTTAAACGATTTGCCCATAAATTGCAGATTTGCGTTAAGTTTTATAATTGTGTTTTCACGCGACACAATTTACCCTGTTTGTCGCGACGTTGGATATGACTGAAAATGGTTATTCAGACTAGAAAACAATAGTTTAACTTCTAAATTTTTTATATTTTTCCCGTAAAAACCACCGCAGCACGATGTAACTTTTGATTCAATTTTTTATATTTTTCCCAGTGTAGAATGCGCAGATCTAGATAGGCCTGCGCAACATATGACCGGCCTTTGTTGCTGTCTATCAGATGATATGAAAAAATGTGAACAAAATCGTGTTTCGTCTTGGTGTCTGGGCTACCATGCCGTGCTTATTTGTAAGAAAATATGTTTATTTTTGAGTTGTGTGCTTGGCCTGTCCTAAACGTTTATCGCTCAAAATGCGATGAGCCTCCAAGTATAGTAAAAAAAATATTCGCACTTTCATCGTTGAGCAAAAACATTGTTTTTTCACAACTTGCTTATTTTTTGATCCAGGCAGATGATAGCCCTGAACATACAGTAAGTAAATGGGCTTGCAACCTGCGGAAAAAAGTATTTGCTTGTTGTGGGCCTTTTGCTGTTTTGAGTTGTGCAGCCCTGGATTTTGTGGTATTACTTTTTCAAATTTCACCCTACATTTTAAGATCTTTTTTCAATATTTTTTAAACGTAGTTTGAGTATTTTTGAGCGTTATCAAAAATTACTGTAACGTAATTTTTCTTTATTCTTTTACAGCCCGTAAATCGAGATAGCTAATTTTATAAAGTTGCATCTATTATTATTTTGCTGCAAAGCGAAGACATAAAAATACCTCAGCACGATGTAATTTTCCATTTAATAAACTTTTGTATCTACGCACGTGAAAATAAAGTAGCCTATACCTATCTACTTCATTTTAGAGGAGCAGTCCGAATTCTAATTGGTTCTGTTCGGTATTGGAGAGGCTTAAATCGACTCACAAACTGCGCAGTAACAACTTTTATTTCACTTATTACTTTACGATATGCTAAATGATTCATGCCCCCATTAAATGTTTCTGGATTAGCAACTGGGATAAAGTGCTGTGCTTGTTTTGCTCATAATGTTTTGATTCAATTACACTTTGAAGTTCACAAGACCTTGGAAAGAGAATTGAATATGCAGAAAAAATATTGATTTTTCATCACTGATCTCAAAACTACACATTGGGTGAAGCAGCCGTAGCTGGCTAAACGGTATTCTTAACCACGACGTTACTGGCCAGCGGGCGACACCAGCAGAATCTCCTGTTTGGGCGATAAAATACCAGCTGGCATTATTGTCGGGGTTGGAAATATTGGTTCAGCTGGCTGTACCGGATTAATCTAGTGGGTAATACATTTTAACATAGGTAATTCTTGTCCCAAATCAAAGAGTACCGTTTTTTAAAAATAATCCATTAAAAACATTGTGGGCGGTTGTGGATAGCCGCTACATTTTTTTCAAAGTTTGTAGCGTCTGTTGAAAAATGGAAATGTCTTGCTGCCTTGTTTTCAGTGTAGGCGCGCTTAGCAAGTGGACTTGGTCACAATGCAAACAGCGAATAATTTTACACATTTTTATCCGTTCATTTTACCGGTTGCATTGAAGTAGTAATTTAAAGTTGCGGGAGGACAACAAAGTGATTGATATGTATTTGCAGAAATAGGTATTGCGTATTTGGCGTTCTACTTTCAACTGTCTCGTAATTGCAGGCCTATTTCTTTGACCTGATATCTCCGGCTGCACTTATGTTACTTGGTCCTGGCATCAAGCGCAGCTAAACGAAGAGCAAACTAAACCTAAGTCAATTATTTTCAATTAAGCTAATGCAATACCTTAACTTATGTTTCAAGATTAGAATCCATTGATCAGGATTTTTGTGCTAAATAGGCGGAGAATTTTTGTCATTCCTGCAAGATGTTACATGACAAATAAATAGTTTGTTCGACTTCACCGCACTTCATCGATATGTGCTAGAGGTTAAGATTACTCAGGTTTGCGACTCAATTGTACAAAAGGTATTTCAACTTGCCATTGCCTCATCAAATAACAGGTTTTTGATCTTTTTTTGATTTTTTGTATTGAAAACACTTGGTTAACATGCTTCGAAAAAGCTTTTAATCGTGTTTCTACGGCCAGTGATTTTTTTGAGAAAACTACGAAAACAAAATCTGCAATCAAGCATTAATTTTGACATCATTTTACACCCTAGGGGCAAAAATTTTGCGAGTTGGTAGTTGGAGCTGGCTTCTGTTTGAGCAAAAAAATGTTTTTCAGAGGAGTAAACATCGACTGACAAAAGAAAAAGCTTTGATAAATAGTGTAGATATGCAGGTTACACTTATTAACAAAGACAATTTTGAGCAATCAAACCCAGTTGGAAATTTGGAAACTCCGTAGCCAACTTAAGCAAGAAATACAATTAGGGGCTCTGTCACTGTTCTATAAATTTAGCAGCCCTATAAGTAACCTTAAGTTTGAAGTAACTCAATAGCCTAAGCACACTAACAACATTTAATTGCATAGTTATACTTTTCATCTCTGTGACTAACGCAGTCATAATTGCCATCTTGAAGATGTTGGCTGGAAATGCATTGAGGAAGAGCGAACAATATTTCTTCACTGCATCCACCTCGTCTCTCGCATCGACTGCATTGAAATTCATCTTCAGAACAAAAGCAGTCTATTTCATCTGATCCATCTCTACAGTCTTTCGACCCGTCACATAACCATTGAACTGGTATGCAAGTTGCAGGTAGGCTACCATTATAACTTGTCAATCCTTTTTTTAGAACTTCTTCACATTCACAGTTAAATTGATGTCGTGAGCATTTCTCCATTAAGCATTTTCCTTAATGTAAAAAAAATCGCAATTTTTACCTTTCTGATATGCAGCAAAGTAGTACTAATAAAATCTATGAAATATCTAAAACTAAATTTTATTTGTAAATTTACAACTAAAATAATTGTTTGTAAATTTTTATGACAGTTTGTTGTAAATCTACAACTAAATTTTGTCTCTGTTGTTAGGAAGATTTAGGAGAAACGCTTTAAAGTTTGAAATGTTTTGGCAACCCGTGATGCAGGGTGTGTAGATAAAGACAGAGGCAAGGGTTGGATATAGGCCAACGTTGCAAAATTACTTTGCAGACACACACAATTTGCGCTGATCTAATCTCCTATGAGTTCAAAAAGAATAACATTATTTTGTTTAAAGTTATTAGGGGTTTTGCACTCCTATCAATGGAAAGTGATAAGCGTGGATTACATGCAAATACTCATGTGTTAAGAAATATTTATAGAACGGCAATGTGAAGTAGTAGGAATAAAAAATGCAGTGCTTTTCAAAAAAATTTTCTGTTGGTATTGGTTATTCAAAACCCCCTAAAGAAAAAGCAGTCCTGTAAAAAGGCTGAACTATGTTGGGAAACCTAAATATATGAATGAAGGCTTCAACCCTCAAACCTCTCGCCCACCTATTTTTACGTCTATGGGCAAATCCAAACCATAAAACTTTAAAGTTTTGGGAAAAAGGCAGATTGCTTTTTAAACTTAACACTATGCACGCAGACGCAAATATTAACACGAGAAAACAAGAAGCCTTTTGCTCAAATATTGTTCGACCACCTTTAATTGCGTCAGAGGCGTGGACGCCATTTCCACCATACCTGTAGTATAAGCAGCGGTGGGTTTTGGGTGAGGCGAAAGAGGCAAGCGCCTTGAGGCCTACCTTTGCAGACATAAGACAAGTCCGAAATTTCAGTATTTAAATCTTTTACCTCCAAAAAATACGTCTGCGCCCCAAGTTGGAGTAAAAATAAGCTATTTCGATATTTCAACCTTTCGAAATAGTAGTGATCATTTGGTTCAGAGCCTGAATCCTTATTCCAACACTGAGTAAGGGGTCTCAAAATAGAGTGGCAAGCATTGGGTTGAAGAGGGTTCTCGTTCAACAGAAAATGCTGTAAGTCGTGGTTTAATTTATACAGGCGCACACTTACCATAAGCATTTGCATTTTTCACTCTTTTGTGACTTGATACTGAAGAAAAGTAAATCAAAGTGACCAGCAGGACCAATCTCTTCATTTCACTGCAGAACAGCAATATTAAGCGCAACGACAAAACTCCTTAGCCTCCTTTAGACTGAAAAAACGATATAGTCGAAGCATTTAAAACTTTAGGCGAGAGGTTGCCAACTTATATGAATTTCTGACGCACTAATCCAATCTATAAAATTAAACGACGCACTCCATTAGTTGACCTCAAATAAAAGCTCTAAAAAAGGTCATCACATCAAAAATATGGACAAGAAAGCCCTCTACATAAGTTGTCCTCCAAATCACAGAGGTCATCAAGTCAATGATAAAGACAAAAGCTCTCAACACAGGTGGATTTCCAAAACAAGCCATCAAGGATGTAAACTTGCCACGCCCTTACTTTTTCCAAATGACGCACCAGTGCGTCGAGACGCCCCTGTTGTGAACCTCTGCTTTAGGCTAAAGCTTTTAAATATTTTTCTTTCGTCAGCAATGTGGTCGAGTTGGTTGGAGCACTTTTTATGGTAACAATGATTGCGCGTTCGAACCTTAGTAAGGAAACGTTGTTGTGCACTCGGCAAAGGAACGCTGTGGCAGCTTTTCCTACTTGTGGTAGAAATGCTCTGTGCCAGCAATACTGGCAATTCCGAACCGAATATGAAAACGCAACGTTGTAATCTATTTACTGAAAAAACGTTTTTTAGTGACTGCCGGATAGAACTGTGCGACTAAAAAATTTGTAAACAACCTATTGTTAGATTTACATCATTGCGTTCGATTAAGGAATAACTTTAGTTATTAAAAAATCTTTTTCGAAAAAAGATTGTCTGGTCGCGGAGAAGACTTGTCCACCCAACAACGTATTCAGACACAAATTTTGAAAGAGCAGCGAAGCATTAGTTTTCTCCATTATGCTACCTACACTTATAAACGTTGTTTCGATAATTTCATTTTATAAGCTTAACGGTTCCCTCCTCTTAGTAACCTGGAAGTTTCCTCAAAATAAAGTAGAAGTTATAACCAGTGTAACATACAAACTGCTAAACATAATTATCAAGACAATCTATATTATTTACTACTTTGTGCAGTATACTGATAAATAATCTTCTGTGGGGAAGGGAGCATTTGAAAGTGAGAATTTTGCCCATTTAACTCTCCAAACAAGCAAGAAGATTTTTCTTGGAGATCAACTTTTTGAAAGCCAGAATTTTGCCAATTTCGGTTTCCATATAAGCACAAAAACTTTTTCTCTTGGAGCTCAATTTTTTGAAAGCAAGACTTTTGTCAAAATTTTTGTACTTTTTTGGCTTCTGCCATACCGTTTGGGAGGGACCATAGCCATTTATCCTTTTTTGAATACGCTACTGCTCCCATCTCGTGCTAAACATGCCTTTTAATAAATGTAATTTACTTTTTTTGCTCGTTCAAATGAAGTTATCTGTCTGTAAAAAACCGAGTCAACAAAAATATTTATTGACACTTGAGTTTGTTACCTCTTCCTCTAAAAACTGATTGAAAAATCTGTTTTTTCTTACAATTACCTTCCAGTATTTCTCAAATCGTAAAGCGCGCGGACTCATTTGAGTCCGCACAAGGGGTTGAATTAGTCCGCAACACACAGTTTTGCTATTCTGTAAAAAGTAGCTAATGGAGCTGCTCTGTCTAACTATACTCTGATTAGTCGATCATAATTTCTGATTGCACAAGCCAAACGTGACATTCCGCCATTTCAACGTGCACTGACTGTTGGGCCGGATTTACCACGTAGCAATTGCGACTAGTGGCACCGACCCTGCGATTTCGAGACCCAGCAATTCGAAAATTTTTCTGAATCGTAGCATTTGCAGCCAATTAGTATCAACTAGGGGCTCTCAACCATTTTATACTTGTGTCCCACTTTTGATGTGTAAAGTATTTCGTGGCCTACTTATTTAAAATAAGTAAAAGACAAAGACCTTCGTTTGGAGATTGATTTTTCAAACTCTAAATTTTCGTATTTTCTTTTCAGAGTGGGGCGAAGATCTTTATTTTGAAATCGATCTTTTCGAAGTCTAAATTTTCGTACTTTCTAACCAACTTCCGACTTTTTTAAAGTTTCTATAATGTTTTTAACCCCCCAAAATGGAACGTTATCCCACCGGTTGAGAACTGCTAGCTTATGTGCTGCTCTAGCCGTACCGGTAGACCCACACTGGTACAGCAGCAGAACGGCAATTTGCACAAGTTGCTGATGATCATTCTTGAACTCTTTTTCAAATGATTTTATTATCCTAGTGGACCAAATTGTAATGGTGTTATGCGATGTCAATAAGTAAATTGTTTGGTCTCTGCAAAACGAATAGCGTAATGTAGGAAGGTAATACCAGCAATTAAAGCTATTTCTTTCATCTAAAACTACTTAAGACTTTTATATACTGTATCTTGCAGTATTTAGTAGCGATAAAAATGCCTCCTTTTAGAAAAACAATGTTTCTGTAAAAACAGTAATTTTTCTCATTTTACTCTAACATTTAAAACGTCTAGGTTTTTAAATTCTATTTTAGGCATGTGGAAGCAAATGTAAACCCTGTTTTTCAGCCCTGCCGCTACTAAAAAACCGCGATGGTGTAGTGGTTAGAGCGTCCGCTTCGCAGTCGGTAGACCTGGGGCTCATTCCCGTTGTCGAATCTTACCAAAAGACTTTAATAAATGGTATTCACAGCTACACTGCTTGGCGCTTAGCAGTTAGGAGAGGTTGTGGAAGACAAGCCGGCAAGTTCGCTTGTTGTATCCTTGGGCAAGGCACTTAACCGGACGCCCCCACTTTTATGTGGAAGACAGGTGGCCCAATTTTCCTTCCAAAAAAAGGGTTGGTTGCAGGTAGGGCATCAGACCGTGAAAACAAAATGCCATGTTATAAAAATGCAGATTATCTGCTATGGCAACCCCCAATCGGGAAAAAGCGGAAAGAAGAAGAAGAATTACTAAAAAACGCAAGGATTTTTGAACATGTGGATCGGCTAATTATGTTCTTGACTTCTTGAAATCAAGTTAAATAGTGGAGTTTGAAATTGCACTCGGACTCATAACTTTTAAAGTCAGTGAACTCAGACTTGGATTCGTGACCCAGGACTCGCGCTCGCTTTTAAACTCGTAAAAATGACAGTGCTTGCAATGCTTGAACTCGCATATATAACGCATTCTATGCGCATTCTACTTTACGCTTCGTCCCTATGTCGCTCGTCACTCGTCAGTAACAACATTTTATCAGGATTACCGGGCCTCAAATCAAAATGGTGCCAGGGGCCCCGCGTTGGCTAAATGCAACCTTGATTGAGCACTATTGCTAGCAATTTTGTCAAAAGTATGAAAAAGTTCTGGGACAACGTTCCCAATGACACAGTGGCCTTGTCGAATAATTGATTTCACTAAAATTGTTAGTTCGATCTCGTAATGCACTTGGGAGTTCGAATATTTTTGCTAGTGCATAAATCCACGGTTTGAAAGGTTTTGAAGCACAGCGCTATAACTTCGCTTCTGACGTCTTTATGTAGGTTGAGTGGTCTGTCATTTTTTTACTTTATTAATTCCATCCTATTTTCGTTTAAATTTAATTAGTTTTTGATGTTTTGGCTTAGTCATTTAGGTTATTGCTGCTAATGAATCATGTTAAGCCCTACTATCAGCCAGCCTATTAATCTATTTATATGTAGTATCGTAGTAATTCATGCACATTATATCATTTTACAAAAATGATTTTGCTTCTTATTTCCTGCGTTTGCGCGTCACAAGTTTAATTAGTTCTGACACAATGTTGACTAAATGATAAAAGCGATGAGTAAATCCCGTCTGTTTCTAAAAGTTTTGTGGTAGCTTTTGAAAAGTCACAGTTACAGGAGCTAACGAAATCGCGGACTATTCGAGTCCGCAGAAAGGAGCTTTGCCAAAATGGCTTTGTGGAAAAAAGGCCTAAATCAGTTGCATAAACAAAATACAGTTAACCCCATCAAAGAAAGTTCTACAAAATCAAAATTCATTGAGAAAGCAAACAATTGTTCAAGTGAAACGATCTATATCTATGACAACATGCGTAAACTGTTGCTGTGACAACAAAACATGCTAAATCAATACTGCATCAAATATTGTTCATCTAGATTAGGGGTTCCCAAAGTGGTCGATATTGACCCCTGGGGGTCGATGGGAGTATTCAAGGGGTCGATAAACACCTGGGGGTCAAAAAGGGGTCGACCAGGAATTTTAAGTATATGAGGTCGTGCTTGACGTCAGCTTCACCGTAGACAGCGGAGATTACTACTACTGCTTCTTCAGCTTTCATTGATAAAGTCAATATGGATATCGCTATTGTTTATTATTGACATCATTAGCACTTTCAGTTATCACTATTTTTATCATCTTTATATTTATCATAATGCTATCATAGCCTGTGTAAGTGTCTAGGCTACACGCATACATGAATAAGTTTACATGCATACAAGCATGCTAACATGCACATTAGCAAATACATTTTCTCTTTATGTTTCCCTATTATTTCATAAAAGATATTCAAAAAAGGGAAGAGATACAGAACAACAGTTTCACAGGGCTTGGCATGCAGTTTCCCTTACTAATGTATATGGAAACGGTTTATCTATTTAATAATCAATAATATATATTTTTTGTACATGCCTGGGGGTCGATGAGAAATCAAGAATTCCATAAAGGGGTCGATGGTCTAAAAAGTTTGGGGACCCCTGATCTAGATGAAAAACAATTCTCGATTGAATTCATGTGCACGTACAATCAGTAACGTGCAGAGATCTGGTGATGCCCGGGGCCAACTGCTTTATTGTATGCCCCCCTCCCAAACTGTCAAGTACTCAAGAATGTGACAAATACAGGCACTCGAAATACGTAAAAGCTAGTGCTGAGAAAAAAGTTTCGAAAAATTAAATTAAAATATTTTAAAGAGTATATTTTGTTTTAATGTGTTGATTAAAGGCTACGGCATACATTTATAAGAAAAATTCACCTGGCGAAGGGGTTGCAATGAGGAACAAGACATTGCGTTTATGCATGCAAATAATCATCAAATAGTCCCACCAAAATAATCTGTTATATACATTGCTAGTTCCAAGTGGTTACGATCGATAGAGAGCGTCTTATAAGCGAGAAATATAACAACAAAGCGAGTGCTGAAGGCGCGAGGCTTCCGAAAGGAACAATGCTATTGAGAGATATTTTCTAATTTACAAAGCCATCTCTGGAGGCGTTTCGTCTTTTTGGACTCATTAGCACGGCTTGCCAAGGGCCCAGAGATCCCCCAATAGCATTAACGTTGACTTTTATAAACCAAATTAAATCAACGCACAAGACTTACGTGCCGTTTACTTTTGAACGAGGTTCTATACATATATATACATACAAAATAGTCACTTGGCTTCACAGTGCTCAACAGCAAACTTGCCGGAGTCGTAATATATTTCTGTTTGAGCAGCAATAAAATAAACATTAAAATCACAACAGTCTGTTTCGCCTAGTGGCTCATCAGGTGGTACGTCTGCAAAATACATATAAAACACTATAAAACGCTATAAAAACCGGCATAAAAATGTAAAAATTAACCAATAAGTACAATACATTTGAAAATTTTGCAACTATTGCAACTCGTCTCAGAAGTTAGGAAAGATATCAATAAAGCCGCCGGTGGTACTGGGTGATAAGACTTTTGGCGACGGTTGATTGCCAAACTCAAAGCTCTAGAGAAGGACGGGATCGAAAATGGTGTTGGTACTAGGAAAAATTTTTTAATTTAAATTTGTTGATGTGGCGGCATTTTCCCATCAGTTCGGTTCTCTTGTTCAATAACGTAGCGGGATATGCTATATGCTTGGAGAATAGTGCGCTTTTCTGTGAGACACAGCATGCAAGCCCTTGCCCCTGGTTGGTAAGGGGTGGTTTGTATGACAATTTTCCAAATAATTTGAGGGCTTTTTCCATTGGTTTTGTCAAGCCAGAATGCCTTTGAAAGTTCGGTAGCATTGCTTTTTCGTTGGTATTTGAAGCTCTGGCTGTGATGTAAAAACGAGCTTTGAACTCCGTTTCAAAGCTACCGAGGTAGTGCATGGTGCTGTCATCAGATGTTAATGTAGCTTTATATATAATGCACTTTTCGCGGCACTTTCTTTTCAGAGGACGGCTGGCTTTGACTCTGCAATTGCACGGTGGTGTGGTGCTGCTGAAGTTGGTTTTTCTTTTTACCACGGTCTTGTTATGCTTGGAAATGAGATTTGCCATGTTGGGCATGCAGCTGTAGCTCAGTTTTACGTTTCTTTTGTTGCAGGTCTTGTGCAATCGATAGGTAGACGGAAAGTTCTTGGTTAGGAGTCGGAGGAATTCTCTACCAATGTTGGTGCAAACGTGTTCACTATATGGGGGGTTAAACCGTATAATTTTTCGTTTCCTAGATCTTCTTTTGTTTGGGTGGGAATTCGTTTCATATTTTATTTCGCTCTTGCGTCCGCTCCTGCGCATGGGCTTCTTCATACTCTGGGATGGCTTTTGCAAATTCTTCGTGGTTACATGAGAGATTGGAAAGGCGTTTCGCTAGCATAATCAGCAATATTATGCTTGTAGTTGAATTCTGCTGCTAAGTCCAAATTTACGAGTAAATGAAGTGTCATATGATTTTTTTTTCTGTTAGTCATTGGATTAGTGTACAAAGTTTTCACTTACCCCGCAGCTAATGAATGGTTTGATGGACCAATGGTTCTCAACCTTTATTCTCTCATTTACCTCTTGCCAAATTTCAAAAGTAAAATTTACGCCCAAATCTTTTTACATATTTTCACTTGTACAAATGCCTATTGTAATAGGTAAAAGTGTGAACTTTTGCTAACAAAATTTACCTACAAGGCAGGTCAAATTTACCTTTGGTTGAGAACCCCTGACTTACAGACTATCTGACTTTACTTAAATAAATTAAGAATTCAATTATTTTTTTTATTTTAACGATGACAAACTATAGAATTAAAAGTTTTAGAAAAAATCGAAAAAAATCCTCTCGAATGCTGCTGTTGAGTCTAAATTTAACTGAAGTGTCACATGATTGATTTTCTAAGTTAATCATTAGATTTACATATAAAGTTTTTATTCATTCCGTTGCTAATGAATGAATTGATGGAACTAAATGATGATTTTACACAAATAAATTAAGACTTGAGTAGTTTGATGATGGAAGAAAGAGTAAAAAAAATTGAAATACGAAAAACAGGGGATATATTTTCCCATTAAAATGTTATTGGCTCAATCTTCCTCTAAAGTACGCTTGATTTTGAAACAGAAATTAGTTATATCGAAAAACCATCAACCTTTTAATACTAACTAGCCGGCTCTGCCGGCGTCGCCCGCAGGGCCCTCATCAGTTACGTCGTGGTTAAGTATTTCGAAAGTCGTCTTCACCCATCTAGGTCTTGTGTGAAAAGAAACAAAAAATTTTTGTTTTTTATGTATTTCCATCACCTGTACACGAAATAGTGATTAACTTATTCTCTTCATTAAAACTGGTGATGTTCACAAAATAAGAATGTAGTCACACACTGTCTTCATTACTTTTAAAAAGTATAACCGAAGGAGGGGGGAGATAGAAACATAGTCAAAAATGATGGTGACGGCAAAATGGTGGTTGTTTTCACAATTACAGAGATAAAATATTAATTGTAAGCGTATTTTTCGATTTGGTGCGGGCCATTTTGTATTTATATATGTGGTATTAAGTTCTTTGACTGCGCTATTCGCCTTGTTTCTGGTATAGCGACAAAATTGGCTATGCCTTCTCTCAAAGTCATTCACCACATTGTAGAAGGAGCCCATTAGGCCGAGTTGTTTCAAACAAAATATTCTCTCTAAATTCAGTTTTACAAATTGTTTTGATTGTGGCTTTATTTTGATTTTTTTTCTTAACCCTTT
Organism: Trididemnum clinides; assembly: GCA_963675345.1. Classification (NCBI taxonomy): domain Eukaryota; kingdom Metazoa; phylum Chordata; class Ascidiacea; order Aplousobranchia; family Didemnidae; genus Trididemnum; species Trididemnum clinides. The sequence continues at coordinate 18,258,332 of OY776301.1, forward strand.
CTATGGCTCTAATAATCTATGGAAACAGTCATGGAAAGGTTCTTAATCTCTAAAAAATAGACAGATTTCAACTGCACTTTTGGACTACTAGTTTGGTCGAATATTAAAATTTTTTAAGTTTACGATGAAGTCTTAGTTTTCTATAATTGTTTGCGTTGTAAAAGAAATTCTCCTTATTTTATTAAGTTTCTTTTCCAGCCCTGGTGGCATATTTGGTGGCATACGCGGTATAATATCGCGTAACTGGTGATATTCGCCGGCACACTGAGGAAACCGCGACAGACAAATATGCCACCAGGGCTGGAAAAGAAACTTAATAAATAAAGATTCTCCTTATTTTATTAAGTTTTGTACAAAATTTTATTATGAAATTGGAAAGTTATTTAATTTATAAAGCAACAAATTTTTTTTCTCTATATATTTCTAATGAAAGCTAAAAAGTGCAGTGAAAAGTTTAAATATGATTTATTTGTGATAAACGAACACTCTGGAATGTCATAATAATATATGAAAAAGGAAAAATGAAGCAAACATTGATTTTAAGGTAAGTAAAAATGCTTCAAAAACCATCACGTAAAATGTCGTGATTGCCACCGCGCGACAAAGGGGGGTTTATCACGACTTTTGCCGTAATTGCCATTCAGAGGGTTAAGCTTGGGACTTTGTTAGAATTTTTTGCAATCTAGATATACATAATTTAATAGGCAGCACACCAGCAAAAAAATCTTTTCTTTATATTCTACTATCCGGCTTTGCAGGCGTCACCAGGCAGGGGCCCCTCCATCAGTGTCGCGTTTCAATAGAATTTTCGTGCTGTCTCAATCTTTAATTTACTTCTTGAAATTGAGGCGACTTGTAGTATCGCTCGAATAATTAAGTCTGGTTGCAACATAATAGCTAGAAAAAGGTTGGCTTCCACTAAGATACGTTAAACCACTCACTTTCGATCAAGAACAGAACAAATATATTCACAAACCACTTTAGGACTTCGAATTCCTTGGCTTGTCAAACACAGAAATAAAGCACCTTAATATATGAATATCAGAGACTAACCGTAACTAAATCCACCAAATAATCGTTTGTCACACAAATAAAAATCCATTATAAATCACCACTGATCAACACGTTTTTTTTCCCTTCAGCCTCTATACACTTTACTTTACTCCACTACACTCTCTCTGAATCTCTATCTGAGTGAGTGAAAATCGCGCTGCCTTATATATACGACTTGAAAATAATCTAAAAACTGCCAGAACAATATCACGTGACATAGAAAAAAAACACCGTTGATAAATTACGTAATTGGCAATCAAAATAAATCTTCGAAAAGAAACAAGATTCACTAGAACACTCTGGAACTTAGTCACGTTGTCCACCATTGCGACGTCAGAAAAAGCGTGTGAGTTACAACTCTATTAATAAATGCGAAAGAAAAAAAAGTCTTTTTTCGAAAACAGTTTAGCAAGTTTAGGGCTTCAGATATTCCAGATTTACAATTAAAATAATCACTGTAAAATAAAACAACAGATTACAATAACTATACAAATAGACAAACTATTCTTTTTATGCAAATTTACTTATTCGTGACAATTAGTAATGTCGGGGTTTAAGTATTTCAGTTCAACTGGGAAAGCCGGCTTGACCCATCGGACTCTTGTGTGAGCAGTAGCGAAAAGTTAATGAGTTTTATGCATTTTCACCATTCTTGTACATGAAATTGTGATCAACATAATCTCTTAATTATGGCTGGCAATGCTCACAAAGAATCTTGCCACAAATTATCGTTAATACTGATACTTGTGAGGCAGAAGGGACTGAAACACAATTGAAACTGATTGAAGCGGCGAAATGGTGGTTGCTTTTATAATTACAGAAATAAACTATTTAATGGTAAGCCTATTTTGCAATGTGGTGTTTCCTCATTCCTATTTATATTTGTGGTATTAAGCTCTTTTGGCGGCAGTATGTGCCTTGTTTCCATCATAGTGACAAATGCAGCAATGGCTTCCCCAAAATTATTCACCATAGTTCAGTAGGGGCACATCATGCCGAGTTATTTTCAAACAAGTACTCTCTCAAAATTCAGCTTTACAAATTGTTATGATTATGGTTTTATAAAATACCTTAACATGCAGCGTATTAGCAAAAAAAAATCCTTGCTTTATAGGATAGATACGACGGCGTCACCTGCAGAGTCCCCGTCAGTAACGTTGGGATTGAGAGAGTGGGTTCAGCCGACCTAGCCGGATTTATTTGTCAGGTTCTTGTGTGACCAGCTACCAAAAGTTAATGTGTTTTCTGAAAATAAGATTTTGCCACTTTTTGTGCTCCTTTTCCTAATAGAATATCTCATTTCAAGATTTTGGCTATGCCTTAGGTCTATGTGCTCGATCTATGTGCAGCTCGACACTTATATTTTGTTGCAAAAGATAAGAAAGGACCATTTTTACCTCCTTGTCTTTTTCTTGGGTGATCACCAAGTGTTTTACTTTACAAATTACAATTTGTAGACTTCATTTTTTGGTGAATTTTTTCGAATAATCTGATGGATAATGCTAAAGATCCATGCAATCCAGAAAGAATAGCCAAGATGTACTAAAGCACTTTATTTTCTTTAGAAATTGCAATTTTGTGAAAAGTAGGCATTAAAATTTGAAGTGTTTTTAACCGATAGACTAAGTTTCCTAAATATTTAGAGACTTCAGTTTTAGATGGATCTTTTTGAAAACGTCGAAAGATAATGCAAAAGAACCATGCTTGCGAGGAAAAGTAATTAAAGTGTACCAAAGAACAAACTTTGTTTAACAATTACAAGTTTGTTAGGTCAAGTAGGATAACTGTTCAACTAAAAATGAAACATCATGTGTGGCAACCAATTTTTGATCATACATTATAAACTAATCCTTGACCCTAAGTAAGAATTAGAGTCACATATTGCTGGAAAGCAAATTTCCTAAGCTTTCAAAGGACAGTAATTGTTAGTACCTTAGTGTAACGTTTTGTATTACTGTTACCTCTTCTTACTGAGCTTACCACTTTTTGGGAGGGGTAGAAAGTTACACAACAGGTCTTAAAGTTCAGTTTTTTGACTATAAAAACAAATATTTTTTGTACATATTGCACACTATCGGAATTGCTTTGAAATAACCATCAATTTGTTCACAAAAGTTTGAAAATCTCTTGAGAAATTTACTGATTTTGCAAAAAGGGCGCAATTTTTTTAAAAGTTTTTATGTTATGATCTGTGGTAGCCAACATTTGTATTAATCGTACGAGACATATTATGACATCATAGAGCCAGTTTTATGCTTGCAAACGAAATAGAGAAGAAAACTGCTTACAGGGATAAAAGTGCTTAAACAAAGAATTGCTCGTAGCATTGTCAAATGAGCAATAATTATTGTAAAATTGTTTTTGTCGAAAGCACGTTATTAATATCTTTTGAAAAAAAAGTTTAATCGCGTTTCTGCGATTAGTACTTTTTGAGAAAGAACAAAAAACAGGTTGTACAATAAAGCGTTGATTGTGACATCATTTTAGACCCTAAACAAATGAAAGTTTTTGTAACATAATAAGGCGGAAGCTAGTTTTTGTTTGAGCAAAAAGCGGTTGTTGTCTGTCAAGTAATGCAAATTAAAAAATATTTTTGATTATGACGTCATCATGACGTCACAAACACTCTCATGACACTCACCACAAGGTGATGATCAATAGTGGCAAGTTTGATGCTTGTACCTCTGGCAGTTTTAGAGCAGTTAAAGCAGACAGACAGACAGACAGACAGACAGACAGCCAGACACACAGACAGAAATGCGCTTTATATATTAGATTTCACGACCGCTACTAGTATGATTGAAGTTGGCACAACGAGCCGAACTTATATTCTTTTCTATGGCGTCACTGACGGGAAAATAAAATGAATAAACTGCGCTGTTTATGTTACGAACGTAATTTTTTACAAAATACATTTTACGAAAACTTTCTGGAAAATTTTTCTTCTTCGAACGATTTCGGTGATGTATGTTTTGTTCAAACGCTATAAAGCCACCGTAGTTGTGTTTTTGCAGGAAAACAATAAAGGCTAGTGAAACTACTGGCCTCTTTCAGACAAAGATTTTTCCCCAAATGTGCTACAAGTAAACCAGAAAATTTAAGTCAAGCTCATCTGACGAAGAAATACTAGAATAGGCCTAGCCATGCTTTTTAGCAGCACGATACGTAATGTCCACTATTACGAATGATTTATGCTTGCGTACATACACACATAATACTTGCATACTAAAACTAAAGCCGCGGTATGGCTGAAAGTATTCTCCATTTATATTGAGTGTTTGTGCTTGAAAAGATTTATAAAGTGGTAACGGCACAATTAGCGTTTTTGATAGAAAATAAGTCGTTTCCCACCTGTTGAGTAGATTTCTAAGTTTCCCAATTACAATCATAAATCTTTGTTAAGAAATCTATCCGTATAATTAGATCAATTTTGACAAAAACAGCTTTGCAAAAAAAATATTATCTAGGGAAAAGTCATGTAAAGGCTGGTTTTCATTAGTCGTAAACAGTGTCAAAATTCTTTGTTTTTCCATTTAATTTTAAGCGCAAAACGTTTTTACCCGTAAAATACCTTCAAATTGACAAACAAAAATGCCTGTGTTTACGCCAGGTCGGCAGGTTACTCCTAATGGAAACCAGCCTTATTTCAAAGGGTATAAATTGTTAGACTGTAGGTTAATGGCCAAAGTTAGTTTTGAGCTATCAGATTACATGTAGTTAGCACAAGAATAAAACTAGGCAGGCTGAAGCCCTTCTGGTTTTGATGACCGAGCTACTTTCTCCGAAAAAGTAAAAAAAATTTTTACATTCGAGAAACCGAACAACTTTGCACAAAAAAGACAATTGTAGTTTTGGTCAGCTTGTGCACGATCTTGAACGCGGCTTTCCGGCACTTCATTGATTGTCCTATACTCTGACAAGTGACTTTGATTGTGCATGCACGAGCCGTCACAAGGATCGAAATCAAAAGGAGTTTGCATCTGGACAAGTGTGTTTTGAATATTGAAATGTTAATTCAGCATGTTTTGTTACCATAGCAATGACTTGTGCACAATCTTGAACGCTGATTTTCGGCACTCCATCGACTGTACTATGAGATGTGATATTGATTGTGCGTGCACAAGCCGTCACATGAATTGAATTGAGAATTGTTTTTCATCAAGATGAACAATATTTGATGCAGTATTGATTTAGCATGTTTTGTTGTCACAGCAACAGTTTACGCATGTTGTCGTAGATATAGATCGTTTCACTTGAACAATTGTTTGCTTTCTCAATGAATTTTGATTTTGTAGAACTTTCTTTGATGGGGTTAACTGTATTTTGTTTATGCAACTGATTTAGGCCTTTTTTCCACAAAGCTATTTTGGCAAAGCTCCTTTCTGCGGACTCGAATAGTCCACAGGCTATTTCAGTCCGCGATTTTGTTAGTTCCACAGCTACAGCCAGTAACCACAAAAAAACAATCAGTTGATTTTTGTAAAACCTGTAAAATGATTTTGCTTCAAAAGCAGCTTCGTGAGGTCTATTTTGACCTGACAAACGTACCTATCATCACATCTCTTCTGGAGTTTTTGTGAACTAGGTTTTAAATCACGTTGTGATGTCCTTGTAGCAGGCATTTAACAAAGATATTTCCTGCTTGCGATATGAAATCCACTGTGTTAGCAGTATTTTGATTCTAAGTAGCTTTGGGCAATTTTTCTATGTATTTCGAACATAGCCCAGAGTAGAGGAGTGTTTATTTTTTTGATTTTGCACATCAAAACAATAAATACAGTAATTATAAAAAAGAAACACACTTTGTGCAAAAGCCAGAGAGTATCGAAGCACCCTGCGGTTATCGAGTCAAGTAAGTTTTATATGACAAATAGGTACAAAACACTACCAGCTCACACGTTTATCCGAATACAAAAAATTCCGGTCATGCATTTGAATTTCTGTCTAATATTACTAATTTCGATCTGCGGCAATAATCACTACATCAAACAACTGCTACTTCAATGGTTGCATCGGACTTATAGGTTGCACGGCAGTGTGCTTCATTTTTTTACCATCTTTCCCAAAATCTTGTTTTGGATTTTTTTTCTGGACGGATTTTTGGTCGCGATATCGAATCTAAGCTTCTTTTTTGATTATGACGTCATCTTCACTAGGCATTGAATATTTTTAGTTTATTTCATTAAAAATTCCTAGTTTTTTTGAACAAGTCGTAAACGGCGTGATCTAGAAACTTAAAAATGGTGTCACACGATGCGGATTAGTCTATTTTCTACGCATACTTTGAAGAATGTTTTTATCTATCTGCAAAAAAAAACGAAGTATTTGTGAAAATCGTATTTTTTGTTTATTATTCTTCAAGAACATTTGATTTTTATCAAATTTCTGACAATAAGCAGTTTTGGTAATATATCTAGCTAGTTTTATTGCTTCACTTCATATACCTTGTTTAGCACTTCACTCGACTCACAAAAATTAAGTCAAATCATATATACAATTTTGAAGCTTAGGTTATGTATTGTCTTTCAATATAAACACAATTATAAAACAAATAAGAAAACATTTCCACTATTACTCCACATTACATTAGCATGCAACCTAATATCTGTGCAATTCAATGACACATCCATATTAACCTGATCACCTTAAAGAACATTCCTCAACTCTCCGATTCGTCGTTCTATGGATCTGTTGTTATTCTCAATTAGATAACGTTATGCAAGGTTAGTGAATGGTTGGAAGGTTCACACCGACATAAACCACAAACATTATCTTGAAAACAATTTAGTGTGTATTGCAAACAATGCACCCAACCCAATTTGACGAGACCATCCCTGGACGCGTCTCGTCCCTGGACGCGTTTGTTTTCAAGATAATGTTTGTGGTTTATGTCGGTGTGAACCTTCCAACCATTATTCTCAATTCATTTCCAAAAGCGTGGATTAATGTCATACGAAACGTAGGGTGCAACTTAGCTCTCAGTGGTGAAAAAGACCTTAAGTCAGAAAAAACGACTAAAAAGGAGAACATATTTCAACCAGATCAATTCGTTCTTTCGACAATTTATTCTTCAAATTTAGCGTTTCGTTTGAGTACTTGCAATATCATAATATCAGAAAAACAGAAAAACTGAAACGGCTTACTTCGATTCCCTACGTGCAAGGTGTCTCCGAACCTAATAGCCGAATTTTGACTCAAGTTGGTATCGGAGTGGCTTTAAAACCACATCACACGTTGTCTTCGTTGTTTCGCAAACCTAAAGTTGCTATTAATTTTGAACAAAAACTTGGTTTGGTGTATCGAATTTCTCGCCGGGATTGCAATGCTGTGTATGTAGGTGAAGCAGGACGTAGTGTTAGAACCAGAAAACGGGAACATGCTGATGCGGTCAAGACTTTTACCACTAAAAAGTCAGCGCTGAGTCAACATGTTATGGATTTCGATCATAGAATAGATTGGGATAATGTCAAAATACTGAAGTCAGAATCACGTGCATACAGACGTCGCGTTGCGGAAAGTCTTTGATAAATCGAAAGGCTTGTTCATGTAATGTAACTAATCGCAATGATGGTGCAAATTTTCCGGCTGTTTATAGTGTGTTTGTCTCCAATAAATAATGTCTTATGTATCTCACAACACTTTTTACTTGCCCGCTCTTGTATCTGTGATGTAACAATGTTTTCGTTATTACGTGTTTGCCTGCCCTGTTGGTTAAATAATTTTTAGTGTTTAGTGATACAGGTTGTCTTTATATTTTTATGTTGTATAGTTTATATGTTACACTACTAACATCTACCGTTTTCTGAAGAAGCTCTCCGGTAACTAAGGGGAGCGAAACGTTAAATTTGAAGAATAAATTGTCGAAAGAACGAAGTGATCTGGTTGAAATATCGTTACACTCGACAAACGAAAAATGCCTGCTATATTTAAAAAGGAGAACAGTTATGCCAACATCTTGTGGGGGTGGTAACGATGTAGAATCCTCCACTTCATCCAATTCAAAAAGAGGGCAAACTGAATACAAACTAAAGGCAAAATTCTTTCACACAGTCAATGTGATGCTTGCTTCAAGAAATATTTTATTACAACTATACAAATGAGTTAGTCAAGATTTGCATAAGCAAGCAAGAAATCGCTCTGGAATAATGTGATAAATAGACCATCACAAACCTTTGGTCCCGAGTGGATGATCATGAAAGATCAAACGTTCACAAAAGCTGTGTAGGACAAAATTCGTATCAACTTCTCCTCGTCACTAGTAGAAAAATTACACGTTTCAAACAGAAGCAACTAGATCTAACCACTGGCTGTTGTTATCCATTGAGAGTGGCGTGTTGATTCTTGTTTGCAAAATAAAAGGCACTGCAGTTCCTCAGGAATATCCATGAAAAGAAAACAGGTCAGAACAGACAAGCATACTTGGTCGTCGCTTAAGAAATCTTTCTCATTTTGCTTTTGTTCTAGAGATCATCGAAGCTTTGCCTTTAATTGTGTTTTAGCCATGGGCGTGACTGGAACGATAGGAGCCTGACTGCCTAATGGCAACTTATTTGAATCGGGTTTTTAAGGTTATTTGTTGCGTTTTAGATAGACTCTTCTTCCATTGTAGCACGCTCTTTCTTCTTTTCTTCAATCTCTTAAATCATGTGATTGAAGTAAATTTCGATCACATGAAAAAGGCATTCCACTATATAAGCATCTAGACCAGGGGTGGCCAACCCGCGGCTCGCGAGCCGCATGCGGCTCTTTGCCTAGTTTCCTGCGGCTCTTTTTCACATTCCCTGTTTGTTCTATCAGCAGCCTGATTCTAGTCAAAATCTACCACTAGCCTTGCTAGTTCTATAGTATTTTTGTACATGTGGACAGGCTAATTTTGCTTGCGTTTTTTTAGCTTTTAGAATATTTGAGTAATAACTTAGTATATTTTAGCAATAATGGCGGAAAAAATGCACAGCAAAACGAAAATATGAGAATGAACACAGGACGTTTTTAACAGAGTGGGAAAGCTTATATTTTTTTGTTGAACGTAATAGCAAGCCATTCTGCTTAATATGCCAGGCGTCATTAGCGCATTTCAAAGCTTCAAATCTTCAGCGCCACTTTAGGTCACTTCATGCTAACATCAACGGTGAATTTCCGAAAGGGACTGAACTTCGCAAGCATAAGTTGATCACTTTAAAAAGTCAAGCAGAAAAACAAATACAGGTTTTCCAAAAATTCACGAAGCACTCGGAGACTGTAACGCTTACATCGTATCAAGTGGCTTGGAACATTGCACTGGCCAAAAAGCCATATAATGAAGGGGAGTTTGTTAAAAAATGCTTCTGTAGCATTGTTGAAATCTTTTCTTCTGAAAACGATAAACTGAAAAGAATGTTATCAGATGTCCAACTGTCCCGCCACACTGTTGAACGCAGAATATCTGATATTAACATGGTTATTGAATCACAGTTGCACTCTGACTTCCAAGCTTGCAAGTATTTTAGTGTCACATTAGATGAGAGTTGTGACATACAGGACAAGCCTCAATTGGCAATATTTGCACGATTTATTTCAACGGATTGTTTGATCAAAGAAGAACTTCTTGGTATTGTGCCATTAAAAGACAGAACCCGCGGCATAGATGTGAAAGAAGCAATGATGACTGCAATCGAGAAAGCCAATCTGTCCATAGCAAAACTAACTGCAATAATCACGGATGGAGCGCCGGCCATTATCGGATTTGTGAACTGACTTGTGGGACTGTGCAAAGCTCACCAAACTTTTCCTGAGTTTTGAAGTTTTTACTGAGTCATTCACAGGAAGAACTTGTGTCTAAATCATTGAAGTTGGACAACGTCATGAAGGCGGTGATTGAAATTGTCCACTACATCCGCACACATGCACTTCACCACCAACAATTCAAGAATCTCATCGCTGAGCTGGATCAAGGGCTTCCAGATGACCTGCCGCTGCACTGCATCGTAAGGTGGCTGTCAAAAAGCCAGGTGCTCTCTCGCTTTTTTTAGCTTTTAGATGCTGTAAAACTGTTCATGAAAGAGAAGAACAAAAACTATCCTAAGCTCTCGGACCTCGCGTGAATTATGAATCTAGCTTTTTTGGTCGACATGCTGTGTCACTTGAGCAGATTGAACCTGAATTTGCAGGGTAAGTTGAAATTGCTGCCTGACCTGGAGCAAAGTGTGTCTGCTTTTGTCAACAAACTGAAGATGTTTAAAGACCATATTAAAAGGAAAGATTTGACGCATTTTCCCACCCTGCAAAAAGCCAGCGGGCAAGTCACTATCATCACGCTGAATAAGCAAAGAGCTAGATATGCAACACTTCTTGAAACCTTGAAAGAGAGCTTTGTGTCGCGGTTCCGTCATCTACAAATGAAAAGGCCGCAGATTGTGTTTCTTGTCGACCCATTTAATTTTGAGACAGACTGTTTGAAAGCCCCTCTAGTCTCAAATGAGGCTACGTCTAAATCGGAGATGATCGATCGTCGTGAGGAGGAAAAACTAAAACCTACTTTAAGGGAAGGGACCACTGAGTTTTGGAAACGTGTGCCAATGGAAAAAACCTCAAAATCAAACGGGCTGCACTTAAGGTACTTTCAATGTTTGGGTCAACATACGTCTGCGAATCTGTGTTTTCTGCTCTAAATCACGTGAAATCAAGGCATCGATCTGTACTGAATGACACCGATGGGAAAGAGTTGCTTCGAGTGGCAACAACGAAATACAAGCCCGATTTGAAGAAGATTGTTAAAGAAAAGGAATGCCAGAATTCCCACTGACTAAGTAATCTGCATGATAATAAATAGCTTGTAAATTTCTGTCGTTATCATGTTGGTGTGTGACATTTACAATAAATCGAGCTTAGCAAAGGTATGTGTTAATGTTTGTATGAGGTGGGGTGATGTTCATGCGATCATTATATCTTGTGTATGATGTGGCTCTTTGCAGAAACACGGTAAGAAATGTGGCTCTTGATTTCTGAATGGTTGGCCACCCCTGATCTAGACCCATGTTGAGAATGAAGAATTGCAACAATTGTTTGTTGAAGTCAGATTTCTTGCCGGTTTCAACAGCTGCAGGATCTGCCATTGATAAATAATTATTCTGCCGCAAATCTCCGCAGCTTTCAAAGATAGCATTAACCAAAACTTTGCTTGTAACTGAAGTTCCGGAGAAGAAGGAATTTACTGTTATTCTGGCTACCAGGTATTTTTGATAAATTCATTTTATTTAGCTCTTCTGGTGATGTAACGTTTATTTAAGTTGATACAAGTTCTTACCGAGCATGCAAAAAACTTCAATATCCGTCAACGTTTCGAACAGCTATACAGCTGTTCTTCATCAGGACTAATAATAAACAAAAGCACGAGTGAGGCAATATAAATAGTGTGCTACGCAATTGAAAGAAAAAGGCAAAACAAAAGGTTTAAAAGCGAATAATAAACAACTGTAGATTACGTCAAATTATCATAAATTTCAGAATAAAAACAATTTTCTTTATCATTGATTGAATTTTCAGAATTATGAATAAAAAAAGATTCAAGAAATCGGCGTTTGGTAAAACTATTTCAAAGGTTAAAATTTTGCTATGATCCCAGTCAACTCGGTGATCTTTGGTAACTGGGATCATAGCAAAATTTTAACCTTTGAAATAGATTTTACCAAACGCCGATTTCTTGAATCTTTTTTTATTCATAATTCTGAAAATTCAATCAATGATAAAGAAAATTGTTTTTATTCTGAAATTTATGATAATTTGACGTAATCTACAGTTGTTTATTATTCGCTTTTAAACCTTTTGTTTTGCCTTTTTCTTTCAATTGCGTAGCACACTATTTATATTGCCTCACTCGTGCTTTTGTTTATTATTAGTCCTGATGAAGAACAGCTGTATAGCTGTTCGAAACGTTGACGGATATTGAAGTTTTTTGCATGCTCGGTAAGAACTTGTATCAACTTAAATAAACGTTACATTACCAGAAGAGCTAAATAAAATGAAGAAGGAATTTACTCTTATAACTTGCTCTGATTTCAGATCAACCCTGCTGAATTTCCTTGTTCTTGATGCAAATTTCTATCAACCTTGTTCTTGATGCCAACTCATCCATTATAGCATAATTGTATGACATTTGCTGATTTTAGTTCTTGCATAAAATTACTTAATGCTGTTAACGTGACTTTTTTCCATTTGCAATGCACAGTTAAAGGTGATGCTGCAATCTCTTTCCTTCCACATTCAACAAGAACTAATTGTTGCAGGATGCTTGTCAAACGTTGGTCAGCCTGGATGCAATCTCTATCGGTTACAGACAGTTTTTTGTGAATGTCACAGTGAACCCCTGTCGCAATTGTCTCCGTTGGTGAAAATGAGGATACTGAGCAGTGAAACATTGACAGGTAGTCATTACTACTTTCACTGGAGCTTGTTGCTGTGCTTTCTCGTGACAGTCTTGGAAAACCAGATGTTGGTGGTTGGCAAGCTTCACCAGCAGTGCCTGTTCTCTTAAGTGATAGATTTCCCTGTACACTTTTTTGAAGTACTTGTCTCTAGATCATCCAATGATCATTTTGCGCTGAGATCTAAAACCTTTATTTCAAGCGAATATATACGAGACTCAAATTCACATGAGCATAATGCTTTGCCTCGAAACACCCGCTCTTCAGAAATTGGATATTTGTATGAGCAAATATCAAAGAGCTCCATTGAACAAAACTCACTAACAGTATTCTCACCTCTCCATCGATCTCTTTTCATTGCAGCTTTCTAGTTTTCCACAAGTTCTTTTTAGCTTTGTTGCTATTCGGCTATTACTAAAAATTGGCAGAGTTGCCCTAATCCAAATCTTTGTAACATCATCAATGAGCGAAAATTTGAGATCCTTAAATCTCGGCTCTTTTCGCGCTAGTTTCTTTCAGCCTTTATCTTAAATACTGATAATGCAAAAGCACATCTCTCTCTTTAACGTTGTCAACTCTTACTCTCGCAATTTCAATGTTGCTTTTAAACTGGCGATTGGTAGAGCCATTTTTGCTATCCAACTTGCTTTCCAATTGCATCTAGTATACAAAGCGCAATTGAGTTTGTGTGTCTGTCTGTCTATCTTAACTCCTCCAAAACAGCTAGGCGTACTAACATCAAACTTGGCACGACTGATTACCTCCTCGAGGTGAGTGCCACAAGGAAGTTCGTGACGTCGTGATGCATCATAATAATCAAACATAATTTAATTTTTTAAAAAATCACGTTTTTTGACCGAGGAACGTGGTTTTTGACTTTTGAGAAAGCCAGTACCCGATTTACTAACTTCAACAAATTTTACTTTTTTACAATGTCACATGACGTCATAATTAATAATTAATTGAAAATTTGTTTTCTTAATTTACTCAAAAAATATTGATCGTAGAAACGCAATTGAAAGCTTTTTCGAGAGATCTTAGCAAGACGCCTTCGATAAAAGAAACCTTACAACAATTTATAATGAATTGGCAATTCGACAACAGATATTTTATGTAAGCATTTTACGCTTTCTAAGCATGCTTTTCTTGCTTTTTTTCTGCACGTTTGAATTCGCGTTAGGATGTCATAATGCTGTGTGGCACGATTAACACAGTTCTTTGCTACCAGAGATCATCATTTGATGATTTTTTCAAAAATTGCAACACTTTTACAAAATTTCTTTTGTTAGAAATTGATTTGTGACCTTATTTCTAAACCGATTTTCAAACTTTTTTAAAAAAATTAAAAGGTATTTTAAAGCAATTCCGATAATGTGTATAACATATACATTTACCTTTAGTTTTTATACTAAAACAGTTGAATTTTAAGACCTGTAGTGCAGTTTTATTCTCTCAAAAATGTGTTAAGCTGAGTAAAAAGAGGCTAGCTTTATCTATAAACTTTACGATAAGGTACTAACTCAGAGCCATTTGAAAGCTGAAGAAATTTTTTTTCCAGAAATATGTTATTCTAATTGGTTAAAGCTGAGGTTTAGTTCATAATCGCTAATCGAAATTGGTTGCCATACTTCATGTTTTATTGTTAGTTGAACAATTTTTATACTAGACCTAAGAAACCTGCAATTTTGAAAAAAGTTAGTTCTTTGATACATTTTGCCTACTTTCTCCGAGCAAGCATGGCTCTTTGGCATTACCTATGAAAATATTCAAAATGATTCATTAAAAAATGAAGATTTAAAAAATTTTCTGAAATAGTCTACCAGTTAAAAGCACTCAAAATTTTGGTGCCTGCATTTCACAAAATTGCAATTTGTAGAAAAAGGAAGTTCTTTGTTATATTTTCACTATTCTTTTTAAAAAGGTACTTCTTTGGCATTAGCTATCTACATTTTCTAAAAGATGTATCTAAAAATGAAGTCTCTAAAAATTTTTAAATGTAGCTGCCTACTCCAAACAAATAAATTAGTGATACCCTTACAAAAACATGGAAATAAAGATAGCCCTGTTTTATCTCTCACAACAAAATATTAGTTTCAAGCTACGTATCATCTAAATGTTGAAGCCATTTCCTTTGCGACTGGGTGAGGCCGACACAGCTGTCTGGTTTGATATTCTTAACCTTGTCATTACTACTAAAGTAATTGTAATGGCTACTATTGTAATGACTTAACTGTAGGTGCATCACTTCGGGCTACTTTGTTCTTTCCAGCTGCGCGTAAATGCCAAGACCAAGCAGCATGCGCGCAGCCATAGGCTTTAGGTTTCACAAATAGGCATTCAGCTACGCAAAAGTCGTTAAAACTGGTCCAAATATTTAATAGGGTATTCCTGAAAATACGTAGGTAAATTACTTTGGCACCTCTCCAACCAATAACTTTGATATTTTGCTTCAATACACTTTATAAAATTGAACAAATAAAACTTTTTGGAATCGCTAGCTGTTCCAATTGCGAGCAAGTTCAGTTTGTAGGTAGAACACAAGCCAAGTAAGATGTGGCCAAGATCTCAAGAAACTTTGGAAAATAACGGCGACTATGTGCAATCCCCCCCTAATGGTTTTTTGAGGCTTAATCAATTTCCTCTTAAAAAACGGTACTTTCGATTTTGGAGCGACAATTGGCTGCGTCAACAAAATATTAACTTATTGTTGCTGTTCTTACAAATATCAATTTGGTGAAGCTGGCTGAACCGATATTCTTATACTCGACAACACTGATGAAGGCGCTGCTATTTTCACAACTCAACCGCAAGTGTTTTATTTTGAGTTAGTTTGCATTTTGCCTGGTTGCGTTTGTGCTAGGACAACGCAACTTGCGTCCACCCAGAGATGTTAGCTCATACAAATACCCAAACAGCTGTGGTAAAGTTGCAAGAAGTGGGTCTACTATTTAATACCTTTTCACAACTTTGGCCCTTTCACAACTTGGATATACTATCAATTGAAGCACTGCCTCTTTTTAACGAATAAAAGTTTGTTAGGTTTAAGGAGGCTTACGGTAAAAACAGTGAGAATAAGACGTTGCCATGGGTTCTTGAACTTGGAGACTTGGAGACATGTAGGGGCTATGCGCAATCCCACGCAAATGTTTTTTTATCAATTGCGTTTCAAAAACGATAATTTTGTTTTGAAACGACATTTAGCTATGTGCAATAAGACAATCTTTTTATTACTGTATTTAGAATTATCCATTGGGTGAAGCCGGCTTGGCCGGCTTAACCGATATTGCTAAACTCAACATTACTGATGTGGGGCCCTGGCGGGTAGTCCACTATAAAATGTCCCAGTTCGACCTCATCGCAAAATACCTTTGTATAAGGATACTATTTAACATCTGCTTGATTGGTACCTAGTTTGGCACTACGCCAAAAGACGAAACACAGCATTTTCTTTGACTAAAAGCATGCTTTTTTAGAAAAAATCAGCAAAAAGTAAATTAAAAAAAATTAAGTTTTTTTAAAATAACTCGTTTTCCTTTGCAGATAGTCAAAAATATCCTTTAAAACATGTATAAAAAACGACTAATCCGCATCGTTTAATGCCTTTTTTAGTTTTTCAGACCATGCTGTTCACGGCTTGTGCACAAACTTAAAAATTTTTAATAAAAAATTTGGAAACACTTGCTGCCTAGTGAAGATGACGTCACAACAAAAAAACAAGGTCAGATTCGAAATCAGGATCAAAAATCTGCACAGAAAAAAATCCGATCCAAAATTTTTGGAAAAATAGAAAAAAATTAAACATCCTATTTCACAGCTCTTAAATTTACAAACAATTTTTTGTGTTTGGTCACTATGCATCATATACAAGTAATTGCAAGAGAATTAAGCGACAATAAAGATGATAAAACTAGCACCAATAGTGGAGTCTATCTGCGGTCTGCCTTCCTCAAACAATGAGTCCAGTGAAGGTGATCTTACAACTTTGAAATACCATATCTGAAATCAAACTACTGAAGGCTCACATAGTGGGCCTATTAACTCTTTTCTTTATGATCAGAGAATCGATTTGAATTTTGTATATTTCAAATAAATCGATTCAGTGTAACGACTAATTGCCTTAAAGCATTTCAAGTACAAGCAGTTGTAATGTTACTTTGGGTTATTGCCCAAGGCACAAAACCTACACAGCGCAAATGTCAAAAGCATCACAATTTTTTAATTATTTTGATTACAATGTTTTAATTTGTTGCTCTTCTGACCAAAGTAGACCACTAGGCCCACTACAAGTTATCATCAAATTTGCACTGTGCTGAAAAGTGTGAGAAGCTACTGATAAAGGAAATTTGTTTTCTCATACATAATGTTTGCCTGACAAGACAATGTTATGTTGGCCCATACATTTTGACAAAAAGCTTTTATCAAAAAATTGCTCGAACTCGATCGTTTCCTGGGCAAAAAAAATAGAAACCGCGTTCTCACCGGCTCTCACGCACCGTGGCTTCTCTCCGCCTCTTTTAATGGCAGCAATTTGGTCCAGGGTTTCCCTATCTTTTTATTGCACTGCCTCCACCACCTTATCCGAAGTTATCCTTCACCTCCCAATATGTAGAGATGCCATTCAAACGGTTCGCACGAACCGGCTCTTGCAATTTTCTAAGCTCATGGAATCGGTTGTTTAAAATATTTTGGCATCAATTTCCATTTTGAAAATTTTGATAAAATTCTTTGCCTTGTGTTGTGAAAACATTCATCAACTTTTTTTCTGATAGAACCTGTTTTTATAACTTTTGAGTGCCACCACTATCTACATTTAGTGGCGTACGCACGAAGGGACTGGGCGTCAGCCACCATGAACATTGATGGTTTAAAATAGTTTGAGAAAAAATGGTGATATAGTCACTTTTCAACATTTTCTATAGTGCCACTTTGCCACAATCTAGACTTTGGCGATGCTATAGTTTGCTTTGGGTACGACATTTTATTTCTCCAATTTTACGGTGAGAGATATTTAGTAAATAATTCATGTGGGCCCTGTGCAATAATTGCTTCATTAGGCAGTATTAGACCTGTTGGTCCTCGCCGCCGTTACATGTTTCCCTTTGATGGCGACTCTTCATGACATAATCTGGACCAATTCCGTTTCCATTTAGCCCTCACTGATGTGTTGAGCCAGAGACGCTACACAGAAATGCATTGATAACATTTCCAAAACTACATAGCTAGCGCTTGATAGCTCTTTTCTCAATTTTGAACAGTATCTTGCAGGCCAGCTTACAATAGTATATCGGTGGTTTTAGTTCATATATAGTGATAACTTAAGTTTATCGTTGGTACTTTAAACTGATCTTTAGTTAGTCCATGGAGTCCGTTCTACCAGCGATGGTGCATAATTGCTTTCACCACCGTAGTTACAGAAAGCAGCTCGCAGTTTATTTTGGTGGCATTGTCCAGGCTAGATCCGATCTCAATCTCTCCATATCGCTTTACTGGTTCAGCTTGTGTGATATTAATCCTACGATGCACACTCGAAAAACCTTACGTTAATGCATAACGCGGGTTATTCTGACTCGTATTGTTGAGCCAGCTGATTTTCACTTCTAAGACAACTCTTTTCAATTTTTGTTGGCATAGTCATCTTGTCGGTAACATAGCGCTATGATGGCTGTAGTTACTATCGTATTTTTGTATCATTTTATTGGCAAGAACCGGAAAAACAAAACATAAGCTGCTAACGGAACTATAACTCAAACAGGACGATTTTGTGGCAAGCAAAAATAAAGAGCTACAAAGTTCATAATCTGTCACGTGGACCTTAGACTTATTTATTGCATTCTTTGCGTATGATGCTGGTATGGCTGTGTTGCGGATACATGGGTCTGCTTCATTTTGCACGACATTTCGCAACTTTTTTGTTCTTAAATGTTGGACACAAGGAGGACCGTTTTCTCTTCTGTAACGTAATTCCTGTTTGCAGGGACGCACTTCAAAAAGCAAAGCCACTTTTCATCATAACTTTTTTCCTAATTTTGTGGAGTTGAGGAACTTTTTCCAAGTTGTCATATGGAGCATGATCAGGCTTTCAGCAAGGTATGTCAAAAAACGTCGTCGTCTTGAACTATGGCCGCTCTGGTAATCAGCACACACTCGTCCAAAAACTTTGCAAGCAGTGTTTCTTAGACAGAGCCACTTCGATCCAATCAATTTGATCGCGAACAGCATAATTGGTGACAGCGAGAAAGATGATGACCTTTTTTTGGAGATCACCTGTTTTTCGAGCAACATAACACGATCTTCAACGTTATTTACCGTTACTTCCAAGTTAATTTGAGTTAACTTGAGCCCACAGGTCTTTAAAATATCAGCAGTATTGCCCTCCAGGGAAAAGTTTGGAGATTCCTGAACTAGATCAACGCCGATCTTGGTCTTGTTATACATGTAAAACTTGATGATCTATGTACTCTTTTTTTAGATCTTCTTGATCAATGCTTATGCCGTGATGCATTGTGCTCAAAATTATCACAATGTTATCCTTCTTAAGACCATCGTGATTCGATCGTTAAAACCAAAAACTGAAGTCTTTGTTTGTCGAGACTTAACAGGTTTCATGCATTGCCGAATTTCTTGTTTACTTTTCCTCATGGTCCCAACAGCTGCCAATTGATGCTGAATTAACTTTTTCGCCAAAGGAACACCTGCAAAAAAGTTGTCCATCGATACAGTCCTCTCTGAGCCTCTTGAAGTTGTGCCGCGAGATGGACAACTATATTGACCAAAAATTTTTCTCAGGTACTTAGCATAGTTGCCTTTCCTTATGAATCTTTGCATTCAACGCACAAGGCAGTGACGCATCCCATAACCGAAAACTTTTATCCCGTATTCGGCTGGCACTCTGGGCTGGAGCTGTGTGAAAGGACATCTCTCTTTCAATGGTACAAGCTGTTTGTTTACCGTTATATTGGCTCCATGACAAAATTGAGTCTTAGAGTTTTGAATCAATAAACCTTAAGTGTAGCTGAATGCAGCCTCTCGGTCCCTGTTTTCTTTTCATCGAATTGCAGATGACTTCGTATGTATTCAAATTTGTTCACACCAAATGTAGCTTTGTAGGCAGAATTTTGTTTTAACTCCAAGAATAGTTGTAGTGTGCCCACAATTTTTTTACTCGTGCGAGCAGCAAAACGCCAATAAAACCAAAAATTCCTCCTCTCGTACAGCGTTTCCTTGTGTAGCAGCTCGTCTACCTTGCAAGTTTGTAAACGACAAAATGTCCTCAATGATATTGTCGCTCAGGAAATATTAAAAAGCATCCACGTTATTGTCGCTGAAAAAATACTGAAATGAGAATAATTAACTACAATAGCTTACAACAGCACTTTACAAACCAAGACAACACATTTCCCGCCAAAAACTCGTCGGGTCAAAGTAACCCATGTTATGCATTCTAGTGGTATTCCAAAAAACCACATTTTTAAAAAATAAATTTGAGAAAAATTTTTATTTCAAGATGTCCAGCAATAAATTGCTGACAAACTCAAGGAACACTGTAAAGAAATTTACTAAACATGGGCACCATTGTCCAGATTATTTTGATTCATACTGTGTAATCTTGGGTGGTTACCGTTGCTACATTGTTGTAGATTTTGCGCACATAACTTTCAACGTGTTAGCTTGTGCCGTTCGTGTCGGCTAGCTTTCACAACTTAGGTAAATACTTAGTATCTTTTGCATCTAGTGGTGTACGTGTTGCTTTGTTTCTAGATCAGCGAAGTCTACTGATGAGACTAAACCGTTTCCTTTCGATTCTCCTTTGAGCGTTACACCCTCAATACAATCTTCTTTATGTGTCAAGCATAATAATTTTGACATTTTCTATTATGATGTCACAGTACTGGTCAGTTACGTTGAATCTTATCAAATTCTCTGGAAACAGGTAGAGTCCAGGAATCTTGGTGTTTTCAGTCGAGCTCATATGGTACCAGAGTATCGTAATTATTGTGTTTATTAGCCGAAACCTCTGGAAATTGCTTATTGCTTAAGGAGGCAGATTTTGGAATGTTTTTGGCATAAGCTTGAAATTATTTTGAAGTAGGTCAGCTGCCAGTTGAGTAAGCAATAGTCAAGGTAATGCTTCAGTTGATATATAGCGTACAGGTGGAAATATAAACAATGGTTTAAAAAATACTGTATGTTGCTTGTGTTACAGCTTTTAAATTAAGGGGGTAATTAGTGCTTTAGTTAATATGCATGGTAACGGTGGAAATATCAACAATGATTTAAAAATACTTTATGTTGCTTGTGATGCAGCCTTTAAATAAAGGGGGTAGTTATCTAGCCATTTACACATGTCTCAGCCACAAAAAGGGATCAAAAAATTGTTGGACTTCAATTCTAAAAAACATCGAAATAACGCCAACGAAAATGACGGAGAAAGTAGTGCCGCTGGTGAAGTGGAGTGTCATAGGAACAAGAACAACTCACAGAACCTGTTTGAAGAGCCAGACCATACTCCACTAGCAGACAGAGCTACAGAAATTTTACAACCGTCAAAGAATTTTTCACTTCGGTTTGGAAAAACTTATACCACAGCAGGAAAACTTTGAATGCTAAAAGGCATATGGATTCCAGATCAGTATTTTAGTTTTCCAACTTCAGCAACCAGTCACAGAAATTGACGCTTTCAGTAAATTGAGCGTTTCGTTACTAAACGAAACGCTAACGCATTACTTATTTACAGAGCCCATTACTTAGAAAAGCCTCCATCTTCTTAAAACGAAAATGTAGTTTTCCTTTCAAGAAAATGGAGGCTTTTGTAAGTAAAGGGTTCTGTTTGGAAGCAAAGCAGGTGCTGGAGCTGGAAAGCAACCTTTCCGAGTTTTGTGTGCGGCGAAGTTTCAGAAATGGAAAAATGCTCTTGA
Organism: Trididemnum clinides; assembly: GCA_963675345.1. Taxonomy (NCBI): domain Eukaryota; kingdom Metazoa; phylum Chordata; class Ascidiacea; order Aplousobranchia; family Didemnidae; genus Trididemnum; species Trididemnum clinides. The sequence goes on from OY776301.1 coordinate 18,279,699, forward strand.
ACGTATTGTGGACCAGGAGAGCACAAAATATCATCGCAACAGTGTGGTAACAGCAGTGACCACAACGTTAATGCTATCCAAAAAATACGACAGTAGCACAATTTAACTATCATCAAAGGAAGCAACAAATTTTAGACAACAGAAGAAAAATTTCACATTTATAGAAACTGTTGTAGTCTACAAGCTGGAATCACTTTAAGATAGGATTACGATATCTGATGAGGCATAATCCCTGACAAAATTTATGAAAACGAAAAACAGCAAAAAATTGTTACATAATGGGCTACAAGGAAAATACAAGAAACAAATGTAAAATACTTTACAAACACTACCTTCTCTGACTATGTATATTTTTCCAAAGATCTGATCATGAACAAGCTTTTGTTAGACTTCAGAAACACCAAGAATTCCCCACAAAACATTACTTTGAAGTTTTATTGAAGCCTTAAAATTCCTTTCATCGTCTTAAAGGTCATCTTATTTCTTTCTTTTATCCACTGACTCTGGGTCAGTGAAAATACTCGTTCAACATTTGCATTGTGAGATACCACAGCAAAGAAAAACTGTGCAGTCCTGAACAATTCTGAGTGACTTGGAAGGTTTTTTGATTGTTGAAAATACTTGCACCATTTCTTATGAGTTGGTTGGGCAGGAAATTTTTCATTACTCAAGCAATATTCTACAAACGTCTTCAAATTGCAATCTTTGTCAAAACAATTTGCATCGTCCGAGCGTATTCCTTTACCTATCAGATATTCTACACAAGGTGCAACGGGATTCCAGCTCGGTACCTCACTCAAGGACGGGTTTAGGACATTTACCCCTTGGTCACATACCCCCGGTCGTATATCCCCTGGGTACTCTAACCTTAAATCTTAAATCTAACCCTAATCCTAATCTTAATCCTAACCATTGCGTTAGGAAACAATACTGGTGGTAAATGACTGAGAGGGTAAATTACTATGGGTAACTGGGCTGTTACCGTTTAAAAATATGTGCTGGACAGCCAGGTCCAATCAAAGATGTGCTGAACGCTTGCTTTCACTTTGCAAACACATTGCTACCATGTTAATTACGCCTCAAGCTTCCAAACATTGTATTGCAATTGTCCTCTGTCAATGCCTCATACTTTTCAGATAACCCGCTTTTTTCTAAGGTACAGGGTGACCATCACAAATCCGGAATCATTGCGATCTGGGGGGGTGCCGGACTACCTATTTTTCCGGATTAGCTATTTATTATCTTAGAATATACAAACCTAGTGCTAACCACCTCATCTTAAAATTAAAATCTATATATATAAAACTCAAAGTTTGTCTGTCTGTCTGTCTGTCCGCTATAGAAATAAAACTGGAGACATTTAGGTACAAACAAACATATGAATCTTATATAACTTTTTCCAGGGAATCCAAGTACGGTATTTTGATTTCGATCAGAATCGTCTATGGGGGGCTACGAGCTTATATTTATTCAACCTATATTCAAAAAAATTCAATTACAAACCACAAACAGAATGTTAGAAGATTTATATATAAACGTTTTTTGCTTGAACGAGATGTACGCAAACAATTGCGCGTATGTCCGCCATTTCTGTTATTGCCGGTAGAAATACCGTCGCGGGAGCGAACGCATAAAGATTGCTTGCCGGTAATTATACCCGTGCGGGATCGAAAGAGTTAAAATATGGTTATTCAATGTAAAAATTTAATCAGTCTTTACATTTTACCCGATCAACGACGGGTAAATCTGCTAGTATCCTATAAATTAATACAAGTTGATTAATAAACAAAAGACAAGTGAGATGTTAATGCAATACAGGTAAAATAAGTGGTACAGGTACAGTACAGTACAAAATTAATTCAGTTTGCGCGGAGACTCGGGAAATTTAAAATTGCAGTACAGAGTACAGGTAGTGTTTTCTAGGTCAAATTAGTGATGGTCAACCTGTATCTTGTACGTATCCAGCCAGTAGCAGTCTCATTAGGCTTGTTCTTAAATTCGATCAGTTTAGTCTGTATACCACCATTTTGTCAGTAAAAATACTGCATAAGTACTGTAAACAACTTTAATCCATGATGGTTGCTTCCGTCTGAAGCAATTGCACAATATGCAATATCTTTCCTGCAAAATTTTTCAAGACAGCATTGATCAAACACGCTGCAAGTACAGATATAATAATAATTTCCGTCTTTGTTCGGGCACAGAAAAACTGCTTTGCCTAACCAGAATGAGGGAACTTTTTTTATCTGCAAAGAGGACGTACAATCCATGATGAAAAAGCTATGGTGATGCTTTACTGTGTGAAAAGCATAAGTACCCTCGGCAGCAGTGACTTCATTCCCTGTTTTGGCAAAAGAATTTGTCACTTTAGTTGATGCGGAAGCACCTCTAACTCCTTGGCAACGTTTATCAGAATTGAGATGTGATTGCAATTTCGCATTACCTTCATGTGAAACCGAGATGTATGTTCCTAGTTTGCAAACTAAACATTCTACGTCCATTTCACTTCTATCTTTTCTGAATTATGGATGTTTTGCCTGCAACTCATCAGTAAATTTGCTTCTTTGCTTAGCCGTTTTCAACAGTAAAACAATAAAGGCTGGTTTCCATTGGATGTAAATTGCGGGCGTTGCGTGAAAACTTTTTTTTTCTCTATGTAGTTTTATGCGGGCAGCGAGAGCGCAACTTTTTTGTTTCTCTACTTAGCTTTATGCGCGCAGCGTTATCGCTTCATAAAGCTAAGTAGAGAAACAAAGAAGTTTTCACGCTGCACCTGCAATTCACGCCTATTGGAAACCAGCCTTAATAACGTTTGATCTTTAGCAATAAACAAATTTTTTCTGCAATAACATTGCCGATTAGATGTCAAAAAATGCATTATTTAAAATTACCGGATATTTGAGCACTTTTTGACATTTCTCCCTGACGCAGATTTGAACACTGAAATCCAGGACATATCTGGAAAAATCCTGTCGTATGGCAACCCTACTTTAAGAGCGCATTGGAATAGCGGTCCACTTACTTTGGAATCAGAAGAAGGTTATACAGAGGAAAATAGGATGAAGTCTTCAAGAAAGACTTTGTTTCTGTCAGACAAAATTTTTGGTATATCAACCTAAGAATATGAAAGAGCTTTAAAGTGTTTTCTGTGACTTAATTCTTGAGCAGTTGGTGGATTCGATCAACCAGTCCAGTTTTTTCAGCATTAGCTGAAAAACAATCGATATATCATGTAAGGAGCAATTAAATCAATGTGCGCTTTAATGTTGGTGATGACTTTGCAATTGAAGAATGTTTTCTCCAGTTTGTATCCGTAACATATTGGTTGGGCAAAAAGTTGGCCTCTACTGTCTTGAAAAACTTGTTTCAAATTGGAACTGATGTTTTAAAAATGCGTGGCCAAGGATATTCTGGAGCCGCAACTATGAGTGGCAAAACGAATGATGCCCAAGCTTATATCAGAGAAGTAATTCTAACAGTACCAAATGTACTCTGTTCAACGCGCAACCGAAATTTGGTTGTGTCTAATTTATGCGATCTCTCGGATTTGTAACTGCATGAAAACAATAGCTTCAATTTGTAACTTTCAAGGCTCCAAAACGGGAAAATATTTTACGTAGGACAATAAACACTATCTCATCAACCGTAGAATTTCAAGAATTTGTTCACGTTTGTGCCACCAGATGGGTTGATTTACATCAGAATGTTAGTGTATTCTCAAATTTTCAACATGCCTAGCTTTGGCGAAAATTTTGACTCGGCCAGCCAAAGAAACATCATCACGAGCACTGCAATTACTATCAACATTTGGAAAAAGTGAATTTTGCATTGCTCTCTTGGTTTTGAAAAAGATTTTTGGATATTGTTGCTCTGTCCAAAATCTTACAAAAGAAGTCAAACGACCTTTTTGAGGCTGCCGACGTTGCACAAGATGTTGCCGATGAATTGTAGTCGAAAAAAAAATGCCGAGTATGAATTCCACCAGCTGTATATTTCCGCAGAATCGATGGCCCAAACCAAAAATTTACTTTGAAAGCGCCACGCCTTACCTCAAGACTGCAAAGTATTAAAGTCTGGGAAAACTTTATGAAAATGATTTAACAAAATCCCCCGAAGAAATTGTGCCTGAACTGATATTACGGCATAAAAAAATTTTCTCGAATGAAGGCCGCGGAGAGATTTATTGATGCCTTGAGTAGCATCAAGAAATGCCTTTTGATGCTTTTCCGAACATATCAACATTGATCTCCATTTTGTTAACTCTTTTAGTGACAACGTGCAGTGCCGAATTTATGTTGGAGCAAACCGGGGCACTGCTTAAGGGCCTCCACAAAAAATCATTAATTTGAGGAAAAAGATCTGCAAGATCTAATTGAAGAAGCAGCAGCTGCAAAACTATTCAACACGTGCAAAGATGATTCCGATCCGTCCCTTGGTTTTGAACACGTCTGATTCAAAACACTTTCATAGTTATTCAAGGATGCTAAAATTGATTGCTTTTACCGAGAGCATTTCCTGTGTGAATTGATCGGACAAAGGCGTTTAGGACACGTTTCCCACTGTGAAGACAGCTCTTCGAATTTATCTAGTGCTTATGATCAGCAATTATCCCGGAGGAAGATCTTTCAGGAACTTAAACTTATCAAAAACAGGCTTCGAACAACTATGACCCAGAAACACCTCATTAATTTAACACTTATGAGCATAGAGCAGGGATGGGCAACCTTTGTAACACAAGGGCCATTTCGGAAAATATAATGTTTACTGGGGGCCGCACTGCAAATAAACACTGGTTCATATTTACAGTTTTCAATAAAAAATCACAGCAAGTACATGCAGATATGAAATATATGCAGATATGTACACTAGGGTGGAGTGAACAAAATTTTTTTTTTCAAATCAAAAAACTAGAATATTAAAGTAGGTGGTTAGGTCTAACAATACCTTCTAAAGTTGTTTTGGGGTTCTGCCACCTACACCCAGGTGGCTAAACACCTCTAAAAATTTTGCGCTCCCCCAAATTTATGAAAATCCCATAACTTAAAAACTAGTTAAGCTAGAAACTTGGTTTTGGGCTTAAAATGCTCAGAAGACCCAAGCTCATATCTGCTCCAATACAATTTTTTCTTCTAACTTCATAACTACAACTACATTCTTCTGACTACATGGGGTGTTTAGCCACCTGGGTGTAAGTGGCAGAACCCTAAAACAACTTTGAAGATGTTTCTAGACCCAAACACCTACTTCAATAAACCTGGTTTTTTGATTTGAAAAAAAAAATTTTTCACTCCACCCTAATGTACACATGCAAATGTTCAAACAGTAATTAGTCAGTGAGCAGGCTGATGTTGGACTGTTTCAACTAATCGGTCGATATTTAGTTCTATTCTTGATGTGCATAGGCGCAAACAATCCAGCAGGTGACTGTCAATCAGATTACTTCTTAGCTTGCTTTTCACGTGTTTCACCTTCGAAAACAATTGCTCACCAGTATATGTACTTCCAAACATACATACAAACTTTTTGGCGAATTGCTTCAAGTTGTAGTATTCCGCCACTGGCAGGGACTTATAAAAGCCAATGAGGTTCATTTTTCTGAAATTTTGTACAAGAACGTCATCCTCCTGCAGTTCATTTAATTCGAGCTGGAGTTCCAGGCGCAAAACTTATTTCACAGGTACATGGGAGTGCGAAGACGGCCATATTACTTCTTTAACGTCTGAAATCTGCAAACCGAGAGGAAAATTGTTCACGCAATACTGCCACTCTTCTAGCGTAACTATCCAAGATCTCAATACTGCTATCACAGTCACTTTTAAGAGTGGGAAAATCGTCAATTTTGTGTTCACGTAAGCTTTGTTCATAGAGTTCAAGATCTCGCTCAAATGTTCCAACGTGTTTGAACAATTCATGCACCAACTTGTTTTCTCCTTGTAGCTTGACACTAAACTCAGCCAACGCTTGTGAAGTATCATTTAGAAATGTAATATCCATTAGCTAGTCAGAAGCAGATAGCTGGTGGGACTTCCTTTGCTTTCAAGTTTATGAACATATTGACCTCATCTTTCAGTAGCCAGAAACGGTACAATGTTGATGCTCTGCTAAGCCAACGGACATCTGTAAAGTAAACAACATCCCCACGCTGGCTCTCGAGGTGACCCAAAAACTCCTGAAATTCTCGGTAATTTAATCCTCGGGAACAAATGCAGGTAACTGTTTTTACTACTACTGAAGTAACATGTTCCATATCCATTACTTTAGCACTCAAGTTGTCCTGGTGTATAATGCAATGCACTCCCACAACATCTCGTTTAAGCTCTCCAACTTTGGCAATGAGACCGTTGTGACAGCCAACCATTAATGGTGTACCATCGATGGCAACTGAGATACATTTACTGAAGTTCTCAATCCCTATCTTTTGTAGTGATGATTGGAGGCCTTCAAATACATCAATTTCTCCACTTGTGTCTTTCATAGCATTTAAATCAATCAGTTCTTCAAGTACGTTAAAATCTTTGTCTACAATTCGAATAAAGACAGCTAGTTGAGCTGAGTCACTGATATCTGTGCTCTCGTCCAATGCCAGTGAATTGTTTTCTAAGTCATTCACTTTTACTTTTATTTGATATTCAATATCTGAAGACATGTCCTCAACTCGTCTGACTACAGTGCGACGTGAAAGAGATACGTCTAAAACACTTTTCACAACTTGTGGACACTTAGATTCAGCAAATGCCATCAAGCATTCCTTCACGATCTCATCATCAGAAAATGGCTTTTGGTGTTTGCAGAAAATCCTTGCTATCTTGAAGCTTACTGCAGTATTGTCAAAATCAGTCGTAGACGTTCTGGTTAATACTTGCTGTTGTGCTTGCAGGCCCCTGGCTAACTTGTCTGAAGGCTGTTTTCTTTCCTCTATGATGTACTTGCCATACTTTTCACCGTGATTTTTTAAAAATGTCTTTCAATATCGTACTCTTTAGTTTCAGCTATTGAGTTCTGGCAAATTAAACGTACTGCTTTGTTATTTGCTAAAGTAAGCAAGTATTTTCCTCTCCATTCATTATAAAATTTTTTTGTTCTTTTCTGTTACTGTTTTCTGTCTTTTAGTAGCCGTGGATACCAGACGTAACAAGTAACTGCTCAACACTTGGGCTAAGGCTCATTCACACAGACTGCAACCGCTGCAGTGACGCCAGGCTATTTCATAAAAACAAGCCTAAAGTAAGCGAATTAACACAAAACTATGCAACAGCCTCAATGCTTCGCAGGCACATCTATACAAAAATAAAAGTTATGACGTCATTGCAAAGACTGCAACGTCACTATACAGAACTTCACAGTTGACCGGTCTAGCCTTTTGTCGCCTCCTCAAGCGCTTGTCCGATCGATCGCTGTACCCCCAGTGTTGCCCGATACCAATTGCGTTTAAATAGGAAATTAAAAAAGCAAAAGTTTCAACGTAATGAACACTCACATAACTTTATGTAAGAGCAATTAGCTAGAAGAGGAAGGGCCAAACAAACAGTGGCAAACGGCCATATGCGGCCTCCTGGCCGCACGTTGCCCACCTACCGTAAACCGGGGTTACATGTACTTTGTACACTTTTTGCCTTTGCTGAAACTTAGCTCTCTAACGCAACCTTTTAACGAGTTTTTTTTAGCTAAACTTGGCACCTCAAAAGCATGCTTTCTAAACTTGAATTTATTTTTTAACACTAACTTCAAAGATGGCCGGGAAGATCATATTTTGTTGCGTACAGAGTTACCCCAATATCGGGGCAACTTTGTACATTTCTTTAATCTCGATTAGCAATGTATTTTCAACACTAAAGTGAACAAACTTCCTTTTTAAAAGGGGCTATTTTGTAAACTTTATTTCAATATAGAAAAAGAGTTCCCAAATTAAAAAATACAGTAAAACAGTGGGTAGATTTCAGAAGGCATTGATAGAGAGATAAGTTGTCCTCACGAATGGTCAGGTTTTGCAAAATAAAAATTATCTCCAGATTTAATTGACGTGAAATGGAAGTATGATCAAACTTAAACATGTTTTTGTGTCCGGAAATGCTACTTAGCAAGTTAGTTGTTTAAACATATGCAAATGCACACAAAATTGGGCTTATTCTCTTTAATTGTAGTGCAATTCATGAACTGTAAATGCAAACTGATTAAACGGAACGTATTTTTTTTCCATTGGGTGAAAACGAACGTAAGCACTATGCATCGGCCTTTGCCTAACCCCCGTTGGAGCAGATTTGAGCAGACGACAGACGGCTGACCCCAGGCGAGCAAACGGCTAAGAAGCAACTGTCTTGAAGTTTCCTGTCTAGAGAAAATACAACTGTGTTCAGCCTGTACAATCGTACAAATTTATGTACAAAAATCAACGAACTTTTATTTTAGTACTCAAATACAGTTTTAACAATCGTCACACTCAGAAAAGTATCCTTCAATGTCAAATGTGTAATAGTTTTTGGTTTCGTACTCAACTCCTGAGCACTAAAGATGATATTGTTTGCTACACACCTCGCATACAATCCAGCGATCGTCACCTTCGGCTTCCCACAACACTTTGCAGGTGTTGCAAACCCAATGTTCATCTGCTCCTGATTCGTGAGAAGTTGCAGCACTGTTGTTTGAACTGGTGCTTGGCAAAGAGCAAATTCGTTTGCTAGCAACAATCTTTCTTCCTCTTTTACAGAGTTTCTTGCTTGCAGATTTGCCTATCCCACAGTGAGTCTGCAACAAATTCATCACAGACTTATTTAAAGCAATTGAATTGTCTTCATTCTCTCTTCATTAATGATCTTCCGGCTTCTCTGCCTTCTTCCGTCAGCTGCTCTCTTTATGCAGACAATCTGGCCATTTGGTCCTCCTCCCCCTCAGTCCCCACTGCAGTAGAGGCCACTCAAGGAGCTCTGTTTCGATTGGAGCGCTGGTCTGAGTGCTGTCTTCCTCTCAATCCGAGCAAATGTGAGGCCTCCTTCTTCTCAGTGGATCCCCACCAAGCTAATCTCTAACCCAACCTCCTCCTACTCGGCTCCCGCCTCCGTTTTAATCCCACTCTAACTTTTCTTGGGGTCACCTTCGACCGCACTCTTTCCTTTTCTAAGCATGCATCTTCGCTGAAGGCCAAGTTTTTTCCACGTTTCAAGGCCTTACGCTGTATCTCTGCTTCCTTATGGGGTCCCTCTCTCTTCTGTATAAATCTTTTCTTTGGTCCCTTCTCACTTGCACTTCACCCGGATAGTTTCCTTTCCTAAGCACTACCAATATCACCAAATTGGAACGCCTCCACCGAGCAGCTAGTTGCGCCATCACCGGCTGCCTCTCGTCCTCCCATATCCCTCTACTACTCTCCGAGGCTTCTTTACCTTCCCTACGAGTCACCCTGACTCATTTCACCCTTTTCTCTTATGAGCGTGCTCTTTGTCTCCCAACCTCCTTTCCTATTTCAGGTTTGGCCAGACTTAGAGTGAAACCAAGACTCTGCAGATCGTCCTGGAGAGCTTTTACATCCACTCACCCGCTCATGCTTCCTTCTACTTGTTCTAGGGAGGCTATTTTAGCGTGCCCTCCCTTTTCTCCTTGGAATCTGCCTTTCTTCACGGTGAAGTTCATCCTTTCCACTCCATGCTCTTTCTATCGCCAAGGTGCGGCTCTTGCCCACCTTGACTCTCTCCCCCCTCATGATCTGGTATTCTGGACAGACGGCTCTGTTCCTTTTCCTTTTGGCAAAGGCGGCTCCGGCGTACTTGCCAACTGCTCTCTCTGTGGCACTGAGGCCACTCTTTCCTTTTCAGCACGCCTAGTATTCTCAAGTTTCTCTGCTGAAGCCTGCGCCATTCTGCATGCTCTTTGCTGGTCTCGGCAGCACCAACAAGTCTGCCATTTCTCTTCTCTTCTCCTATTATCTGACTCTCGTTCTGTCCTCGCCACCCTGTCCTCTCCTCCGTCTTTCCTGTTATCGCAAACTCTGTGGCAGATCTGGCAGGAACTGTCTTTCTCTCCTCCTGTTCTATCAGACTACAATGGATCCCCAGACACTCGTTTCTGCCAGGAAATGCCACGGCTGATGAGCTGGCCAGATGGGGAGCGCTACTTGCACCCTCCACAATCCCATGTAGTCTCTCTCCTCTTATCCGCTCTTCTCTTTTTTCGGACTGGAGGCGTACTGTCTCATCGAAGTTCTTTGACACGCAGGTTTCCTCGATTTCCACCGATGAACTTGTGCTCCCTCGTCATGCTCGCTGTGTCCTCTCTCGTCTACGCTGCAATGGACACAGCCTTCTTTTAGGTTCTTATCTCTTTAGGATTGGCAGAATCGAGAATCCTTCCTGCAGCGCCTGTGGATACTTGTCCCAGGACACTTCTCATCTCATTCTGCACTGTCCAGTTACGGACTCTTTGCGCCGCTCACTCTTTGGCGATTCTCTGTCTCTCTACAACCTCTGGTCCAGACCCTGGGGAGTTGCCCGGCTTCTGAGGCTCCATGGTCTTCCGCCATGCCCCCATCCCTCTGAAGGGGTCGGATAACCAACAACAACAAAAAAAAATGTGTTTTGAAAATATGGTTAAGTGTTTTGAAAAAGTGTACAAAGTTACCCCATGGTGTTCAAAATTACCCTGGTGTACAAAGTAACCCCGGTTTATGGTATGGCATAGAGCATGCTAATTTACAGCTGATTAACTTTGGTGACTTAATCAACAATCTTGCCATTGCCAAATCTCGAAGAGTTCGCCCAGGTCTTACCTGTAACTATTCAACTAGAGCTTCAGTTTCGTACTTCCGTTTGTGCTGTTTGAAGTGGGAGTGATTAGTAAGTTAGTCAAGTGTTTATTATTCATTTCATGATGTTTTGCAGTCACCTATATGCTTTGGCGTTGTCAGTGCTTATTGCTCTATTGCATTAATTTGAATCTTAAAACATTTATTTAAAACTTTAATCAATAACCTGCGTACTTTCCCGTTTGTTCATGAGTGTAAATTGATTTTGTCGATTTCTTATAGCTTGTACGGTAAATTGGTGATTTTATTTTTTCTGATTCACTATTCAGACTACTGAGTTAGCATTAGTGTTGTTGATAAATGGCAATACCACTTTTCGTAATGGTACTTTTGATTTTTTAAATTATTTTCTAATGTTTTCCAGTGTTATAGAAACTTGTATTGATAGCTTTTATGTGCTATACCGGCATCCGATCACAATTTATATTGATGTTTGCTTGGTTTTGATTTTACTTAGATAGTCAATCGTTAGCCTTGTGAGTATATTTGCGCTATCATTTCTTGCTTTTTGTGCGTTGGCTTTAATTTAAAAAAAACTGCTTTTGGACCAAACAATAAAATTTCATTTCGCACTGGCGTTGTGTTTCTTTTCCGAATTTGTAGACAAGTAATTCAGAAGTCGCAAACCCGCTAAGTCTTCCGCTCCCGCCAGTTTTAGCATATCAACTGCAGCCAACCCTTTTTTGGGGGCCATTTTTATTCCCTTGTTTCTGGAAATGTGGTCTTTTTTTTCGGTAGCACCACGACCTCAGCTTCAAGCATGCGACTAGGTGCCTCCACATGACCTAGTTCCCAGGGGCCTTCATATACACAAATCCGTTACTGGCAACGTGCACCTAGTGAACGATCGTTTTCCATATTACACACCTTGAAAACATGCTTGCCGAATACAACTGCTAGGCCTACTACCCGAATAAACGGATTCAAATTACAGAACATTTACAGCAATCACAGGCTTAGCCCGGAAGATGTCATCAACAGATTAAGTAAAGTGAACAAGCGTTTGACTATGAGCTTATAAAGTAAAATCTGCAACATTTGTAATACAATGTTGGTTATTTTTCTGTTTGCTTCAATTTTTTCACTATATAATTCTCACCATTAACATGAGCTGCCAGTAAGGTCTATTACTTTCGGCTAATTTTCCTGTTTCAATTTCATTGAGCTTTAAGTACTCGTACGTGACTACAATAGCTACGTTTACGGTTTGGCGAAAAAATCCACGTAAGCATTACCCTAAAACTTGTGTTCTAGAAAGCAAGAAAACGCTTATTAGTGTTATTTTCTAAATTCCCTTAGGAGCATGCCCCTAGACTCCCCTGAAATAATTGTGCCTTTGGCACTTTTAGTAAGAGAATCAAACTCCTGCCACGATAAATTTCTGCGTAGACCACCGCCTACATTTGCTATATTCGCCACTCGACAAACATAAATAGCAAATACTAATTACTTTTTGAAGGGAAACAACTTTTTGGAAGTACAGTCATACCTCACCTTTACGAACTAATTCGTTCTTCAATGTAGCTCGTAAAACGAGCTGAAAATATTGAAGACCGCAGAAAATATTGCACAAAGATTGTAATTAATATAATACTTCAGTTGTTTGATAAATTACAAAATTTGTTGGTTCTTTGTTGAAGCTGTTACTTCTAAAAATCTATTTCGTAATTCCGAGGTTTCGTAAAGCGGGAGTTCGTAAAATGAGGTATGACTGTATCAATTTTCCCAAACTTGGAGATCTTTTATTTTGAAAGTGTTTTTTCTGCAAGTCCGTGTCACCTACCATAAGATCTGATTTTGTCTCCTTTTGGGAGATCGATCTCCCTGGTTGGGAACTACTGCTCTTACCTACTTGTAGCAGTGGCATCACTCGGAAAAAAGAAGTTGTTCGCCCTGATCGACATTACTTTTAGGAGCAATTACTAGTAATTTTTTATGGTGCAAGTGATCAAATCCCCATTAAGTTTTGTCGCGAAAGGCTCTCTCTAATATGCTGTGAAATTTCGAAATTGAAATGAACATAAAACTTATTCCTTTTATTTCATTATCAGACTCGTAACAAAACATCAATTTTCTGAAATGGTTCTTACAGCTTTTCATCAGCAAATATTCATTTGTTACTTAGTCTTTTAAGCGGTAAATTTCCTTAAAACTTAATTATTATGGATGTTGATGAGTGGTCGGTCCTTAAGTAATGCACACTGCAAGAATCGAAAGATTCAATTTTTGTCTGTTCTGCCGTAAGACGGAACAAAACCAATATGGAAAATGAAACTGAAATCTGTTTTATGAATCAGCTTTAGCATGCCAATGCATTAGGACCACGTCCTACATAGCTGACGTTAGAAGCCTTTATTTAGCGCGTGCAAAAATCATAAGTATAAACAAGCAACACATAAATAAGTCCAACGACAACAAAAACCTAACACCTTGGTCTGCTGATCAAATGCAATGAAGAACGCCTTGCTAGCAAACTGAAATCGTAATCTGTACTCAGTGTTGTTTGTTCGCTTCGTCAAATTAACAGCGCATGTTAACGGCGTTAACTTTTTGTTCGCGCTGACGCTAGCGGCGGCAATTTTTTTCAGCAGTTGTTGAAAGTGCTAACGGCGCAACTTAATTTGTTTAATTCTTACGTCAGTGTGGAGCATTAATTTTTTTCAGAAAGTATTCTGTTGACTTTCGTTTTCATTCTGAATTTGCACTTGCAGTTGTTGTCATTGTGATTTTGCGATTCTTGTCACGTTACTAAGGCTGTAGTCCCCAAACACTTTCAATTCACGACCCACCAATGAGTCGCGACCCATAATTTGGACACTTCTGTACTAAGGTGTCCATCCCAGGTTTTCCCGAGTTCGAAAACTCAAGTGTTTGGCTAACTTTAGAAACCCAATCCTTGGTTATTTTCTGGAGTAAAACCCGTTTTTCCAGCAAAGTTCAGGTAACTTTATGATATTATTGTCACTTTATTAATTATTTGCTTTGACGTTAATCACAGTTACAATATTCGCCAAGTGTGTCAAATTTCACGATTTCGTTGGGAGTTTCCCGATTTGGAGATTTTCTCCCGATCTCCCGATTTCAACTAAAAATCTCCCGATTTGGCTCAAAATTTTTCATTTTGCAAATTAGAAGTTATCGTTTTTCTTTATGCAAAATAGAAGTTATTTAGCTATTTCTAGGCTATTATCTTAGTTAGCCTTTATTTTTTATGCACTTTTTGGCCTCCACACAGTGTTGTCAAACATACTGATTTTGATTTTTGCCTAATGAGCAATCATCATTAACCTTGGCGGCGCAACAACAGCCTTTAGCTTCAGCACCAGTTTCATTGTGTTCATAACATTATGGCATTTTAAAATGGCTTCTCTCAGATGAAAGCGCGTTAGAGGTGGTCAGCTGAATGAAACATTAGTAAATCAGTTACCGGTAGCTAAAAATAAAAGTGCACCAGCAGATTTAAACAGGAGTGGCTGAAAGGTTACTCATATATTTATGGAAGTTGTAAAGTTGACAAGTTTGTTAAATGCTGTTCCTGTGAGATGAGACATTAGTGTAGCTCGAGATGGAAAAAACGATCTTACGAAACATTATATCAGAGAAACATAGGAAGAAGAAGAATGATGCAGCTACTTGTGAGACTTAGAGAATTACTAGTTTCTTTGCAAAAGAACGAGATGAGAAAGATAAAGTTATTTATGCGAAGACTGAGTTTGTAATGTCCGCGGCGTAAAACAATGACCATTCAGTGTGAGAAACGTACTTTCTAAAATGGTCAGCGCCATGTCTCCGGACAGCGAACTGTCGAAGAAGTACAGCGCTGGAAAGGCCAAATCTGCACAAATTATAAAAAGTAAGGGGAATCAATTTTCGGTTTTAAAGAAACTATATGTGCACAGTGTGTGTTTGAAGAGATAATTTTAGGGTGGTTATATGCGATTTTGTTTTTATCTCTTCGTCTTCGTCCTTCTCTCACGAGAAAGTGAGGAAGGCGCTACGCGTATGACAAACCCATAAGAACATGCTCGCTTAGAAGTAACCATGTATTTCGATTGATATTACTGGCCTCTCGTTCAATTTGCTATTTGAAATTCACCAAGCAGATGCAATTATTTTGAAACATGCTATCCAAGGATACAAGAACGCTGCTTAGGTGCACAGACGATAGTTGAACCAAGATTGTGTGATCGGGGCCGTCCCTTTGCAAGAGCAATATTTTACATTGCGAGAGCACGGATCGTGTACAACAGCATCAATTCAGGTGAAGGGAAAAGGTGCCAAACATAAACGAGGGTCTGGGGGCCCAAGCCGCTCAAAATTTAGTTTTGCTCGTACGAAACATTTCCCGATCGGACAGTTTTCAATGTTGACAAGTATGATAATTGCGTTTTTGTCTTTCACGCACAAGTAATTAGTTACACAATGGAAACGTAACAATTTTGATACAGATGGCTGTATAAAAGCCTTAAACATGCGGTATAGGTAACTAATATTAGCGATTGAATTCTCCGACGACTTGCAGATCTGTTTCTGCTAAAGGCTAAACACTTGATTTTAACTTGCAGAAATCAGTCGCTTCTTAACAACAGAAAAAAGCTTAATGTCTAGCCCTTGTTACTAAGCTATAAAACTCAGCGAAAATTCAACGAGCACAGGGCTTGGAATTGAACAGCTGAAAGTTTATCATACTAATCAGCTCCGATTACGCAGTTACATTTTCTAAACAGGCTTGTTAAACCAATTTCTTGAGCGGGAGGCAGCGTTTAAGCTAAATGTTGTGAGTAAATCTGAACAGAAATTAAATATACTGTATAAAGTTAACTCTTTCGCTTCCGCGATCATCGATTGATGATCTCGTGTTTTCAGTGTTCCCCTCAAATATTTTAAAATTGAGTTACAAAATTAGTTTACTAAAAAATCGATTTGTGACTTTATTTTTCATCCGATTTTCATAAAATTTTCAAAAGATCACGCTTATTTTCTCACGCATCGGAAGATGTACAATTTGTGCCCTAATTCTTGGATTTTTATACCCAAAAAGGGTTAAAAACACCAAGAACCTAGTTGCAGACGACAAAATCGGCCAAATTCTAAGCACGTGCCAACTACACTAAAATCAAATTGAGATTACATCTTTACCACATAACCAAACCCTTTATCATTAACACCGTCTGAAAACTACTCTTTTGGGGCATCATTTGACAAAATTTCAAGCGATAATGATAAATTTAATTTTTTGAATTTTCAAATTCCTTAAGGGTCTCAAAACCCCCCAAACAAATTTGAATATAAGTAGATAAAAGTAAATTTAGTGCGTAAAAAATATCATATGTTGCTAAATACCGGTCTCATTTCAAAGCTTAGGAAATTTGCTTTCCAGCAATATATAACTTTAAGTAGTTTAAACTAAGTGGTATATGATATTTACTGATCAAAAATGAGTACTGTACATCATGTCAGTTCAAAACCCCCAAAATTTTTTGACTTACCTTCACTAAATTTAATTTTTTAGAAAAACTACACCCTATAAAAACATAAAATAAATTGCAAATGTTTCACCAATAAAGTCGTCATTTTGTATCAAGTTTCCAAGGAGACAAGAAGAGAAATACAAGTTTAAAAGCTAGCAGAAATTTGGCTTCTCTAAATCAAAGTTTGCTGTATCCCCCTTGTTTCTCAACAAATGGAAAGGGTGTAAACAAGCGGCCGTTTCATTGTCAGTGACAGCATATTCTATTTAAACTTGATATTTTCTGAATCTTGAAGAAATTCCCTGTTCAAAAATACATAATGTTACATGGTTTAGGCAAACCTCTAGCAGATAATAACTGATCATATTTTAGGTACTGAATTTAAGTACCAAAATTTGGTACCGGTCGGTACCGGTCAAAAAAAAGGTCATGTGCCTCAGAAAATTGCAAATTGTAGAAAACCTAGGCTTTTAGGTAAGTTTTGATTGATGTACCTTGAAAGCTTATTTCCTTAGCATCGTTTTGCGACCATTTCTAAAACAATTGATCAAAAATAAAATCTGTAGTGATCTTTGAGGTGAGGATACCTCTTTAATTTTGAAGACAACTACCCCCCAGTTGGGGGGTTAATTTGCATAAAATTTGCATATTCAAAAAAATGTTTTTTTTTGTATTTGAAATCCTCAAGAAATGTAGATTTCAACAATATATCACTCTTAATGTAGAAGTAGACAGCTGAGTAATGATTTACAAACAAACTTGAGGTACATAATTATGATTAATTATGATTGATTATGACAGTTTTTCGCGCTGCCACCTTACCGCTTTTCACGCCGGAGCAAAAGAGAAAATGCTTATCAATTTTTTATTTTTAAGCTCAAAACACCAGTCTTTTGAAATTTTCACTGTGAGAATCCTTTTTTGGAGATTAAGCCCCTTTTACAGCGATAATTAACAAATCGTATTCTTTGTTGTTTTTGTTATGTCTTCATCGTTACGATTCTTTGGAGAATAATTCACAAAATTGTTAAATCTATGATCCACTTTTTCTTTTATTCACATTGAAATCCCATTTGTGACTCATTTAATGAAAAGGAATCGCCACACCTGCCAGAGGGGGATTAAGAATTTTAGGGGCCGAGGAAAGAATTTATGAGGGATCACCTAACTGCCCAAATTCTCAATGAAGACCTTTTTTTGAAATTATCACTATTTTGAAGTGCTAAAGTAGCTTGTCAGACATGCCTAGAAAAAGGAGGCCCTTTATTCTTCAAAAAGAGCCCCTATAAAGGGGAACTTGAGGCAGCTATCTAACTTGCCTCACCCTAAATCCGTCACTGATCATTGCTCTATTACGTGCATTGCCAACGACCTATTGTTCAAGAATACTGCAACCAGTACTTCAGCGAAACAAAGCCAACTCACTAATAAACATTTTGAAATGCTTGCGCGTATTTAAGGGAATGTAATGTAATGGTTCAGTCAAAACAAATCTTAAAGCTTCGTTTCTTCCGAGGCGTAAGTTCGCGCTACGTGGCGCCAACACTAAAATCATCACTTTTTCTTGTTGGCATCAGTGATATCGACGTGATTAAAATTTTGCTCATGACGAGGTAACATCTTGATAGGGGGAGATGTAAACTTAAAAATTTGTGTCAGACTCTCAAAAACATGCCAAAAAGTGTCCGTTCCAAGAAAAAAATCCAAATGTTAATTTTGTTTTCATGGTGGTCCCCACTAAAAATCTTTCTCCAAGGCATTGTTTTGGGAGAAGAAATGGGCGACATATGTTTTTCAATGTATATAAAAAGAACTAGCGTCAAATGTATTATGCTGGGTGTCATTTTTGTCTTTCGATGAGAAATCCATAAATTAGTTTAAAGATAAAAATTTTTTGTTGGCACAAATTGTTATACCAGCGCAAATATCATTCAAATGCAAAAAAAAACTTTAATTATTTTGGTGTGAAAGCGATAAATTCAACGGTTGAATCTACTTTGATTTACATTGTATTTTGCCTCGAATCATAGCTTTACATTGGATGATTTTTATTTAAAAACGAGATGTCCGTCAGGGGAAACGAAGCTGAAAGAAAAAAACTTTATCATAATAAACCATACAATTTAGAATCGAAATCTAGAAACAAGGAAAACCAGTTTGAGCTTCTTCTCTCTATTAGGAATTATTAGAGAAAGAGAAGCTTTGAAAACTTTCAAGTAAAGTAAAGTTTCTTATAAATAGCTTTCTACTTCATGTCAACTGATGTTGGCCTATCTACATTTTCCTGCCACGTTGTTAAAATAAATTACGTAGCCACCTTTATCGCAAAACAAAAATTACTGCTTTGAAATTCTGAAAAAGCGTAAACTGAGTCCAGGAAAAAATAATACCCTAATCTTTCTGCGCCTTCGTGTCAAAATGACCTAAGCGACAAAATCATTTTTTACAGGAGGCGATGAAAAATGTGTTTTGACACAAACAAATTATACGGTAATGCGCATTGGTTAAAATGACACAAGCATGTATTGAGGAATAGACATATAACTAAGTGCTGTCGGTTCTCAGGAAGATAGCTAGGGTTATGTACTACCATAAAAGGATATTAATTAAAAATTGATAAAAATGTCGCTTGGGTAACTTTGACACGAAGGCGCAGCATTAATGAAAGCTATAATTTTTCTCACTAACATGGTGTTAATGTACGTAAAACATTGCAAAGTGGAAAGATACCGCTTTTCAACTATGTCAGTGTTTAGGAGTTGTGCCTTTGTTGGAAAGGGCAATCAATTCTAGAAGAATCAATAAATTATTGTATTCACAAGTAACTGAGGTGCAGTTATGCTTGAAAAAAGAAATTTTGTCACAAAATTTTTCAGAATTATTCTGAAACACATCTGGTAAAACAGCATCGTTTGGCTCACGAAGAAGACCTGAAAATCATTGATGTATAGGGTGCCAACTGCTGTAAAGCACGTGGTAAAGTCAAATTTTGCAGTAATTTTTCTCACTAAAATGGTGTTTCTGGACGTGAAACATTTTCACAATATTATGTGATAATCTTTATTGTGATGACATAACTATGATTATAATGTTGGAGTGGCGTATCAAGACGAATTAATTAGTCTCTGCTTGTTTATTAGTCCTACCAAGAACAGAAGAACGCCATTAATTCTTAAAATCTTTTTTTTGCTTAATTTTAGATTTAAAATAGCACAATAAAACAAAAGTACAATAAAACTTTTTTAACCCCTTCAGACATTTTGTCCAATATGTTGGAAAAAATAAAAAATAAAACAAATATCCCTTTGTGTCTGAAGGAGTTGAAACTAGGTTTTACGGAATTGGATGGTAAACCAAAATACGTAGCTGTCTGAAAGTTCTCTCTGCAGAATCAATAAAGAAAAATAAACTGAAACGCCATTCAGAGACAAATCATTCAAATTGTTTAGACAAGCCTGTTGAATTTTTTCAGTGCAAGTTAAATTCGATTAAAGGACAGAGTAGTGTTTTGACAAAATTCACAACAGAAAATAAATTAGCTGTCAACTCTTCGTACGTTGCTTCCTGCCAAATTGCAAAGCAGAAAAAAGCTCATATAATTGGTGGGGATTTGTTAATGCCGGTTATGAAAGAAGTTGTAAAAATAATGATTGGTGACAAAAAAAGTAAAAAACTGAATGCAGTTTTATTGTCAAACAGCACGGTGAAAAGACGCATAGTAGACATGTCTGATGATGTTCTTGAACAGATTCTAACTGATGTGAAAGAACTCCCGTTTTTATAGTAATGCAAGAGGCTAGCGATGCACTTAGCAAACTGCAGACAGTGACAATGTTTCGACCTATCAGGTCTATTCGGTGCAGTTGGTGACCGACAAGATCCGTTTTATTCCATTTAATTACATCAATGCACAGATGTTACAGGTCTGCCCCAGCTTTCAGTCTTTATTCGCTACATCGACAATGCTGCTGCATCAGAAGATTTGTCATTTTGTAAAGCATTGAAATTGCACACAAAGGGTGAGGATATTTTTCAATACTCGAATGATTTCTTTATAAAATACTCCGTTCCTTGGGAGAAATGTGCTGGAATTTGCACTGATGGTGCAGCAGCATGTACTGGCTTCAAGTCTGGAGTTGTAAAACAAATCAAAGACAAAGGGCCAAATGCTGAATGGACACATTGTTTTCTCCACCGGGAGGCTCTCGCCGCAAAAAAAACTGTCGTAAGAACTGCACGAAGTACTAAATTCTGTTGTGAAGTGTGTGAACTGGATTACAGCAAGGCCATTAAATCAACGTATATTTTCGTGACTGTGCGTCCACAAGGATGCTGATCATTAAGCATTGCTTTTGCACTCAGAAGTACGTTGGCTATCACGGGGTCGTCTGCTGAAGCATGCTTGTGATCTGCCAGGTGAAATTATCTCAATTATCTTTTTGAAGCAGCAGAATTTTATGGCATTAGCTGAAGAATTTAGTCAAGAAGATTTCAATGCAAAATTGCTTGCCTTGCCGATATATTTGACTCTCTAAACTGTCTGAATTTATCTACGCAAGACGCTGGTTTTACAGTAATTGATCATGCTGCTAAAGTTGCTGTTTATTACAAAAATTCATTCTCAGGAAAAGCTACGTGGCTCAAGATGAGTACGATGTGTTCCCTGAACAAACAAAGTATATTTGAGTCAAAGAAGTTAATTTAAAGCAAACCATAATTGGACACCTGGAACAGCTTGCCCAAAAGTTTGTAGACTATTATGATGACGCTTTGTCGCCTACTAACAAAAATGATTGGATAATTGATCCATTTTCTGGCACAGATCTGCCTAACTACCCCTCCTTGTTGCTGAAGAATTTATGGAAATAACGGCAGAACCTGCAAATTGTATTTCTTTGGCGTCTTTCAAAGAAAAATCATCTGAAAGACTCTGCAAATATCTGCTTTTGAGCTTCCATGTACAAGATGTCCGACAGTTTCAAAGTTTATTATAGAAAAACTGATTCCATTTGTGATAACTTGGCTTTGTGGGGCTGGATTTAGTGCTATGTGCATATTGAAAACCAAGCATTAAAATCGGTTCGAAGTTGAAGCCAACCTGCGGTTGTGCTTAAGTAAAGAATCTCCACGATTTCAAAAGCTTGTAGATGACAAGCAAGCACAGCTTTCTTATTAGTGTAATTATCGAGTAATTTTGTAAATAAATGTTCAGTGAAAAAGACTTTTTGTATTTTTTGAAATGCAGTTCTGTGATCATAAAAAAACTTCCCGACATAGCTTTTAATTTAACTATGTATAAGGAGATGTTCGGGTCGCAAGATTTTACAAATTTGATTTTTGCAACAAATTTGGTCGCTTTGAAAAAAGGTTGAGAACCACTGGCTTAGACGGTTACACTTATGGGGCCTACTGTATACTAGGTCCACTAAAATGAATGGTCTGTCAGTACTCTGCGAAGCCATATCACTCGTGAATGAGTGGCGGTTGTCGCAGGTACACTAAGTCTAGCAACTGTTAGAACAATAGTGCTGTGACAGCCCAGTGGTCACAAGCTGTCAAGTAAAGCAAAAGACTAAGAAGAGATTTGATAGGTCGAAACAGTGTCACTATCTGCAATTTGCTAAATGTTTTGAAAAGTTTGTGATACTTTGGAAGCGGCGAGATTCGGTTAACAAAAAAAAGCCTTTGGCACACCTACATGTATAAATAAATAATCAAGTTAATTCACTGTGTACCGAATCTCGCCGCTTCCGAATTATCAGAACGTTTCCGAACATATTTTGCACGAAGCAGTGTTTTACTAGTAGCGCTATTTTACCAACGGCACTTCACCGTGTTTTCGCTTCTGTACGATTTGTCTTTGCAAAGGAAAAATGTCGTCGTTGCAGTATGATATGTCCTTAAGTTTTACTTTGGCACGTCCTTTACAATTGCCATTCCATATAAACTGGAAACAATGTTAATCAAAGCAGCGATTTTGTCCCAAACGATGTTCACACCGTACTTGAAAATTTATCGAAGAGATTTTCTATAAAGATATTACTTCTACGAAGACACTAGCATTTGTTAAAGATTTGTGAAAGCATAGGTGTTGAAATAAAAACTCAGTGCTAGCAGTTTCAAGATGATAATGGATATGAATTCGTTGTTAGTAAAACTTGTGCCGCAAGAATCTAGCACAAACTTCATATCATGCGACCCAAAAATTCACGACTCAGCCGCACCACCACATTAAACTTTTAAGAGTGGATTTAAGTTTCTGTCCTTCTCTAAACTTTTGAGTGAAAACTCAATGGATCTGCGTGGGTCACAAATGTGGCCAAATTAAAGATGGAAAGCAAATTACTCCACGTGCCCCTCATCTCTAGTACCATAGGCGTAAAAGTATTTTGCCTCATTCGCTGAATTGTGCGACTAATTTCATTCAAAGCCGTTAGCCGTAACTATACGCCGATTATCCTGTGACTGCAAGAAGTTGATGAGCAGTTACGAGCAGATTCTGGAGTTAAAGCTGGTGGTTTTTTGCTAATGGTGCGAAAGTTCATCACTTATTTTTACGTTGAAGTGTTGCGGATAGTTTTTACCATTGTTGAAAGTGTTAGTGTACAGTTGCAGAATACTCAGCTTAATTTTTGCAAAGCCCAAGATATTATTTCCTGCACAAAAGTTTTTATCACTAGCGTAAGAAATGATGCCAGATTTGAAGTGTGTGGAGTGGAATTTTGAATGCTACAAAAGCAAACGATGTTATTGATGATCCAGAATTGCCAAGACCTTGATGAATCTTCTGAAGAGTTTCCTGACTGTTTGATGAATCTTCAAATGCCTTCTTTCATGCAGAGGCCAAGCATAATTATAGACAGTTATATGACGAAATGCTGGATTCCGTAATTTCTAGGCTAAGTGATCGCTTTAAGCCAGATGCTACTGCTGTTCATTTAACAAATATAGAAAACTAGCTTTCTCATTAGCAAACGTAAAGATTCTGACACTATTGCTTGCACTTACAAAGACGTTGACGGCTAGGCTGGCCCATTTTCCTTGATGTTTTTAAAATTTTTTGTCGGTTTGAAAAAGTGTTCCATTTTGCTTACTAATATTTGCAAGCCAAAAATTTTTTTGAGTTTTGACCTTTGACCCTGGTTCACCCAAGGTGATACGCAGAATTTTTCTTAAAATTGGTCAAATTCAAAGTGTGTAGCTCTATCTGATCAGGAGATTTTCCAAACTTTGACCTCATAATTTTGATTTCATTTTCTTTTTAGACTTCCGCTTAGAATATCTTTACTCTGCTTTAAGTATAAATGATGTCAAATAGAGTATGTTTGTTTTGATATTTTAGTTGATTCTGCAGCCAGCTAAAGTGCTGGAGTTGTTTTTTTCCAGCATTTAGCATCAGTTTACAAGTTGGTGAGCAGAGAAAAAGTTTCTAGGCAATGGCTTTCCTACTTGTGAATCGGAAATAACAGTTGTGGATT
Source organism: Trididemnum clinides (assembly GCA_963675345.1). Classification (NCBI taxonomy): domain Eukaryota; kingdom Metazoa; phylum Chordata; class Ascidiacea; order Aplousobranchia; family Didemnidae; genus Trididemnum; species Trididemnum clinides. The sequence continues at coordinate 18,303,440 of OY776301.1, forward strand.
TACTCGATGCTTAGTGTACAATGTAGGCTATCCAGCATATCTTGGAACTTTTGGTGTGAGAATGAGATGAGAGCAGTCATTATTGGTAAGCGCAAAGCATGAAATAGGACCAGTAGATCTGCCCACAAAAGTTGCTAAAAATATATAATTATATATGAGCAATAGGCGTACCAATTACTTCGACTATTCTGTTTCTTACAGAGAAAAATTGTCAGGTGTTTGATGAATAGCTCATAAATTATTTTGTGTAAAATGACAACTAGGTCAAAAGGAAAGCTAAAGATATGGCTTTTTGATGAATGTGTTGTGAATGGTATCAGAGGAGCTAAACCACGAACAAGCAAATCTGTGTACCTGCATTTTCGATACTTACACTCTGAACTGCAAGAAAAACAGCCTGGAACGTCTTCTCTGCTTGACTCTGCTAAAGTTGCTGTTGAAAATGTGAAGCAATGGTAGTTATATAAAGCTGGCATTCCAACAAAATCTAATAACACTCTCATTGACATGATCATAAAAATTCACAAAAATTGGACAATTTTGTTTAAGCAGCGATTAAAAAAACAACGCAGCAACAACTGGACAAAAGAGATGCCTTTTCAAAAGAAATGAAGAAAACATTTTGGGCCCCTAAATCAAATTGTGAAAAGGGATTAAACGAGGAAGATAGAAAATTTTGGAGAATATGAAAAGCAGCAGAAAAGGTGGAGTTTCATCATTGGATAGGGTAACAGTGGCTAAAAACAAACGAAAAATAGAAAAGGTTTTGCAGTTGAAAAAAAGAAAATGCAATGAAGAACAAAGGAAAATAGATTACGCAATGAAATCATTCATTACTGCTGAACAGGAAAAAGACAGTAAAGATAGTACATCAAGTGATGCTGGTGAAGAGGACGCTGACTTTCATTTACTTGAAACATCTAACAAAAGAAAGAAACAACTGCAAGAAAAGCGGCCTGCTGTTAGTCTAAATCTTGATCCAACCCAGTGGAGTGAAACAGTCAGCCTTGTGGCAGGCGAACATCATATAAGCCACAGAGCACTAACAGAAGTAATGTCTGCTGTTGTTAGCTCTGGTGGTGGTAACATCAATGACTTGTCTTTGTCAAAAGAAACAGTGCGTAGACACCGTAATAGCATGCGAGAGCAAAGGGCCAAGTGCATATTTGAGAAAAACCTTAAAACAGTTTATGATTCAGAAAGTAACAGATATTTGCTACACTGGGATGGAAAAATGCTGCAAAGCATAGAACGTGTTGGAACATTCAAAGAAGTTATTGCTATTCTCTTGACTGCAACTCATAAAAAAAGTGAAATTTTACTCAAGATTGAAAATTTAGATCAAGGACATAGCAAAGCTGCTGAGCTAACTAATAGAATTTTGGACACTTTAGACAACTGTAACATTGGGAAACATTTAATCATTGATTTAGTGTTTGATACAACTTCTATCAACACAGGAATTCATGAAGGAGTAACTGTATGCTTGTAAAGAGCATTTGGCCATAATCTTTTGCAACTGGCTTGTCGACATCATGTGCTGGAACTCTTATGTGGAGCGGTTGCTTCTTTAGTTTATGGTACAACGAAATCACCAAATGAAGTAGTTTTTCAAATCTTTCTCGACCGCTGGCCTAGTCTTGATAAACTGGACTTCCAAGTGCACAAAGCAAAAAGTAGGAAAGAAAAGACTGTATGTGAAAATGTCATTGGTTTTTGCCCAGCTGCACTCGTTAATGATGCCTCCAGAAAAGACTATCAAGAAATTTCAGAGCTGACTGTCGCTTTTCTTGGTGAGTATGTTTATCTTATGTAGATGCCTCTACATGTAGAAGCAATATCATATTATGTGGTTACTGTGGTAATTAGTGTACTGATAGATTTATGATAATGTAATGTTGCATGTGATATTGCAGGAGGAGAGCTGCCAGATGAAAAACAATTTAGAATGAAGGCACCTGGAGCAAGGCATCACGCTCGCTGGATGTCGAAGGTGATCTACACCAGTGCTCTTCAACCTTTTTCATTATGGTGCACCCAAAAAATCTTGTGGCGAGCTCATGCACCCCATGTGTTTAAAACTCAAGCAGAGACAAAAAGACACATTAAAATTAATACGCAAAGAAACTACTGTATTACACTGCAGACTGCACTTAGAATAACTTAAGACAGAGTACACAACAAACTCAAGAAGTTAATATTTAATGGCTTTTTTGCTGTTGCATATCATCAACCAACATTTCAAACCGAGGAATGATCTTCGTTTCAATTGCTCCCCTCATAAATGGATCGATGTGTGTAATGGAATTTCTTTTGCGAGATTTAATTTCACATAGACAAGAAAAACCACTTTCGCATAAATACGTTGTGGGCATTTGGATGAGAACAGAAAATGCTTTTTTTGCTATGCTTCTGTATTCTGGCACATTTAGTAGGTGCACCCAAAATTCAGTGTATGGTGTCTCCTTAAATAATGCTTTCATGCCAAAATCTGATTGGAGATCAATCAAATCTTCTGTTTCAGTCGTAATACTATCGTAAGTGAAAGGATGTAATATCCAAGAATTACCTTCATATGTGGCATTCTGTTCAGCAGTGAAATACTTCTCAAAGTTTTCTTCCAGCAATTTAAGATGAGCTTCAATAAGTGGAAGCAGTTGCATCTGAAAATTGATTTCATGTTCTGTCATGAAGTCATGCAAAAGAGGAAAGTCAGAAAAATTTTTTGATGCAACTCGGTTCTGCCACAGAGGTATTTTTTTCTTTATAGCATTGATTTTAGACATAGTTTCAAAAATACATATATTTTTCCCTTGCATATTCACATTAAGTTTATTGAGATGTTCAAAAATGGAAGCCATATATGCAACTTTTGCCAACCAAAAGTTGTCGCAAAATTTGCTAGCCCGTTGGTCATGCTCTTCTGTAAAAAAAACTTCCAATTCTTCTCGAAGCAAAAAGATTCGGCTAAGAACTTTGCCTCTGGAAAGCCACCTTACTTCTGTATGTAGCAGCAATTCAGTGAATGACGCATCCATCTCTTCACACAACTTTGAGAATATTCTGCGCTTTTTTTCGTGGCTTCGAATGTAGTTAACAATACCAACAACTTCCCTGAGCAAGTGTGCAAAATCATTTTCTTCACTGCCACCATTATTCAATTTCTTCACAACAAGAGCTTCACGATGAAGGATGCAATGAATTGAAACGCATTCAGGTGAAACTTCTTTGATTTTTTTTACAACACCATTGATGGATCCTGTCATTGCAGCCGCCCCATCAGTGGTAACAGATTTGCACTTTTCCCAACTTAGTCCTTTCTCCTTAATATACTCATCCAATGTCCCAAAAATAGCATTAGCAGTTGTTTCCACACCCAGCGGTTTGCAAAATAAGTAATGCTCTGTAATTTTTTCACACGCAGTATCAGCAAACCTACAAAACACAATGAGTTAAGCTTGAGAAGCTCCATCAGTTGTTTCGTCCAACTGGACAGCGAACGAAGGTGCTTTCTTCAACTTTTGTATCAACTGATCTTCCAAATCTGTTGCAATAATTTGAGATCGGCGAGAAATCGTGGTATCAGATAAAGAAATTTTTGAAACTTTCTTTACTGCTTCTTTACCGCCATGAATCAAATCAGCTGCTACTTTAAGACACGGTAATACTACAGATTCAAGTTCTGTGTAAGGACGTTTGCTTTTAAGTACAACATGAGTCATCTTAAACGAAGCTAACAAAAGATCTTTACTTTCCTTGTTCACCATTTGCAACTGAAAGCTTTTTTGCTGCTTATAAAATGCAGATAATTGAGATTCAAAAAACTCCTTAGATTTAAATTGGTGTTCGGGGTGTTGCTTTTTAAGATGTAGCTCGAGTTTGGAACGGACAAGACTTGAGTTGGCATACTTGACTGAACAAAACAGACAATTGGCGGATGGATACTGACTGTGCTCCTCTTCCGTTGCACGACAGAACCCATACTTCACATAATCATTATTCCATCTTCTACGTTTTGGTGTGGACACTGTTTTTCGTTTTAAATTTCTTCCGCTTTCGGAAGCAGCAGGCGTCGAAGTTTCTACTTCTGTAGCACAGCTTTCATTATCTTCAGGTCTTGCACTGACTTCGTTAGTCTGGGCTAGAAAAACTCCACCTGTGCCCTCACTCACTGCTGCAGAATTACTCGAAGTTTTAGTAAAATAATTCAATAAAGACGTCACTGATCTGTGATAAATGTTAATATATTTTTATATCAGAATTAAATTTTATATTAGAAGATCTACCTATAGCAGCTTCTAACTTGTCTACAGGCGACAACTGCGGAGCAAGACGATGTACCCTTTTGTAGTCGACAAGCTTGTGGTGCACCCTTTCGTAGTGGTGAACCCCTAGCATTTTTTGGTGCACCCTAGTGTGCACCATGCACACCGGTTGAAGAGCACGGATCTACACTATTAACCCATTTGTGCCGAAGGTTGAAATACTTAGGATATTTTTAAAAAAACTTGAAGATTGCTTAGTGAACATGTATAAAATTTTTTCCGATTGATTTTTTTAAAACTTTTTGCGTACTTTTTGAGATAAAAGCCGTCCTACATGTAGGACGCTAGGCAAATCCGTTAGCAAAGTGGAAGATGCGTGAGCGACTGAGCGTAACGCGTACGTGTTGTGTAATCAGGTTTTATTGCTTACTTTGTCTGTTTCGCTCGAAGCTATAATGTTACAACCATCAGCGTGTTTTATTGAAGTCTTGATTTCGATGAGTAACCAAATAAGCACAACAAAGTTTTTACTAAACATGAAATTGGTAAGAGCATTTTAGAGTTCTCAAAACAGTTCTCTATGTACGAAAATTACAGAAAAGACATTACAGACTATGATAATCTTTGAAGCATTTTACGTGCAGGCCAACATCGCATTTTTCACATCTAGTTGTAGTTTTCATGTGACAGTGGCGGCATTTTGTTTGTCCATTTTGCGGTATTACCCAATGCTTATATCCATCATAACGAATATCCGATAAAACATCTTGAGGTTTTCCCCGCATTCCTTTTTCAGGCGGCTTGCCATATTGAGACAAATACGTTCTAACAATATATCGTCGAAATTGAAGCATATCCATTGGATTTTCATTGTTGCAAATTTTCTGTAATTGCCAGGCGTTGTTGATGGAAACATCGAGCATATATGAAATCAGACACCAGTACCACTTTTTACCTCTCAAACCAATTCGATACTTTGAAACATTTTGATTCATTCTATCGACACCCCCCATATGTTCGTTGTAGAGCTTGATCAAAAAAGGTTGGTCAATTTGCACCCGCTTCTTTTCAGAAGAAGAATATCGAGAGGCTTTAGATATGGGATGGACCCCAGCAGCATTTGAGCATAAATTTACCACACTATTGTCATTCCATTTGCAAACGAGGACGTCGTTTTTGGTGTCAGTTTTGAAATCAAACTTTCCACGTCCTTGCTTTTTCAAAGCATCGTTTGAGGTCAGTGGACATTTTTCAGTCCTGTTTTCACGAATTGTACCAGTTGCTTTTACTAATTTGTCTTTTAGCATGGTAACGAGTTTCACACTATTGAAAAAGTTATCATAGCATAGGTGGAAAAACTTTCTACCACATTCGGTTAGAACATCTGCAAAATGGCTGACAAGATTTCCTCCAAGCCCTAATCCGTTATCTTGCGGTCGAGATGATGCTGATTTTCCTTGATATGGATCAAACCAAATCAAGTATCCCAGCGGCGTAGTTCCACACCAAAATTTAAAACCAAAACGTATCGGTTTACCTCTCAAAAACTGCTTACATCCATGGCGCCCGTAATATTCACACATTGATTCGTCAAAACTGTAAAATTCTTCGTTTGGTGAGTGACGTTGGAACTTTTGATTCAAAAGTTTTGTTAGTGGTCTGAGTTTTGCAAATTTATCCTCTTCATCTAAGCAGTTGTTATCAGCTAAATGAAAGTTGGTAAAAATTGCCTCAAATTTGTCTCTTCTCATAGCATTGGTAACAAGGTCGTGGTGCGTGTCGCTAGCATTTTCCCAGTAAAGTCTTCGTCTTGCTGGAGCAAGGTATCCAGATAAAAATAACGTGCCAATAAAACATTTTATTTCATGCTTATCAACAGTCAAGTTTCGATTTTTTTGGGAAGCATACCGATTGGTCTCATCTACGATTAAATTCAAAACTTCATCATCAAAAAATAGTTCAAAATATCCTTTGGGGGTCAAGTTTTTGTTTCGTAATTCTTCAATTTTGGCATCATCTGACGTCCACTCTGGCAACTCACTTTTCAGATCTGTTTTGACCCAGTCTCGTTTTGGCTTGTCAGTTTGCTTCTTTCGTTTGTTTGGTGGCCCCTCTGGCTCATCAATATTTTCGACATTTTTACAACTGCTATCATCAATTAGAGCTGGAGCTAAAAGCATGCTTCCCGGTAAATTGTTAATCGTTCCTGCTCCATCTTCATCTCCTGAGTCTTCGTCTGTAATATAACCTGTGGCATTTGTTGGTGGAAGTACAGTTACCGAAAATTGGTTATCTTCATTGCGGTAGGGCAAAGCATTTTCCTCTGCTAAATCTAATATTCTACTCAATGATGTAGGGGTTTTATTTCTACAATTACCATAAAAACGTGAAGATTTCATCTAGAAAAAATATGTACAGTGTTATCTTTTGGTCACCTACATTTGTACTCGAAATATCGAAAACAATCACGCACCATAACTTATTTTTTATAAACAAAATTCTGCCTTTGTCTACGGCTTTTCTGACTAAAGTTTTTCTGATCAAACAAGTTTTGTCACAAATTTCTAACACTCATTGCGAAAAACGTGAACTATAAATGAAAACAAGAAGACCGGATTTGATATAAAGAGATTTATATTATATAGAAGAGCTGATTAGCGAGTACGCGTTAATGATCAGGGTTAGATTGATGGCTTCTGTGGCGGAAAGATGAAAAGCGGTGTTATCTTTGGCAATACTGATAAACTTTTTGATGCTGAGCGCAGGTGGAATTTAAAAGAAAAAGGAGTTCAATAGCAGAATCAGATGAAAGGATTTGATTAGAAGACTTGAAAGCACGTATTTGCAAGTCTTATTTATCTATTTAAAAATTTAATTATCTATTTGATTGTTTTAGTAAATGCAATAGCGTGGGATCGCTGCTGGAGATTATGGTTTCTAGTGCGTGAGAATAGCGACTTGCAAACTCTACTTGAACATACTCGCAGCGGCGCACATTTTGCTATCACGTGTGCCTAGCGACCTATATGTAGGATGCCAATGTTTCAAATAAAATTTCTCGGAAACTATAAGTTCAGAAAAATTTTAAGATTCACCATAAAACAGAAGAATTACTAATAAATAAATACACTTGACAATTTTTTCAGTACTTCTTTGGAAATGCGTAGTTATTGGCTCAACTCTATATGCACTCTCAACATTTTCAAAAAAGCGAAATCAGACGATTTCAAAATGGCGTCATGTCTCACCTGATAAAGCAATTTTTAAAAATACTACTGTCATATGTGTCAAATTTGCTCATAAATCTAGTCCAACTTCAGCTATATTCAAAAATATAATATACGAAGAGCAATCCTAAATTAAGTAGGCGTCCTACATATAGGACGCCAGGCACAAATGGGTTAAAATTGCCATGTTGCAGCACCAACTGAAAAATGACATTCCAGAATGTCCATTAATGAAAATTGTGGATCTTGCTAAGTTTCTATGTCTGTACTATGTCAAGCCATGATCGAGAGCAACTCTGCCCTTTCAAGCCCCAATTGAAGATTTAAATTTATACAAAATGTTGCTCACCAACATGAAAGAACACAAATCTGAGGGATTTCGACAGCTAAGCCAAGCCGTTGTTAGCAAGTTTGAAAACCACTTTTGGTATTTGACAGAGCGTTTGGTCGTCCTTTTCGCTTTTCAGTGATGCTAGTGTTCAGCAAAAATAAAGTATGGCTAGAGCCATGAAAAGATATGACAAAGAATTTTCTTTCAAAAGCGCTGTGCAGCAGATGCCTTTGATAACACCTTCCACTCAGCTGAAAGATTTAATTGGTCCAGAGTCATGGTTACTTTTCAAACTTATCAACGAACAATCAGCGTTTTTGTCGAAACCGGCTTCTCTCTGGGAGAAAGATAAGGATTACATTCGCATCAAATCACGACTTCTTCATCTAAAAGTAGTCAACGACTTTTCTGAAAGAGCACTTGGACTTGTCACAGACTACCATCAGTCTGTGGTAACAAAATCGCCAACTCAAAAACAATTCCTTTATCAGATGGTGAAACACCTTCGTGAAAAACAAAACAGTTTCTTGTTGAAACCAAACGCAGAACGTTGCACCAAAAAGATTATTTCCAAAATGGTGGTAAAATTCAATGACTTCGTGTGTGCAATATTTATGCCAGCGTATGGAGTTGTTTAAGCAAACCAAATTTGCTTGCCAGAAGTTTAGATCACTGCTCGTATCATGTTCACCATCGTGTTAGAGAGTAATAGAAGACGGTGGTTGAGCAGTTTTGGGGATAGGAGAAATTCAATATTTTTAAAACTTTCAGACTATGTGAACCAGGGTCAAACGTAAAAATTTTTTGGTGAAATTTGGTGTCAGAGATACATCTACCAAAAGGAACAATATTACCAACTGACAAAAGAATTAAAGAAAAAAATTTTTTTTCAAGATTTTGGGCCAGCCTATTGACGGGTCGTGATTGTCTTTGAATAGAGATCTACTTATTGACCGAGCAATGTCAACAGTACAACCGTTGGAGACCTTTAATGATGTAGTTGAATTCCTAAAACGTGAAGAAATTTTTCGTGAACTGGTATCGGAGTTGACCAATCTTGTCAAAAGTATACTTACGCTGCCTGCATCTCCATGAACTGCTGAAAGATCATATTCCTGCTTAAGACGTTTAAAAACTTATTTGCGGTCGGGAATGAAGCAGCGGCGACTTAATTCTGTGGCTATCATAAATATTCACAAAAAAAAGCCAAAGCCTTATCAATCGCTACACTAATTGACGATTTTGTGTGTCAAAACTGTTTGAAAAAACACTTTTTACTCAATCAAGCTGTGATCTGACGTGCTGGTAATGCATTATTTTATTCACATTTTTTGCCTTCAAATTATTTTCTTTATTCGTAAATAATTGATAAACAAGTTTAATCTAACTGCTATATGGCTTTTGTAAAAAAGGTAAACTTACAAATTCAATCCAGTTAAAAGCTAGGTTTATTCACGGCAATAAAGTATAGAAAAAGGACTAACCTTGTTTTGTGACAGATCATTACAAGCAGACTGCGATCGTCCAACATAAAAACCATCACATGCAGACTGCGAAGCATGGGAAAAAGGGAGACATGTCTCCCCAATAAAAGCGAAGTATTACAGTGTCCCCTCGTAATAAATTGATTTCCTTAAGTAAAAGCCACTTTCCCTCAATAATTCATTTGTGCATTAGGAAACTTCGGGAAACAGTGATTTGTCCTGTTTTTCCAACTTCACATCCTGCAAAAACGCCAAATTACTAAAATGTAGTGCCGATCAGCATAAATGACTTTTTTGGTTTTTACTTTTATTTCAAGGGCAAATTTAGGCCAACAAGTTTTTAAGCTTTCGGCGCGGATCAAAAGGGAATAATATTTTTTAGAGATCACATTTGATTTTAGGTAAGAATCTCAATTTCTTGGAAGGCGTAGGCGTAAAAGTAGGGAGGCTGATGTGCTGCAGACCCTCTATACTGTCTTCGTCCCCCTCAGAAAAATGTCAGACCACATTGCCAACATTTCAAAAAGTTGATCCAAACAAGGTGACGTTACTTGCGAGGCAAAGCAGTCCTTTTTACATCAGCCCCCCATAGAATAAGCTACAAAGTCTTATATCAATATCTAGTACCACTGATTTGATCCCAATTGCAAAGTTGTGTGTAAAAGTCAATTGTTTGGCTATGCAAGTCTTCAAAACACAGCCTGCTGTGAAATTCTCTGTTTAATATTTGAGGATGTCAGATCATTTTTTTGATAGTTTGAAGTCAACAAGCTATAGGCAGCTTCAAAGTAGGAAGCGTGTCTTAAATTCTTGATGCGAGTGGTTCAGTGCACTGGTAAGGCAGTAACCGCAAAAAAATTTCTTGTGATGGAAAGGCAACAGCCAGTGCTGCAAGCAGATAATGACATTGCAATAGTGTCATCTTTATTTATTGTTAAAAATTTGTTTTTAGCGGTTTGATAAACATTTTTTAATGCGGAGCAATAGGAGTCTTGCTTTTTTTCTGCGCTATTTATGGGAAGAGTTTTTCAGGGGCTAATGTGTAGGCTTTGAATCGAAAGCCCTGTGTGCAATGTAATCCAAATAAAGCGGTTTATCAAAGTAAAGTAATTTACAGGGCCAACTGAACGTAGTAACCGTGGGTAGACAGGTAACTCAATACCAGCATGATACTGAGAAATAAAACGCTAGGCAAAGTTAACACTGCGATAATTATGTAGAGTGCATAACAGTGAGCTGATACTAGAAAAGAAAACGCAGCAATAGTTATATGACAAGAAGTTGTACAGTATCATAAGTGCTAGTAGTGAAGCACAACTTATGTGCATTTCTAAACTTTTGTTGATGTGTGTTGTATCTACTGCTCAAGAGAAAACTTGTAGGCCTGTTGATTATGCTACTACAGTACATCATGTGATCAGACTCCCTTCAAAGTTATTAGTACTGATGAGACATTGCATTTATATTTCACCACTACCATTACAAATTGTCAGGAGACCAGGAAAATGGCAGGGTAATCCTGTACTTTACTGCGGTAAATTATTTAAGCTGAAAAACGATGGAAAAAAAGTGTACACCAAAGGGGCAGGCCTGGTATGTAAATGTATGGGGCAGTGTACACTGGAAGGGAGTGTACAGGGTGGGGGATAGAGATTGATCGTTTCTGATTGGTCAATTTTATAAACCAATTAAAAAAATTTTGCACCCCCAGGTCTCTATCCCCCACCCTGTACACTCCCTTCCAGTGTACACTGCCCCATACATTTACATACCAGGCCTGCCCCTTCGGTGTACACTGCTTTTCAATAAACATAGATATTATTTTTTTCCATCGTTTTTTAGCTTAAATAATTTACTGCGCTAAAGTACAGGATTACCGTTAACATTGTCATGGACATCAAGAACATGTGCCCATACTAGCCTATTTGGTTAGATCCTTTGAGGTGCCTCTCCCAAGTGTATAACAAACTAGTTGTTGTGAGGTTCAAATGCACAATTATTCTTTCCATAAATGGCATTAAAACTCACTCAACTAACATGCTGAAAAAAATAGGCTTACAGTAAAGTTTTTGTGCTAAATTTAGTGACTGCACGTTTAGCAATTTTATGCTTCAGTTGCCCAAATGACTATAAGTCTGCAACTGTTTGAACAACATTTATTTAATTTTTGGCAGTGGCTATTTCGTCGTCGACGGCAATTTTCCCTTGGAATCTATTTTGCTGTAATCATTCACGTGTGTTTATATAGCCATATTTGCTACAATTACACCAGTGACACTGTGGTGTAGTGGATAGTGCGCTGGTCTTGAGATATCATGGTTGCGGGTTCGAATCTCAGCTGGCAGGGCATTAAAAGAAAGGCGGTGTACACCAAAGGGGCAGGCCTGGTATGTAAATGTACGGGGCAGTGTACACTGGGAGTGTACAGGGTTGGGAATAGAGACCTGGGGGTGCAAAATTTTTTTAAATGGTTTTTAAAATTGACCAATTTTTTGAATATTTACTGCTTAACTGTTAAATTTGTTCACGTTCATCATCTTCATCTGTTCACATGTTGACGTGTGCATGTGTCTTTTGTACTGTAGATCACTAATTGTTTTTGAGGCTAGCTTTATAACATAGGTGATGCTGAGCATCAAACTTGTCATAAAAAGGTGTGGTAGTGAGGTAAATGCTTATATTTATTTGTTGCATGCAACATCACAGAGGAAAACCACTGTTTGTATTCAAGCTCATGTTTCTTTAAGCTGTCTGACTGTGGTAAATGACATGTGTAACTTACTGCTAATACATCTGTAGAACCCAGTTGAGGACAGTTCAGTTCTTTTTATAAGGTCATCAGCTGCTGCCACATTGAATTGCAATAAGCTAAAATGCAGAGCTCTATAGAAAGTGTTAAAGAAAAATGGTTACTACTGATTGAAATTTTTCAGGATTGTGAATTAGTGTTAAGGTTCGATTTTGGGTCAAGGCTATGGTTAAATTTAGGCTACAGAATTTCTAGGTGGTAGTTGTATTCCATTATACTGTTATATTGATGTTGTGCAGTCACCCAATGTGCAATACAGAGACAGCAAAAAAACCCAAGAAAGTGGTTATTTTGCCATTGACAGGATTTAACAGTGTGAATCTATTTTGCTGTTGCACGTTTGTGTGTCTTTGAACAAGCATATTTGCTATCCATGGAGTGATTCTAAGGTATAGTGGATAGTCCTGCTGCAGTTGAATGTGATGGTTACAGATTCGAGTCTCTGCAGGCAGGGTAGGCCTACTTTGACAGAGACAGTGTACAGTAGGGGGGAGGCAGCATGTAAAACTAAGGGTGAATGTACACCAGGGGTATAAGTTTTGTGAAGTCACATGTTCAATATGTTACAGAAATTGACCAATCACAAATGACCAAGGAGCACGTTTTTAATGCATCATCAAAATTGACTTATCACAAATGTTTAATGTTGAAGTAGTCTGCAAGGACAACATGCTGTAAACAACAAAATAGCCACTGCCCAAACCACAAGGTCATACAAAAAGCTCATAGTTTCATTTAAGCAATTTTATGTGAAGGCTCATATTATCACAATCTAAACTGAAGCACTTAAACTGCACAGCTGTTTTTCTTGATTATTTTGCTATATTAGAAAATTGGGCATGTTTCATTTTTAGCTGATAACCAAGATTTTTGAGCACATGCCAAGTTGTTTAAAACTGCTGACTGCTGAGTCAACTCACTTCATTTGGTAGAAACAAAAATTATGTTGACATCAAATGAAATGATGGATAAAGAAAGACACTAGGCTGCAATAAATAAATCCAGCTCAGACTTCATTTCATCGCTCTGAAAGTTGACCATCAAGAACAATTCAAACTTCATAAGTTTCATCCACAACAGCTGATATGCATGGAAAAAATATTGTGTAGTCTCCCATCAGTAGATTGCTAAATTATCCAAATCAATGGTTTCCAATTTGTTTGACATGTAGACCATAGCCTGTTAACTGCTTGGTGCCAGTTAATATTCAACAGCCCTGCACAACTCGAAACAGTACAAGAGTCACAACTACCAAATATTTTTCTGCTGGTCACTAGCTAACAATGTTACATCTACCAAGATCAACAAATAAGCCCAAAGACCTTTTTTACGAGGTCTGTATTTTCAGCAATAAAATTCTTAGGGAAAACAATCTTTTACAAAAACTTAGTACACAAATCAAAAATAAGCTTTTTCTTAGAACTAAGCAGATTTTTATATTCTATATTGATGTTCTTGAAATTAAACACAAATCTTGGAGGTGGAAGCCCTTACAATAGGTCTAAACATGATCTTATTTTAACTTCAACATTTTTAAAAATTTTCTGGCAGACTTTCCGTGCTTCACCGGTTATCAGAATAGTGAAGCTGTTTACCCAGCATGTCGTAAGAGGCGACTATTGGGTACCTACCAATTGCAGTCTAACTGTTAATGGTGGGGTTGCCAGCTTAATTGCTTGGTTGGACCACTCATGTCAAAAAACTGAGGTTGGGGGTAAGCAAGGGCATGCTCCCTGTAGAAGAATTTTGCTCCAGTAAATCCCCATGACCAGAAAAAATATACAAATGGCCCCCAGTCCCCGGCAGCTCTTAAATGGGCAGGGGGTGCGAAGAATCTCCGGGTTAAAATCTGAATGTCATGGGATAAGATTTGGAACATTAAATGTGGGAAGTCTTTGTGGAAGGAAAACGGAAGTGTGTGAAGAACTGAGGAAGAGAAAAGTTGATGTGTGTTGCATCCAGGAAGTAAGATGGAAAGGCCAAGGAGCTCGTTTTGTGGGTGCTTCGGGACGAAGGTATAAAATGTGGTGGTCAGGAAATGATGCAGGATTCGGAGGGGTTGGAATTTTGGTGAAAGAGGAAATATCCGGAAACGTTGTGGAAGTTAGAAGAAAAAGTGACAGAGTAATCGTGATTGTGCTAACTCTAGGTAGGGAGGTGATGCGCGTAATATGTGCGTATGGGCCACAAAGTGGAAGACCAGATGCAGAGAAAGTTCGTTTTTATGATGAAATGGGGAGTGAGTGGGACTTGGGAAGTTGTAGTGAAATCATTGTTTCTTTGGGGGATTTCAATGGACATGTGGGGAAATGTGCTGAAGGTTTTGAAGGTGTTCACGGGGGGAATGGTGTTGGGAAAAGAAATGCAGAAGGAAGAAGATTGCTGGAGTTCTGTGATGAAAGAGAGCTGTGCGTGGCAAATACTTGGTTTAAAAAGACAGACAAAAGGAAAATTACTTATAGTGGCGGTGGGTGTGAAACAGAAATTGATTTTGTGCTTGTGGGGGAAAAATATAGAAAGTATATCAGGGATGTAAAAGTGATTCCATGGGAACTTCAGCACAGGCTGGTGGTCGCAGATCTAGATAAAAAGGTTCTAAAACAGGGTGTGAGAAAGGAACGAATCATAAGAAGAAAGATTTGGAAGTTGAATGAAAACCGAACAAGAGTGAGATTTGAAAAAAGAGTAAAAGAACTAGTGAATGCAGATGCACCTGATTTGTGGAAAACTTTTAAGGATGGTGTTCTAAAGGCTTGTGACGAAGTGTGTGGAAAGAAGAAGTCTAGGAGAGATCAAGGAGACATGTGGTGGTGGAATGAAGAGGTCAAGGATACCATTGCAAGAAAGAAGGCGGCATTTAAAGAGCTATGCAGGTTCCCATCAGAAGAAAATAAAACTCAATACAAACGTATAAGAAATCAAACAAGGAAAATTGTTGCTAGAGCTATGAGAAAGGAAGCTAATCAGGAGTTGAATAATTTATATCATAATTCTAATAGTGTTTTCTACTTCCTTAGAAGAATAAAAAAGGAAGGGAAGGATGTGGAAGGAGGAAGGTGCTTGAGAGGAGGAGACGGACGATTGGGTTTTATTGAAGAAGACCGGGCAAAAATTTGGAAGGAACATATGGAAAAGATCATGAATGAAGAAAACGAATGGGACCACATGGTGGAAACTGATGTAGTAGAAGGACCAGTGGAAAAAGTGGCTCGTAATGAAATTGTGGAGGCAATGCAAAGGATGAAATCAGGAAAGGCAACCGGACCATCTGAAGTAAGTGTGGAGATGATAGTTGCAAGTGGCGAAATCGGGGTTAAAGTGATGATGGAACTGTGCCAGCGTGTATTGGATGGTAGAGGAATGCCTGATGAGTGGAAAACAAGTGTGATTGTACCTATCTTTAAAGGAAAGGGTGATGTGATGAGCTGCGGATCATACAGAGGAGTGAAACTGCTAGAACATGCCATGAAAATTGTTGAAAGAGTGCTAGAGAGGCGAATACGAACACTAGTCGATTTGAATGAAATGCAGTTTGGATTTATGCCAGGAAAAGGAACAGTGGATGCGGTATTTATTGTGAGACGAATGCAGGAAGAATATCAAAAGAAGGACAAGAAGTTGTATATGTGTTTTGTTGACTTGGAAAAAGCTTTTGATAGAGTGCCGAGAAAAGTGATGGAATGGGCCATGAGAAAGAAGGGTCTATCAGAAGTAATAGTTCGGGCAGTTATGAGCCTGTATGATGGTGCAAAGACAAGAGTGAGGGTGGGATCTGCATATTCAGAGGAATTCGAAGTAAATGTTGGTGTACATCAAGGATCTGTGCTGTCGCCACTATTGTTTGCAATAGTGGTGGACGTTGTTACTGAAAATGCAAGAAGGGGTGTGGTTAACGAATTACTATATGCAGATGACCTTGTTATCATGAGTGAAGACATGGAAGACTTGAAGGAAAGGTTTTGGAATTGGAAGAATGCACTGGAAAGTAAAGGTTTAAAGGTCAACACCAGAAAAACAAAAATGATGGTAAGCGGGTCAGAAGGCGAACTATACAAAAGCAAGATAGATCCATGTGGAGTTTGTGGAAGGAGAGTCATGGCTAACTCAGTGTTGTGCACAAAATGTGAAAACTGGGTTCATGGCAAATGTGCAAAAATGAAGAGAGTTACCGCTAGGTTGGCAATGCATTTTGTTTGCTTGAAATGTAAAGGAATAATGGAAGGGACGATGGATTCGATCGAGAAGTTGTGCGATGAAGTGGAGACAGTGAATGGATTTTGTTATTTGGGAGACAGACTGAATGCTAGTGGTGGTTGTGAAGCGGCAGTCACAGCAAGAGTAAGAATCGGTTGGGTAAGATTCAGGAAATGTGGAGAGTTGTTGCTTGGAAATAGGTTCCCTCTGAAGATGAAAGGTAAAGTTTATTGTTGTTGCGTAAGATCAGCAATACTGTATGGAAGTGAGACATGGTGTCTCAAAGAAAATGAAAAAGCGATTTTGAGAAGAACAGAGAGAGCTATGGTGAGAGCCATGTGCGGTCAGAAAGTGGTAGACAGAAAGACGACTGAAGAACAGATGGATATGTTAGGGTTGAAGGAAACAATAGACCGGTTAGCAACAGCGAATGGAGTTAGATGGTATGGACATGTACTGAGGAGGGATGACGATAGTGTTTTGAGGGTTGCTCTGAATCTTGAAGTGACTGGCAAGAGAAAACGAGGACGACCGAAGAAGACCTGGAAGAAGCAAGTGGAAGAGGAGACAGAGAAGATTGGTTTGAAGAAGGAAGATGCCCTGAGACGAGACAAGTGGAGGGACGGAGTGCGTAAAATTGCAGAAGGAATGGGGTAAATCCGGCCATCTCTGCTAAAGGGAAAACACCGGATAAAAACTGAATAACTACTACTACTGAATAACTACTACTGCAACAAAAATTTTTGTGGGCCACATGCTGCCTTGAAGGCTATAACTTATGCAAGCCTAATTGCTGGTTTTAGATTCACCTTTTTGATCTTTTACAATTTTAGTCAGGTGCTTGTTTCAAGCTGTCTAGTTTTTCAATTGCATAGTTCATCTTGGAGATGTTAAATGCAAGATTTGTGAATAGGGCGAAACTATAGATTTTAGGAGCATAGCTGTTTGGTTAGAACTGCATTTAGGTTTGTTGTGATGTGTACAGCTGGGCAACACTAAAATGCAGAAAATCAGATTTACTGAAGTTCATACAGAAACGTGAAATTACCGAATAATGGAAATAACTAAGTTCTACAATATGGAATTACTAAATTATGGAAATGTGGAAATTTAAACCAAAATATAGAAATATGGAAAAACTTCCATGTAAAGGTACAGAAATTGCCAAAATACTAAAGTTTATGGAAGTCAATGTAGCATTAAAGATATCAGCAGTCAATTTGATATGCTATGCTACCTGAATTGACTTAAACTATGCGTCTCAGTATTTAGTACCTCAGTTATTCTGAAGATTGGTCATTTAATTTCTGTCATGCAGTCAGTGTTTTTTGATAAATACCCATCAATGCAGTTTTGTGTTGCTTATGCAGCTCTTATTGAAACGCATTGCATTGGCTATTTTAAAGCATAGAAGTTGGTTGCTCCATTACTTACTGCTTTCACTCACCCATTACCAGTCTTTATTCAGCTTCTCCCTATTTGGGGTCACAACAGTGCAAAAGTATTTTCCATTTGACCAGATCGACTTTGCCTCCCTCCTCAGCTCAAACCCTTGCCATGTCTTCTCTCATGAAATCCATCCACCTTTTCCTTGGCCTTCCTCTTTTCCTTCTACCTGGCACTGCCATTTCCATCATCCTTTTTCCCACCTAGCCTTCTCTCCTTTTCAAATTCATTATTAAGTAAAACAAGTTTTTCATTCATTTTGATAAAGTAAATTAAACTTCTATTTGCATTGCTGTTTAAAATTCATGATGTATTTTACTTGCTGGCTGATTGCAATTTTTGATTAAAGATTAGCGATTTGTATAAATTGTTTTAGGCATTTCATGTGTAATTTAAAACTCATGAAATTGTTTTCCATGTGTTTTGTCAGATGAACAAAATGGCTGTCCAAAAGGGGCATAAACTAGAGTTCACGTACAGTTTAGTTAACATCACTTTTTTAAAGATTTACAGCTCTCTCAATTTTGCTCTCTGAAAGCCAATATCATCAAAGTTGCCTACCCCTGGTATAGATTCTTCTTGCAAATACGTGATATTTTATTGTGTCAATACTGGCCTTTTTATTTTTTTGTTGTTAATTTTTTTTAAAAAGTGACTAAAAAAGTGTTATTTATGCAGAATGTTTGTTTTCTTGAAATGTAAAGGAATAATGGAGGGAACAGTGGATTTGATCGAGAAGTTGTACAATGAAGTGAAGACAGTGAATGGATTATGTTGTTTGGGAGACAGACTAAATTTTAGTGGTGGTTGTGAAGCTGCAGTTACAGCAAGAGTAAGAATTGGTTGGATAAGATTCAGAGAATGTGGAGAGTTATTGCTTGGAAACAGGTTTCCTTCGAGGATGAAAAGTAAAGTTTATTGTTGTTGCATGAGATCAGCATTACTGTATGGAAGTGAGGCATGGTGTTTAAATACTTGAAAGATAATGAAAAAGCAATTTTAAGGAGAATGGAGAGAACTGTGGTGAGAGCCATGTGCAGTCAGAAAGTTATTGACCGAAGGACAACTGAAGAACAGATGGACAGGTTTGGCGTTGAAGGAAACTATAGATCAGTTAGCAACAGCAAATAGAGTTAGATGGTATGGACATGTGCTGAGGAAGGATGACAATAGTGTTTTAAGGGTTGCTCTGGATCTTGAAGTGAGTGGCAAGAGAAAGTGAGGATGGCTGAAAAAGCCCTGAAAGAAACAAGTGGGGGAGAAGACAGAAAAAATTGGTTTGAAGAAGGAGGATACCCTGGATCAAGTAAAGTGGAGAGACTGAATGCAAGCAATTGCATAAGGAATGGGGTGGATCCAGCCATCTCTGCTAAGGGGACAACATCAGATAGAAACTGCATTACTACTACTATTCAATAACATTTTGAATTGTACTTAAAACAACTTCAACTTTAAATTGCCTTTAATCTTTTGGTGAATTCACCTATGATTACAAATGCTCTCGCAAATTGAACTTAAGGACTTGAGATGGTGTCAGTGCCAAAATATGTCAAACTTGAAAACATTGGTGTAGTTGTACTTCTGAGATTACAAAAAAACAACCGCTTGGTCTACTCCACATTTAATTTTTGGTTGTTCTAATTAGTACATATTCATATCTGTGATGTTTGGAATGCAAGTTCGGTGTAACAATAAGATTATTGCTTGACTGAGGATTGGTTAACATCAAGAATTTCCGGACATCCACTATATAGCACTACCTTTTGTTTTTAGCTATAAGTACAATTAAAAGCAATCAGCCGGATAAAGAACGGTTTTTGTGAAAATTTTCATTTGTCATTATTATGTGCAAAATAGGCAGATGACAACAGGCTAACCCAGTGGTTGTCAACCTTTTTTACAATTGTATACCCTTTTAATTTTGTTTGAAAACAAGTACACTCTTTTTCTAAGTCATGCATTGAAGTGCAACACTGTAATAGTTTTAGACTCAGAAAAAATAATATTGTGACGGAAAAATCATGCACTATGTCAGCATAAAAACAAAACCACATACAGTATTTAATGCGATTGTTGCCGAATTTTATCAGCTGATTGTGAAAAAGTGGTGTTAACTTTGTTTCCAATGCACCTTTCATAAGAGTATCAACATCTTGAATTGAGTTTCTATTTTTCAATTTAATTTCAACAAGAGATGAAAACCCTTGCTCGCAACGGTATGTTGAAGGCATGCAAACAACGATGGAATTACTTTTTGAGGGAGAGTTTAGTATTTGAGATTGCTGAGAAGTGACAAATTTACTTACCTTACCTTTCCTTACAGCAACAAATTTAATTGCTTTGTTCTTTCAAATATTGAACACAAATAGGGCAATTTTGAAAGCCAAACGTTATCTTGAAAATTGATGACCATCAGATGTTTATGCTTAGCAAGAAAAACACGTAGCTCTTGCCACAATTAAAACACATGCTTTAAAACATTTCCTCTGGATAGCGAGCGTATCTCAGCATGATACAGCAACCTCATTGCATCTGCGTTTGTATCTTTGCATAGTTCTGAAAACATTCAATGTTTTTTGAGTATATGCAGACGAAATTCCCAATTTTTATTGCATCTTTTACAGCAGTTGCACGATCACAATGCTGGTTGGTTCCGTGTGTCAATTTTTAAAGTACAAAGGCCTCTTGATGGATCATGTAATGATTCAAAACACATTCAGATGAGACGTTTTTAATTTTTCAAATAACTTCATTTACTCATACTTTTGAGTGCATGGCTACTGCTCCATCGGTGGTAAGTGATTTACATTTCATCCAATCCAGACCATGCTCCTCAATAAATTGATTCAGTCTGTCAAAAATAGCTTGAGCAGTTGTGCTAACACCAACTTCTAGGCAGCGCAGGTAATTCTCCACAATGGTTTTTGCTTCCTCATTGGCAAACCAACATTACACAAACAACTGCACCTCTTCTGAAATGTCTGTAGTTTCATCTAGACCTGGGTTGTATATCATCGAGTTGTATATTATAAGAATGAGCTTTCTTCCACTTGTCAAGAAGTTGATTCAGCAAATCTTTTGAACTATGGTCACATCTGCATTTAGTTGTACTGGTGGATAAAGAAATTTGCCTTACTTTTGTGATAACTTTTTTCCTTCTGTGCAGAGACTCAGCAGCAATTTCAAGACATGGAAGAACTACAGATGCCAACTCTGTATATGAACGCTTTATTTTTGTTATGACAAAAGCCATTTGAAAAAGAAGCGAGAACCAAATCATTATTCCTTTCTTTTGCCATATTATTCTGAAATGAAGACAGCTACTTTAAATGATTTTGCAAACATGACTCAAAGAACGCTGTTGATTTATTTTGATGACTAGAGTGCTGTGTCTTCACATGTTTTTGAAGTTGGTCTGGAGTCAGGTCACTACCACAAGAGACAGCTGTTCAAAACAGACAAAGTGTCAAAGAATAAAGGTTTAAAGCCTCTTTTTTTTGTATGATTAAATCAATAAGCAGTATAATTATCATTTCAATTGCTTTTTTTTTTATATTGCATATCTTTCTCTTTTGAATAGTTGCCATTGCAGCCGAACACTCATTTGTCTCATTGTTAATTCCAGAAACATATACTGCATTGTCTTCAGCTCTATGTTTTTCGCTAATATCTTAACTCATATCAGCACCAGTGGCAGTCCACCTTGTTGGTGGTGCTGCTACCAGCCACTCATAATTTCTTCAAAATGGGCTGCCGTTTTTCCCCTAGCCTAATTTCAATTAGGTTAACGGCATGGACCTGAATTGCCATTTGTGCCATACCTCCATCCCAAGGAAGAGGAGGGGTAATCACAGCAACAACAACAAGGTCTACAATTAGCTGATTAAGGCTACTGGTTGTTTCAAATCATATATAAAGCATAATTTTGTATTCATTTTAGATTTTGTTTCCTAAGTTTTTAGTCAACATATGCTATTTAAGTTCAAGTTATTTTTGTAATGTTGTAGCCCTGTTAAGGGTTATCTTGCTTGAGTTATGGAAGAACTGCACAGTGAAGATTTTCACCAAAAGAAGAATGGTAAATTAGAAAGCATGCACTATTAGTTGAAACAAGTGTTTCTGATACCTCTTAATATAGTTATTAATACATCACTGATGTGAAGTAATGCATTCAGGTGGAATACGATTTTGTTATAGTCAGTAGGGTTAACAATTACAAATATTGACTGTTGTGTATCATTAGCTAAATACTCTGTGATTTAAGACTGTACTCAGAATCTCATATTGCATGCGGCATGGTCAAGCATAAGATTTGTTTCTTTTCAAGCTCTCACTTTCAGTTTAAATTATAGGTTGTGATGTTCTCAGTGACATTTATGGGTGGCTGCTGACGTTTAAAGATAGTATATTACTATCTTTATTGTCTCCCAAACCCTCTGTTCATCTTATGTTCAATTGGTTTAATTTTATGTAGGTAGAATTTTGCGTAAAATGCTCTTGAATCGCTAATTTTTGGTATTAAGGAAGAGAAATATCAATATGTCCTAAGAGATCAAAGGACAAGCTATTGATATCGGTTTGATTTTTTGCTAGCTAACCTGAACTGTTGCATATGTCAAGTATGCTGATGTGGCCTAGTGAGCATGGAACTAATAAAAAAAATTGACTCCGAGCACACACCTATTTAAAATAGTTTATGTTAAAGGATAGTCCATTGTAGTAATATAAAAGCCGAGGTTGAATTACTGTTTACATTATGTCAAATAAAATCATCTCAATATGCTTATTATTTAAAACTAAAAAATGGTTTCATAATGCTTGATTGGCTGTAAATATGGCTGCAGTTAATAATTTTTTTTTGCGTTTCTGAAATTCTTTGTTATCAAAGCATGCATTTAGTTCTGTTTTTGATTTGTAGCTCTTGCTTTGCGTCTGCAGCAGAGACGACCTCGTCAGGTTTTGGCTGATCAGGGAATTATACCTCGTAAGTTTAACTGCTACATAATATTACAGTGATCTAGAGTACTGCAATTACAAATAGATTGGATCACCTTTTAATATGAAAAGTACAATTCCTACACTTAGTGTATTGACATGCTTTATGTTATTCATTTTTGTGTTCTGCACTAGATACATGTGAAACTGCCAGCTAATTTATAAGAGAAATCTAATTTTTAAAATGTAGTTTTGTCTCTGTACATACAGGTTATTATGTGCTTTATAGTTAAATAACTCTGTAAGGTTTAACTTCCACGTTTTACTATAAATTTAGATAGGCTGTCGAATTATTTGCCTAATCAGCTGTAAGTTTTTTCGATTTATGACAAAATGTAATAAAACCTGCACTGTTTATGCTAGCAGCTTTTGTTTTCGTGATGATCATGAGATGCATCTAACGTTTACAATTTTATTTTTAACACTTTTATTTTGAATTTCTTCCTATTGTGTCTTTTTTTGTTATAGTGCATTTATCACATTACGTTCTGCCTTTTTAACAGCTTTAAAAAGCCCTGGTACATATTTTTCTGAAGTTCAAAAACTAGAAAGAGCTCGTAACAAGGATTATCTCAACCATGCTATTCCTGCGAGACCTGACAGAGATGCATTGGTACAAAGGCATATTTTAGAAGGTATGGCTTCAGTTGGAAGTAATCTTCATGCTGTAATAAATAACGCTGGCTATGTATGTTACAGAATAAGTTATTTTTATTGGTAGTGTATGCCAAATGTGTTGTCACTTGTCAGTATATTTTGCTTCATTTTGCATAATATACACTCACTAGTACAGTGATTTTGAACCTTCATACACCTATCGAACCCCTACAGTATTCTCAAAGGATTGGTTGAACCCCTCACTTTGCTGCTTAGTGATTGATTTAATCAAGAATATATTCGACAAATTTTAAACACAAAAACAGAAATTTCATGCCAAAATGAAATGAATCAACAATACATTATGCAGTAGATTGCTAGAAACTATAAAAACTGACCAGCTACCGGTACCGAATTATTTAAGGTCAGAATGACATTTATTATTTTTTAGAAGTCACTCAGTTTTTCATCAAAACTAAGGGTCTTTGAGAAAAGAATTAGGGTGATAACTAAAAACTTTTTCCAATTTAAATTGGGGACCTACATTTCTAAACGATTTGGGTGCTCTATATTAGTGGTTCTCAACCAATGGCCTCAGCATAAATGCTGAGTAGGCCATGGTTTTTTATTTCCATTTTACCTGACAAAAAGAACGTCATCATAAAATGGGAAAAGTAAAAGTAAACCATAGACCTCTGTTTAGTGTGAAAATGTGCCACACTCCTAAAAAGATCGTGAAACACTGCTCCAAATAGAACCCAGCCACCCTACACTTCTGGGCCAGGATTTGTAAGGAGAGTTGCTGGAAAGTTTGGAGCTCCTACTCGTTTCTAAAGGGCTTGCACTGTTTCACAAAATAATAGGTTTTGCTTTATATAAGGGTAATGGGGTTAGGATATATAGGTATGGAATAATGGACAAAAATATGCATAAAGACATGGCCATATAGATAATTAAAAAGCTGAAAACGAAAATGCATTAAAGATGTTTGGATAAAAAACTATGGTTTCATTCATGTTTCCCACAGCTACTACAATGAATAGGCAACCTTTAGATATTTCCGTAAAATGCACAAAAGTTTGATAGGAAATAAATGTAATTCATTTTGTTCAGAAGGGCGTTTCTGCCACTCGTTGTAGCATTTATATTGATACCCTTTGAACCCCACTTGATGCCACTGGTCAATACAGATTTCGTGATTGCATTTTGGTGACAATCCTTGAGAAATATTTAAAAAATTTTTGTAATTCAAAAGAAATCATCAAAGCCTTGAGACGTCCTTGTCGAACCCCAAGGGTTCGATTGAACCCAGGTTAAAATTACTGCACTAATATATTTCAGCAATTTTTTAGCCAACATCAGTTCTAATGCAGTATTTAAAATGAAGATTTTTTTAAAAGCTGTGTAACATCACTTGTTTTGAGCAATTTCTTCAAATTCTAGTTTTTAAAGTAGTCTATGGAATTAGTTGATCATGCAAATGTGATGATATGGTTTTTGTTGAGAATGAATATGATTAACATGCCACTACGTAAAGTTAACCACCATTTTTCTCAGATACTAGTGCTTCTGGCTCCATCGTGGCCAACCAGAAAGATTTAAAAAAGGCAAAGCTGGTGGATGATTTGAATGATAAAATTGCATTTCGTCCTGGTGTAATTGAACTAGTAGAAAGAAATATTTTACCGGCTACTGAAGTGCTACAAGAAGCCATCAAAGGTATGAAGGAGTTCTTATCATGTGGTTTGTAGAACCACAACTTTTCCTGTTAAGCTTTGTGCTTTGGGCTGACTTGTCTGTGACGTTATACCTATTTCCACGTGTTTTATACTGATTTTGTATTCTCTCTTTGTATGCTATGTATTTATTACTACTACTGCAGTTGTTACTCGGTTGTTGGCAAACCTTGTGTTGCATGCAGCTAAATGTTAAACTTTTCTATTCTTTTGCTGCCATGTGCGACAGAAAAGCTGATGCAGTGGCAGCATTTTAACTAGGTTTTTTGTCATTTTAGTGGATACTACTTGCTGCGGTTGTTAGCCAGCACTTTTATTTTTGTTTGAAAAATTTTATGCTCTACTGGCCATTTTACTAACTTAATCGATTACTCTGTTTTGTTACTATGTCAAGTTGACTCGAGTGCAAGAGAAAAAGAGAGATCTAATTTTTTAATTCATTTTTTCTCTGAGGGTGGTCAGGCTCACTTCATCTTTTTTGAAAGTTTATGCGCAGCATTGTGTCGTTTTGTTCTGTTGGTAGCATCTTTGCTTTAATTCAATTTGTTCTTTCACCTATTTTCTCCATGTCACCTTTGGCTACTCACATACTCTTCTTTCAACCCCTCCAAAATTTGACTCTTCTTATCACGTCATCACTATCCCTCCTCAAAACCTTTCCAGTCTATTGCACTTCTTTTGCTTTCACTAGACTGTCTAAAGTTTTTTTCAACCCTGCAAATCCGTAAATTCTTAGCTACTTCTTTTCTTAATTAATTTAACTCCACAAAATATTCTTATCATAGCCTTTTTAGTTCTTCTCAAAATCTTTATCTCATTTTCCTTCAGACACCATGCCTCACTCCCGTACGACATTGCCGACCTTACACAACCCAAATAAATTTTTCTTTCATTTTCAGCAAAAGCTTTCATAAAGCAACGGCTCACACTGAATTTTTTCCATCCATTCTTGTTCTCACTGCCACTGCTGCTTCACTTCCACCACTGGCATTCAACCTGTCCCTCAAGTAGCAAAAACTCTTCACCATCTCCACTTGGTCATAAAATCATAATTCTTTATCTGATTTCACGATTCCGTTCATTACCTCAATACGACCTTAATAAATCAAACCTTTTGCCAGAGTTGAAGACAGTGTTTTTGTTTTCGCGCATCTACCGTGTATTCATTTACGATATTTTATTCACAGCACTAAATTAGCGGTCACCCTCTTTCCGCACTTGACACATGGATTAGCTTTGCTCTTGAGTTTTTCTCCTTTTGAACTACTTAGTTAGCCTTCAGTTCTTTGCTTTCTGATGCCTCTTGCCATTTCAAAAACTTCTCTTTTGAATTCTCCACACATTTGCTTATGATCACCAAGTAATTTGCATACACAAGTTCATTCATAAACTCATTTTTTTCATGCTTTGCAGTTACATTCACCTTAATTATAAAAATCAGCAGCGACAATACAGATCCTAAATGTCTGCTGAGTTGCATGCAAAATTTCTCATATAACTCCGATCCTAATCTAAATTTTGTGTTCACTCTGTGATAGAGGCTCGTCACTGCTTTTACAATTACTTCTAGTAAATCATTTTTCTTCATTGCTCACTCCATCATCTTTCTTCGAACTTTAACAAATGCTTTGTCAACATCCACAAAACACATGTAAAAAACTTTCTGTGCATTCATGTATTTCTTTTTACATTCTTTTCTCGACCAAAAATTGGGTACACTTCATAGCATGCTATTGCAGTTTTACTGCCTTGTATGCATTACAGTTTCTTGCGTCCTTTTTGGCATGAAAATTGGCACCAACACATTTGTTTGCATATTATCCAGCATTGTCCAACAATATCCGTTGATAAAGTTCTGTCCTCACACTAATTCCTGCTTCGCAGGTAGATATCATCTTTGCACATAGTTCAAAGGGTCCAGCTGCTACTACTGGTTTTATTTTATTTTTTCCTAGGTGACCTTTTCTATGGGTCCCACCCCCATTTAGCTTCCGTCATGTGATCTCAGTCATTCTCTTCATTTATAATCTCCATGTGATTTTTCTATATTTTTTTTTAATGTCTTTTTGACTAAAACCTAACTTTCCACTTTTTCCTTTTATGCATCTTCCTTCTTTGATATCTTTTGTTAGGAACTTCAGTAGCTTTAAAATCGTTATGTAGTTTTTCTCAATTTTGTTAATTCTTTTTAGCTTCTTCGTTTGATTTTTCATATTCTTATCATAGCTATGCTTGTTTTCCTCAGATTAATTCACCCACATCTTTTTATATGCCAATTTCTTTAGTCGTATTGCTTCCTTCATCTGATTATTTTAAAATTACAAACTACTGTGATTTTCTCTGCCCTTCTTCTTTTCACATACTTCATCGCAAAAACGGTATTTTAGAAGCATTCCAAATATTGCACGTACCAACAATAAATAATCTACTCCTTAGCTCTTTCGTGAAATCTTACCCTCATATGTTTTCTTCAACTTCCAAACGCTTTTTCTAACAGTGTGTTTGTTCTTCACCACTTTCTTCAACTTTCTTTTACCGATGTTGCAAATCTTGGGGAATTGCTTTCACGCCTCTTAAATATCTTCGTTGTTTTTGCCAGCCAACACAAAATCACTCGCAATTTTTTTCCTCTCATACTTCTATTGTTTTTTTCCTTGCTTCCTTTTTTTCAAACCATGTGTTTGCCGCAGACAACAGTTTTTGTTGCAAAACTCAACCAGTCTTCTTACCTAACATTTCTTTTGCTAATATCATTTTCACCGCGCACACCTTCAAAGCCTTCAATCCGTTTTCCATTCCTTGATTGAAGCAATTTGGCGCACAAATTTGCTGTAGCGACCAGAGATTTTGTTATTGGTCGGTTGAACTACATTACTAACTTCACAAATAAAATATGCTGTTCTTACTCTTCAGGTGGTCATATCCAATACAAAAAGATCTCGGATTTTATAGATGAAGACAGTAGTGATGCTTTGTCCCCTGAACAAGTTGTTGCAGTCAGTAGTACATCTTTATTCCAGCTGTCTGGCACTACTTATTCAATTTCCACTGCATCATCGTCCACCGTTTACACAGTATGTAAATGTTATATCGTATGTTAATCCTATATGAAAACGCATGCAAAGAATTTGACTTTTTAACTATCAGATTTTTAAACTCTATTTGCTTTGCAACCTCAAAGCCTTGATCTATATGTGTCCTACAACAATGTGCAAATTGATTCGGTTGTGTAGTTATTTTTAGCTGGGCAGTAGGCACATTCTGTTTAATACACGTCACGTTCAGTTGCTATTAATATTTGCAGAGGTGAGGTAAACGTTTCGTGTTGAGGATAACTTTGAAATTGGGTGCTGTGTTGATCAAATTCTGGCTTTCTTTTACTTTTAAAATAGGCCAACAAGTCTGCTTGCTGTTACTTCTTAACAAATCAAAGCAATTGCTTCCAGGTACCATTTATTGTATTTTCACCGCATCATCGGTAAACTGTTTATTCAGTATGTTAGTGTTGCATTGTATAATGGTACAGTGTAAGAGTGCTTAAAAAAATTTTTACCTTTGCAATTTAAAGTTTATATGCTTTGCAAGCTCATAGCCTTGATCTAAATATACTGTTCTCGACATTCGCTGAGGTCAGGTAAAAGTTTAGGGTAGAGAGACTCCACCTAAAACCACTGCACAGATGAAATTCCGCTTTGCTTCCATCCAGATACGCTCAACCTGCTTAGTAGTATGTCATCGTATTCTGTAAGCTATCACGTCGTCCATATTTCTTTGTATGATGTGCACTCTAGAAAAAACGGCAAATTTTCCAAATTGTTTCATGAAAAGCAGCTAAAAGTCATGATGGCCTCGGTTTAGAGAATACGTAAATGAGCGTGGCGTTTGCAATCTTGCGTGTCACTGCCGTAATTTAGCCTGATCATTTCAGCTTACAATCTTGCCAAGCTAAACGTGCCTTGTGTGAATTGCAGTTAAGTAAAATGTTCGTCGTCATCACTGGTGCGATGGTAGTATTGTGAAGTAATCTTCCGCTGGGCAGTCAATAAACTGGGGGTTCAATTCCCTTGTCGAAACGTACTAAAAACTCTTTTGAAGATATCCTGCATAACTTCTAGCAATGAACCAGAATGTTTTATAAACTTAAGTTTGTATCCACTTTAGAGGTGGTCTTCAGGACCTGAGTCAGCAAGCTGTAAACAAAGTTAGAAAAGCGCAAATAGCCGGCTTGTTTCTTGCCTTAGTAAAGCTCAAAGTGATTACGTTTAATCTGCGTCACCATGAGCAGTGCAATTTTACTAATTGCATTTGATTTAACTGAAAAACGGTGGTGCGAAGTACAAACCAGCAGCTGTTAAAACGCTATAAAGTACACCTAACTATCCCATATTGCTAAAGAACGTCAATCTCTGCAGTTCATTTGCGCACGCTTAGTGTCGTGTTGACTTAACCTTTTTTTAGAAGCTAATGTTTGCATGTCTATATGTTGTCTCTTGCAGATGATGTATCGTCATCGAGAAATTACAACACACCTACTTTACCTAACTGCTTTTGATACAGACTAGTAACTGTTTCTCACCTGTCTGAAACGTGGTTATTTGGTTACCGTACTTTTTTCTGTGGAAAGCTTTTTTAGCAGCTATTTACCAGTTTGTGGTTAAGGTCGCATCACTTTGTTTTGCAATACCTGCGGATAAAAGTAGGGGTTTAACTGAAACACCAAAACATCAGTGTAACTAAAATAGTATTGCTGTTGCTAATGCAGTATTGGTTTTTCCCAAATGCTAGTGGAGCGTACTTTTCAATTTTCTTTTTTATGAATTCCTGGTAAAATCTATTTTAGTTGTACTCCAGCGATACTGTATATTAGAAGGGTTATTGTGAATAATGTTTAAATAGGTGATATGATTGTTACTTGTACTCTCTTACCTTCAATCGAGATTATGAGCTGTAGGGTTGACTATACGCCTGAATTTTTGGTGGCTGTGCGTAAAATTTGACATATGTGTTCGTGCCTAACCAGATTTTTGGTTCATAAAATGCAAGTATCTTTCCTCAACGTATGCACGAAATAACAAATTACTTTTATATTATTTTAATTTTAAATAAATTTATAACAATAATTAATTGTAAATATTTATAACAAATTATGCACGAAACCAAATCCCCATGCATGGGGTAAATCCGGCCATCTCTGCTAAAGGGACAACACCGGATGGAAACTGAATCACTACTTTAAGCAGTAAAGGATGCAATGTGTTAAGTACTTTACTTTAAAGGGCACCATGTGGTAAGAAGTCTCTTATCATAACAGGAAATTCTGTCGGAGTAGCTGCGATTTTGACTTATTGAAACGCGTTATATTTGGTGAATTTTTTGATCAGAGCTGTGTAGACAAGGTGACAATGACGCTAGAGTCTGTTTGTAAATTGTACTGGTTGAAGTTTGGCCTTCTATTCTGACTGCTTGTCAGGATCTGTCCAGAAAGATTGCTGTTTCAGGACTCAGGAGAATTAATATAATTACGTCCGGTGCTTTTAGATTTTACGCTTCCCAACATGTCAAAAACAAATGCTAATAATGGTATTCAAGTCAGCATCTGCACCGATCACTACATAACTGAATAGTGGATATGTCGTTAAACCCGCTGATACTGTAATTGCTTTTAGCATAGGCTATATAGCGCATTGTACTAAACAGAAAAATTGGGAAGAAACTAAAACGCGGAAATTCCCTCATCGACTTGAATTCGGTTGAAACAGGAAATCTGCGAGGTCAACGTTTAGGGTTGAGGTTAGGTTTGGTGTTAAGAGTTAGGGTTACAATTAGGGTGTGGACTAGTCGATGGAATTCCACGTAATTTTCGCGATTTGTATTATCTGAGAAAATGTACAGGTTTTCGTAGCAGATTCCATGAGGGTGTGTAACTCTACATATTTTTATGGCAAGTCTGCGATTTCTGACAAATTTTGTACTTTTACAGACAGAAAACGAAAATGTCGCATCTAGGACTAGCAGTTCTTCTTCCCTGTTTTCACAGTCCAACAGTCATCCATATTTGTCCAGACAGTCTTCAAAAGTGAGTTATGTTTAGCTCGATCAATCGAGCATACTATGATAGAACAATGGTGGGCGATATATTGATTCTTTTATTAACTGTAATTCTATAGTGCACCACTATTTTCTCTGCTATTTGTTCTCCTTCTAATTGATTGTCGGACCGTTGAAATTTGCGCCAAGATACTTTGCTCTGAAGTTTGGTAGTTACCCCATGGTAGACTTTCCCATTGCTGAGCTTTACTAGTTTTTGTCATGACAACCAGAGTATCACCTAAGTTTAGTTCGATTTGCAGTTGTGCCATATTAAACTGATTGTAGTATATCTCGCTCTGATATTTTAAACAAGAAGCTATTTTTTGGTACCAGGTGTGTTCTTCTGGTGCAGCTCAGCTTATTAGTAGCCATGTGCTCGTTCATACTAATCTTTGGTCTGCTTGAAACAGGAGAGTAAGCAGAAATTTTTTGAGGGAGGTGCGAAAATGTGCCAAAGGCACAGTTTCGCTTCGTGAGTGCCGAAGGGATGATTATCTTAGGGAGTGCCAGCGGCATGTTTCCTTGAAAAATTTTGCAAAATTACACTCAAAAATACACAATTTTAGTGCTTTCTGAAACCTATTTTAAGGTAATTTCTGTTCGAAATTAATTGGTCTTTGTCACTGCTACACCTAAGAAATTATCAACTGCTAGTGTTTTTACACGTACAACGGATACGATGCAGCTGCGCAACAAGCTTTCCAAAGAGCTCATTAATTAAATTTCATAACCTAAATAGATCGTACTTGTAATTCATGTCGTTTCGCCCTGTATTATTACCGCATTACTTTCTATCTCATATAACTTAGTATATTGACAATTACGCAGGAAAAGTTGAGTAAAGTGTAATAACCATTAACGTCAACGTCACATGTGAAAATGAAACCAACGAGGTGTGCAACAGCTGTTGCGAAACTGAAAGAGTGAAATAGTAATGCAAACCAAAAACAAAACCGCAGACAGCGAACATAAAAACAAAGCCACTATATTTTTAAATTAGGCGACGATTGCCGTTTGCAAGTTGGTCGATGACTTGGTAACGCTCGGCCTTAGATATTTAAACAAATTCTCTCACTGTAGAATAGGCTATTTGTTTGTTACCGTTACGAGCGTAACGACCGAAAATGATATTTAACGTTTTCCTGAATAGGACCAGAGAAGGGGGCGCACGCATAGAAACCCCCCTCCGTACGCCACTGGTTCAAACAGCCTAAATTTCAAACTCGAGTTTATGAATGAGCTATAACGTCATTTGAAAATCCCACAATCGGCTTTTGTGTATGATAATTAAGACGGCAATTTTCAAATAGCATTTCCTGTGATCAATTGAATGACAAACGAATAACTTCCTGTTTGTTTAAAATATTTTGGCGTAAACTACCTTATAAGATGCAGAAACAACGTCTGAAATGTATAAACATTGTCACGAAGATGGTTTCTACCTAAGATGGAAAAAAAATACTATTTGATTGAGTACACTACTGCACTAGATTTCACCTTTTCAGAAGACAATATAATTTGTGTTGAGTGGGATGTGACGTATCTAAAGGTGGTTTTGAAAGCTTAAAAAGGTAAATGACAGTCTTTGGATTATATTCTCCCTGCCATTGTTTTTGTTCGCATGTGACCGGGTAGAGTAAGTCGATTAGTCGTTGCCACCACCCTCCTACCTAGCACTTGTAGCTTTTGTAAGAAAACGTCGATGTTCAGAAATATTTTTCTGATGACTTTTGTCCCAGTAGATTTAAACGCCCGTGGGTGCAGGAGGAGAAGTGAATAACTTTGGGGGGTCTGAATCTGGGGTTTATTACTCAAAAATATTTTTGTGTAACTTCAACCTTAACCCAAAGCAGCTTGTTTTGAGGCAAATTTCAAGTGCTGTATCACCAAACAAACAAGTAGCATATGTTTTTAGCTGTTTTTTTTCTGCCTTGAATTAACTTTCAAGAATATACTCAACTTGAAGCGCGGCATGCATATTGCATAAGTTTAGTTCGATAAGCTTTGTTTGAGTGCATTTTAGTTCCGCTTTTAAATTGTAAAATCGATCATTGCTATCATTACTGTGAAAAGTATCGCTTTGCTAACAGGGCCTAAATAGCCAATGCAGCGCTCAACTGTTGTACGTGCTTATCGCATCACGAAAGCTGTTCTTTTCAAGCTTCTATTGTCGAATTAGCATACGCTCATCAAGCATACGTAATCGTTCTGATTTGTCGTTCGCCATTTCAACTTCGTGATATGAGTCACTGTAGTTCATTTGATCTTCCCCCGCCAAAGCGTTTTTTAAGTGACAACATCGTACTACAAGCATAACATGCTTCTGGTGTGTGACACATATAGCCTCACTGCCAATACATTTTTTGCCCCTAGGCTAATCAACGAGGCCGAGGGTGAATGCCAAAAAATCAGCCTTAAGGCTTGTGATCAGTGATGTTTCCTTAAAATTTTGCCACTAGTTTTGTTCACATTACCGCATACAAGCAATCTTGCAATGATCTTTTCGTATGTATGACATCTTAACCTTTGACCATCGTGTTCAGCATGCGCAGAATCTAGGTTAAAAAAGTCCTGTTGCCACTATCACCACACGTCTAGTGAATATCTCTTCCTGCTTTGATGTTGCAAGGAGCTGGGTGAGCATTGTAAAGCCTTCGTGCTCTTGAACTGCTATTGAACCTAGTATACAAACAGAGTACAGGCATGTAAGCCTGCCGCTTTTTGAACTAACATGCAACTTTTTATTCAGGGTTCCAAACTAAGTCAAAGTGGCGTGGTGCCGAAGGTGGTTAGTGTTCGAAAGAAAAAGGATAAACCAAGGTTTAAGAAGTTACGATATCACGTGTATGTGCCACCAGATCAAGTATGTTCATCTGTTGATAAAGCTTAGTTAACTGATGGGTTTATACAAGTTAGTCGTACTAAGTTATTCCCAAAAAAGAACGCCTGCTTTGCGGTCAGTAGGCTTTGTTTCGATTCCCTTGTCGAGTCGTATAAATAATTTTAAAGATGGCAATTACAAATCTCCTTCTTGGCCCGCTCAACAATGGGGGTAATGTGAGATTGAAATATAAGTCAAATTTACTTAGTTGTGATTAAAAAATATTTCACGCAAGAAAATGCCAAAAATGCTTGACATTTGTATAAACTTCTGACATGCTGTGGCAACACCAAGCATTGACAAATTCAGAAATTTTAAACCTAAGGCTTTAACGGATTTAGAAATTTTAGGAAGGTGCGGAATCGATGCACCTTACTCTATAGAAGGTCTTTTACACCGTTTTGAGCGTGACTGGTAAAAATATCTTTTGGGAGTTGGTACAAAACTTTTGTTTTACTATTGACCATGGATCGAGTCGTGTCCAAAGCAGCATCAGTCATTGCAAAGTGTGAAGTGATAACTCGTTTGCATACAACGTCAGATGCAAAATAGACGATTATTGGCACACAACGAACGCATTCCGTATCACCCCAGTGCAGTTCCGATATCATGAAAAAGGTGTTATTTCGCTATGAAAAGATTTGCATTGTGGCGTTGCTGGAGTTGCTCTTAAAATTACTATTAGATGTGTGTTTACTATGATTTAAAAATGCGCCGTTCACTCACAAAAAAACTGCATAACTCGCTACTTTTTGTCGGGCTCACTGCCCAGCTTACTGCGTAACTTATCGCAGGTATTAGGAAATGTAACGAGACTTATTATTAAATAATAACGGCCGCCGAAAATGGAGCTTGCATTTTTTTTCTGCTCACAACTTATAAATCGTGAATTAATATCTGGCGTGATGTCGAATTTCGCGTTTACCAAACAATTCTTTTCATATGTACAGGAAACGTACAAGGAAATGCATGGCTGTTTAATTTCGATACACAGTGCACAGTCAGTCTTTCGACAAATCCTAAGCTCATACTTTTGTTTAGTATCGTTGCCACAGAAGCGTGGTTGGCATTTATAGTTTGTTCGATGTCTAGCTCTACAGTTGTAGTGCGCATCATAGCATACTACAGACGCAACTGGGTGTATATAGTGTAATATATTTGCTGTTAAAAATCCTTTATTTTTAGCGGAATGTTAAATCAATTTTTTGTTGGCTCATTTGTGCATATTTATTTATCATGAGATACACCCGACTGTTAATGGTTCATTGCTTGCTTAACTCTTGGCATCGCCGTGAACTGGTATAACTTTCTTTATTATATTAGAATTAGAATTAAAGGCTAATTAAGCTGTTGACACTAGCATAGAAAGCTTCTGTGACTCTTGATAATTCAAGTAATTTATTACAATCGAAGTCAATATTTCAGCAATGGATGCGTTGGAAAATAACTTGTCAAAGGATTTTAAACCCTCAAAAAAGCCTATGAAACCATGTATACAAACAGAAAAGTCTTGGCGTATTTAGAACATGGGGTCTTATCTCATAAAAATACGGTTTTAATCATTAGGAGGGGTTTTGGGTCATCTTTTTTGGAAGTAAACTGCGGATTTCAACCTCTTTACTATTGCCAAGTAAATCAGGTAACCTAAAGTAATTACTACCAAATAGACATTCGTTCAAATCCGATGAAATGACTTTGCCAGCCAACTTTAGCATGTAGTGACACCAATGATTTGGTTTGCCCATCTTCCCCCTTTTAAACATGGCATCTTGCTTGAATAACGTTTGCAGTTGATCTGTTCATAAAATGACGAAAAGCGATAATGAAAGCTAAAAAACCGAGCTAGTTTTAAAGCCTTTAGTTTGCTGCTCAGAATACTTAAAATAGAAATAATTTTTCCGTAAAAGATCTCCATGGACGCAGCCAAAGCTTCTCCTTTGCATCTTCCGATGCATGTATTTGTCGCATGCTAAAGTGAGGCATATTAAATTTTTAAGTATTGATCGTTACCCAAAATGTTTTTACCTACGTTACCGACGTGAGGAATGATCAGTTTTAATTTTGAAAAGTTGAGGATTGCTCGCTCTGATCATGGCGGCGCCGCTGCTCTTGCCTTCGTGGATGTAGCAGTAGCTTGTTGTTAAAAAGACAATAAAGAATTTCATTATCTAGGTGTTCAGTTGCTTTTGTCCGTCGTCTTACGTATTTTGTTACCGTGATTGTGACTTATTGCGGCAACTAACGTATATATTAGTTTTAGTAACTGCCTGTATCAGAAATTAGTCAATTTTGCGAATATAGTGTGGGTTTTTGGCGTGGAAAGAATTATAACAAATTCTTTTAGTTGCTGTAACTGTAAGCTAACTATTGTAAATACCAATCTTTTTGCCAAGTAATTCGCACAGCAAACCGAACCATTTTTCCCCTGGAAATGTGTAATGAATTTACAATCATCGGCGTACCCAAAAGAAAGAGGCAACTATTCTTGTGTCTCCTCATCTCCCAAACTTTTTAGATCTGATCTCTTTTAAGGTCTTTCAATGCAAAATAGTAAGATTTTGTTTCTCGGTAGTCATAAAATGACAGGTGATTTTGTCTTTGCAATTCATCTCAAAACACGTTAAATACGCATACCACTGGTTATAGATTGATAAAGATCGATGGGAGAGTGATCCATCTAAAGCCAAGGTCATGGTCATCTAAGCCATCTAAGATCATCTAAAGCCCTTGGTGGTCTCGCTGGCTGTTCTAGTGCATTGTTCACTTAAAAATTGTCTGGTTAAAATTCGCTATTTTGTTGCCATTGAATTGGCTGGATTTTTTTGAAAGACTGTAACTAACGTCTTTGCGAAAATCCAATATATTTATCGTTTTGATGAAAATGATTCTTTTTTCAATTATTATGAAGGTCATTGCCACTGCGAAGTGCTATACAGTGATCCCTCGCTATATCGCGCTTTACCTATCGCGGCTTCGCTGCTTCGCGGAATTTTTTACAGTGCTTTTTTAAAGTGAATCCTGATTGGCTCAGGGGCTTTACTGTTGTCAAGAAGTGAAAAAAGTGAAAAAAGTTGATATATACGTTAATATTTCTATTTTTTAAACACATTTTGGGCCTGAAAAGAGGTTTTGTTTTTTGTTTCATTCTGCAGTACAGTATTGCATTGTAAAATAACAGTAAAAAATAAAGCTGACTACTTCGCGGATTTCGCCTATCGCGGGTTATTTTTGGAAGGTATCCCCCGCGATAAACGAGGGTTCACCGTACTTATACTTACTTTAAGACGTTATGCGAAGTAAGTTTTGTTCATAAGTGCGCCCGTGCTCTCTTTGAATAGATTGCAAAACACTGGTTGTAGTAGATTTAACAATGTGGGGCGAGCATAAAGTCTTGCCTAATTACAAACTTTTGTTGCACTTGGCTAACCAAAGTAGAACAATTGGTTTTTGGTAAACTACTAGTACATATCTAAAAGTTTTTATTTACATAAACAAAAAAGTTTAGTAACTTCTGACATCGGCTCTTATTGTCGCTAGGCGAACATCAAACAAAATCGGTTTTTATACCACGAATTTTAAAGCATATCCAACATTACAGGTTCGATTGCCTTGATGATCGTTGCTGTTAACTTGTGCAGGTCGTCAACCGGTGTATAGTACGCTTAGTCCTTGACATACTTCCAGAGAAAGAGTGAGGAGGATATTGTCGGCGAACGCAGAAGCCAGGATATCGGCTCATCTCTTTCAATCCATCTGTTTAGAAAAGTCTTATTCAAAAACTGACGCACACCTAACCCCCGTATCTTGTTGGTAGATTATGCGTAGCTGAAACTTCCCCAGTTCAGGTGCAGCATAGAGTTTGGCCTGTCAAGACACGTTTGCTTTAATGGTAGATATTCTCTGGTGTTAATGGCACCCCGATATTCTCTTCTGAAATAAATTGCGT
Organism: Trididemnum clinides; assembly: GCA_963675345.1. Classification (NCBI taxonomy): domain Eukaryota; kingdom Metazoa; phylum Chordata; class Ascidiacea; order Aplousobranchia; family Didemnidae; genus Trididemnum; species Trididemnum clinides. The sequence continues at coordinate 18,341,441 of OY776301.1, forward strand.
TGAATTGCAATTGCCCATCTTGTTTCGCGAAACCACAGAACATATTGAGCTTTTTCTTTTATTGATGCCGTATTCACATTCATTTACGCCTATGAACTCACGCTCTGTTTGCAAGTTTTTACTTAGACTGCGCCTCGGCGACGAATAGACTGCTCGGCCATACCACCTGTCTGCTGTCTAAAGATGTGGCGGTAGTATGCAGTCATATGAACTTAGTGATAGTAGTTTCTGCGCGTACATTGTACATAACATTTTCTGAATACCAAAAAATGCGTGTCAATAAAAACTTCTGGTTATGTACTAGTGGTATACCCGAAATTCTGTTATTTTAAGTGCGTCAAAAGTGAAGAATTTGTTCAAGACTTTATGCTTACCCTGTACTTTATTTTATCATCTTATGAGCTAATTACAGGATGCTGCACTGCATCATGCTTTGCTGTAATAGTACAGGATGTTATAATTACGTCATAATCATGGCTTGTTTTTAAAGCCAATACACAATCAGCTTGGCAAATGTTGATAACGGAAAAGAGATAGTAGTCGTAGTAGACAGTAATATTTCTTCAGAAAACGGAACATAGTAGTAATATTTCTTTTAGCCTCAACCAGCTATAACTTTTATGGTGCAACGTGATGAGAATTAACGTAAATGAGCAAATCTATTAATTTAATGTCATCTCATGTGCCCACGTCATAATACTTTGCTTTTGAAGTCAATTTTATCAGCGATAAATAAGTACTGGTACATGAAGAAGTATTTGATACACATACAATCAGATTCCCAGTACACTTAAATATATCATCAATATTCTCTTGACGAATACTTTTTTGTACGAAACTTATGTAGAATCGTTCTTTTTTTCACTCTGTCTTCATTCGTGCGAATGACCTCACGGTTTGTTTGCAGTCTTTTGTCAGACTGAGCGACCACGACAAATAGAATGCTTAACTTCACCAACTGCTTGTCATACAAAGATGAAGATATTCCCTTTAGTGGCTTACCCAAGGACATAAAAACCGAACCACCCGGCTCTTTTTCCGCGCCACCACTTTGCTGCTGACGGTCAAGCGGGAAAATAGTGAGTACCGTATTTTGAACTCTAATGATTTGAACCCATGCCTACCGACTTGGAAAGAGTACTCTAACCACTGCAACACCGCGCCGGTTACCGGTGTCTGGTTTTCGATTTTTGAGACCACTTGCAATTAAGACTAGTGTATGTCGAATTAAATTCTTATTGAGACCGCGTGATGATCCTGTTTGAACGACGCGATACCCTGTGTAGCAGGGGTATGTATATGGGTGCGTTGAATTTTATTTATCAAACTACAGGTTGACCATCATTAATTCGTTAGCTGGAGAATCAGTTAACTGGCACTGATTTCACTTAGAAAACAGTACCTGTACTATAATTTTAAATTTCTCGAGTCACCGCGCCAGCTTGGGTCAGCGGCTGCTACTATTTAGTTGGCGTTGTTTCTTGCATCAACAAACTGGCAAGCTTTTCCAAAACTGTACTTTATGATTTCATTTTGTGCTGTACTGTACCTGTACCAATTATTTAACCAGTATTTCATTAACGTTTCAGTTGTCTTTTCTTTATTAACCAAATTTTTCTGATTTAAAGAATATTTTTTATTTTAAGATGAGGAGGTTAGCTACTGGGTTTGTGTATTCTAAGGTAATAAATGGCTAATCCGGTACCCCCCAAATCCCAATGATTCCTGATTAGTGATGGTCAACCTGTACTTCTCCATGCTTGGATCCATCAACTATGAACTCAAAGCAAAAAGTTGACTGATTTAAGCACACTTAACAGCCCTAATTAGATATTTGCATTGTAGAATATGCTTGATTAGCGGCCTTGAACCAACAGTTCTGTGATTGCCACTAACAGACATTGACAACAACTTTTTAGTGTGCAACTTTGATCAGTTTTCGCATACTCTTTACAACCTTAATACAGGCAGTTTATCTAGTGTTAACAACGAGTGGTAAAAGTGTGGTAAAACTACAGGTGAAGATCTGATCCTCAAGTTTTCCATTTCAGCTTATCGTTTGTTGATGATATTTGCAGGCTCAAACATACCTGTTCATTCATTTATGCAAATAAGCTCATGCTCTGTTTGCGAGTTTTTTACAAGACTGGGCCACCACGACTGGTAGATTGCTTTGGCCCCCACCACCTGTTTGCCATATGAAGATGAAGGAATTTCATTAAGTGCCTTACCCAAGGACACAACCAGCGAACTTGTCAGCGTTTTCTTCACACTACTATTGTCTTGCTGAGCGTAATAAGAAGCTGTAAAACTGTGATAATCATACTTACAAGTGCGCTAACGTTCTTGAATACACAACGCAAGTGCAAAATGGCGTTGTGTATATGATTAGTTTATTGATGTTTTCTTTGTTACAGCAAGGAAAAAGCGATGATAAAAGCTCGTCAACGTTGGACGAAGACACGCCGTACTCCAGGCTATTGCACCAGCAGCAAGTCTATCTTAAAATGCAGATAATGAACAACCAATACTCAAATTCAAGGTATAAAGTGAAATTAGAATGGCTAGATCCAAAAATGCATGCAGAACCGGTCACTTAGCGGAAATTTTGGTGTTTGTGAAGTACAGTCACAAGTATATGTTTACGTGCAGTGGTATATATTTGTGCTTTTCTTAAACTAGTTTAGAAGTATTAGCAATTAATTATAACCTGAAGATTTAATGTGCACTATTTTTGGATTTTTAGCTAATATTTCGCGAAAAAGGAGACTGCTTTTGCCAAGAGCAAGTTTTAGTGCTTTTGATCCCAGATGCGTCATATAGCACCAAAGGAGAGTGCATCTGCCATTGTTTGGAAACGTGCAGCCCTACGTAAATTAGGCACGTACTCAAACAAATCGTAATTTTGTTAAAATAGTTCTGCCTTAAGAGAACGATACTTGTGGTTTGGTCTCTGTTTAACCTGTATCTCCATACTTTTTCGTATTGTCTAGTCTGAAGGATCGAGAGTCCTTGTTAGCTTACTTCTGCTGTTCTGACTGGTTGATTAGGCGATACTTCACAATACTTTTTTATCACAACCTAAAGAACAGAAGCCAATCTTCAGCAAGATATTAATTTCAGTAACTGAAAGCTTAGTGCCACAATGCATAGCAATTTTGAGTATTTTTTTCAAAAATGCATTTTATAATACCAAAACTACTTAGCTTCGTACTAAAATAATACTAAACGACAATACTCTATTGTTTACTATGATAATTTATCATGCATGTGTGTTTGATATTATTTACAGCTTTGTTGGTACACAAGCAAAACATGTGAACCACATTGTTATGTGATTTTGTCAGAAGATGTAATTTGTTTTAACTGCCTGTAATGTTTCTGCACAGTTTTCCACCTCAGTACGCATTAACAGAACGTCACCTTTGTATTAGATTTTCATACAAAATCCAAGGCACTGTGTGTGTCTTGCAATGTAGTTTGTAGAATATGTGATAACTGTTAAAGACTTAATATTGTTTGTTTTACCCGATAGGTATAATCTCAATGAGTATAATCTTTTTGTACACAATCAAGAATGTGACAGCGACCAACTAAATTCCTTTAGCCCTGCATTAAGTTGACCCCGCTTTTGCTGTATTCTATCATGAGTTATAGGCGACTTTCATAATGCTCGCAAATGCCAATTTTTTGATCGGAAGGAACCGAAACACGATGCCCAGTTGCACTGTAAACTTTTACAGCTAAACCCCGTGTTTGCCTGATAAGAACAGTAAAACTGTTTCAGTGGTTACTGAGATTCTTGTGAGATACGACTTCTGGCCACCAACAGCAGTTTGTTTTGTTAATGGTGAAGCAACCAGCGTGCATTTGATATTCGGGACTGGTTCGAAATGGACAGCCAGTTTCCCCCACCCTGTTTTTAATTTGGTGTGCGCCGTGGAATTGAAGTGTCGTTTCATTCCATCATTTCATGAAAAAGAAATGGTGAACCCAATAAGAAGAAAGATGAATAACAGTAGTATAACTGGCTCATCCGTCGGAATTATTGTAATCAGTACATTGTAGTTATACAAGGCTTGATATAGTGTGCGAATAAAAGGGTGCCTTTTGCTTATCCCCAAACTCAGTTTTTAGACTTGAGAGGTTTTCAAACTCAGTTTGAAAGATAGCTGGATATTTAAAAGTTGCCTCTTACCATATGCTGGTGAGCAGCCTTACTATTCTACGACGGTGGCTGAGGAGAATTGTATTAAAAAAAATCGTTACGCTAGCTAAAATTTTTCACCTGAGTTGCAGCTCAATTTTTGTTCAGATTGTTTGTATGAGCTTTTGCATGCTCTATAGTCTCCGTTATTTTTTGTTTTGCAGAAGCGGCGACTCACAGCAGAATTCCCTTAATCAACTGGTAAGACGTCCTCATTTCTATTTTGAAAATAAAGAGTTTTGAAATCACGAACCTATTTTCTATGTAGGGTGATCATTCTCCATCCCCCTCTCTTTTCACCCAAACCATGAAGGTCCAGAAATCCCGGAATCCCAACGCTCCTCTCACCTTGAGCAGATTGGAAGAGATGAAGGTGTCGGAGTTAAAGGAAGAATTAAAACAGAAAGGGCAAAAGGTAAACTTCTCTCCGATGGAAACTGTAAACCGGATATTGGAACTGCTCTTGATTGCTCGAAGTGCAGGTCGTGTAAAGAGTATTGGCGTTTCTTGACGAGTACACCGTTACTGGTGGTTATTATTGAATCGATTGACAAATTAAATTATTGGTATACCTAAGTTTACTAAACATAGTGATATTGGAAAAGTAAAACATTGGAACTGCAACCTTTCATGGTCTCTTTACCAACAGCTCATAACCAACTTACAGAAAATTTAGAATGTTAGTTATTTTTTCCTCAGGTCATGGGATACCTTTTGTTGGTTATGCTGGAGGAGAACATCTATGCGTTGAGATACACTTCGGAGTTGCCGCAAGCTGAGGGTGTTGCCTTGAGGTTTCTTTTCCAAGGATCCAACAACGTAGCCATCGTGAGGACTAAGCCCACGATCTATCTCACCATTAGGGCACTGCGTTGCTGCAGCCCACTTGACTGTGGTGCAGAAAACAACGAAGAGCTTTATCGTTATGTTTTCGTTTTTCCAATATCATTATGTTAATTAAATTCATGTAGTTCGCCATCTTTTATTCAAGTCAAATTTAGGAATAAAAGTTTCCTCTCGATGATTTACCACAAATTTTCTTTAAAAATGCTGCAGTCTGCTGAGACTCGAAAATGGGTGATGCATACCCAGATAATTGTGATCGTTCTTGATCATCTAAATCAGAGGTGTGCAATATTCGACCCGTAACGTAAAATTTTGTAGGCATGGAAGGGAAACTGATCCTTTACATGTTTGAAAAAACACCTCCAAATAAAGGTCCACAAACAAATATTTCCGAAAATTTGGCGTAAATGTTGCTTTGAAAGAATTAACCTCCAAAAAGAAAGGTCTTCATCACCTATTTGAACGAACATTGTTGCCAGCCCCTACTTCGAAGCTTATTTGTGCGTAGAGATAATATGGCTTACGAACTCTACGGAGAAAGCTATGGTGAGAGCCATGTGCGGTCAGAAGGTTGTTAACAGAAAGACGACTGAAGAACAGATGGAGATGTGGGGGTTGAGGGAAACTATGGACCAATTAACAACCGCAAATGGAGTTAAATGGTATGGAAGTGTGCTGAGGAGGGATGACGACAGTGTTTTGAGGGTTGCTCTGGATTTTGAAGTGAGTGGCAAGAGAAAGCAAGGACGACTGAAAAAGACCTGGAAGAAGCAAGTGGAAGAGGAGACGGAGAAGATTTGTTTGAAGAAGGAGGATACCCTGAATCGAGCAAAGTGGAGAGATGGAGTGCAAGCAATTGCAGAAGGAATGGGGTGAATTTGGCCATCTTTGCTAAGGGGACAACACCGGATGAAAACTGAATAACTGATGCTACTATTCTTAGCAGCCTGCAAAATATTAAAGAAGTTTAAAATTGGCCCTCTTGCAAAAAATGTTGCACACCCCTGATCCAGATTACAAGTTTATTGGTTGCTTTTTAAAATTTTATCGTTGTGAAGCCCATTTCCAAAGTTAAGGTGTTCTCTTAAATGTTTGATCTAAAACAGGCGAATATGCCGTATTGGCAGCGCCTTATCTCTTACAATAACCAAAGACTAACCATTACTGTTGTTTTAAAGGTTACTGGAACCAAAGAAGTTCTTGTAGAACGTCTGAAGCCGTTCTGCGTTAGCAACGACACTCTGCTGTAAGTATTTAGCATCTTATAATGAACGATGGTCACCTTGTAATAGCAGAGAAAGTTGTCTACTTTAACCTTACTTCACAAGCACACCTGTGCAATTGTATACCGTTAGTCGCATTTTTGAGTTTTTGAGTTGTCCGTTTTGCTCGCACGATGCTTTTCTACACAGGTATTGCAACCAACAAGTTACCTAGAAAGCTTACCTTAACCTGCCTTTCCAAAAGCACCACACCGCAAACACCATCTCATATCGTTATTAATACAGACATCGGTTTGCCGAGTTCCAGGCTGGATTAGATTGTTAAAGCGCCAAAAATTAAGGTTGGACTTGGTAAGGATTTAGACGTTTTTTCATTGAATTTTAACTCGCTCTCAAGTTGTGCAAAATTGAATTTACAACCTCCCGCTTGCATGCTGGTGGTCAAGCTACGCGAATTGTCGTTGCTGGCTTGATTCCGGTCGGCATGCCTTCTGTTTTAACGATGCTTTATTTCTTTACAGAACTGAAGATTCAAATTCAAATTTTTCAATGATGTCAGAGGTATGAGCATTTTTCAGGTTCGACTCAATTGGTGCACTTTAACTGCACAAATATGGTGTGAGGAAGTGTGGCTTGTTTTGTCTGTAATTAGAGGTGGTTATGCTGGAAAGAGAATGTGTAAACTTACTTTTGGAGGTGGTGTGGTCTTACCTAATCCAACCGAGCAAGTTTACAAATGTTTGAGCGGTTTACTCCTCCGCGTTTTGTATCTGTACCGTCGTTTGGCGCGAAAACTTCTTAACTTCTGCAAGCTCTTTGCTGGTTTCGGCAGCACCAACAAGTCTACCACTTCTCTTTTCCTCTCTGACTCTCGCTCTGTCCTCGCCGCCTTGTTTTTTCCTCCGCTTTTCCTTTCACCTCAATCTCACTGGCAGATCTGACAGGAACTGTTTTCTCTCTCCTTGTGCTGTTTTATCAGGCTACAATGGTTCTCCAGACCCTCGTTTCTTCCGGGGAACGACGCGACTTATGAGCTGAGTAGACGGGGAGCGCTACTCGTGCCCTCTGCAATCCCTTGTAGTCTCTTTCTTATCTCTCGTATCCACTCTTCTTTTTTCTCGGACTGGAGGCATACTGTCTCATCTTAATTCTTGTTGCTGTTGTTACCCTACCCCTTCCGAGGGATGGGGGCATGGTGGAAGACCATGGAGCCCCAGAAGCCGAGCAACTCCCCAGGGCCTGGACCAGAGGTCGTAGAGACAGAGAGTTGCCAAAGAGCGAGCTGCGCAATGAGACCGTAGCTAGACAGTGTAGAATGAGACGAGAAGCGTCCTGGGACGAGTAGCCGCTGGCGCTGCAGGAAGGGCTCTCGATTCTACCAATTCTAGAGAGATAAGAACTTAGGTGTAGGCAATGTCCGTTGCAGCGAAGACGATAGAGAACACCGCGAACGTGACGAGGGAGCACAAGTTTCTCGGTGGAAATCGAGGGAACATGCGTGTCAAAGAGTTTCGATGAGACATTACGCCTCCAGTTCGAGAAAAGACGAGTGGATACGAGAGATAACAGGAGAGAGACTATAAGGGATTGTAGAGGGCCCAAGTAGCGCTCCCCATCATGCCAGCTCATCAGCCGCGTCGTTCCCCGGGAGAAACGAGTGTCCGGGGATCCATTGCAGCTTGATAGAACAGGAGGAGAAATAAGACGGTTCCTGCCAGATCTGCCAGAGAGTTTGAGGTAGCAGGAAAGATAGCGGAGAGGACAGAGGTAATCTAAATTTTTTGACACACAGGTTCCCTTGATTTCCACCAAGAAACTTGTGCTCCCTCGTCACGCTCGCTTTGTTCTCTCTCGTCTTCGCTGCTACGGACATTGCCTACGGTTAAGCTCTTATCTTTTTAGGATTGGCCGAATTGAGAATCCTTCCTGCAGCGCCTGCAGCCACTTGTCACAGGACACCTCTCATCTCATTCTACACTGTCTAGCTACGGACTCATTGCGCCGCTTGCTTTTTGGCTATTCTGTCTCTTTCGACCTCTATTCCAGGCCCTGGGGAGTTGCCCGGCTTCTAGAGCTTCATGGTCTTCCACCATGCCCCATCTCTCGGAAGGGGTCGGGTAACAACAACAACAAAACCTCTTAAAATATTTTTATTACATGTTAAGCTTATATTCGTCTCGTGATTTTCAGCGCTGTCGTAAAATTTCAACGACAGAAATAGTGAAATATGCAGACCATAATTTTGAAGCTATTTTATTAAGTTGTTTACAGCAGGGCAATTTAGAATACTTTGTGCGCAAATCTTCAATGCATGGCAACTTGTATGAGATCTGAGGATGTAATCTAATCCCGATAGATCTCGATAAAACCGCTAACTAAGAACCGTTTGTGTTTTGGAAACGAAGTGTAATGCGTTTCAGTAGATAAAAAAGACATCAGAAATGCATTAAAGCGGTCGTCAACTGGGGTTGTACTTTCTAAACCACTGGTTTTGAATTTTTTAGGCAGTAGAACCATTTTTTGTTTGAATGAAATTGCGACCCCATCAGTTCATCTTTCTTTTTTTTGGAAAATGACTTGTAGTGGGGGCTAGTCTACAATTCAAAAACTTAGGGTATTTAGGGCTCTTTGAAAATTCCTAACAGATCCCAGTGATAACGACTACTCTACCCTGCACTTATGTATTAGAATTTATTTTGTAGGTCGGTTCAACCAATAATGCTCAAACTGCATTTCCAATCAACCCTAACATGGTTTTAAGTCATCGCGTAGCCCGCATGCCTGCTCCCGAATGCCACAAAGTGGTGCTTAAGCACGAAAGGCTCACTATGCCTCAGTGGAATCACACCGGTGAGTCCATGGGTACGCAGACCGCCTTTCCTCCAAACCAGACCGTTGGCAGAGAGACGGACGAAAAAAATAAAATCATAGAACAACAAAGGCATCAGATCAACGCGTTGAAACAACTAGTGGAAAGAACGCAAACACAGCTACATCAGCATCATCATTACGGGCAGAATGTTGCTGAAGATCCAGTACAGGTGAAAAACTTAAATTTGCGTCCCTTTTTGGCTGTACTGGCGGCTTAGACGCGCTGGTTTCGGGTGTGTCGGCCACTACTCACGTTTTCGAATCAGATTGGTGAAGCCACTTAGCGTTTTAAATTCCAAATGCTGTGTATGAAGAACATCGATGTTGTTTTAATGGAGTTTTGATCTCCGGCCCTTTTGTTTTGAAAGCACGAACAACGACTCCTTGGTTGATCCTCTGGGCTGCTTTTCGTTCAGACCTGTGGTTGAAACCGGTATTTACATTAAATTTTGGTGTGAGACGCTGCGTGTGGGAGCTTGCGGTTGTAACTACTGAGGACACTCGTGTATGGTTCCACTGAAGATAATCATGAGTGGAACTTGGAAGACACCTTAGATAATGTGTGGCAAAGGTTTGGTATCAAGTCTGGGGTTTGCAGTATCAGCCAGGTCTGTGAAAAAGCATCTGACATCAAAAAGTCTCGAAACATAGGCTGTTAATATACCAAAGAAAGGTGTCGGTTAAAGAACGGCGTCGAGAGTCAATAACAGGGTAGGACAGTAATCTGTGTCCTTAATTTCGAATGCTACTGGGTGTTTCAAAATGAATAAGCCAAAATCATCACGTGATATGTCAAAAACGAAAAACATCACAAAACTTTAGCTCGGACAGGTGTGATGTACATACATTTAAGTTTTTTCATATTTTACAAGTGCTCAATTTAGCCACTGCCCGCAGCACGGACAACATCAAGCCAACATGATAATTCCTCCCAAACGTGCCTCAGCATGTCGCTGTCCACCGGTTGATATTAGCTGTCATTCGATCTTTCATTTCATCAATATTTGCCAAAAGTGGTGGAACATAAACTTTGTCTTTAACGTACCTTCACAAGAAAAAATCTTGCGCAGAGCGGCCCGGAGATGTGGCACACCAAGCGCAAAGAGCGAGGTCTTTAGCATCTCTTTTACCAATCCATCAAGCTTATCTGAATGAAATTGTGCCTCCACGATTGATTTGTAGGAGAGGTGCTAAAAACCTCTCTCTCTGCGCTTGGTCTGCCATATCTCCGGGCTGCTGTATATGAGACTTTTTCTTGTGGGGGTGTGTTAAAGACAAAATTTAAGTTCCACCACTTTTAGCAAATATCGATGACATAAAAGATTAAATAACAGCTAAAATCAACCGGTGGACCGTGACATGCTGTGGCACGTTTGGCTTAACGTTGTCCGTGCTGCCGGTAGTGGCTAAATTTAGCACTTATAAAATTAACTTGAATGTATGCACATCACACCTGTTCAAGCTAGAGTTTTGTAATGTTTTTGGTTTTTAACATATCGCGTGATGATTTTGGCCTATTCGTTTTGAAACACCCTGTACTGTTGAACTCAGTAAGCCTAGCTGTAGGTAAGTAATGTGGGCGTAGGTATTAGTTTTTGTCACGATGGAAATTCATTTTTGCTATGTTTTTTAGTTGATTAACCAAGGACAGCAGGAATCGATCAACCCAGTTGCCTTTCAGTTTCCAACCACGACGCATACAAGCATTATACAAACGCCAGCTACTGTCACGTAAGTCTTGCGTACATCCGTATACTTACAATTGGCACAGATCTGTTTTACACCCTCACGCCAGTGATCCGCAAACTTTTTGTTAAGGTTGCCCCGGGTTCATCTTTAATTCATTGCTAAAAGCCCAGCACACAGACACATATGGGGAATCTGATTGAGACAAAGATATAAAGGTTTGAGACAAACTATACATAATTTGCCTCAATTTGTCGGTTGAAGACCTTTTTCTTGGTGGTCAGCTTTTTGAAGCAAATTTGGTTTTGAAAAAATTTTTATTTAAATTAAACATTTTTTACTGCTTTTTAGACGTGATTACGTTTTTATGAGATCATTTTTAAATGCTTGATTTTTTAGGTTAATATGTTTTGCTTTTAAGCACCATAGGGCCCACGATTGGGCCGCTGCTCACAGTTTGCCATGTGCTCAAAACGAACGATGTTGCGTTTCTTACTGTTTGTTTGATTAATAGATTTGCAGCTTTGCACGGGGTCTTCATATCAAAATATTACGAGAACAACTCCTACTAGAGTTTTGCACTCAAAAAGCACTTCACAGCAATTTACCTGCTTGATTGCGGCTCATGTCAAAATGCACTGTCTGTGCAGAGTACTGGATACTCCCAAGCGAATCCCGACTCAAGTTTTGGGGCGTTTAATCCCGAAAGGTTTTTGCCGTGGCGAGATGATATAGATGCATACACTGCATTAATGCGTATGCATACTACCGCCTTCGTATTTTGCCGAATATAAACCAGGCAATATGTAGCACTCCTTTATAGAATATTCGAATGGAAATCGACTGTGTTATGACTTCGGTGCACGAAAGACTGGACCCTTTGAAACAGGAGGGTGCAAATTTTCTTGCAGGGCAAATTTACTTTACCGATGGATTCTTCCGGAGTGTTTAAAATGGTGACCTTTTTTTTGAGATTGACTGTTTGAAACAGGAGCGTGCAAACTTTTTTGCTGGGAAATTTACCTTAACGATGGATTCTTCCGGAGTGTTTAAAATGGTGATCTTTTTTTGGAGATTGACGTCGAAAGTGCAGAGATTTTAGAAAGAACATCAGATTTTGTGGGAAACGAACTCAGATGCACATGAGGTTCAAATAAAGACTTTGTTTGGACATCAACCGCAACAAGGTTGTGCGAAGCAAAGCTGTGAGCGGTGATCAATTGATATGCCTTTCCGCAGGCCGTTATTTTCCCATCTCTGCCTTAGAGACGTTTTGTTAAAAAAAGCAGATCTGTTGTTTTGCTAGTGTTCATTTTTTGCATAGCTATTTTTAATGTTTTATTGCTACCTAACAGTGATCAAGGCATGGTTCCAATGCAACATCAACAACAACAAGCCAATTCTGGCGGATACGGCCAACCCTACGAGGTACAGTTTAAGGTTGATAAATATTTTGTCATTTTCGTTTTTTAACTTCATGATGATATTGATTCTTCACCTTGTCACTATTACTGAAGTATTTGCGGTAACAACTTAAGTAAATCAAAATTTTCTGGCGTTTGTTATATCACCGGCAATAGTTTTTTAGTCGTTTAGAGATCAGATATTTTGCTCTCTGCATTTAGCTACGGTGTAGGGCATTTTAATCGATTTGCCTGGCAGCATTGAGCCGCGCTACAGTCACGTGTAGCTCACTGCTTGTTAAGTTTGAGATTCTGCCACAGGTTGGGTAGACTCGTGGTGCGCCTCAAATAAAAACGACTTTCTTAGTACTTTGTGATTTTCGGGTTAGTGGTACTTGCTAGGTTTATAAAGATGGTGCGGGCAGAAAAAACTGCCCGCAAAATGCACCGCAATTTTTCAGCAGGCGTCGAAAAAGCCTAGTTTACGATAAATTTTTATGTTTAGTTGACAACAGTTATTTTACTTTGATAAACATATTTCAGCAGGGTTTATTACTTTGTATCTCAAGAAAAACGGGGCAGCACTAAAATACGGAATTGGGAACATAGAGAAAAACCACCAATTGAATTACAAAAATCACATAAATATAAAAATACATACTTTAACTTAATTCAATGATCTAATTTTACTATGTTGTGTGGTGATGTTTTTAGTTTGTATCGACTTTCGAAAGTTTTACTGTAATTCAGTGGTTCGTTATTTCAGAATTGATTTCTGTGTTTCCGTAATTCCGTTTCTTAGTGGGAATTTCCGGGACTTGTGATTAATTGTCAAAATGTGAATATCTGTAAATCAGGATTTCTGTGTTGTGAAGCAGACTCAAGGGGACTCAAAACTAGAATTGGTTAAACGTCTTATTCTTCGTTTACCCTTAGCTTTCACGGCTCGCAACTGCGAGAAGGTTATTTATTTGCAGTTTGCAAAAACTGAATCGTTTTCTCAAAAAATAGTGTTTTTGTGCTAAACTGTTGCTAGGTGCTTTTTTAACTTAATAAACACGATTAGAATTAACGTTAAAGCCTAGAAAAATATAGAATTTAACTTTCAAACGTCCACAAAAAATGCTTGTTTTGTGTTAAACTGAAGTTTGAGAGCTGCTTGCTTATATTGCTCATTTGCTACCATTGAAATTGGCTGGGAAAACGTGAAAAAAAAATTAAATGTTCCTAATTTATGTTAATTACTTAAGGGACCATTTGTAATACAAAAGAAGTATGGTAATGGCGGGCGCAAATACTCCGTCTCCGTGATTCACTGCTGTGTCAGCCACTCGATGTATACGTGAGGCGTTGCACTGCTCTTAAAAAGCATTCGTTTAAACTTGGATTTCCTTTCGCCGTCTTTCATACATTTAACAGTTGGTTGTAGATTTTTCCAGCAAAATTGCAAAAATGTTAACAAACTGGAGGACGGCAGGAGTTTTTTACGTACCGTTGCATTTTAACTACGAAACCGCCAGACCTGTTTTCGAATATTCTCACTTTTTGCATTTAAAGAGAGCACTGAGTGCCGTCCAAAACACCAACCCAACGTAGAGGCAACATACAATCACGTCTTGTTTTTTTGTTGCTTTTACTACAGGCACCATCTAAACAAGAAGAATTAACTAGCACCTGAAATTTTCTTAATGCCGTGGTTTCTTGCTCTTATAGGCTGCCACTTGATTAAGATACTGTAATAAACTGTACATACCTTATGAGTAGGTGAAATGATCGATTGGTCTGTTTTATGAAGCTTGTTGCATTGTAGCCTACTCTTCATTTTCGATAGGGTACACTTATTTCTAAGTTTGATCAATACTTATGCCTTAATAAATGACTAGTCTCAGTATCGTGTGGCTCATACTTAAAACCATTTGTAGTACTTTGTTCTTTCCAAACATCTGATTTTTAAGCTTTTGTGAAAATAACCAATTCTTTCTTTTTAACTTTACTCTAACTCTAGTGAACTGGCCGAGCCAAAGTCTGCCAAATTGGAAATCTATTTAAAACAGCCAGGTACTAGAAACAACAGAGTAATAAATGGTGCAATAACATAAACTTCAGCTTCATTGGCCTACGTTACTCTGCCCAGCGTAGCTGGTCGATCAATGGCTACAGAAACAAGAAAAAGGCAATAACCCCTACTAACATATGACGGCGGCTAACACTATCTGAGCGGTTTAGTCGACCACTTATACCTGCATTATGATTTACACGATGAACTCTTAAAAACTGTCACACATTTAAACTAACGGTAGGTGGTGGTCTGCCTATATGGTACATCAACAATAAACTTATTTCATTTAAAATCCATTACTAAACTGTGATTACCGATTGTGAGAAGAAATTTCAGTTGTGATGTAACAAACGAACCTGAAGAAAAAAGTCTTGGTTCTTCATCACAAAACATAAAGCAATCACAGAAGCCAATGACTGCATGCTTATATCGTACGCTATATGCCTTTTGCTAGGCTAGATCACGCATTAAAATGCCCTGCTTCGGAAAAAAATATATCCAATTACTTGTTGGAGTCGACGAGTTTGACTTAGTAATTACGAACTATGCGTTACGCCTAGCGGTTTACCATCCATCTAATATATAAAGCGCAATTCTGTCTGTCTGTCTGTTTTAACTCCTCTTAAAACTGCTAGAGGTACAAGCATCAAACTTGCCACGATTGATCACCACCCGGTGGTGAGTGTCTTTAGAGTATTGATGATGTCATGATGACGTCATAATCAGGAATATGTTTTTAAATTTGCATTACTTGTCAGAGGACTACCGCTTTTTGCCCAAACGAAAACCAGCCTCCGACTTACCACATTACAAAAACTTTCATATGGTTGGGGTATAAAATGCAGTCACAATCAACGATTTATTGTACAATCTGTTTTTTGTTCTTTCTCAAAAAGTACTCATCGCAGAAACGCAATTAAACTTTTTTCAGAAGATATTAGTAAGGTGCTTTTGATAAAAACAACTTTACGACAATTAAAGCTTATTTGATAATGCTACGAGCACTTCTTTATTTAAGCACTTCAAGCCCTATAAGCAGTTTTTCTTCTCTATTTTGCTTGCACGCATAGAACTGGCTCTATGATGTCATAATATGCCTCGTACGATTAACACAAATCTTCGCTACCGCAGATCATAATATGAGGATGTTTTCAAAAATTGCGCCCTTTTTGCAAAATCAGTTCATTAAAAAACTGATTTGTGATTTTATTTCTCAACTGATTTTCAAACTTTCTTCTACAAATTAGCGGTTATTTCAAAGCGATTCTGAAAGCGTTTAATATGTACAATTAATATCAATTTTGTACTGAAAAAACTGAGCTTTAAGACCTGTGGTGTAACTTTTTACCCTTCCAAAAAGTGGTAAAGCTCAGTAAAAACAGGTAATTTTAATACAATAACGTCATTGTAAGGTACTAACAATTACTGTCGTTTGAAAGCTTAGGAAATTTGCTTTCCAGCAATATGTGACTCCAATTACTTTAGGCTAAATATTAGTTTATAATGGCTGATCAACAATTAGTTGCCATGCATTATGTTTCATTTTTAGTTGAACAATTATCCTATTTGACCAAACCGACTTGCAATTGTTAGACAAAGTTTGTTCTTTGGTACATTTTGAGTACTTTTCCTCACAAGGATGGTTCTTTTGCATTATCTGTCGACGTTTTCAAAAAAATCCATCAAAAAATGAAGTCTCTAATCGCTTATGAAATTTAGTCTATCGGTTAAAAACACCTAAATTTTTGTGCCTGCATTTCACAAAATTGCGATTTCTAGAAAAACTAAGTTCTTTGGTACATTTTGGATATTCTTTCTCGATAGCATGGATGTTTGGCATTATCCATCAAATTATTTAAAAAGATTCATCGAAAAATGGAAGTCTACAAATTTTAATATGTAGCCTACTCCAAGCAAAACACTTGGTGATCACTCAAGGAAAAGACAAGGAGGTAAAAATGGTCCTTTCTTATCTTTTGCAACAAAATATAAGTGTCGAGCTGCACATGAACTAAATTTTGAAGCAATTTTCTTTGCAATTGGATGAGACTGGCGCAGCCAGCTGATTTGATCTATTCTCATTTTGACATTGTTAATGGGGGCCCCGCTATTGCTATAACTTAACTGTAAGTGCTTCATTTCGAATTAGTTTGCCCTTTGCATGGCGGGGTTTATACCAGTGCCAAGGAACATGCACGCAGTCAGAGACGTTATTCCATGTTAATTCGCTTACAAAAACGAAAAAGTGGTAAGTAGCGATCCATACTACCAATGGCTTAAAACGCATTGTAAGGTCATAATTTTTAATCACATCTCAATGCTTGCCATTACGTAGTGAAAACAGCAACAGGCAGCAAAATTATTTACTATCATTTTGCTAGCGAACATAAATGGTAAAGCCCATTACTGATATTTGTAATTGAAAGGATATTGCTACAACACATTAATCTTCATTTAACAGTAGGAAGGTTTGGATTAGGGGCAAAGTAAATGTAGTAAAGTCCCAAGTTTAAGAAAAGATCAGAATTAAATAATAACAGCACCAATTTGTAACCGTGGATTAAGAGGGAATGTTTTTGTTTGAAAAGAGCTTAACAGGCGCCTATTGCAAGAGGTTTATGACTTATGGCAAAGGCATGGTTTCTTTTCTTGCTATGGCCGAATTAAAGCAAACGGCGCAGGCGAAAATCTTAATGTCACAAATATTAATGCGAAAGCGGCCCACCAAATTGTCAAATAGGCCTACCACTAAATAGCTCATTTCTTTTTGAGTCAAAACAATGCCATTAATTTTGACTATGTTTCACTCCCCTTAACTTTTAAAAATTACAAATGGTAGTTTGTGTCATTATTTTTTTGGAATACTTTCAGTTTTGATTAATACGCCAACATGATCACCATTACATGCACAGGAACTGTGGCTTACATCTACTAAAATATTTCGTTGTTGGTCTAACACAGGTTTGTGCGGTGAAGTTGGCGCAGATGCATTAATTGAGACGTTTGGAATTGGCACAGGTGATAGCATGCCTCCTGGGGTAAAATCGCACCAAAGTTAGGAGAAACATTTTTCGATTTTGCTTCATAATAGCTTATAGAGCTATCAGGATCAAACCTGAAAATTTGGAAAAGCAATGACTCATTTAATTTCTTTTAGCATACCTAAGCAAGGAAAAACGAATATAAATCATAATGCGTAACCAGCTAGGACTTGAAAAAGTTTGAGGCGAAATCAAAATTAACAACGTCACTGTGTCAAATCGCACCACATGAAAGATATTATTAGTATTTTGCTTTATAATAGCTTTATAGAGCTACCGGGATTCAACCAAACATTTGGGGAAAACCAAGGACTCTTTTAACTCCCCGGGCACGTCAAGCAGGGAGAAAAGAACATGCTACATAATGCGAAGCCAGCGAAAATTTGAGAAAGTTTAAAGGAAAATCAAAAGAAAATAACGTCACTGTGTCAAATCGCACCACACGAAAGACAGTTTTGCTAGTTTGCTTCAGAATAGCTTAATATCAAACATGGGCTCCGTATTTCCAAACTATAGGAAACAAGCTCCCTTGGGTTCGTGTCAGCAATCAACAGGGCACATAGACCTAAGGCATAGCCAGGATCTTGAAATGAAATATTCTATTAGAAAAACGAGCGCAAATAGTCCTGTATTGTTCATATTTTATCCTCCATTCACGAGAAAGCGAATTGTATCGCTATATTTTGGACGGGACGTCCGCACCCGCTTGGGAATTGCCATTTCCGAGATGTCTGGGCCACCTGTCTTCCACATAAAGGCGGGGGCGTCCCATTAAGTGCCTTGCCCAAGGACACAACAAGCGAAGTTGCCGGCTTGTTCTCCACAATTTCCCATAAATGCCGAGCGCCAAGCAGGGAAGCTGTGGATACCATTTTTAAAGTCTTTGGGTATGACTCGACAAGGGGAATGAACCCCTAGTCAACCGACTGCGAAGCAGACGCTCTAACCACTACACCATCGCGCCGGTTAAAAAGTCGTGAACATTTTACCTGCAGAAAACACATAAACTTTAGGTTACTGTTCACACAAGAGCCTGATGGCTAAAGTCGGCTTGGCCGGCTGAACCTACACTCTCAATCCCGACATTACTGACAGGGGTTTTTCGGGTGACGCCGTTGTATATACTATAAAGCAAAGATTTTTTTCTTATGCTGATATGCTGCGTGTTTTAAGGTATTTATGTCTATACTCTACAGCGTTGTACTAAAATTCCAAGTTTAAAAAAATCAACATAAAACCATAACCATAACAATTTGTAAAACTGAACAAAGAGAGAACAATAGCCGCTTTTGTCGCTTTGCCGGAAACAAGACTAATAGTGCAACCAAATTAGGAGCTTAATGCCACAAATATAAATAAGAAAGGGGCCACACCACATCGCCAAATAGACTTATTATTAAAATAGTCTATTTCTATAATTATGAAAGCAACCACCATTTCGCCACAACAATCAGTTTTGATTATGTTTCTATCACTGCTCCCTCACAAGTATTGACAGTAATTTGAAGCAAGATTCTTTGTGAGCATTGCCAGTCATGATTAAGAGAATATGATGATCACAATTTTGTGTAGAAGAATTGTGTAAGTGCATACAATTCATTAACTTTTCGCTATTTCTTTCACAAAAGCTCGATGGGTGAAGCCGGCGCAGCCGGTTGAACCGAAATACTAAACCAGGACATTACTGATAGAGGGCCCCTTCCGGGCGACGCCGGCTAGTAGTATTATACTGCAAAAATTTTTTCAATTTTGATTATAAGCAGTTATATTTTACTGGTGCAGATGATGAACGGTCCACTTTCTGCGCAGACATCCACTTCTGAAATGACATCCATGGAGGATATTCTTGAGCTAATAGACCAACCAGGTAACGGATTCACTGCCAGATTACGAACTGCTAGCATCTTGCCTTTGCTTCAGATTAGAGCGAGCAAAGGTTTAAAAATATACGAACACCGACAGCTTTTAAGATGCTTAGAAATCCAGGGCTCAAAACATGCACTGCGGTATGCTATCATCAATGAAAATATTATTGATTTAACGTAGCTCAGTACAAAACAGCTCTTTACTAAAATATTTCAAGGTTTATGTAACAGCAATAAATTTTCGTTGACATTTTTGGCATCTTTGTTCTGAAACTGCGAAGTATAGAGTTAAGGCTGGTTTCCATTAGGCGTAGATTGCAGGCTCGGCGCCTGCAATCTATGGCAAATGGAAATTAGTCTTTAGTCACTGATATGTTGGTTACGCTCTCGAAGTCGATTCACCGATGGCTTCTTATGGTTGTGACGTATTGATCGGTTTTCATCGATAGTTCGATCTCTCTTCAACATGTTTCTCCGTGACTCTTTCTAGAGGCCAAAATTCTTTTTGCTGCTCCTCAACGCACCTGCTGCTAATAACACGCATAATCGCTAAATTGCCCATTTGCTGCAGTGTTAATTCCTTTCTAAGTCAAGATAGTCACGTCTTGTGTAAAAGTAGGAGATTAGAGTTTCCAACCGCTCATACTATAGGTATGGTTAAACTAACTTAGTCTGACCAAAAACTACTAAGCTTTTGGTTATTAGATTTTGAAAGACAGACAGACTTCAAATGTTGGGTCACTTAGTACACTTTATTTAAAGTGGCCGCAATCTATACAGCAGTTTAAGTGTACTAGTAATCGCGACCCTGTCCACCAAAGTATTATCTCAAGACGAAGTTGAAAACCTTTTTTTTGGAGATTAGGTCTTTTGAAACTACAGGTGACCCACAGTTTATGGACCTCGGGCTTTGTCGATGCAGACTTTTGTTATTGTATTGTCATAGTAGTAATTTTATTTATCATTTCGCTTTAAGTTCATTCAATAGGATATTACATATAGTTTATATTTTTCAACTTTTCTAGAACCACATGCATCACCGGTTGCAAGGGTCTTACTCAATGATCACAATTCCTATCATGGGTTAAACGACTCTAGTTCAAATCTTGCTCAAACCAATGCCTATCCACAGCAGCAGCACGTTGATTATAGACACAAACCAGTACGAATGCGTAGAAGACGCCGCCCAATGTCAGCCAATCGCTTATCGCAAGAATACGCCGATCAGTCCTCCCCACAGCAGATCCATGGCTCTAGAGGAGGTCCCGACTTCACTAAAATGCTCGTGGAATCTTCCGGAGACGCATTGATGGACACTTCCAGCTTTCCGCCCACCATGCATCGATATTCCTGCCCGGTTTTGGACCAGCAATCGTCGGAACACTCGCGGCTCAGCGCCCGAAACAGTGCTGATTCAGGATTAGCTTACATGGGTTCCACTTTCTCTCCAATGGAAACTGGCAGTCAGCAAGACATCCTAAACGATCTGAGACTGTCAACCTCGTCTTTGGACAGCAGCGAAGCCGTGTTAATGCCGCCTGCAACGCCCCCTAGAATGACGCAGCCCCAAATTCAACCTCTTTTACCCGGCCCAAATCCTTCGCCTCACTTTTCGAACCATAATCTTGTCAAGTCTGCATCACAAGAGTTGCTGTCCTCCAACAGTCCGGTGCATGTGCAAAAATCTGCTAGCAATGAGCTGAGCTGGCTTGACCTTCCGCTGGCCTCCGTTGCCACTGGTTCCCCTTCCTCCATGGGCCTGTTCGACACCCCAACAATGGCGCCCCAGCAGGGCACGCCTCAGTACCAACTTAGCAATCCGGTATCAAATCGTGGCTCGCAAGATGCTGATTTGAATTTATTTTCCGGCGACCTTGATGGATTTCTCGACTTTCAGTCACAAGACCAGCAGTGGGACGGCTTTGATGGAATACTCAATTCTAATTTCAACACCTAGCTCATTCAGTTAATGCGGTAGGTTAATGAGAGAGTACGTTTTGGTGAGATCTAAGCTAGAGCAGAAGACGAACCATATCGCAAAGCCTAGAAAAGTAGACATTGCAACAACTGTGGGAGCATTGTGATGTGAACGTAGTGGAAATACCAGAGCAGTGCTGCGTGAGAGGTTGCCCAAGTTGTTCGTATGGTCATGTCATCTCTACATGCGTCATCACGACGTAGCAATCCTAACGATTGAGTGATGAAGTGCTTGCGATTATGTTTGCCACTTGCTCTAAATCGAAGCTTTCACCTTGAAAATGCCTTCAAGATTATCCAAAAGCCAGCTTGCAATTGCTGAAAGTACTGGTAATTAGAATCAGATATCGCTGTTTGAATTGACTAGGTTTTTTAAATGCACTTATCACGTTTGTGTTTTTGGATAATCAAGTGTTGAAGAAAAATTTGATTTCAAAACTGCCAAAAAGATTTTTTTTATACCCGTACAAATGGCAACATTTTTGAATTAGTGTTTGTTTGTGATAAGAATGTGTCTTCAATTCTTGTTCTCTGAATCATTTAACGAAAACCAATATTTCCCAGAAAGGTAGCCTCTATTTATGATCTTACTCCGAATAAGGAGATTTTCTGGTCCCATGATCTTACGTACTGTAATCGGTAGACCAATCATTAAATAATTTCATTCACTCAACCGTGATATTGGTTACTTTACGCTAGACTGTGATGGTGTTTTACCTTGCAGGAAAAGCAGACTGCTTATTCGTCATATTTGTTATGTCACTTTTAAAAGGCTTTCATTGGTTTTTCAATATAAAACAATACCTCGGTGCTAACCAATCCAGCCTATTCTCTTTAATACCGGTAACCCGTTGCTATATGCATAAAATTTGCTTTTTCGACGCATGTGTAACCAAGTGCTATTTTTGAATAATGGGAAACGGCAATGGTAGGCCGTAGCGCTGGACGCACCTAGTTTCAATGTTCTGTTTATATTCTATTTACTGCTTGTTGGAATCTATTTGAATTGTATGGCATTCAATCAATATCTATACATTTGGGCGTGGCGAACTAAAGTTACTTCAAGTCTTAATGTTTTTTCGTTCATAATTTTGTATTTGCATCTTAATTCGCATGCATTAAATTGCTTTTATAGTTTAACTTGCCTTGTAAGCTGGCTACTAGAACATAAACATCTGCGGTCTGAGGAGGTGGTTCACAGAAGGCCTTCTTTGAAATAACGAAAAATTTCAGGAAGGTACACTGCGCATGTGCTTTGCGATCGTGGTGAGGTGATACCAAAAGTTGTGGGATAAACATAACCAAAGACATACGGGAATAAAATTTTACATAGTTCTTTAAAAGTTATTGCCAAGTTTATGTCCAAAAGAATACATAGATTCAAAATGAGAGCTTTCAAACCGGTGCCAGGCAAAGGTCGGTTTCCCAACGCCACATGGAAACAACTACGATTGGTTAATAATGAGTTGGAGAGTCCTTAGCATAAGTAAGGTCTTCCAAAGAGTCCAGGTCATTGAAAATATTGGAAAACGGTTGAAGAAGTGTTGGATATCGTAGGTAGCAAATTAAAATAAGAAACTTGAGCCACAATGTAGCTTTAGGGGTTGTGAGACCAGCTACTTCACCTCTCTTTTTTAGAGAATCTATGACTCATCGCCTAGATCGGTTCCGTTGCAACTTTTTTGAAGTCAGCACTCGCAAACATGTGATTTCATAATCTTGCCCTCAACTAAGCGTAGTTGTTTTCCACTAACTAAGAATGACGCACGATTGAATATAACGAATATATTTACAGTCCTGAGGTTTGTTTACAGTTAAAGGCAAATTGTTCACTACTTTTCAAGCACGGCAAATTTGTGCAAGTCCACAGAGGTAGGTTCAGAAACAGCAAATTTAGAAAATGCATTTTCTAGGGACGCACAAACATATTGCATTGTACAACGAAGCTACGCTTCATAACACCATTGGTGAGATAATGGAAGGGCAACACTTGGCATTATTGCATACCCTAAAAGAAAAAATTGAAGATCTTACATCTTGTCAAAAAGTAATGCACATCATGTACCATTTACGCACAAAAATCAGATTTTTGTGCCAAAGAAATTGATTTTAATGTATTTTTCTTCGCAGATCTCTTTTCGCTAATAGGCTCAAGTAGCATAGAACAGGGGTGCGCAACCCACGACATGGAATTTTTGTGGCCTCCGGAAAAAATTGGAAATTTTAGCCAAATATTGATCTCCAAAAAAAAAGGCCATCACTTACCTAATTGGGGAATTTTTGCAAATTTACGGCTAAGACAACTGCTATCTCCACAAAGAAAAATGTCTTCACTGCCATATCCCATCAATTACTGCTGTCAAGCTTAATTGAGCCAAAGTGCAAACTTCAATTGGCCCACAGAATATTCAAGTCAGAAATCTGCAAAAAAGGTTGCACACCCCTGGTATAGAAGATAGACTGTGGTAGTAACTCAATAAGGTGTAAAAAAATGTCTGAGTGGTTAACCAATTTGCCTTTGACTTATTGGCGAAACTGCAGATGAACTGGACTGAGGACTTGCAAGTACACTTTTGTTGCATGAAGAATCGGCCGACTCTTCTTTAGCAACTGGCATTTCTATCGCTGGGTAGCGCTCTTGGCTTGCTGCGGCCAGTAGTTTCATGCGGTGAAGAAAGAAATCGTTTCGTTCAGCAAAACTACGATCTCGGGACCCAGGGTTACCATTTCCAATTGCTTCTGTCTTTACTTCCCGCTCAGAAACGCTTGGAATGTCGGCAGGTGGTAACTGAGGTCTAATCGAAGCGGCAAATGCTGAATGGGAATTGAGATGATTGAAACAAGGATTCGGCTTAGGTCGTTGTCCCACAAAAAAAGCATTATCGCCAAAAATTTGTCGCTGAAAACTGGAAGCCTACACAGATAAAGGAAAAGATAATTTATGTTAACCCGATTTTATCACTTTGTCCTTATGAAAGTCCATCATTGTTGCGTCCTTATGAAAGTAACTTTAGTTGATTGGTTGCAGTGTACTTGATAAAAATGAAATATTGCGCAGTAAGCCTTACTATTAACTCCGAAGCGGGTCTGTACGCAAGTTGTTCTTTGTAAAACCACTGAGGTCCTGCCGTGATCAACGAAGAAAATGTGCGCAGTACTTTGTTAAGTAAATGTCATGTGTTAGAAAAGCCGTAGTTGCCTGCCACGTATCAGGCTATTAGCCACCAGCAAGCTTGCCAACGACTTACAATCGACGCTACAGCTCGTTCTTACCGGGTTAAGAATATTCGCTGGAGGTGATGCCAGAGCGAATCGTTCTGAGGTGGGTGGGGAAGCGATAGAAGATTTCGAAGGGGAACCAGATTCCAAGTTCGATGCAACAGTGTGTCTGAATAAAAAAATGCTGCTACATTTAGCATGCTTAGAACTTTCCACTATGACGTAAAAATCATTCATCAAAAATTTTAGAAAGCATGGAGGATACAAAGTTGGTTAATACCGTATTGCAAGTAAAAAACTGGTTACCAAAAGACGCTAAAAGAGCAATGCATCAAGTTAGTAAGTACATCACCGCGTGGAAAGCACGAAAACACTATAAGCAATGTAAGTCAGTTTATTCAAGCAGTCTGTTCAAAGCTAATTCCTTTGGATTAATTCTGTCGAATAACAGTTGTCGTGTTTTATACCAAAAAAGACGTCAGTGATATTTAGTTTAGATTTGGCAAGCTTGCGCTTCGAAATACGAAACAAGGCTTATAACAGAATTCAGACGATTACATCTTTTGAGAACTGAAAAAATTGTGGTCAGATTTTGCGTTGACTCAAAGCCTCCCAAAAGTTATACGATGATGAGTTCCCTCAGACTTTTTACCAACTTACCGCGCTTCTCGAATTCTCTCCAACTGCTGCAACCTTTCATCAGCTTTGCCCCAAGTAATTTTTAAGATGTCATCCTGTAAGGGATACGTGTTATACATCAGGCTTAGGAATTCAAAGATAAAGGGATATAGTTCGATGTAAGTGATTTGGAATAGCACGTTTGTTTTGTATTTTAGACAACAGAAAAATAAATTATTTCAAATCTAACACACCAATAAGATGCTTCTTTCAAAACGACAAAAATTTTTTTCGAAAACATTAAGCCATTACTTGCTGAAAGAGGTGATTCTTGAATGTAGATACGCTCTTCCAGTCTTGCTGCTAAGGCGCAATATAATACACAAGATCGACTTACTGAAGGACACCATTCAGGTCTCTGCTCCTTCGGAAGCTGCTTCATGTCCTCCACTCTTCGTTTTATTCTCCTACACAGTTGATCCCCTTGCTTGGCCAGAGTCAAAAAGGACCATTTATATTCCTCTGGCAAAGAGATGGCGTAAATATCCCTGGCTTCCGAAGACCATTCGTCATACTAAACAATGTTATCCGGTTTTATTTCAAATCGATCTCTGACCTTGTTTACGATGTTTTTATAAAACGCCAGGTTACGCAACATGATTTAAACTTACCTTGTTACATAACTGAAGCGGGTTTAATAAAGTTAAAAGGGTTTACTAAACCTGATTTCTACGTGGCAAAACAATTCAATACGTGGAACTATAACTCATTTGTTTACGCCAAGCATCAACATCGAGTCGTAAGTTAAAGATTTAATGGCTCAGTGCACCGTAGCAACGGCTCTGTTGGTTGTCTAACAACAAACTGACGTGTCCAATGCAGTTTTTGTTTACATTAGCATCAACAACTAAACCTAGCATAAGCTACTGTCACTGACTGCACTGAACTTGGCTTTACGTAACGCTGTGTACATTAAAAATATGTGTTTACAGATTTTGTCAACAACAGCATCACATCGAAAAAATTGGGTTAACAAACAATTGGAACCTTCACAGTCCGTTAAATTTAATGAACCAAGCCCCAAGAGAACATAATAGGAAATGGGGCAATGCCACTTGCATCCCCAAAATTCAATTCGAATTCGAGTTCGCCAACGTAAGTCGTGCATTAAGCGCTGTAAGATTACGAGCTAAATGACCGCCTGAGCTTTGCGTTGTTGTGGTCTTGGGAGCGGTAATTTACGTCAATTTCCTAGTTTGGTTGTACTGCTTGCTGTAAAAATGTAAGTATGCCAGCAGTATAGGCAACTCCGAAGTGGCTTTAAACACAAAACGTTCTTTGCATAACAGCAAAGATTTTTCTTGACTGGGACAAAAATTTTTTTAAATCGGTCGAGTTTTGGAGCATCAAAATTACCTGCCAAAAGATCTCATAACAAAACCGAGGACTAAAAATACTGTAAAACAATGCAAGCTAACCACTATACACGTTTTCTCGAGCAGTTAGTCATTTTCCATCCGAAAGTAAATTACAGGACACTGAGAACAAATCATGTTTGAAAGCCGAAACGTTTCCATCGGCACGTTTTATTTTCTAACGACTCCCATTTTTTCATCAAAAATAGTTGTTTAAGCAAATGGACGCTTATATTTTTGTGACTATAAACGCAACCCCCAGCGTTTATCGATTGCAAATGTTTGGGGACGATTGCACGTCTTGTTGACGCCATTTTTTACCTTTTTATGTTTGTAAATAGTTGCAAACTGCGGCCAAATTGAAAGAACATGACTGAGATGTTTCCAGTGGGATCGGTGAGCGGAGTTGTGTTCCTTCTTTAGTAGAGCTGGAAGGTTCCTAAAAATATACAACACTTAGTAAGAGAAAGTAAGACGTTAACAACACAACTAGTTTCATTACATTACAGCTATCCATATGCTAACAAGTAGCTTAAGATGTTAAACGGGGTAACAAACGCAATCTAACAAACTAATTTTGACAAACAAAAACAGCAATTGTAAAGCGTTTTGAGGCCGGGTTCACATAAGCACTAGAGCTTTCCAGGCTTTGGAAAAATTTTCAAATTTTACGAGATCGCAGTTTTTTTAGTTACTTGAAACAAACACAATCTGTAAAACAAATTTTGAAATTCGCTTTTTTCAACTAGCACAACGCGCTCGAAGTTTTTTGTTAAAATTTTACAAAAGCGGAGATTTCCCCTTATGCCAATAAGTTAAATTTGTTGATTTTCCGCACTTTAGCGTCACTTTATGACAAATTACATGTACATAAAATATTTGCAGAAATCAACTGAATAATACTTTAACGCTAGTGTTGCATCAATACAAATGGAAGCACTTATGCTGACGTCAGCATTAATTACCACCTTGACCCATTTTACAGATCTGTTGTCAAGTTTGGTTTTGGAGCGTATGGAACTGCAGTATATGAAATAATGCATTGAGGCTACGTAACGCTAGGTGTTGACAAAGATTTCCAGTGTTGATAATTCGCATTTGCTTGTTGCATAAGTTTTGCAATATAAGCTATTTGTTTGTCACTTGGGAAAGAATCGTCATCCCACATTATCACTTTTATGATATACAGCAGGGTGATCCAGGACTGCGAGTATAAAGGGCCACATTTAGGTTTGAGAAAAACTTTGCGGGCCACAGTTGGAGAAACGTTATAATGATCAAAAAGCTGATTTTGCTATTCTAATCAATTTGATGTTTAGCAGGACAACCAACGCACTATTTGATGCTCTCTGGTTGTTTGCTACTAAAAGTTTTCAGCTAAGACATTTAAGAAGATACATCACATCAACTAATAAGCAAAACATTTCATTAGTTTTTGTTTTCGATATCATGTCAGAGTTTGCATAAACTTTGGTAGTCTGCTGTCTGCAGTATGCAGCATTAGACGTTTGGCTGGCCATTCTGAGGTGTGCTTCAATTTTAAACTGCTCCAATAATTGAGGGCTTTTTTTCACAAACTGTACACTAAGCACACTTCGGATGGAAAATCACTTAAGAGGTTAAAACTGCTGGTTGCTTACAAGATTTTTCCACAATGCCCATTAGGCTTAACAAGAATGTCCATTTTTTTCAATAATGGACATTTTTCCACAATGAATGGCATTTTTCTACAATGTCCTAAGTCCACAGGGGCATGCTCTTAAATTTTTTAATCTCGATTAAGAATGAAAGGTATTTTGAAATTTAATTGTTTGAACACACCGAAAATTCCCATGCAAGGTAACGAAAATTTCGAGGCACAAATTTGACAAATTCGAGATTAAAAACAATCTTTAAAAAAGTCATCGTACAAAACTGACAAAAGCAAAGACCAAAAATTGCATTTTTTCCCTTTCACTTCACCACGTCCGCTTCTGGCAATGCTAATACCAAACACATGTGTTAACTTGCAGTTGAATCTGACTACAGCAGCTGTTCCCAACCGGAAATTTAGGGGCCAACAAAATACTTTTATAAAATTTCTAAAAAGTCTTTTACTCTGTTCCAAAACTAAAACACCGTCAACCCTCCCATAGAAGACATAGTGTCAAGTCTGTTATTAAGTTGAGGGTCAACAGTATGTCAGCAAAGTTTTCAAAAAGGCGGCGGCATCGAAAAGACTGGGAAACACAGGATAAGAGAGTGGGTTCTTGCAAGTACAAGCAAAAATTAACGTGTGCCTGTGTCGTGACAAATCGTAAAAAAGCATTGCTATGCATC
The DNA here is from genome assembly GCA_963675345.1 of Trididemnum clinides. Taxonomy (NCBI): domain Eukaryota; kingdom Metazoa; phylum Chordata; class Ascidiacea; order Aplousobranchia; family Didemnidae; genus Trididemnum; species Trididemnum clinides. Next base: position 18,370,190 of record OY776301.1, read on the forward strand.
ATTAGTTACACATTGACCTGCACTTTGATGTTGTGCAGCTTGCCTAGAGCCGTTGTTATTGCAATGCATATATGTAGAACGTAGGTATTTCAACTCCTGAGCCTTTTACACCAAAAATACAATATACACAAAGCATTTTCGAGCGACACAGAAGCCGTCCGCGGGCTACATGCGGCCCGCGCGCCATGATTTGGACCACCTTGATATATAGTATTCAATTGACCAAATGTTATCATCAAAGTGTTGCGTGTCTTGTTTAGCGTTAGAGTTTGCATTATCATCAACGTGTTGTGTGTTTTGTTTAGCGTTAGAGTTTGCACCCATCGACAGGAAGAAACAGTTACTTTTTGTTTCTATAAAATTTACAAGATATACAAATATGTAACTTACAGGTAATAATGTTTCAGTGCCTTTAGAATTGGTGTTAATTTTAATGATACTGGTAATAACCAATTAAGGATAGTTTGTTTGGAATATGGCGAATTCAGATACCTGTACAGTAAAAAGAAATGACTGAAACCAGATCAACAAATATCAGCAACAACTTTTGGTGGGAAAATCAGTGGAAAATATACTTCACAATAAACTTCCAACGCTTGGTAACGTTTTTTCGTTCTGATATACGGGAGAGGCAAGCTAAAAAATACCACTGTTAATAGTGGTATTAGTGCTACAGCAAATGAAGTCTCGTGAATTCCGGCAAAAATAGGAATTAAATCAATAAAAAAAAGGAACGAGTAGCACCAGGCGAAGAATGCTTAGGCCGATTGGATAACCATTCGCAAACTTAAAAACCGAAATACCACTTTCTAAGAAAATAACCAGAGACTGTTTCAAAGTGGTTTACACAAACTTTGAGATATTGGAGCAGCTGATGCAATTGAAAAGATACAAAAAAATTGTTTACTCTCGCGACACCAAAACAAAAAGATATTCAATTTTATATTGATCAACAGAAGGAAAGAAGCGCTACAATGGCTGCTAAGAACAAGGTATTCAAACAAGCAACCAGGAAGAAGCAGATGAGTCTTAGACATGAACACACCCTGGAAACTAAAATTGTGACACGCCTTTTGTGTTTGTTTCCCACGCTGAAAGTTCAAGCAATGAAGAAAACTATCACATTTATGAGTGATATTGCATTGAATCAGTTTCTGAACATGAACCAAAATCTTCTGGTGTAAGTACATCCAATTACAATGACTATATTGTATTAAATGCATCTCAAAATTTAATGAATGATCCATAAACTACAAGCATCTGTGATAGATCAAAAATTACTGTTTATGCTCCTACCATGATTATGTCATCATTTATCAAAGCCTACAAAAGAGATCTTGATAAATTTTGTGTATCACGTTCTACAACATACAGAAATCGAATCGCAAATTGAATAAAAGTATCCAAAACTGTAATAAATAAACTTATGGAAAATCCACCAATTTATGTGGCTATTTTCTGAGATGGTAAGCTAATTGTAAACAGATTAGGAGAAAGCTATCAAACCCTTTGCATGGTGATGCCTAGTTCTCCTGATTATGCAGCTAGAAAGGAATTTTATTGAGTTGGGTGCGCTTCCGAATTTTGCAGCGAGATGACAACCGCTTTTTAGCTTCAAGATAAAAAACGATCTTTCTAAAACCCAGGATGAAATCCTTTTTAAAAGCAAGGGGTTACATCAACTTACTCGGGATTTCGGGCGTAGTGTGAGTTAGAGATCTTTCTTTGAAGGCATTTAAAAAATTTTGCCAATACCCAGAGGCATCACAGACTTTGGCGTAGGTCTATGGGAGATTGAATAGTGGCGCAGCATTTCTAGCGAGTCCAAAAACTAAAATTAATTTCCAACCTCTGAAAAGTCTACGCTTGTAGATATTTGTAGGCCCTTCGTTCAATGCCGCTACGTGGGAGCATGAAACAGGCTGAAAACAATTGTTTTAAGGAAAGGGGGTTTCTTCTAAGTCTCCCAAAGTCCGTAGATTTCTACTTTCCCTCTGATCAACGCATCATCATTTATATCACTGTACATGCCGACATCTACAACGACCCCTTAAGATAACCGGCGCGATGGTGTAGTGGTGAGAGCGTCCGCATCGCAGCCGGTAGGCCTGGGGTTCATTCCCCAAGTCGAGTCATACCAAAAGACTTTAAAAACTGGTATTCACAGCTTCCCTGCTTGGTGCTCAGCATAAAAAAGGGATAATATGGAGAACAAGCCGGCAATCTTGCTTGTTGTGTTCTTGGGCAAGGCACTTAATGGGACGCCTCCACCTTTATGTGGCAGACAGGTGGCCCACCCGTACTTCACCGGATTACAATTGTGAAGTTGCTAACCCAGCATGTCGTAAAAAACGACTCTTGGGTACCCACCAGTGGCAGTCCTCCTTGTTGGTGGTGGGGCTACCAGTCACTGAGGACTGGTTCGAAATGAGCTGCCATTATTCCCCTAGTCTAATTTCAATTAGGTTGACGGCATGCCGTACCTCCATCCCGAGGAAGAGGAGGGGTAACCACAAACAAACAACAACCCCTTAAGATGGGCTGATATACTAAAGCGAGTCGAAGCGTTCTACTATCACTTATTTTGATTAATATTAATTAAGAGTTTTCTTTCATTTCTGTATGAAGAAGCTTCACACTGCATATGGTGACGGAAAATAAATTGGAGCTGCTTTTGTGGGCAGAATCATCATTGAGCAATATTTGTTCTTCTAGATTTTTTACTCAAAATTTTGCAGAATTTAATGATCATACTTTCTCACTCACATGTACTTCTCCGCTTGCTCGCAATGAAATTCGATGTTGCTTTGAGAAGAGGAACTCCTCATACGTTTGCCACCACTTCGTTCTTTTCTGCTTCCCAACTCGATAAGCTAAAAATTTGAAACAAAACTTTGAAACTGAATCATTTACCACTCTAAGTTGAAAATATCAACTTTTATTGCGGAAAGATTCTCTGAATTTTGTTCGGAATTTTTTAATCATGTTTAAGTTAAACTTTGCCTTCGATGCCCTTACAAAAGACATTTTTGTATGTATTCCATTCAGTCTTTCGCCATTGTCTATAACACATTCTTTCACCTGCTGCATGTGGAAAAGTCTGCTCTAATTTAAATCTAATTGCTTGTAAATGATATGCTTTATTCCGAAAACATCAACCTTATATCCGACTTCAGATCACAAAACACAGATGTTAAATTTGTTACTTGTATTTCAATACTAACATTGTCCGATTTTCTTTTGTTTTTGTCAACTGTATGAGCATTAGCGGAAGATGGAAGAGGATAATTATTTCGTTCACAAAAATATCTAAAAATAGATTTAACATGTAAATAAGACTATGAATGACCATGGAAATGCTTCAGTTGGAAACAAAAAAACAAGAGGATTTTTATAGTCGTCTCAATCATAAGATATACCGGAGAGTGCCGAACTGCTTTTAAATATCGCTTTTCTTCAATTGAAAACAGCTCGATAAAGGGCCATGCATGGCCAAGCAAAACCTTACTTGCATTTAAAGCTAGGGCTTTATATTTAAAGCAGACTTGCTCCCACTGAGGCAGAAGAAAAAAATTTAAGGGGGGTGACAGGAAATTTTGAAAACTCTCAATGATTTTAAAAAGTTGCCACTGCACTATGGAAAATTGTTTAAAAGATCAAAAAAATCATTTTCAGTACTAAAAAATTTTCAAAAATTTGACAGGCAACACGGTCCATAGTGCCCTTCCCCTCCGGCTACACCAAAGCTCACGCGACCTTAACGATATGTAATGGATAGCTGTTGACTTGAAAGTTAAATTTGTAACCATAGCCTGGTCCAATAAAGGATTAGTTTCACCAACGCGAATACTGCAAAGTTTACCAACACCGTAGACACAATGCTTTGTACTTGCAAAAAGGCACTTCAGGGCAATTAGGTTGCTGGGATGCAGTCGTCGTGACAGTAATGCATTGTGCAAACAATACTGCTGACATGGAAGTGATCTGAACAAAGTTGATCAAACTTTTAAATTACCTTCTTGCTAAAAGATAAAAATGTAACCGTGGTCAAAATGGAATGGACCGTCAATAATGGTGACAATGATCGTAAGTTCAAAGCTCAAGCTGGCTGCGCTGTTGTATTCTTGGAAAACGCACGTTAAGGCAATTTCATTCCTGGTCATAGTGCTGGTGACAGAAATTCATTGTGCCTGCAGCATAGGCGGTTTTGAACACAAGATGCTCTACCCAAGAATGCAAAGATTTTTCCCTGACCGGACTATAAAAATAAACAACCAACAGAAAAAGAGTTGAACACAACAGAAAAACTAACTTCAGCTCCATCATGTTCTCCGGAAAGTTCATGCCGTTGTTTAGATTTGATTGCGCAAGTTGTTTAAGCCAATTTATTGCTGCGTACCTTTCGTAACTGTTACGTAAAGATTGGAAAAAATACTGGGCGTTTGGATTTCCCTGAACAAGCCTCTGCTGCTGGACTGTACTTATTAAAGCATTAGCCGCTGACACCCCAGCCAACGGCAAGGGCCTTGTGACAGTGTTTTGCGTAGCCCCAATCAAGTTTTTGCTGTCGTTGAAGCCGTGGGGAGGGATTTGCTTGTTCTGATAAATTGGAAAAAACATTTGCTTGGTTGTACCGCGGCGTTCCACGGCATCACTAAACGCTTTCCTGAATCGATGGCCGTTTCTTTCTTGATCAGTTGTGGAAGCTTTAGAGAATTTCGGATCTTGTGGGAAAGCACCAAGGACATTTTTCTTGATGCTAAGATCGTGTACAATCGCATTTTCGTCTGAATTTTTTCTTTTTCTGCAATCATTAGCCGGATTTAGAACTTCGTTATTTTCCGCCAGATCGTCCGAGTTTAGTTTCATTCGATTTTCTTTTAAGGGACTTTTTTCAATCTGAAATAGAATTTACTAAAATGTAAAAAACTTTTCTTACAGTTCAAGGTGCGCTAAAACAGCACTGTGTCGGCTTAGATCGGAGTTTGTAATTCATAACGCCTTACAACACAGCAACGATAGTTGTTCGATATCAACCACCCATGCGTAAGTCTATGAGTTTACCATCCGGGTAATCCGGAAAGCGAAAAAAGAAAAGACATTTTACGAGACATCCAACAATTTTGCCTTCATAAATGACTTTAATAGGTTTTACTGTCCTCTTCTTTCTTTTGTTTTGATTGTACGCCTGCCTGAGAGTCTGGGTGACAGCGTTCTCGGGAAATTCAGGCTACATAACACACTCTGTTCAATTTAGTTGCAAAGCTTGCAATAAAAATGGACTTATTAAGCACTGCTGGAAATTCAATGCGGTTTGTGGTACAAGTTGGATCATGCCATAACCGTGAAAGCTATTCTGCCGCCGGAGAATGTAATACGTCGTCCAACATTATAAATGCAGAAGCAAAACGGATATGGCAGATACCTGTTCCTTTGGTAGATCATTCGCTGTATCTCCGCATTCTTTTGTTAGTTGTTCCGGAGAAGGGTTTGAGCTGGGAGGAGTATTCAGTTTGTAGTGGCGGGGAGGGGCAAGGGTGATGTGAAGGGGGTCGGATGGGTGGGCGCGATATTGATCTTCCGCCATTGCCATTACAACGCTAAAGTCGTTTTTGTCATCCAACGTGTAAGTTGAATGATCTGTAAACAGAATGTTCAAATTTATTTTTTTCGCCGCAAACTGCAATAATGTTTGGAACAGTTTTAAACAAGGGTACTGGTTTTCCAGAAGCAATAACACAAAGTATTCTGTGCATAGGTATAAAATGTTAAAGGTGGCCAATGACCCGACATAACTTAACTCTTCCTAATATAAATCGTGCTAAAATGGCGCTGGAAAAAATGCCAAGCGATATAAACACGGCTTTTAAACCGAATGCGTTTGGCTTTATCTTACCCAAAGGCATCAGTAACTTATACAAAAACGCTGAATAACAACTTCAAAAGTGCACCTGACAAAAGCGACAACACGACACGACCACAGGTAGACAAAACAAGCGATCACTTGATCAAGGGTCAAAGCAAAATCTGAATTTCACTGCATCTATAGAAAGCCAACAACTTCGCGGTGACCAAAAGCATAAAGATTTTCAAACATGGGCTTATTTCACGTTTTGTTTCAACATTAGCTTATGTATAATGGGCTTGCTATTCAAATTGAAATCATCAAGTTAATTGACCTACAATCGCTTTTGTTTTAAAAGTAACATGTGCCGCATAAAATTGGCCACTTGCATCGAAGCTGCGGAAAAGAATTAGGTCAACATCTGTGGACCGTCAATCTCTAGCGACTCACCATCAAACATAAGCTTACACAAACAATATTTGACATTTTTTAGCTGATATTGGAATAAATCAGGGTGCTTAAGCTTTTAGGATGTGTGGGAAGCAACTTTAACTAAAGTCGGTGCTTTAGCTCAAGTTGCAAATATAGTGTATATCGGTAAACAATGTTCTTAAAACAGTAGTGGATGATAGACCTGCCGGCATTTGGCAAAATAATTGTACACTGTAGACGTATGAAACTATCAATTAACACCATCTTGTTTAAATTAATAAATGCCACAACAAAATTTAGTCTTTTGATTTAACAACTCAATGTGCACATAGAAATTGGCACGTGGCAAATAGTTAACAGCAAGTGTAGTAATGTATCAAGAGAAGAAATAAGAAAATTAGCGGTCAAACTTTCGCTGAAACACTGCAAAATACGGTGTCACCGGCGAAGCTAAGGAAGTAAGTGACAATATTCCCCTCCGGTTTTTGTACTCACGACAGTACTTAATATTGCTGACGTCATATCACAAGCGCCAAGCCAAATCTTGCCTCCAACCCTATTTGTCTAAGAGCACTAGCAGTATTATATTCAAAAGACGCTAATATGATTAGGTTCAAACGTGTTGCGTGCGCATGCCCTATCTAATATTCGGCCAAAAAACTGTATAAATTGCCAGCTTTTTATACTTCAGACGCTTTAAAAATACTCAAATTCTGCAACCACCCCTATACTGTTTTGCCTCAAACAAAAATCTTAAACGCAACTACATAGTACGACAATTCAATTGCCTAAAGAACCTAATTCTTCGGTACACAAGCAAACTCCCATTAACTCTTACTTGAAGTGACCAAATGAATGACTTCTGGAGGTTCCGAATTATTCACCATCCTCCAAATCTCCCGGATATCGTCTGGCTTGCTCTCTTTGTAAAGGATCCTCGTCTTTGTGACGCTACTAAGGTCGGTTCCAGAAAATTGAACACAAAACCGATTAGCTTCGGTCATGTTGCCAAGTGAACATGTAAAATACCCTAACAGGACTTTGCCTACTTTTCTAAAAATTAAACAAAAGTAATGTCATTAAAAACGAATATAGCCACAGATTTTACAACAACATCCAAAACTAGAAGTCTCATTATGAAAAGTTCAATTTGCCACTGACTGTCTAAGTAGGCCATGTTTGAGTCTGGGCTAATATTTTCTGTCTTTTTACTACGCCCAAATTCAAACTAACTTTTACTATTTTAAGGATACAAAACCTAGTAGTGGCCACGGCCCAAGAGTAATTGTTAAGTGCAACATCAAAATAGTAGACCATTTATTATTGATTTGATCTTTTACTGTAAAAATCCTCCCACAAAAACAGACACACATCTTCTAAATCGATTATTTCTGTTTTAGGAGGACTAGGGGGATGGGGAAGGAACAAATCAGCAAGTTTCGGTAGACCTCACGACCTCCTGCAAAATTAGCCAACTTTAACTGATGCATTTCACTAGCTAAGATTCTTCGTTTCTATTAATTGTTGACAGCGCAGCATGCTGTCGCGTTGTTAAAGGTAACTCTTGTATCACACTGGCTTTACAATTGTTTAAATTCCGGCTTTGACTGCTAAATTTCACCAACTTTAGTGGTTCAGCGCTTTTTGGCTGCCCAAATGCCTTAGTCCTTTGCAAACGGTTTTTCTGAAGCAGCAGCTTGGAACAGTGTGCTACCAGAATGCAATAGGCAATTCTGTCTGACTGTAGCTGTTGTTTTCCTCAGCTTCCAATGACAAAGCTTAAATAAATGAAACTGCATGAGCGCTTTAACGATAAGCCGGAATACAAGACAAGCGATTATCAAGAAGCTGTTTGTTCTTTTGTGCGCGGCTGTTTCGCGAAAGCTTTAGCTGAATTGAAGCCGAGAATCGGATTTAATGTTCAGCTGCAGCAAATAAAATCATTTTGATCAGCGATTATCCAGTCTGCCAGTAATGATGGTTAACATCGACCCTACCTTTAGCTTCAGGCGCAACATTTCACATTATTCCACAGCCTTAAATAGCACAAGTCAATACTTAAATAGGCTAAATCATCACATTCTGGCCTTCGTCATCAGAATCTAGCTTTCGACATCCGTATCACCTGTCCCGCAGTTCGTTATTTAGTTCAAGGGATTTGACACAATTAACAGTGGTTACTGTGCAAGCACCAACTGACGACATCTGATATCTCGCTAAAAAAACAACTTTTTACCTCGCGGTAATTCGCTAAAGTAAATCCAAGTTTTATAGAGCGTTTCCAATCTCAAGTAGTAGCATGGCCCTCTAATATAACGTTTTTCAATCATCGCTCTTCGTTTTGGCGCAATTCTCTTCGCTGTCGCTCGTTTCGCTCTTTTGATGCACGTCTTGTAATCACTGACCTATTTCTGTTGTTCGTCAGTAAGCAGCGGTAGTCGCATGAGGCAGCTTAATCTATCGTCCCTGCGCTAATTAGCTAAGCGAAAGAAGGGACTGCTTTTCTTTTCTACTGCTGCTGACCCAGTTAAACAGAGGATTAACCAAAATCAAGCATGTTTTGTTTGCCCTGCTCTCTTGAGCTTAACTGCTGCAGTTTACGTTAATAGCTTTTAAAAGCAAGCCTGATGACTTGTGCTAGCATCTTACCGTTTATTTCATCAGCAAGACTTTGATATGTACTAGTTTCGATATTAACAAAAATAATGTACAATCTAACTAAAACATTAGCTGGTGTATGTTGCATTTCATTCATGAACTACATTTTCAAATACTGCACTGTAAATCAGTAACACCAAGGCTAACCGAAAGCTTATTTAATTACAATTAAACGCTTGGTGCGACCACGACTCAGTTTAAGCTGATTTAGTTGCTTGTAGAAAATAGCACATTAAATAACAGGAGCGAATTAGGTTTAGCGCTTTTGCGATGCCGCTTTGGTTCTAGGCACCTTGTCTTGTTTAAAACGCGTCCAAGTTGGCTTACACGTAGGCTTTGTGTGGCTGAGGGCCAAGTGTAACAGCTCTGCACCGGCACGATGGCGCAATGATTAGAGCGTCCGCTACGCATTGCTAGACTCTGGTTCTTTTCCCTTGTCGAGCCGTACCAAAGATTTTAAACATAATATTTGGATATCTTCTGCTTGGCGCTCAACAAAGAGGACAATGACATATCCGTGCAAAGAGTCGCAATTAAAATATGACCTAGCGCTTCAAAACCATTGCAGTTGAAAAGCGACAAAAATAAACACAATATTATGTAACTGCACGGTAACTTTGATCGTCTCTTGCGCGTTTGGTTAGTATTAGTTCAATTCCAAGTCGTAATAGCGTTCAGAGAAATCCTACTTGGTGCTGAGCTATAAGAAATTATGAGGTGAATGTGAAATAAAACAGCAGCCTACAACATTTACTAAGACGTGATTACATTTCGTTGCGCTTGTTAGTGCTGTTGCGATGACTACGTCTAGTGCTGCGTGATATAACCCAGAAGTCGCAGACTCAACGCCTGAACAAGACACCCTCACTATTGGTTGCCAGCCTAAACTTTTTGCTTGAAAATTTATAAATAAAGTTAGGTTGACTTCAAATAATTACAGTCGGAAAACGTGAGCACAAGAAAATATCATAAGTGAGCAGAATAATAGGAAGGAAATGCCCTGAATCACACTATTTTAGAGTGCGTCACTTTTTTAAAAACTATATTTTTATACATTAGAGAACAGTTTCGAAAAATTAGGTTGAAGCCCTTTGTTAAGAAAAAGAACACTCTTGAATTTGGGAAAATTTTTGTCGGCGCTTTTTTCTACTTTGCGGGTGACGCATTTTGTAGCTGCCAAAGGTGTAATGGACTCTGGTTGCTTGGTAGAAGATGAGCTAACTGTGAAGTGTATTGCCGTAAATGCGGTTTGTAGATAACAGTAGAGACAATTTTTGAAAAAGAAAATTTTTTGTATTTGGGAAGACACTCGCTTTTCCTCTCTTCCACCCTCCCTGAATGCTGTTTTGCGTGATTTTACGCATCACGAAATTTTTGGCTCGTATATATGCGTTCTATATCCAACTTTTTGGGCTCTCTTTTTGACACTACCAATGTTTTAAGCTAACGCTAAGCTTTACTACAAAGTTGACCATGAAAAGAGAATGACCTAACTAAAACGTAACCTTACTTTAAGAACTGTAAGGCATACAAAAACAGAAAAGACCTGAGTTTTATATTTTGTTTCGAAAAGGAACAAATTAAAAGATTCAAAAACAAGTTAGGGAGAAACAGATTAAAAAAGGTTGGGAACCCTGCGTTACATGGAATCGCAGTTACTAAAAAAAAGAATCTTGTGCGCGGTTGCTCCAGTTTTCAATTGGTTATTGCATCGATAATGGCTTAGATATGATTATGCTTAAAATGAAACTAAGCTGTAATCAAAGAAACATTACACGCGTCTAATTGCGACGAAGCTGCATTGGTTTAACGTTTGATCTTCGCTTTTTAATTGTATTTCTCCCGGAGCAAAATCTGATACGCCACGTAATCCAAAGTTGTTAATTGTCGCGGAGAAAAACGAAGAACCCTCTAAAATCGTTAATCCGACCCTACGGTTTTTCACAAGAACATCATGCATTCGAAAAGAAGCTTTGTTTATGTTAGGCAGATGCAAAACGGTAACCTAATGTTTTAATAATTTATTGCCTGTTCGGACACGTACATTGTATATTTCTAGCTGCTTACATGCGTTGCCGGTTATTTTTGGAACACCAGAACGCAAGTGTTCATTTCAATCTATTTCTTTTCCACGTAGTAGGTTGACGGCCAACAATCACCACATATGTCAAGAAAATATTTATCTTTAAATCGCGTTTCGGCGTATTCGTTAGCAAAAAGAGTTTCCAATGAGAAACATTCAGAGGAAGTTTTTGCAAGCCTTGAATTGCACATATTCGAAACATTTAGCGGTCAGAAGAGCCTCAATTTAGCATAAGCTGTTGTGAATTTTGGGTGAGGCAAGTGAGGCAGCTGCCTCGGACCCACTTTTATATGAGTCCTATAAACTGCTTGTAGGCCCATCAAAATTGTGGAAATCTCAAAAAAAAGTTATCCACCGATAACTTTTGGGCCGAAACCTTAATTTTGAACAAGTTTGCAAAATCCATATCTTCAGAAAACCGATGATCTTCAAAAAACAGGCCCTCACCAATAAGTTTAGGGCCGAAAGCCTAGTTCACAATAAATTTACCCAATCTAAACCTCTAGACCTTCGAAATAGACTAATCTTCAAAAGAAAAAAAAAACAAAGGTCTCCAATGAGTACTTGGCCAATAGGGTCCCTCATGGAATGTTGCCTCAGGCCCCTAAAGTCATTAATTCACCACTGACCACAAGCATTCCTCTGCCACGAAAAAGTCGTTCAATTTAGGCACATTTTTATTATGCTTGAACATTTTCTATTAATAGTTGGTGGATTTTGTACACTAAGTTGTATTTATTTATCTGAAGCCCATCTACAATTATTGGTTCTGCTCAAGAACTATATTTTGAGGGGAGGGTATAATAATTTAAACCTCCTTTAAATGTTAAAAACTTTACTTTCATTACAAATTTGAACGTTGCAAAGTTTTTGAAAAGCGGAATACCAAAACTTTGAAAATTAGAGCAGAAAAAATTTTTTGAAAATCATTTTTTACGTGTGATTGTCGCGCAAAAGAAATTTCCACTCAATTTCAATGGTAGTATTTTAAAATTGAGACGACGCAATGTATTGCTCAAACAAGTTGTCTGACTGCTACTTTACTGAGACCTTGTAGATTCAGTATCAAATAGCTTATCTACCAGCTGTAAATCCACACCACTACTTGTTCGATACAACAAGAAACATATTTACAAATAAACTTAACCTCAACTACGCTGCCACTACAGCATAACAACAGTCAGTTCCACTTGGTCTTCAGGGCTTGTAAGAAGAAACAATTAATCGCCCAATGAAATACTCATCAACACAACCTATCTATTTCTCTCTCCAAAAATTTTTGTTCACACGTACAGAGAAGAGCATTCTTGATGTTCCAGAAAATTTCAGAAAAACGACGGTGACGACTTATTATGATGTCATGTGTTCAAACTCGCAAGTTTTACCACTGGCTAATGTTACGCTACCCTCACAATTTTACAATCAAAATGCAGTCAACAAGTTTGGCTCAATCAAAATGTTGTAATCAAGTTTGGCAAAATAATTAGTAGCAAAATATTCAATATAACAGTTGTCAAAGCTGCTACAAATCATTTTTCATGCCACCAAACAAAAAAGAAAATTTTCTGACTTAAGTTGGTCTATACTTCTGAATTGAATTGTCGCGCGCCAAAGCATTTAAAACAATTCTGATAATAATATACGTTATTTTATTAAAACCAAGCTTAACTAATGAACTAAGAAACACGTTGTACACGCTAGTACAATCACAAATGCTCAAAATGCTCGGCATTTGCGTTGATGCACAATTCCAGTCGATGTTCAAAATTTCCGCTGATTTTGCATTGTTTCATATCACACTTTACGTAATTCTTTGGTGCGCGACTTATGGTCCACCCTGTATTTTATCCCCCGGTCATCTTTTATTGTTTAGGCCCACACTAAAACAATTTTTTGTTCCCAGTTCATACTCGCTTTCCCGGTACCAATACTACTGGCAGTACAGCGTATTTCTACCACGAGCAGCGAAACAAAGGAAACTGCCTTAGAGTGTCTTTTCCAACGGCGCAACAACGAAGCCATAGAAGGGTTCAACCGCTCGACTATTTCTGCCATAGACGGTCGTCCAAGCTACTCGACCCCATTTTGGTCAACGTGAGACATCAAGTTCTCCCTCTGTGACGTAGCAAGTTTGTACATGTGGTCTTGATGCTGCAACTTCTGAGCGTCTACCGAAACCGATTCGTTTAAAAATCGAAATAAATATTAATTTTACATTGATTCCATTACCAGTTTCCCTTTACGAATTTTGATGGGCTATCGATACATACCTCCTAAATAAGTTGGTGTTTGGACGTTCCCTCCGCTTTTCTTCGTTGACGTTAAAGTAGTGAATGTTAATTCGTTCTGCAGCTTGCATTTTTTGCCGATGAAAAATATTTTTGCGCTAAGTACGCATGGGCGGCGCCGACCCAATATAAATGAGGGGACAAATAATAGGGGAGATAACTTCAGGCAAGACCTCGATGGGATTTAGTCCCAAGTCACGACTAGAAACATTGTTACAACATAAGGGTTTTCTCATCATGACATAATATATAGCTTAACCTAATCCACTTATTTTTAGAAGCCAAAGATTGCTTCAAATGTGTGAATCAAGAGTCGAGTTGATCGGAATTTTTTTAGACTATTTGGCGGGGAAGCCTATACGGCAGCTGCTTGTAACTGGGGTAGGTTGGGTCTTTTCGCCAGGTACTTATGAAGAACTAGGATAAATTTGGTGGAATTCAAACCTATATCTTGGTTGGAAATTTTTAACTAAAATGGTGGGTTTTTCACACCAAATAAATTAAAATTAAATTAATTTGTAAAATTAAGACAATTGAGCTTATTGTTCAGAAATATACTTTCGCATGAAGTTTAGATAGTGTTGTGACGAATTTACATAGTTTTGTTAGTGGTTAAATCTCGATTAGACGTAGAATAGACTGTGCAAAGCTATTATAGGTTTAGCCGGGCCAGATTTAACCACTAACGCTAAATCATAGTAACTAAACTTCCATAAAATTGCAATTATTACGAATATAGTGATGAAGAAACAACGTAGAGAACATTCGAAAATTTTAAATGATTTATTCACGAATAGTAGTATCGGCACTGATTTTCATTAGAAATCACAAGTCCACAAACTCATGTATCTTGCTCGGATCCCTCCGACCGCATAAAACTTTAAGTTACGGGATATTTCAATATATTTTTCGCTCTTTAAAAACTAGGAGCTTTGAGCCTTGAAGTTCATTCCTCTTTCCCTCTCCATAAAAAAGCTTAACGGATCTGCATGAATTACAGAAATGGCCTTAAAATAAAGTTGGGAGGCAAGTCCACCCCATTTCTCCCAGAGCGCTGCCTTTATAGGTACGCTATAGAGTCTAGACTATGTGGTTATTTAATCGCCTGATGAAAGTCGCACAAACACAAGAAATACCAGGGCGTATTACAAAAATATTTTGAGGATCAAATTTTTTCAAAACCTCTTGACATTGTAAAAGAGAAAGTATGACCATAATTACACTTTATTCCACGTGTTTTGGTTTTTCAGGAAAATTTCGCATTCCAAAATGCAAAATCGGTAGTTTTGCACAATTTTAACGTAAACCGCAGTTCTCAACTTCTATCATTTGCGAGTTGACTAGTTGAGTGCGTGATTACTGCGGCTCCAGAATTCAACCCTGATTCAGCGAAATCGGTTCAATCCACTTATTTTAACCTTAACTTTTAATCAATTAGCTTTATTGAATTAAAAATGTCTTAATGCGGCAAAAGAACTTGTTTATTAGAAGTGCGACTTTTAGTTGGAAAACCTGCAACCTTTGTAAGGAAATTGAAAAGGCTGGCTTGCCGCTGAAAGACAATGAACTTCGTGCTGGCATGGATGCTTTGCTACTGCGGCCTTCAAAAAACGCTTTACTTACGGTTGCTTCTACGCTTGGTTGCAGCGCTAGTAGTAAAAATTCACTTTGCAAGAAGTTGCTTATTGGCGAATTCGAAAAAGGTTTGAAGTAATGTTGTTCGTTGTGATAGTCGCCCTATAATCGGCATTACTCTTTAACTCAATAAAAAGATTTAATAATTAAATAGTACATTTACTAATTGAGTAGTAAATCTTTCCAAAAAAGTCAATGGAACTTGATTTGCATAGGTTTAACCCTAAAGTTTGTATTAGCTCGACCTCATGCTTTCGCTTTTTGTAACGTAGAACAAGTTTAACTTTAAACGACCTACATAAAAACAAATTTCGCGGCATTCGATCAGGAAGCGTAATCGTGATGTGTTGTAGAAAAGGGAAAATCTGCATGCTTCAAGAAGAGACTGTAAACAATATTAGCTCTAATACAAACAACTAGCTTTCTTTGCCAGTCTTTTATTGTTGGCCTAGTGAACTTTACTCTTGCTATTTAGTTTAAAGAAACCAACGTGTCTGTTTTTGTGCACTTAGGTTTAACCAGTTGAAACCAGTTTTATCCGCTTTGCAATTTTCTTCGCCACGTTACAAGCTTCAGTTTTCTTTAAGCAAAAAGCTATCGGCAACAGAAAGCAACAGCGTAATTTTAGCGAGAACCCTTTGTTTATCCGTGCAGATTTTCTAGATCACAAGCGTTCTAAAATGTCGAAAAGCTTGCCAGAAGATACCGCTTCGCCTAAGGCCTTGCCAAGCGACGTGGTATGGCTAGGCCACCTTTAAAGCACCTTTTGTTTGGTTTCTACCGTAAAAATGCTTTTGTTTGCTGTTTCTAAAGGCAAAAACTGTCTTAATTAGATGTATTGTTTTGAAAACATAGAAATTAAGCAGCGGCTGGAAAAATTTTAAATAAGTAGGTTGGCAGAGAAGGCCGGAACAAGACCATTGCACTTTCATAAAATGGGCTTCAGTGTAAGTGCTAACCCAAAATTTTCCATAATATGTGATTATATTTTTATAAAGATCTT
This sequence comes from Trididemnum clinides, assembly GCA_963675345.1. Lineage (NCBI taxonomy): Eukaryota > Metazoa > Chordata > Ascidiacea > Aplousobranchia > Didemnidae > Trididemnum > Trididemnum clinides. The sequence continues at coordinate 18,386,134 of OY776301.1, forward strand.
TACTTGGTATCCCTGGGTTCCTTGTGCACGTGTAACTTGTTCTGTTTTTCATTAACCCAACTCCGGGCAAGGCTGACCTTGAGCCGCATTAACCACCCATGGGACAAGTGGCATGATTCACAGCAGGCATGGGGCTTAAATTGTGAGGAGGCGCAAATTTTTGATAGTCGCGGAAAAACTCAGACTCAAATTGTAATGACCAGTACAACTTTTGCGACTTGTTTCTATAGCTTTGGGCTGATTTCCAAGCCTTAGAAGCCTATAATGTTTTAAGCTGTTTGCAGGAATTTTATAAGGCAACTGCTGGCAATATTTCACTTTTTAAATGCAGCTTTTTACTGCAGGTTTTACCAAATTTTGTGCTGTGATCCAGTGGGCATGCAATTTGTACGTGGGAATTAGAACCTGAATACCTTTTTTCGGAGATCCAACTATTCAAAAGAGATTGTTTTGCCAAATACTTTGTTTTAACATACATGTGCAACTTTCGCCAAAAGTAAATGCAACTTTCTCCTCAATGTTTTACTGCAACAGAAAGTCGCCTAGTAATAACTTGAGTAGGCAGGGTGGTGGAGTGGGTTGAGATTCGTTCATGACGACAATGTTCGTAAGTTCGAGCCTTGGCTTAACTTCGCCGTTGTTCACTTCAAGAAGACACTACAGTATCCCCTACGCTATTCACAAGGGTTACGTTCTTTCCCCTTTCGCGAATCTCGAAAATCCGTGTATTATTGATGCGGTTTTAAAACGCCTATGTATTGCATTATACGCTAAAATATGCTTAGTTTGTAAAACTTGTCTGTTTTGAAAACGTGACCTTTGCGAATTTTATTCCCGTAATATTATTATGCTTCGTTTGTTATTGGTTGTGTTTGTAATTGATATAAATTTGGCTGATTAAGTAATTGCTCTTAGTCTTTCTTTATTCTATTGCTCTTCAGTCGCTTCGGCGTTTTATTTCCGTTCAGGTGCACGCCGGTAAGCCATATTCAATTTAACCAATGATCAAAAAGTACCTGAGTTTAAGCAGAATAAGTAAAATCGCTAATTATTCTAGGTATTGATGACTGTGAGAGAACGTAGCCGAATTAAATCCTTAGGACCTATGACGCCCCTCGATTGCAAAAGGAATTTAATCATAATTTCATCATTTAATTTTTCTCCCAAGTCGTGAGCAGTTTTTTAAAAATAACCTAACTCAATGTCCAGAATCCTCAGTCATTGTACCACGGACCTGAGTACAGGAGTAACCTTAGTCTGACACTGTACGCAAACCTCTCCTTACCCGTATCTTTCAAAAGAGCACACTCATTTGTTCATTATTCCTCTCTAGCGGTAATTGTATTTAATTTTGATTACTGAAGTGAAGCAGTATTGCCCCCCCTAAACAATTCTAATGGTGATTTCAAGATTCAGCCAACGATATTTTTGCCGCTCCAAAGCAACTTTTTGAGAAAAAAGCCAAAAAATCAAATTTGTCGAACAACTTTTTTGAGATCATTGTTTTCTGACCCCCAATTTTGTCAATTCTACCTCAATTTTTTTGGATGGTTGTTTTTTGAGATCGATGTTTCGTTGCGACAAAAATCGTAAAGACTTTTATTCCTTGATCAAATTGAAAAAAATTTGGGAGAGACCATTGCTTCTGTGGGTAATCTTAGCTGCGCCTATGATTAGGGCGCAGTGGTTAATAAAGAGCGCAAGAGCGCAAATTTTAAATTTATAACTTTCGAAGCAATAAGTACGCCTTTGTCGACACCATACCTCAGTGCAATAAAGCGCTGATCAGTAAGCGTGATAGTGTGGAGAACAAGCCGGCAAGCTTGCTTGTTATGTCCTGTGGGCAAGGCACTAAATGGGATGCCTCCGTCTTTATGTGGCAGACAGATGGTGGGGCCAAGCAGTCTACCCGTCGTGGTGGCCCAATCTGACGAAAGACATGCAAACCGAGCATGAGCTCAAACGCGTAAATGAAAGTAAGCGTGAAACTGCGAGTTCACTTTCCGCATGGTCCACTGCGAGTTCACTTTCCGCATGGTCTTTACGTTGTTGTGCTCATCGGAAAGAAAATTTACGGCAATTTCCCTTGCTAGGTTGCAGCGTTGAGGAAGAAATGCACTGCGCCAGAAGCAGGTCTGAACACGACTTCGTTTTTACGTTTAACCGCAAAGGTTTTTCCATGACCGAAGAATAAAAATATGATAACAACAAAAAATAACTATATCGTGTACTGGGTGTTTCACAATTGTTTAAACAAAACGGCGGCTTCTAAAATCTTTCCTAATGACCTTATTCTTTTTCTGTTTTCAGATCGGCGCAGGAAGATGGTGGACATTGTTATATATCGAGTGGCGGTCGCTTGTTATATTTGAAGTAACGCGGTTACTATTACCATCACTGTACTTGTGAAAATTTGTAATGGATTAACGTTACTCGTTATTTCTAAAAAATGTAATGAGTTACGAACGTCACTCGTTACTCGTGAGGTTTACATCTTTAAACGTCACAGCTCACGTTTGCAAAATAAAATGTCCTGTGCGTAACTGCGACAAAGAATTGATAATGTCAATCTTACAGGTGCACTCTCCCTGTAGAACAGTACGGAAAGGCTAACTAAATAACAAAACAAAACAGAAAAAGAATACTCAACCTCTAACATCCTTTTAAAAAGACCTATATTTCAAAAGGTTTATCTGTGAGACCAAAATGCTTTGGCTTTGAAACGTCTTCGCTGAGAAAAAAGTTTTTTAACAGCGGCGCCGGATTCCAAGCAGTGTTGTATTTGATAAAAATATCATTTAAAGTTTATTTCGTGTAGGTGCCTTTTCCAGGAAACTGTTCAGAAATTTGATGACGATATCTTTGTTGCATTGTTTTTTCGAGAGACAAGTTGAATAAAGTACTTCAAAAGTTTTGCTTCATTGTTATAGGCAGAATCCAAGCTGGAGTTGCAGCTGTTTGGATGTGATAAGTTGGGACTGCTTTCACTTTCATCAACCAAAGAAACTACTTTCGTTGTAATTTTTTCTTTGACTACGATGATGTCAAAGTCAAATTTATTTTCTTCTAACCATGCCAACCAAAAGAGTTTGCAATGTGGATGTAGTGAAGAGCTTAAAGGAAGATGCAAATAATCAAAACACTGCTAAAACCAGGTTTTGATACGGCTAGTCATTGTAGGTACGAGGGGAAGGCATAATTGAAAATGGTCAACGTTTATTGCGTTGAGTTCAAGCGATTTCTTGGCTAATCATAAATTCCTACACCTTCAACTTTTATGAAATCCGCTGCCCGCTATTCAGAACAATTCAGTGCTTCCTCGATTATCCGTATTTCGTTTAACCGGTATTCAATTTTCCGGTCGCTTTATTTTGCTACAACATTTCAAAATGAGATTGCTTTTAACTAGATGTTGCAGGAATAGTTTACGGGAAACTTTATGCTAAATCCCACTAAAAAAGTTAAAATACTGTATTATCGGCGAATTTTCTGTGGAAGAAAACGCAATTAATTCAGAAAGAGGGCTGAATGACGATTTCGTAGAACAATTTGCCGCACTAAACATTAAATTGACGACCTCTAATATTGATGGCTGGTTTCATGCTGATGGGCCAGGTTATGAATATTTTGATGAGCAGGGAATAGTTGATCTTGTTTCAGTAACAGAAGGGAACGAATGTGATGAAGAAGAGGATGCAGACGAGTGTACATAACATTCAACGCAAAAAGCACAATGCTCTTTTTCTCGTGCAGAGACAATGCAAATGTTTGACCATTGCCTAACGTGGCTCCGTATTCAGCCGGAAGCAACAGTTTCAAACACTTCCACATTGGTATCACTTCGCGAGTTTGCTGCTGAAAAACGCGAATCTTCCCACAAACAATCTAAAATTGATTCCTATTTTAGTAGATCTAGTGTTGCAAATAATAGTTAAGAGGGAAATTTCTCAGAATATTGCTATATTGAACTTCTATCACTTTTTAAACCATGAATGTGTTGTGTTTTTGTTTGTTTTTGTTCCCCTTGACTTAACGTTAAGAATTCAGTTATCCGGTTTTTTGTTTATCCGTTCAGATTTCTGAAAGTATTATCTCAACCAGACCGGATAATCGAGGAAGCACTGTAACAACATTTTTCGTTAGTTCCTTATCACTTTTTTGTTTTTGTGTCGCAGCGCAAGAAAGTACGACCTCCTGCAGTGAGGTTCGCGCCACATGAAGAAGTCGATGAGTTTTAGAAATTTCTCTCGTTAACCAAGCTTAATGTTATTCCGCTTTGCGCAAACAAATAGTTCACAGAACAAAAGCGATTTGTTTGCATCGGTTTCCGAGGAACCTTTAACAACGCTTGGTTGTCGTTTCATTGCTTTCAGAATATATCAAAACCGATAAGATTTGAATAAATTGTAAAAAACGACTGCAAAATAGTAAGTAGTAGCTGTTCAAAATCGCCAATGTACAGTGCCTAACAAAAGTTTAAGATTACATTTGAAAAAAAATATTTTTTCATGTTTGCGTCATATTAATTCATTTTTTGCATCATAGTACCTATTGTAGTATTCTCTTGTGTGATTGTGGCACCTTGGTGTCTTTTGAAATCAATAAATGCAGTTTCATTTGATTTTTGTTGCTTGAGGAGACAGATTTGAGTTATTTTTGTGATCAAATTTAGCAATGAAAATGGGCAAAAAAACGTCTCTCAGTCAAGTTAAACGTGCTCAAATTGTAACATTATACAAAGAAAGTTACTCAGAACTCAAAATTAGTGCGAAATGCAATGTCAGCAAAACAGCAGTTCACACACAGCAATGGTCAATTGGAGACTGAGGAGGAGTTACAGTGACTCAAAGAGAAGTGGTAGACTAAAGAAAACCACTGTGAGAGATGATCATTTAATGATAGGATAGTCGTTCGATCTCCAACCAGTTTAATAAAGAAAGTGCAGCCTGCATTATTGGCAAAAGGGTGTCAAAGTGAGTGACATGACTATTTCTCGCCGATTAACCGACGATTTCGGATAAAAATCGCGAAAACTTGCTAAAAACTATTCAAACTAAATCCATGAAAGCCAAGCGTTTAGCATTTGCTAAAGCACATTAACATTGGAGTAAAGTATTGCTCACTGATGAATCAACCATTCAGCAGTTTGCAGCAAGGAAGCAAAACGTTGTAGACCAAAAGGAAGGAAATACAATTAAAAGTACACATTTTCAACTAAGAAGTACCTCCCAAGTCAAATATTCTGGGGGGGGCCATGTCATACATGGGTCAGCTGGTTTGTAGGTTTTGCCCCCTGGTACGACCATAAATGGCAAAAAGTACCTAAAACGACCACAAGAATAGCTAAAAATTAATATGGGCATTCATCAGTGTAGGATCTTTATGCATGATGGTGCCCCATGACACAGGTCAAGAATTGTATCTGATTTTTTGAAAATCAGAAAGTGGAAGTTTTGCAATGGCCTGGAAACAGCCCCGACTTAAACCCTACAGAAAATCTGTGGAAAATTCTTAAAGATAAAATCGCAGAAAAGCAACCGTCGTCTGCCAAACAACTTTTGGATATGATGAAAGAAGTTTGCGCCATTGAAATAGCGGCTGAGTATTGTCAAACCCTGATACACAGCATGCCACGACGGTTACAGGCTATGATTAAGAAGAAAGAAGGACATACCAAATACTAATAGTCAACAAAAATTCTGCATATTTTGTTATTTTTGATCTGCTTGTAATGTGTTGGTGCATAAATTGTAAAATTAATGTTGATTGTTGGTAACTTAAATATCTGAAAAACAAAATTGTTCAGTTTTTTGCAAAAATTACAAGATGGTCTTAAACTTTTGTTAGGCACTGTAATATGGTTGCCACTTCCTCTACTTCTCTGCAAATATAATAGCTTGTTACTGCCAACCTCTGTACATGTCAAACAAAAAGTCTAATCATACCTTGGTCGATGGAGCAGAAGATCTTTTGTGTGAAGACTTATTACGAAACCAAATCTTTCAATGTACAAAAAGAAGTTCAGTTTCAACATCTTTCCAAACAGGAATCAGATTTTCAAGTAGGGGCTCACGACACTTCTGAAGATTGTAGAATAATGGGCTCCTCGTCCTTTAGGCCTCCAATAACAATTCCTATCCCTAACATTGCCAGTAGGATTCAAGAGGCAGTCAGTCAGAGTTTAAGCAAACCTTTGCACAGGAGCTAAGAACTTGGTATCTCTGTGTTTTCTGTATGAAAGTCGTGGTTAAGAATCTGGAAGATTATCCTTACCGGATAAATGATCAACAGACTAAGACTGATATGAAGAAGAGGTCAGCCATGTGCCAGGAGTTTTCGAAAAAGATCAACAGTCACGAAAAATTTTTGCATGATGTTTGGTTTTCAAATGAAGCTCACTTTTCTTGAATGGTTATGTTAACTCCAAACACTGGGTGTTTTGGGGACGTGAGGACCATCACAGAGTCGTTGGACGCCCTCTGCATTCAAAAAAGTGCACAGCATGGTGTCATTGAACCACTATTCTTGGAAGATAATCGAGGCAACGCATTAACCTTGACGAAAGAGCGCTACGTTTCAGGGCTTGAGCAGTTCTGGGAAAAGCTTGAGAAGTGTGATAACCTTAAGGAGAAGGAACAGTGGTTTCAGCAAAATGGTACTCCTCCTCACATTTTTAATTTCACCATGGCTTGGCTTCGAGAAAAGTTTTAGTAGCGTCTAAACACCCTCAAACCTGAAGTGAAATGGGCACCCCACTTGTCTGACCTGAATCCCCAGATTTCATCTTTTGAGGATTCCTCAAAGACAACTTCTATCAGGATAACCACGCACCGTTGCTGCATTGAAAGCAGCCATTACTGCGAAGATTCAAACCTTTACACTGGAGGCGCATCAGTGTTTTTAACAACTTCGCACGCTGGGTTTAAGAATGCCTTCTACTGAACGGTGGATAACGGTAGTACTACGCTAGGGCTCCTCTTGAAATTTTACTTAAGATTTTAGGATAAACAGTTGCAGATTCTGAGATGTTATCCTTTTGCCGTTTAGTAGATGCAGTCATCATTATGGTATCATTTAAGATCCTTGATTTGTGTTCGATCTTTTTGTTTCAACAATTGTAAAATGCCCTATATTTATAGCTGCAATGTAGGCCTAAAGCTTTTCTGGTTTTAAAAGTTTCATTACCAGCACAATTCTGTTTAGTCACCACAGGAAATTTGACATCAGAAACTAACAACTAGTTTCCCAATTTAAAGCAGTGACTTCTGGATCAAGCTCCCACCGAAATTTATCCTTGTCAAACAAATTCAATGGAAATCTTACGTTGACATTGGATTGAAATTGAGTTTTTGTTTTGTCAAAGGAAAGTGCTAGAAAGATTTGGATCTGTGCAAGTGCGAGATTGCTTTGCATTTTTACATTAGTGATAGTCATAAATTTATTTTCCACCTTCAGACCTTACAAGAAAACAAAACATAGCAATAAAATCACAAGTATACTCTGAGGCGCAAAGTCAAAAAGCATCGAAGAGCCTTGCAGTTTTGATTCAAGATGCTTCCTGACATTCGACTCCATTAATTAAACAAGTAAATATAAATGTAAATATGAATAAACCAAAACCGACTAAACAAAAGAAAGAATTAAAAATTAAAAGTTGTTGAAGTGAAAAACAAATTAAAAATAATAAAATCAATTAAAACACACACACAAACAAAACAAAATACGCATTGATGGTTATCAATTCGTTAGGCAGAGAGAAAGAATTCATAGATGAGAGTGAGGATTTGTAATAATTAAGCAGTCAAACACAAACAATAGGAAGCACCAGACCGGTTTCGCCATCGTTGGGGCTCTTCAGTGGCGCGTATCCGACCAGCAGGGAACCGAACCATCGAGATGTAGACCTTCATCCGTGGTTAGTACCACTCGACCACCTGACTGGACGCTGCTGCTGATGTTATAGCTGCTATTTGTAAGTGAGTGACCGGATTTCCTGGTTTTGCCACTTGTGGAGTGCATAGAATCCACTATGCTGTAACTCCACAGCAGCACCTCACGACCAAGACTTCAAGTCTTGGCTCCCGCGACCAAGACTTGAAGTCTTGGTCGTGAGGTGCTGCTGTGGAGTTACAGCATAGTGGATTCTATGCACTCCACAAGTGGCAAAACCAGGAAATCCGGTCACTCACTTACAAATAGCAGCTATAACATCAGCAGCGGCGTCCAGTCAGGTGGTCGAATGGTACTAGCCACAGGTGAAGGTCTACATCTCGATGGTTCGGTTCCCTGCTGGTCGGATACGCGCCACTGAAGAGCCCCAACGATGGCGAAACCAGTCTGGTGCTTCCTATTGTTTGTGTTTGACTGCTTAAAGAAAGAATTCAAGACGAACAAACTCCATATAATGTGGTAACGCCTTAAGTTCTAATTTATTGTATTTGAGTAATTAAAACAAAACTTTTTGAATATTGTAAAACGTTTATTTATTATAGGAGCTTCGTTTTAGCCCACAATTGAATACGCGAATTCAACAAAGGCCCTACTCCACATTTTGCCAATTTTCACTTTTTGCACTTTTCTTATCCTTCTTTATGTCGGCTACAAGATGCCAACAAAAAGAACCCAAATGCAATAGTAAAAAGGGAAAAATTTAACTGGCAAAAATCATTGATTTTAACAAGGACCCAACTCCAGTTGTTGGGCCCTTGTTGCATTCAATCAGGTCGGTTAGCATATTAGTAAGTTAATTTTTAGCCTAATTGGAATTTACATGAAGGTTAAGTAATTTTGGTCGTGAGACATGGCACGATTGATTGTGATTCAACAATTTCTTTATTTTGTCTGCATCCGGAATACTGCAAACTTATGGGATAAAACTTAATAATAAAAAATCTTTTCAAGCTAATCAATTAAGAAAAGCAGAAGTGTAGCAGAGGATTCAGTAAAACTCAGTGAATGATAAGTAAAACCATGAATAGGAGTTTGATTTTTAAAGCATTTGCGGAATAGAGTCAAGATTCTTGAACTCCCCAAAACTAGTTTCAACTCAACATTTCGGTTCATTACACGTGTATCAGCAAACAACTAGGTCTACCTAAATCACAACCAAAGATGCTTGAGCAAACAGCTGCTGCTGGTTGTGAAGAAGCTAGTGAAGTAGAAGGAAGAAAAAAAAGGAATGAATAAGAATGGACCAGGAATGTTGCTAAAAGAAGGGCTAAAGGCAAAAGCTATACTAGTACCAATGGGAAGAAAATTGATGCTAGAAAAACTGGCAATAACTGCAGGTACCATACAATACTACTACCCCTGAATATAACATCTTTTTGGTAGCAAAAATTTCGATTGCCAATGAACTTCATGATTTCAGCTTAAGCTTTTTCTTTGTTTGTGTGGTTTTTACTGGGCTATTGAGACTGCGTGAATACGCTCAAAATTGATTCTCACATCACCAGCTTTCCATGTTGGATATCTCATTATGGTGGTCACGGAAACGAAAGACGCTATGTTTTTGATGATTTAATGTCCTTCGAATGTATACTATGCTTCTCAACAAAAACTAGACTGTCAAGTCAAATATCGATACTACTTTAACTACTACAAAGAAAATTTTAACTATGGTTTTAGTAGACCTAAAACAGACATATGCACAATAGGAGTGTGCAGAATTTGAGGAAGCATAAAGCTTTCAACAAATCCTCATGTAAAGGGAACACTAACAACCAAATTTGACCTTTACAAACAAAAAGCAAAAATATCTTACAAACACCGAAAGCAGAAAACCGCATTGGCAAAAAAGAAGGTAGACACTGAATATTTATACTTTGATTTTAAGCAGAACATTCCCTACCCACACCTTGCGACAGATGATATTTTTTACGGCAGGCAATTTTGGTTGTTTGTTTTTGAAATTACTCTGCAAAAGCCGGTAAGAGCCGGATCTACAACTGGCCAGAGACAGAAGCCAGAGGAGGAGTATATGAGGTTGTGAGCTGCTTTGATGATTTCATCGCAAATCACCTCAATGCTGCTGAGCGCAATTTGCATGTGTGTACTGATGGGTATTGTGGCCAAAACCACAATAAAACTATGGTACAATATCTGCATTCTTTGGTTGTGAATGGTAGGTTGGATTCAGTGACTCATCGCATACCCACGGGTGGTCACAGTTACTTGCCATGTGAAAGAGAGTTTGGTGAAATTTAGCGGATGCAGAAAAGACGAGATCATATAGAGTTATACAGTGAATGGAGTAAGATACGTGAACGTTTTGAGGTAACCACTATGGAAGAACGGCAGATAAGAGGCTTCAAAAGAACGCTTGCTAAATATTACAAACCCAATACCAAAGACTGGAAGATAGCAAAGTAGGCAACAAAGTCTTCAACTATAATGTTAAAAACAAGCTTAATATTGTGACCTATAAAGATATGAATGCAATGCTGGAACAGAAGTTCCATCTTTTAAAGCCGCCATATACCAAGGTTGTTCATCCCACTGCTCCTTTCTTCACTGATCCATGCTCAGTTAATCCCATGAAAGTAAAAGATATCTTAAGAGAGGAGTCAAGAGATTACTTGAAGGCCTTGATTGGAAAGACCCGTTGCGGTAAAGCCGACAAAGACTGAGATTGTGACGAGTGATTTTGACGTCAAAGCAAACAATATTGCCACATTTTCATGGCTTGGGAATCAGTTTTGTATTGCGCTTTGTACGTCATGGACTCATGGTGTATCTTGTGATATTCTGTGTCATTTCTTTATGAACAACACAGAAACATTGTTAAACCATAAATGTGATCTTGTTGAGCTGTAAAAGGGCCCAATTTCTGGGGGAAAATTTGGTACAGTTTTTTGCACGATCTCCCCAAGGCAAAATTTTCACGCACTTTATTTCTTATCACGATATCTGAATGTGTAATCAATATTGAAGCTGCAGCACTAAGGCAAGTAACTAAAAAAAAATGAACGCGTTTATCTCAAAACCACTCTTTTGCAAATTGGGCCCTTGAATTTTTGTATTCAATTTAGTTTCGCAATGTCCAAGTTAATTTTGAAAAAATGTGCAACTGTTCAAGTGAGGAAGTAAATTGAAATAAAAGTTTGCCTTGTACTGTGAAAATAAACCCTAGAGATGAATTTTAAAATGAAGTGAATTTTAACGAAGCGTTTTTTAAAAATAGCTGAAATTTCATTCGTTAATTTATGCATAAACTTGGCTAGTTCAGGTTCAAAGATGGAGTCTAACTTTGATAAATATATATTTTTTTAACTGCTAGTTCAAACTTTTTTGCCTATTACGAAAGTTGTTTGCATCAAATTTTGTGGAAGAAAAAACTACATAAGCTGCTGAAATTTGGTTTTCGTTTCATAAAGTTGCTTTCCGTATAAGTGCGTCTAATATAGGCTGTTTTAATTTTTGAAATACCAGGAGGGAGCATGACCCGCCTTCCGACGCCCTTGCCCATTACCCCAGGCCATTAATCGAACAACATTATTTGGTCTAACTTTAGTTTCTTGAAGATTATAATTATCTAAAGTGCCCAAAAACATAAATAATACCTTATTGTATGCGACTATGAATAACAATGGTCTACACAAATTTTAAAACAAAGCAGAAAACAGGTGTCCTCGGCTAATTTTGGGGTGCTGATTTCTAATCTGATATCCGTTTTGTCGTATCAGCCTTCATTTTTTAGTAATCTTACACCAGCTCCTATATGGAAAATGTTAAAATGCCGTATAGCATGCACCAACTCGCCATTTGAATTGGCAGTTTTTAAAAGCTGCATGCATGTATCTCTTGGGTGGTACGTTTTATAAATCGTCCACTATAAGATTCTTTACTAGAACACAACATTTCGCCTATTTAGGCGCTACAATAGTCCTGTACTATGCGTTTCATAACGTGACAGTTTTCGCCATCATCACTGTGTTTCTTTCCTTCTCTTGTTGCTTTTATCGCTCTGTCTCAACAAAATATTAGATTGTTTTGCAACAAATATACTCCCTTATGTAAACTTGCAGCTTTGAGAAGGACATTCTTTCTGAAATTTCACAGTTGGCATTGGTTCACTAGATGTTAAAATGGTAGCCTAACTTGATGAGTATATACAACTGCTATTAAATGTATAACTGCAGTCACCACAAGGCATTTATTCAAAACTCACGAGATGATAAGTTTCATGCTTTTTTTGGGGCAACTATAAACATAGATTCTAGCAACAGTATAATATTGAGCTAGCTAGTTAGCAAGTTTTACTAAACTGCGGACATTAATACATAAATTTTGTTTTGTAGAAATTTATAAGAGTGTTAGTTCTAGTATTTGAGTAATTAAACATGTCAGCATTACGGCTTAGAGGTGTACAAACGATGCAGACAGTTTCTGTTACATTTGTGGTCGATTTACGAAGCAAAAAGATAGACGAAGTATAACTCCATTCATAAAGAATGCTTACTATGCTTACTTTGGTGTCATTCATTCACGCGTATGAGCTCATGCTCGGTTTGCATGTCTTTCGTCAGATTGGGCCACCACGCCGGGTAGACTGCTTGGCCCCACCATCTGTTTGCCACATAAAGACGGAGGCATCCCGTTAAGTGCCTTGCCCAAGGACACAACAAGCAAGCTTTCCGGCTTGTTCTCCACACTATCCCTTATGTGCTGAGCGCCAAGCAGGGAAGCTGTGAATACCATTTTTTAAAGTCTTTTGGTATGACTCGACAAGGGAAATGAACCCCAGGTCTACCGACTGCGAAGCGTACGCTCTAACCACTACACCATCGCGCCGGTTCTTACTTTGGTGTGAAACTGGGGGACCAGGACAAGTCCTTTCAGCTCAGTGAAAGTGAATCTATATCTTCAAGTGAGGACAGTGAACAATGTGAAGATTTTGTAGTCTCCCAACAGAATGATGAGCCGCAACTGTTTACTCAAGCAGAGTTAAACGACCTAGTTAGGGAACTTGATCTTCTAAAACGTTCTGCTGAACTACTAGGATCACGGCTGAAGGAATAATGCATGTTGGCTCCTTAAATCAAAGACAGTTTTTACCGCTACAGGGAAAAAAATTTCATAGAATTCTTAACATGGAAGAAAATTTGTTGTTCTGTGATAACACAGAAGGACTGATAACTGCTATGGGAACATCTTACACTCCATCAGAATGGAGGCTATTCATAGACAGTTCCAAAAGAAGCCTGAAATTTGTTCTGTTACACAATAGAAATAAACTTGCTTCCGCACCAATTGTACATTCGATACAAATGAAAGAAACATACGAAAATATGAAAACTGTTCTCGACAGAATCAAATATACCGAACATGAATGGGTAATATGTGGAGACTTGAAGGTGTTATCCATGCTCCTTGGGCAACAAGGTGGCAATACGAAATACCCTTGCTTCTTGTGCTTGCGAGATAGCAGAGCAAAGCAAGAACACTGGATAAAGAGAAAATGGCCAGGTAGAGAAGTGTTGGTACATGGAGAAAAGAACATAAAGGTGAATATCCATTGGTGAATAGAGAAAAAGTACTTTTACCACCATTGCACATAAAGTTGGGGTTAATGAAGCAATTCGTCAAGGCTTTAGACAAAAAGGGAGAGTGCTTCAAATACATTTGTACAAAGATTCCGAGGCTTACATATGAAAAAATCAAATCAGGCATTTTTGATGGTCCCCACATACGACTATTGCTCAAAGATCCGGCGTTTATTTCCATTATAAAGAAAGAAGGTTAAATTCATGGAAAGCATTCTATGATGTAGTTAAGAACTTTCTGGGAAACATCAAATCCCCAGATTTCTGCGAACTTGTTGAAAGCTTATTGTAAGCGTTTCATAAATTACGCTGTAACATGAGCGTTGAAGTACATTTTTTGCTTAGTCATCTGGACTATTTTCCCGAAAACTTAGGAGCACTCAGTGAAGAGCAGGGTGAAAGATTTTACCAAGATATAAAAGTGATGGAAAAAAGGTATCAGGGAAAATGGAATGTCAGTATTATAGCGGAGTATTGCTGGGGTTTGATACGTGAATGTTCAGATTCTCATCACTTTCGTCAATCAAAAAGAAGGAAACTACTGCCATAAAATTGTGTTTAACCCTTAATCTTTAATTACTGTTTTGTGACACAAACAGTGATTACGGGCCTAAGAAGCCCGGAACTAAAATATAGGGAAAAAACGGGTGAATTATGTTTCCGTTCAACACTTCATTTTTATTCTTTTTCTGAAACCCAATCTTAGATCATATTCACCTGTGATAAACAATAACATCCTTATCTTCTGCCTACCTTATGTCAAACTCAAATAACCGTGCTGTATGAAAATATGTATTGAACAACTAGTACGGTCATTCTTTAGCAAAGATTGAGATACGTTGATGCAGTGCACATGCCAACAATAAAGAGCACTTGCAAAAGAACTCTTCTTTAAAATTTCGTAGTGGTGAAAAGAACTGTGATAAACAATAACATCCTTATCTTCTGCCTACCTTATGTCAAACTCAAATAACCGTGCTGTATGAAAATATGTATTGAACAACTAGTACGGCCATTCTTTAGGAAAGATTGAGATACGTTGATGCAGTGCACATGCCAACAATAAAGAGCACTTGCAAAAGAACTCTTCTTTAAAATTTCGTAGTGGTGACAAGAACTTATCTTATTGAGATATACAATGTAGAATATGCAACATGTAGATCAAATTCTAAAGTTTTGCTTACAGTAGCTTGCAATCGGGCCTAGGAGGCCCGTAATTACAATTTAAGGTGTATCATTTTTATCGTATTCTTAATTTTTTTTTTTGATTTCTTGGTCTGAACTCCGGTTTTAACCTTTGCAGTAGGAACTATTTGAGGCATTTCAGGAACAACAGCTTTCGACATCAACAAACAAAAAAGTTATGCGAGTTTTCTCTCTCACCGGGCCTCCCAGACCCGTAACTACAGTTTAAGGGTTAATGTACCTATTTTCTGTTTTGTGCTTAGTGTATTTCGGTATCTATTGCTTAGTACGTGTTTTTGTATTAACAGTTTCACATTTAGGTAGTTTATGATTTTTAGTGTGCAGCATCAAAATTTAAAATCGTGTTTTCGAAAAACTGTGACCCGATACGGCAAAACCGATGGCAGATTTAAAATCAGCGCCCTCAAATTAGCAAGAAAGCATAGTTTTCATTCTTGTTTCTGAAACTCGACCAAATTTTGTAGACCTGTGTAATAGAATAGTAAAGCATATTAAAAACTTCCTTTGTTACAAAATTACGTAATCTGCAGATAGTCCTTGTGAGATCAGAAATTTGAAAAGAAAGTTGTTTAAAGTGCTTAGACCAATTAAGTTTTTCTTCTAGATATACATGTACGTGTATTCCCAAATATTCGTTTGTCAAGGTTTACTCTGTGACGTTAATATCAATTGATATTTAAATGTTATTGCACTATTTCGTTGTTTATGGTAAGAATTTTGTTTTAAAATAATTAAGTAGTCTCATATTACTTCTAAATCACAATTTAATTTTTTCAAGTTCTTCATTTACTCGCTTATCTAGAATAGTCAAATTGCTATAATGTAAATATAGAAATCTATCATCAGCAAATAACATGAAAAAAAGATTTGATGCTGAGGTAGAAGGTGTAAAAATAAAAGTGGTCCAGAGAAGATCCTTGAGAAACATTGCATACCATTTCATTTAAATTGGGAAAACTATAAAAGACCATAATAAATAAATATCTGATCCAAGATAGCGTTTAAGTTTTCTGGTTCTAGTTTTAATTTTTTTAATATACAGTACAGGCAATGAAAAGAATATTAGGCTACTCCAAATATGATTATTAAGGGTAACTTGACAAAAACTGCCAACTATTGCGCATTTTAATGGAGGTGTAACCTAAATTATTAACAGCTGTTTCTCACAACGCCTCTAAGTCTATTTTAGAGAGCTAGAATGACAGCCGGGATGTTTGTGACAAAATGTCCAGTAGGGGGGTGTGACCAAAAGAGTGTATAAGAACTGAAGCACCGTTAGTCGGGTCTCATGATTTAATTACGTGTATTTTGCTTTACAAGTAGTGCAGAATATTTTGCACACCCAGCAACTTGCACGAAACGGCCATTATGGTTTTGTTTAATCACCCTCTTTTCTAAAGTCTAGTTGTAACGTAAGAGGCTAAGCAATGGTAATATTTTTTTCTCGTCCAAAATGGAAACAGCAAAATCAAAATCAAACAGGAGCACACAAAACCAGAAGAAGATAGCAAAAAAATATACGTAAAAGCATGAAGTTACAACGGAAATTAGTAAGACCAAATCAAACTTGACTTAGCAGCATGGTCCTAGTACCTAAGAATTTTGGGTCCTTACGTATTATCGGGAGGACCTTTGATTTTTAATGTTATTTTATTTAAAAGAAAGGCAGTGTACACTGAAGGGGCAGGCCCGGTATGTAAATGTACGGGGCAGTGTACACTAGAAGGGTGTATTTTATTGTTTTAACCGTTTCAATAAATAATTTACTTCAATTTTTGAGTCGTGTTTTTAAAGGTCCTCCCGTTAATACGTAAGTACCGAATTTTGTTTGTGCTGGCTTAAAAAATTTGCTTTCAGGAATGTCTATCCCAGTCTTTAGACTCGTTTCCCAAGTCATTGCATTAGAAAACTGTAAAAATAGGCATCAAAGTGATGATAGATCTACACTAAGAGTGCATAATTTGCTGCCATGGCCAATAAGTTGAGCAGCCATGCGTATAAATATATATATATTAAAGTATCAGTCACGGCGCCCGTGCATTGGTTATTTATATAAAAAACTAGCAGAAATACCCGTCGTTGCCGGGTGGTTTAAATGCAAAACCTCTGAACAGAATACTTGAAGCAACGTAAGAAATAAAAATATGACCTTTGGGTTAGCTGGAAAAAATATGTTGAATTAATGCTTTTTAGTTTTACGATGAGCTGATACTGTTTTTAGATATAAAAACAGTATCAGCTCATCGTAAAACTAAAAAGCATTAATTCAACATATTTTTTCCAGCTAACCCAAAGGTCATATTTTTATTTCTTACGTTGCTTCAAGTATTCTGTTCAGAGGTTTTGCATTTAAACCACCCGGCAACGACGGGTATTTCTGCTAGTATAAAAATATTTATAAAAAACATTTATCTAAAAAACATTTTATAAAAAACATTTATCTGTCTGTCAGTCTGTTTGTCTGTTCCTTATGGAATCCGTCTGTTCCTCCCTTGGGGTGCATGTATGAAGTTGAAATTACCATCACTGTATTGTACTTTTTTGCGCCTAAGCTAGATGTCAATTGCAATTTAATCCCCCAAACCTAAATACGCAATTCGATTAGAATCGAAGAGTTATCTGAGACCCTCCTGTGGAAAAAGGGCCGTAGCTCCCTTGGGGGGCGAGGTACGAACTTGGAAATAGGCCCATTGACTACGCTGGAAAAAAATACATCGGAATGCATGTTTTATTTTTTTCTAGGTGCTCCTAATTTTTTTTCCATAAGGAACAGACAAACAGACTGACAGACAGACAAACAAACAGACTTTGGATTTTATATATTAGATGTTACGATGTTCTGAAGAAATGTCCAAAAAAAAGAATGTGGCCTTTACAACAACAATAAAAAACCGCTATTTTCACAAAAGCTTTCCGCAAACTCGAAAAAGTTCTCCAAAAAAATGTCTTCACCGTCATATCAACAGAAAAATTTCAATTTTAAAACAAGGTTTTGTGTTCAATTCGAGAAAAATATTTTGGCTTTACTGGCAGACCTAGAGGTGAAATAATGTCTAAAATGCACAGTGGTGGGCGCCCGCTAGTAACAAACCAACCGGGCTATCTCTAGTCAGCAAAAATTTTGTCCGCGCTACTTTTATTCACTAAATTCTCTCAACTTTGGCGTGATAGACGCTTACACAAGTTCTTTCCAAAAACTAGCGGCTGCTAACCACAATTGCAATAAAAGCAGTGGTCGCAAGTTCGAATTTTTCTAAAAATCTTGCCATGTAAAAAACCGAAATTTTTTCTCTGGCGGGCTGAGAAAATATTAGCAATTTAGCATACCAGTAGATAACATCGGCATAAGAGGCGGACTTAGCGCGACCTTTTGAAAAAACTAGAGCAGCTTGCACCAGCGCTACTGCATAAAAAAGAAACGTCAGCTACTGGTGCTGCTCGTTCGTGTCGACAATAGCGGCGCTAAAGCGAACGCAACACCAGGTTTAGTGGCGCTATTACTATTTCTTTTTAAGCGCAGCTGGTGTCCACCACTGATATTTATTGAAAAATTTGTGCACCCTTGGTATAAACAAACAAAGCAGCCAACCTAATCGTACCCTATAATCCCAGAAAAGCTACCTCGCACTCTTTGTTTAGAAAAGGTCCCACAGTTACATGTTTTCAGTAGTCATGTTGCAGGCACATTTTGTTTGCTTAACAACTGCACAGCACAAAAGTGTTTTTGCATGCTGCATTGCATCCTAGGAGTACCGGAACGTTACTTTGACAAGGGGGCAAGATGCTGGAGAGTGAAGTTTGATTAGCATAGTGATGGGGGGAAAGTGGTGGCTTGTATAGGAGACCACCATTTTGAAAAGCTGAAGTAACCTATTTTACTCCGAATTACAAGTGAAGACGTTTGTTGTGGAGATCACCATTAAGCAAAGGAGCACTTCGCCTCGCCCTCTTACGGAGAGCCGGGAAACCCCTCCCCCCGTTTTGACACCACTGTTTTAAACGCATTTTTTCTGCGACTTTAGTACCGCACAGCACGCAGCAAATTTGTTTGTATGCTTCTACTGCCAAATGCATATAATTTTTTACATAAAATCGCTCCAATTTTTGTTGTAGCGAACCGCGGTCACTTCTACGGTAAAGCTCGCACTCAAAGCTAATTGAGCAAGCCTATCAAACCATAAGCTGAAAAACCATTAATTCACTGAGCATTGGGGCGCCAAAGGATTGTGAGATGAGTTTGAATGCAGTTTGGTTGGAGAACGGCCTTTTGTTGTAGATTAACTTTTGGTTTATCGTTGCGTTTGCTAAGTGGTCGAAACTTAAGGGAAGTGACGGCTAGTGTTGGAGACTCAAGTCTGTGTAAAAAAAGACTTGACTTGACTCGAGTCATTTGCAGGAAATGACTCGACTCGATTCGGGACTCGACACCAGTGACTCGAGACTCGAATGTTATGACTCGAGTCAAGACTCTGCTGTTTCACTGATAATGAAACTACTGGCATCAAAAAATTTTCTGTCTTGGAAAGTTTGATTTCTTAAAAAATTGCCCCTTGAAAATTTGTGTGTTCAAGAATGTTTTGTAGACTTGGAACCAGTGGCATGTGCAGGGGGCTTCCATGCACGCGCCCCTGCTGAAAAACGTTAAATATTATTTTTAGTCATTATGCTTGCAAGGGTAACAAACAAACAACCTGATTTACAGAGACCGAACTACTTTAAATGTCTAAGGCCTTGGAAAGCATTACTTGTTTCATGTTAAGATGACTAGAAAAACTGCTTAAAAGTAATTACCAAGATTATGCAAATCGTTAAGATGTACTGTATAACAGTCTCAATATATTAAACATTTTTATTTAAGTTCTAAACGTTTTTGGCACATCATGTGGCCCTCCTCAGAGAATATAAATAAACAGTTTATTTTAGAAATTACACTCGCAAATGAATATCTATACACAAAATAACTAATTTTACACCAAAAACATGTAAACATGCCAATTGAAAGATTAATGACGTAAAAGTAGGGGAGGCCGGGGACAAGTGTAACGCGAGTCAATTGTAACAGTTTAGATTTCCCGCGCTTTAAGCGTTACAGAAAGTCTATAAATTGAACACAGGTCTGTTTAATACGTGGCATATATCAAACAAAGCACTAGAACTGTGGTTTCAGCCAGACGGAAAATATTTTCAAAAAGCTGTTTTCAACCCAAGTGTCACGAATACGTAAATTTACGTTAAGGAATAGCTTTACTTATGTATAGTGTTGTAATCTGTTTGTTTTGCTGTGATTATTTTATTTGTAAATCTGAATTGTTTGTAGTCCTAACTTGCTAAACCATTTTCAAAAAAAAACTTTTTTCTTTGGGATTTATAAATAGATTTGTAACTCACACGCTTTTCTGACGTCACAATGGCTGTCTACATGACTTTCCAGCGTATTCTAGTGATTCTTGCTTCTTCTCAAAGATTTTCCTTTTTATTATTACCGATTATGTAATTTCTTAACGGTGTTTTTCCTGTGTCACGTGATGTTCGAGCAATTTCTTGATTGTTTTCCAGCTGTGTATATATAAGGCGGCGAGATTTTTTTTATTCATCAGAAATTCATTGAGTAGTAGAACAGAGTAGAGGAAAGATTAGAGTGTTGTAAAAGGCATTGTTGTGTGGTGATTGTTGTGACAGGAATCAGGCAATTATTTTGGTGGTTTTAGTTTTAGTTAGTCTCTGATATTTAATTATTGAAGTGCTTTAGTTCTGTGTTTTGGCAAGCGAAGAAATTTGAAGTCATAAAGTGGTTTGGGAACACATTGTTCTGTTCGTGATCAAGAAGTGAGTGGGTTAAAGTTTTTTTTTTTTTTTTATTTGCCATATTTATCCTCCATTCACGAGAAAGCAATATATTGCTATGTTTTCGACGGTGAGTCCGCACTCGCTTGGGAGTTGCCATTTCCGAGTCACCTGTCTTCCACATAAAGGTGGGGTGTTCTGTTAAGTGCCTTGCCCAAGGACACAACAAGCGAGCTTGCCGGCTTGTTCTCTACAACCTCCCGTAAATGTCGAGCGCCAAGCAGGGAAGCTGTAGATACCATTTTTTAAAGTCTTTTGGTATGACTCGACAAGGGAAATGAGCCCCAGGTCTACCGACTGCGAAGCGGACGCTCTAACCACTACACCATCGCGTCCGTTACTAAAATACTTCCATTAAAATACTTTCCACTAAAATACTTTCCACTAAAGTATTTTAGTGGAAGCCAATCTTTTCCTAGCTATTAAGTTGCAACCAAACTTAATTATTCGATCGATGCTGCAAGTCGCGTCAATTTTAAGAAGTAAATTAAACTTGAAATAAAATCAAAAAATTTCTATTAAAACGCGACACCAAGTAAGTAACTTTTAGTAAATGCTAAATAATTTGGTTGCTTCATAATACAGAAATATTGAAGTCTCACTGCTGTATTAACAAGAAAACACAAGTTTTGAACTACATTACATCAGTGTCTTTTGGTGTGAGTGGTTGATGGAAAGATGACAAACTTGGTTACAAAATGGACGACTACTATGAGGCTCAAATGTAACAGTTGTTTCAATGGACTCCAGCATCTACTAAGTAACTGAGCATGATTTTCCTAGGAAATATGTAGAGTTTAATGATACAGAGTTAGAATTTTTCGTTTGCCAATCAGTAGCCTAGTCATCAATTAAGAAGTCTTAGTTATTCAGGCCTTAAAAATCACTACACCTTAATCACTTCACCTGAAATAATCACTGGTAATCACGTCAGCTGAATTATTTTCATCAGAAGAGATAAGACCAGTTCCTAAAGTGCAGCCAAGAAAAAGCCCGCATGGCACATGCTTTCACGCAGCGCGGATCGTGAGTACGCCTAGCAATTGGAAAGTCTCTCTAATGCTCTGTGGAAACCGAATGTGCCCACCCGGAAGGGTATCCACTTATTCAGATGTTCAAGGGCCTGCTAATCAGCAAACGTCCTTTTCAGGACGGGATGATGAGTGCGTTGCACATAAACTGCCCTTTTCAGGGCACATCATCAAAAAGTTTCGTGGGCCCTCAATACTACAACTGAACATCGAAGGCCTCACAGCCAGCAAGATGAACGTTCTTCATCACATTGCTTTTCAGCTTGAGGCGTTCATCATCCTTCTACAGGAGACCCACTGCATATCTGCAGAAAAGCTAGTGCTATCAAACTATCAACTAGCTGGGTTTTCCCTAAGCAGAAAGCATGGCCTTGCCACGTTCGTCCATGAGCGGCTAAAATGGACCTTATATGATCAATCTCCCACGACATTGGAGACTGAGTGGTTGAGCGTGGACGTTGATGGTTATAAAATCGTTAACATCTACAAACCTCCACCAACGCGGTTGCAAGTTTCTGACCTTCCAGTGTTCACTCACCCTTGTTTGTATGCGGGTGATTTCAACTGCCCCCATGTCGACTGGGGTTATAACACCAACAGCGCGGATAGATACTGCCTACTGGCCTGGGCAAGCTCCAATAATCTTGCCCTTCTTCACGATCCCAAGGATGAGCCTAGCTTTCATTCTGGGCGCTGGAACACTGGCACTAAACCGGATCTTGCCTTTACCACCGTCGGTCCTGATAGTCACTTGCCTTACAGACGCGTCTTGGAAAAGTTTCCTAGGTCACAACATTGACCTTCGCTTATAACACCACCAAGGCTTTCGCTCCCAGTACCGGGAAGGCCTGTAAAGCGATGGAACTTCGGCAAGGCCAACTGGAGCCACTACAACTCCTTGACAAACAAGCTTGCAAGGAATTTGCCATCACCTGAATTAACAAATGTGGATCAGGCCTACCAGGACCTTTGCAATACCATCAGCAAAGCAGCCAAGAAACCTATCCCACGCGGTCGTCGTAACACCTACATACCGTGTTGGGACGCTAAGTGTGAGGCCCTCTACCAAACGTTTCTGCAGTCTCCTGCTAGAGACTAGTCAAGCAGGGCTGCTGCAGCCCTAATAACTTGGCTTGACAAGAAACGCAGAGACCGATGGTCGGAGGCAGTCCGAAACATTGACTTCTCACACTCAAGCAGAAAAGCATGGAGCACAATTAACAACCTTACTGGCAGGTCGCGACACAGCCCCCGTAACTATCCCGTTTCAGCTAACGCCATTGCTGCTCAGCTGGTAAGAAACGGGAAATACGAGGATGTTGATCGTGAGTCGTCTCGACTCATTTCTCAAGAAGTGTCTGACCGTTGGAGGGCTTTGATACCATCTCCAGTGAATCTCTCTGGCGACTTCTCGTCCAGAGAATTCGCTGCCGCTCTCCAACAAGTAAAGCCAGGGAAAGCTCCGGTTCCTGACTCTATTTGTCCGGAGCTTGTAATCCATGCCGGAACTGCTTTGAAGTCCTGGTTACGTGGCTTCCTCTCTTCCTGCTTGCGCCAACTCAAAATTCCCAAAGTCTGGAGAAGAGCACTTGTAGTTGCGATTCCAGAGCCAAAGAAACCTGTAGAGGACCCAAAGAGCTATCGTCCCATCTCCTTGCACTGTGTCCCCTACAAGATCCTCGAACGACTGATCTACGCTCGTATTGAACCTATTGTCGACCCCCTGCTCCCAGGCGAGCAGGCTGGGTTTCGACATGGTAAATCGACAGTGGATCAAGTTGTTTTACTAACACAAAACATCGAGGATTCTTTCGAGGCAAAAAAGAAGGCCGGTGCTGTGTTTGTAGATCTGACAGCTGCATATGACACTGTCTGGCATCGTGGCCTCACTTGCAAGGTGCTGAGACTTCTCCCGGATAAGCACATGGTTCGTATGATCATGGAAGTTGTCCGGAATAGAAGTTTCACCCTTACTACCGGTGACAGCAAGCGAAGCAGGTTGCGACGTCTGAAAAACGGCGTCCCACAGGGATCGGTCTTGGCACCCCTTCTTTTCAATATCTATGTGTACGATCTTCCTTCAACGGTCTCCAGAAGGTATGCTTATGCCGATGATCTGGCACTGTTATACTCTTCTGATGACTGCAAGGACCTGGAGGGGGTCTTAAGCCAAGACATGACTACAATCTCAACATATCTCCAGACTTGGAGGCTACAGCTCAGCCACACTAAAACGGTGACGACGGCCTTCCACCTGAACAACAGAGAGGCCAAACGTGAGCTTAATGTCTACAACAATGGCAAACGCCTGCCATTCTGTCCAGTCCCTACCCATCTTGGAATTAAACTGGACAGATCACTCACGTTTCGTCACCACCTTGAGGCATTGCGCAAAAAACAAACAACGCGCGTTGCACTGATGAGACGACTTGCAGGCTCAGGTTGGGGCGCTGGAGCTAAAACACTGCGTACAGCCGCCCTATCTCTGGTCTACTCTACTGCGGAGTACTGTGCACCAGTTTGGTGTCGCAATGCACACACTCGCCTCATCGATTGTGTTCTCAACGACGCGTTGCGCATTGTCACTGGATGCCTGCGTCCAACTCCAACAGACTATTTACCCGTTCTCGCAGGTATCCAGCCGGCTGAGCTTCGCCGATTAGGAGCAACGCTCTCCCTGGCATATCGTGGCAGTTTGGACCCTGGCCATATTCTCCATGAATTATTGGCTGGGTCCCCAGACGGCCACAGAGAGAGACCAAAATCTAGACGCCCCTTTGTGCCCGCTGCACGGAAGTTACTGCAAGATCTAACTGAATTGGATATTCGTGCAGCTCAATGGACAGACTTTAAATGGATCACAGAATACTCAGAATGTTCATCTGATCTCCGTGCTTTCATCCCTAGGACAAGCACTAGGCCAATGGGGATGGGCCTGCCCAGATCATCATGGGTCAGGCTCAACCGCTTGCGGACTGGTGTTGGGTGTTTTCAGTCGTTCATGCACAAATGGGGCCTTGCTCCTACATCGAATTGCGAGTGTGGCGCTGCAGAACAAACCGCAGAACACATCATTCTGACATGCCCCGTACATCGGGAACCTACAGGAATACGTGGACTGACGGCTTTGGATGTCGACACACGATGATTGCTGAGTACCATCACTGCCACTATCTGAAAATGTGGATCCCTTCCAAAAGAAGAAGAAGAAGAAGCCAATAAAAGCACAGGAAGGTGGAAGAAAAACACAAAAGAGTGCTATTTTAACTGATACACCGGTAAAAACAGAGTTGAAAGAAAAAGCTAACAGTGCAAAAACAAGAAGAACTACAGAAACTTGTAAGAAATTGATCTAAAATAAGGAGCCAGTATCAATTGTCAAAGTTTAAAAGTATTAAATAGAATCTGCAAAACATGGTAAAAGAAAGGATACAAGAATACAAGCGGAAACATCTGACAAGGACGAGGTGTTCAAAAAATGCTTAGTATGCTGCAAACACTTCAGTGACCATCGGCCTGGTGACGATTGGGTTCAGTGCTCGACATGCAAGCACTGGGCACATAAACTCTGCATAATTAGAGAGAATATGTTTATTGGTCAGAACTATAACTCTGACAATGATTTGGATTGAAACCTATTGATTTCCTGTCAAATATCAACATTGATAATTGCGTTATAATGACTCAAAGGTTTGTTACAATTGACCCGCTACATAGGGCCAAATGTAACACGTGACATGGGGTGTTTAGATGACCATTAAATCTAAATTAATTACTGCATGGATTTAAAATGTTTTGGAAATGTAAATGGGATGTTGTTTCATTTTTTGACAAATATTTCTTTGCGCTAATCTCATTAAACTTTGAGTTACAAAGCAACTTGTAAATTTTGTTACAATTGTCCCCGGTCTCCACTACCTGCCAAATGTGAAATAAGAGAGCAATTAATGACGAGAAATTTAAGCGCAAAACAAACGCAAAGATAACAAATCAGCCATGAATCAAAACACATTAGGCAAAAAAGAACTATCGTTAGCATACAATTGTGTGCTCAATTTTGGTTTAACTTTTTTAATCAGTAATGTTTCTTGAATTTTAGCTTCATAACCAATATTGCGTTGTCTAAGTATTTTAAAGGAACCAACGCCAAGGTTACTGCTACCACAAGATGAGTACAAATTAATATGTTGTGTAGTAGCAGTTTTATTAATTGTTGAATGTACTGTAAATGATCCTGGGCTCTGGTGACGAAGAGGCGAAAAGTCATACCAATGTACGACATGTTTGCATCGTGCAAACAAGTGAAGTTATAGATCACATTAGACACAAGAGCGCTAGGAGAATTATATTGTAATTGAAAATACGATGCAGTTTTTACAGTTTTGTAATGAATTGCTCTGTTGATATCAACTTTTCTTCTAATTAATTTTGATAAGTCACAGCCAAATTCATCTGACTGATTTCCAAAATACGGAATGTTAATTTGGTACGAAAAATTCTTGTGGTCATTCGTCCTTGGTTTTAAATTTTCTCAAAGTGAAATATAGGAAGTAATTTGGATACCTATTTTGCAAAAACATCCTGGGTAGGTTTTTTACCTTTATGTGAAACAGCATTACCTTAGAACAAATTAACTTTTACCTGCGCGATGGTGTGGTGGTTAGAGCGTCCTCTCGCAGTCAGTAGACCTGGGGTTCATTCCCTAAATCGAGCCATACCCAAAGACTTTAAATAATGGTATTCATTGCTTCCCTGCATGGCACTCAGCATAAAAAAGAAATAGTGTGGAGAACAAGCCGGGAAGCTTGGTTGCTAAGTCCTAGGGCAAGGCACTTACGGGACGCCTCCACCTTTATGTGGCAGACAGGTGGCGTACTCGTACTTCACCGGATTACAATTGTGAAGTTGCTCACCCAGCAGGTTGTAAGACGCGACTCTTGGGTACCCACCAGTGGCAGTCCGCCTTGTTGGTGGTGGGTCTACCACTCATTCATGACTGGTTCGAAATGGGCTGCCATCTTTCCCCTAGCCTAATTTCAATTAGGTTGACGGTGTGAACATGAATTGCCGTTCGTGCCGTACCTCCATCGCGAGGAAGAGGAAGGATAATAATCACAACAACAAAAACAACAAATCAACTTCGCTCTGAGCAACTGGCACATTGTTTTCCTAGATTTCCACATTTTTGGACGATTGGATAATAATTCAAAATATGACCGATATTAGACTGCTTGCGATACACTAAATGTTTAAGGCCATTATTGAAAATTTTAATTTCAAGGTCTAAAAAATTAATGACTCGGTTGCTTTTTCAATAGTAAATTTCAAATGAGGATGTTGTGTATTGAGCACATTCAAGAAACATTCACAAGTACAGTTATTGTTAAAAACCGCAAAAATATCGTCAATGTTGATTTGAATTTTGTTATGTTAGTATTGCTAAAAATCTTTTCTTCAATGCATCTTAAAAACAATTGGCCAAAGTGGGTGCCAGAGGGGATCCCATTGTAACCGTTTATTGGTATAATTTATTGTTGTGCATAAACATTTCTTGCGTGGCAAAAAACATTTATTTCTGGAAAATGTCTATTTTTGTTGGTGGCTTTGCTCATTTTTGGGACAATATAATCCAGGGGCTCTCAACCTTTATTCTCTCATTTACCCCTTGGCAAATTTCAAAAGTAAAATTTACAACCCAAATTTTTTTATATCTTCACTTCTACTAATGCCTACTGTAGAACGTAAAAGTGTGAATTTTTTGCGAACAAAATTTACCCCCGGTTGATAACCCATGATATAACCGATCAATAACAGATTCAATTGATTCACTGAGTGGCACATTTGTAGACAGCGACACAAAATCAAAACTAACAATTGCTTGTTCCTTAGTAAAATTACCCTTTGTTGAATACTGTTCGTGCCTTTTGTGGTGTCGCTGCAAGGGAGTTTATTCATTTGGCTTTTTTCTCGCCTGATAAGCTTCGAGCTGCCTTCAGACCGCCGCAACTACACTTGCTTATCAGTTGCTGTTTTGAGTTGCCAGCGAACGGACGTGTCACTTGCCCTCGACAGAATATTGAGAAATTTCAAGTTCTTGGAAGCTTAATTAGTTCGGTAAATATTATTCTGTTGTAGGCAAGCCACCGCATTTTTACGATTATTCATGCTTTGTTTCTTACATTAACAAAAACTGTTTTCGAGTACGTTGTGTGTCGCCAGTGTGACTGTCGCGTTTATTTGGAATAAAGAAGTTGCATAGACGCGTACGCTTGACAGAACAGCGGCTAGGAAGGGAGGCGACTTGAGACGCGTTGACTAAGAGCTTCAACCGGGCGTGTGACAGAATCAGCACTTGGCCCACGCTGAATTAAAAGATCTGTTACACCCTTCTTGACTTCATTTATGAAATGCTCAGTTGATTTCAGTAAATACGTGTCCGGCTAATAAGGTTTAGCATAGTAGGCCTAATATCGTCTAGCATAGTAGGCCAAATGGTATTCTGGTGTTCCCACCATTGACATCACAGACCTTAAAGACATTCTATTTTTGTGAATTTTAGCTGTTCGATACAATTTACCTGGCTTACTTCCCGAGTGTATTATTTTTTTTATCCCTTTAAATTGTGGTAAACTTGTTGTAAAAGATTGCTGTATGATGTTATAGTGATGCTGAAGGCAAATTCTTTTTAATTGAATAAGTAATGGCCCGAAAAATTGCTAGCTAGCATCTAGCACTATCTATACTTTGTGTGGTGTTATTCTTAATTCTATTTCATTAATCACTCAACGTTTACTGATAAAAATAGAACTTTACCAGAGTAATTGTTTGCGTAC
The DNA here is from genome assembly GCA_963675345.1 of Trididemnum clinides. Taxonomy (NCBI): domain Eukaryota; kingdom Metazoa; phylum Chordata; class Ascidiacea; order Aplousobranchia; family Didemnidae; genus Trididemnum; species Trididemnum clinides. The sequence continues at coordinate 18,414,592 of OY776301.1, forward strand.
TAAGTAATATGAGATGCATGGTAATGTAGGCCTAGTAGTAATATAGGGCAAACCAATATATATGAGTTAAAAGTAGGATCTTTTCAAGTTATAAAATGTAATTGATGAGCTCTTTGAAAAGCGTATCCGTTTTAGCCTACGTGAAAAAACGCGAGCAGTTAACAATTTCTTAAGTGTAGCAGTGACAAAAACTGACAAATTTCAAGCAAAAATGACCTTAAAAGTGGTTCCAAAAAGCGATAAAATTGCCCATTTTAAAGAGTAATTTTGCAAAATTTTTCCGGGAGCACGTCCATCTTAGAAAACTTTTGCGCACCCCCACTTGGCAAGTCTGGTATTGCGTCAAAATCTTCCACATCGTTTTTATTATTTTGTGCTAAAAGCCTATAAGGTCTTTGCTAGCCTATATGAGATTTTGCATATAGCACGGCGTATATGTAGGATCATAAGTGCGTTCTTAACTTTTTTGAAATTCGTTTTTAAACTACAAAACTAAGCTAGGCTTCCCAGCTAGTTTCAGTTAGAAAAGCAGTAGACTTAGTGTTAATTGTACCGGTAGAGTATTAAAAGAAGGCTTTGAAATATCGAGACCAGAACTTAGGTAAGCCTTGCTTGGGAGCCAAAAATTTAACTTATCAAACATTACTACTCGAATCGATTGCAATTATTGAAAAAAAAAATCATAGGAAACTAAACACTAGCAATCAAGTGTTGGAAAGACTCGAGTCATTGTAAAAAATATTCGGCTTGACTTGAGTTGTTTGGACCAGTGGTTCTCAAACTTTATGTACTGTTACCCCTTACAGCACTGTACATAGCATCATCGCCCCCCTCCCCCCGCCCTCAGCAATACAAAAAGACGTTACCAACAAATTTATTACAAACTAGCAGAAATACCCGTCGTTGCCGGGTGGTTTAAATGCAAAACCTCTGAACAGAATACTTGAAGCAACGTAAGAAATAAAAATATGACCTTTGGGTTAGCTGGAAAAAATATGTTGAATTAATGCTTTTTAGTTTTACGATGAGCTGATACTGTTTTTATATCTAAACAAATATAAATATACATACAGATGTGTTGAGGTTTATTTATGCAAAAAAGCTAGACAACCCCTACCAAATGAAAGGTAGTTTAATAAAAAGAGGAAATGAAATTATAAGTGATTTGGAAAACTTTATTGATTAAGAATAATTATTGAAAGGCAATCAGAACAATACAAATTTGTTTCTCCGTCACTTATTTAGAAAACGTTACATGCTAAATACTTCTTTATACACTATGTTTCGCGTTTTCCTTGTAGGTGTATATATGTATAGATTATTTTTGCTGCCCACTCTTGAAGCTCCAACATATAATTGTCCATGTGAAAAGCATGGTTCTTCCAACTGCAGTCCTGCAACTTTCAGAGACTGACCCTGTGATTTATTAATTGACATCGCGAAGGATAGTCGGACAGGAAATTGGAGTCTTTTAAACTGAAATGGCATGTCTGATGGTATTATAGGTATCCGGGGTATGAACACGTTTTCCCCGGTACCACTTCCAGTTATAATAGTTGCTTCAATACAATTAATCATTAATTTTTTTACTACCAATCTGGTGCCATTGCATAATTTAGGTGGCAATAAGTTTCTCAATAGCATTATCGGAGTTCCTATTTTTAATTGAAGGCAGTGAGGGGGAGTACCAGGGGGATCCAATGAGTTTAAAAACTCAATAGGATAATTAACAATTTCTGATTCTTCGATTACACTGTCAATGGACTTGTAAGTGTGCGCATTTCCTGGTATAATGTTCAAAAGTTTATGGTTGACAGTGTTTACAGTTGAATTTTTTGGTTTCAGCATCTCTTGCTCTTGCAACATATTGAGCTTTTCTTGATTTCCCAAAGAATGCAGTTTTTTTGGGTGGCATCTTTAGATCAGTAATAAAAATATTTATAAAAAACATTTATATAAAAATATTTATAAAAAACATTTATCTAAAAAACATTTTATAAAAAACATTTATCTGTCTGTCAGTCTGTTTGTCTGTTCCTTATGGAATCCGTCTGTTCCTCCCTTGGGGTGCATGTATGAAGTTGAAATTACCATCACTGTATTGTACTTTTTTGCGCCTAAGCTAGATGTCAATTGCAATTTAATCCCCCAAACCTAAATACGCAATTCGATTAGAATCGAAGAGTTATCTGAAACCCTCCTGTGGAAAAAGGGCCGTAGCTCCCTTGGGGGGCGAGGTACGAACTTGGAAATAGGCCCATTGACTCCGCTGGAAAAAAATACATCGGAATGCATGTTTTATTTTTTTCTAGGTGCTCCTAATTTTTTTTCCATAAGGAACAGACAAACAGACTGACAGACAGACAAACAAACAGACTTTGGATTTTATATATTAGATATACTAAACAAGTAGACTAATCATAGTAAACGGCGTTTCTTCAATGAAATGAATGAGCTCGGTGATCTTTGACAAGCATTTTCATATTTGGAGACATTTTGGTCTGGTACAATCGTAATTCATTCCGTTTGCTGATGAAAAGACAATTTTTTTGTTTTGATAGCAATTGCGTCATGGCTGAAAACTCTTTTTCTACCAAATAAGACGTCGGAAAAAAGAGAACCCATGCTCTTACTTCGTTCGATATGAGCTGGTATTTTCCAGATGCCTTGCACCAAAATATATCATACATATCTTTTTGATTCGTCATCATTTTGCAAGTCCATAAACTGATCTTGAAATTCAACTTTTAGGTCTGCAGGATCATCCGAAAATGGCTGAATTACTTAGCGGGACATTGAGGTTATCGATATCTGCAAAGCGAATGTGCATATCTTCCACTAGGTTATATAAATTCCGTCGTTCACCTTCTGTAACATCAACCTCGCAGAGATTTGGAAATTGAGATAAAATGTTTCGCCCCATATTTTCTTTGTACAAAGAAAGCATAGATAGGCTATAAATGACGTTATCACACTTTTGCACCTAATAAGCGCAATCATTTCACCCTGAAGTTTTGTTTACTTCATTTATGAAAATGAAGATATGTGCCAAATAAGCAATATCATTTTTTAATGATTTCACTGCTTCGTTTAACCGACCATCGATGCCGGAGAGGAATTCGATCACTGAATCGCAGACAGTAAAGGCGAGTCATGCCAGCACCTTTTGAAAGCCATCATACTGCGGTATATATTAAAAGACTTTCAAAATTTTCTTTGTTGTCTCGACAAAGTCCACAAAAGTATATTATTTAGAGAATAAACTTTTACCTTATGGATGCATTTTATCACAACATGCAGTGAGTGCAGTTCAGCACTGAGATTACAGGCGACCAAATGCTGCCAATGAATAAGGCAGTGAGTTGCAAGAAGTCGAGGTATTTTCTTTTTCGTTAGTGCGATAAATTCTCGATGCTTCCCAACATTGCCGCAGCATCGTTTGTTGCACATTGCAATATATTTTGCAATGGTATCTCCCTTTTCCTCTTGAAATCTATCCACTGCATCAAAGACAGTTGTTGCAAAAAAAAAGATTTTGCAATCAGCAAAATGACTGATGGCAAAATCATTTCTTCTTGAGCCTGCATATTATGTATAAATCGCACATATCCTGACAGTAGTGATTCGTTATCACTCAAGGTGGATTTGTCTATTTGCAGTGAATGTTTGGATAGGAGCAGGATTTCAACAAGGTGTTTTAACACATCAGAGCTCATTTTATCAATACGTCGCTGAACTGTATTGTTGGTTAGAGGCACAGCACGTAAAACTGCAGAAGCATTCTGTTGCAAAACTGTTTCAATTATTTCTTTTACGGCTGGTAACACAAGGTCTTCACCAATAGTGTGTGACTTTGCCGTTTTTGCAATTAGCTTCGATGTAGGCTATTTATTATACGAAGCAATTAGTTTATATTCCTGTCGCTTGTCAGTCTGTCCAAAAAGAGATCGAATTGTAGTTTATCTTGCGTTTTCGCCTCGAAGCTTCTTGAAGTTACTGCCAATTTTATTCGGATGCATTCTCTTGAGGAGGTCTTGGAGTCGACTCGGCTTTATTTCCCCCTTGGGAGAAATAGAACTACACACAAGGCACATTGGACAGGTAGCGTCAGGTGGAGCTGTTGTAAAACCAAGTTTTAGACAAGTGCAGTTATATTGACTCACTTTCACTTTCTTGATATTCTGGATTTTTTGCAACTTTCTTAATGGTGAGGACATATTTTCATGAATCTAAACTTTAAAACTTAAATGGAGATTAGTGAAGTATATTTAAATTGACATTGCACACTGCGCATATAAAATAGAGTCCTTTGCAGAGGCGTTAGGCCTCTTGATTTTTCCATGAACTTATGCTCCAACAGCACTCTCCAGGCTAAGAATCCTATCTGTGAAACGAACTCACTCCAAATCTGACATTTTTTTGTTCATTTAACGTCTGGGGACGCTGAATTATTGTAAAAATGTAGGATTTGGTTTACCAGGTCTGTGGAAAAGCAATCCAAATGAACCATTGATAGGAAAGTTTTTTTAGAGTACTAGAGGGGTAAGCTTGCAGTTTACGTAAGCACAGATTTTGGTCTACGATATAGCGTCGTTGGCTAAACTAAATTGACTTTCAATTAAGCTGAACTCAAACTCACTAACTAGACCAGGGGTCGGCAACCTGCGGCTCTTTTCCCCTTGCACTGCGGCTCTTTTGCCTTTTTTTTTAAACCAGGCGAGTGTCTGTTGAATCTCGCTCCTTTGCCATTAATTAAAGATAAGGACCTTTTCTTGTTGCCGGAGAACACTTATTGAAAAATGAAGTCATTCGTGTTAATTCTTTGCCACATATTGAAGAGGAAAACTTTGTTTTTGGAAGAACACTTCTGTTAAAAAGATATATCGCGGCTCTCGTTGTTCTCTTCACTGTGGAAATCGGCTCAAATGGCTCTTTGGCCATGAAAGGTTGCCGACCCTCGAACTAGACTAACTCATGACTGGAAAAACTTGAGCTACTGACAACGAGCATTCCAGCAAGTCCTACAAATTGTAAGTACATTAGTTCTTATTACATCACAATTGTACCCGGTTATTTATAACCTTTACACAAGTAATTATACAATTCCATTACAACCAAGCAGACAAACAAAGTTTCGCGAAAATTCTAAATTTTCGAGAATGCGCTATCGCCTCATCCGGGTTTTTCGACCCCAGGGGACGATATCGCCCACTTAAAGAACCACTGGTTTGGACGACATGACTCGACGTCAATTGCTCGTGACAAGAGTTTAAGCGACTCGTTCCCAACACTGGTGATGGCACGACGCTCTCCTCGACATACGCTACAGCTAACAAGTCAACCCAAAGAATAAATTTTACGCGGAACGCATCCACTCCCCATCAGTCATCTAAGTTAATTAGCTTGAAAACACTGCAAAATATAAAGCCAAAGAGTCGCGCACAGCGCATTGATCATCACTGGTCTGTAACGTTGTCAACAAGCGGGTCGGAGTACACTTTACAGCAGCAAACCACCGCGCTCAACTGCGCAATGTTGGTGGCAGAGCTGAATCAATTAATTTCAGTTCGATTGCAGTTACGTGTGATACTACTTCTCCAAAGTTTTCCATTAGCCTACATTACTACTACTTTGCGTAGATAAAATCCGGTTAAAATCATAATTTGACTACTATTACCCTGAAAAATGTAATCAATTAGGCGTTATTTTACTTATTTATGGAATAATATGGGCTACTTACAAGTGATCTAAGTACCTACGGAAAAATACTCGATGTCGTTTGCGTCACAGCTAATTTTTTACAAATTGCGAAAAATGAATTTGATGGAGAGTTGGTTTTCTTAAGATTTTTACGATCTTTTTTAACGAAGGAGATTTATTTTGTTATACGGATATCAACTCGAAGAAAGAGCTTTTCTCTAGTTGATTTTTAAAATTTTTCAACTGGAGATTGAAGTCTCGTTAGGTCTTAACTTTTATGACAGTAACTACTATCATAAAAGTTCACACGTTTTATAACAACTAGTTTGTTTGTTATGTGGTAGACAGTTTGACGAACTTCTTCTTCTTTCGTTTGAGGGCTCATCGTAGGTTTTTGGCTAGATGTTGAAGCCAGTTCTTTGTATCATCAGTCACGTTAATGAGGTTCTTGACGGTGTTAGGTGGACGAAGGAGATTGCAATCGAACAGGATGTGCTCTGCATTTTGGGTGGCAGCTCCGCACGCACATGAGGCTGATGTTCTGAGTCCCCATTTGTGCATTTCTGCGCCAAACCGCCCCACTCCAGCTCTAAGGCGATTTAGGATAACCCACAATTTCCTAGGTAAGTCGGATCCAGGTGGTGCAGTGGTGTCTGGGGTTATCGTCAGCTGCTTAGGGCGTTGATGTTTAGTCCACTCTTTGTTCGAGAGCCAAATCTTTGGGATAACTGTGTGCTCAAGACAAAAGGAGAAGAATTTGCGCACCCATTCCAAGCACTTTTTACCACAGTGCATCATGAACTCTGGTGGGATGTTGTCTGGGCCCTGGGCTTTTCCGCCTTTCAGTAGTTTTGTGGTCGCTGGGAGTTCTAAGGTGGTGAAAGATGGCCGCCGACCCCAGGCACCCCCACATGGGGTACATGTTAATAACCTCCACGTGGTGTACCCCGGTAACCAGCGAATTTATTCCTGGGCGAATATTGACAACCTGAGTAAGTGAATCGTGCGAAGCTATCATCTAATACCATCCATATGACAACCCAGCTGTCTCCATCGGACTCCAACCTTGAGCAAGCGCCCTTATTAGAGCGGACTGAAATCTCTGTCGTAGAGGAAGGAGTCACGTTGTTACAGCTCAATGTAGAAGGCCTCACAAAGGCGAAGATCAACGTTATTGAACAGCTGGCGCAAAAATACAACCCAACAGCCATACTACTTCAAGAGACACACGTAAGTGACACCTCTCGCCTCAAAATATGCGGATACCAACTTGCTGCCCATACTAAAAGCAATATTTATGGGACAGCCTCTTTTTTTAAGAATGGCTTTAAATGGAAGATAGCCGCTACCTGTCCTGATGATTTGACGAACTCTTAAGGATTGAGAGCCTCTTTTAACACTATAGAACAAAGTTTGCTTTTGATTACTCTTGTTATAACATACTAACAAAACTGGCCTTTTCAAAACAACATTTGAAACTGCCTTTACGCAGTCGATCTTGTTCTTTCAATCAGATTGAAATCCCACTGCGTATTTTGACATGGAATTTTAGAACAATGGATTGTTCGCTTGTTTTCAACGGTGACAAATAGAGAGTTATTGCAAAAATTACTACAATACCCATGTTAGGCAAAATACCCTGGCATAGTGTACAAACGGTCGCAGTAGAGTGAAATCCCTGTGTTAAGTGGTTTTTACTTAAAAATAAAGGCAGTTATACCGCGTTGAGCATATCCTTCAAGTACAAATGCCGATCTAATTTAAGGTGCAATTATACAAAATCATACGCAAAATACAATTAGGCTAGCCTAAACAAAAAAATGGAATCGTATCAAGCTCAGCTAAAAATAATCCAACACTGGCCAGCAGTCGGCCAATTGGTCATGGTCTCTTCGAAGCGGGTCTGAATACAATGTTCTCGCACGCCGTAACTCCGTCGTTCCCATATTATGGGTCGCTTGCCAATTTCTGAGGGTCACAGGTTGTTTTTAAAAACTTCACAAAAATATCATCAGAGATATAATTTAGAGCCGAAAACAGCAAAAAATCGCTCTGAATAACCTCATGTCCAAAAAAGTGCTAACCTTCAAAATAACACACCTTTGGTCAGGTCGCAAGTAGGCCTACTTGCAATTTGGACTTATCTTCAAGTAGGGGTCGCATAAAATAAAATTTCAAGAGCACGGGCGTCATTGACTAAAGATTTACAGGTAACTTGTCAACAAAAATATTACGATATTGTAACTCTTTAACTTTTCGCCTTTTACTATTAGTATCTACATGGTATTAAAAATAATGCAAAAAGCAAGAACGGGATCTGCTTAGATCTTAAAAATGCAAAGCTCTATCAAAATTTCAAGTTTTTATAAAAACAACTTTTACCACAGAATAATGTCTAAAACGGTGTGGTAAGCTAATCAATCAAGCCTTCAAGATGTTGTTCGATGGATGTTTAACTTGTTAAGTGCATTGCTTGACAATAAAATCTATGTCAGTAAATAAAAAGTGAATTTATTAATATTTAACTTTCTGTTAAAAGCACACTCTGCTTCAAACCGCTTTAGTACGTAACTGCTGAAATACATCAACGCCTGTGCTATTGATTCTGGCCAAACATTCCAAAACGATAACGTAGAAATAAGTTTTGAAACTGTGCGTGGCTCAAGTAAGCAATAGTATCGCACAGTAATCGTTCCGTACTTCAGTATCTGGAAAACTTTTGTGGCTGTGCAACACAAGCTCATCTTGTGCTCAGCTCTTGTAGTTGCTAACCGGAGAAGTGTATTTTTAATCTCAAACATGGCAATTTCCGTTATGCGTCTTTCCCAAGAGAACACCAATGAGAAAAGCACATAAGCATTCGATTCACACCCTTGGAAAGGAAAGTTAGCTAGGATCACCAAAATACTGTTTACTAGTAAAAACTTTAATGCAATTTCTCCCGACAGACCGAAGGCCAAGCTACGAACTTCAGCTTCAGAGCACACATGGCCTGCTTAACCGAACACAGAACTCTGAAATTTGCATTCACCATTAATCGGTATTTATATGAACCTAAAAAAGCATTTGAAATATTACTCGTTTACATAAATAATACAAATGCTGGTTGGCAGTGGTAAAAAAAGACCGTATCAACAACGCAGAGCAGAGTATGAAGTATCTAGAGCAAATAACAACCTTAATTAACTTTAGAAAGCTAACAGCTTGTCTTAATAATGCCTTATATATCAAACGCACAATGGTTTTCAATATTTTAATGAGACTATAACGCGGGGCAGCGTGAGCACAACATTGAATACAGATGTTTACAACATGGCACTATTAGGGGTATTTAAAGAAGCAATGCGTGATCGAAACGCAACAACAAATAAACTAAAACACAGTGGTTAATCTCGCAAGCGAAAGAACCTAATAACACAAAGCACAGAATGAAACAATGAAGAAACACTTATTCTCAAGACTGTACACAAAAACGGAAGCACAATATAATGGTATTAATAGGAAAGGCACACAAGGAATTCGATTAAAATAAGGTGAACCAAAAACGCACCATAAATCTTTTTAGCACATTGCACAAAAATAATCCGCATAATCAAAAAGAATAAAGCCGAAATCGACACAAAGCTGCAAAAATACTAAAAACTAACTTTTTGTTTGCTTTTAATGCTACATTTTTGTGACTACGGTGAGGAAAAAAGTTATACTCTTGTTCTCCTCAACAGCGGTTAGAAGCTTAAGAGAGACCCCTCCAAAGACAATAGACCGAGATTCCATTTCCTTGTCGTGTTATACCAAAGAGTTAAACACGTTTTTAGCAATAAAACGATTTAGAGTAAAATTGACGAATTGAAAACAAACACAATGTAAAAACATAATCAGCTCTTTGTCCCCTCACGAAAATTCCATTAGGGTAAATTAATTTTTAATGAAGTCTTATGACGAAAAACTTTGGAATTAAATTTTTGCGGTAATCATTATTACTATGTTCAATAAATCAATGTTACTCATACCGCTGTTTTGCGTCTCCAAACGCGGAAAAACGTCCCCATTTTTCGAAACTTCAAACATGGTATCTACTCTTTATGTTGAGCAATAGAAGCAATGTACAGAATGAATCACGAAATCAAATTTGATCGATCATGATAGTCCTTAACGCCAATACCGTGATGTTAAAAGTGTCTCAACATCGCGTAACATTGCATTTCTCACATTCCACACAATACACTCTCCCCTAAATCTAACAGTCAAAACCATGTACTGGTGCGAGTTGCAAGCTATGCAGTGATGAAAAGAATATTTGAAGAAATGCACAAGCAAAAGGTTACGTGACCAGGCTAGTTCACCGGCTACACTGAATTAACGCAGTGAAGCGGCTTACCCAATAGAGAGACGAGGCGACTATTGGGTACCAATCAATGCCGGTTCACGTTGCAGGTGGTAGACCGCCAATCTGCAAATTTTCCAATTGCGGTTAGGTTTTGCCTGCTCGCGATTAGTTTTGAATTGTTACGTTGCAAACCATTTCATGCCGTGCCTCCATCCTAAGTTAGAGAAAGGGTGAGCACATTACAATGAGTTGTTTGATCGCCCACTCTAAGATGACGGCAAAATTCCTAATTTTAATACAAAAGTCATAGATGAGTGATGCCAATTTGAATTACAAAGGTCTGTTTCTTTAAAAGAAAATACACAGCAGAACCAGAAACACGTTGGCAAAAACTGAGCATGGCCTTGATTCAAGCTTCAATGTAAAAGAAATTTACAAGTATTTTTGCAAAATCCAAAAATTCACGTTACGATCAAAAATATAAGTCCAAAGTAGGATTAACGAATTGCAGAACAATTTGAGTTCAACAACCGGCAACGAATTGTTCCCGTACAAGGTAAGCGCGACGCTTTCGCTTTACCTGTACAATAAACCAGTGATACTAAAACTTGTCCGAGTTGTTGATAGCATTCTTCTACATTAATACTGAATATTGATGGGCAGCAGTGCAAAAAAAGGGGTAAACAAATGCATAAAAGTCATTACAAAAAATCAAGATTGGTCCAAAACATTAAACTTTGAATATATGTATATTATATTTGCCCATTCCTTAAATTGGCAATCAAAATACAGATAAAAGATGGAATAACTTTTTGTGCAGTTGGCATTTCAAGCATTTAACTTAAACAAACGTTTCTTCGATTCTTTGGCACACTAGCATTGCCAAAGAATGTGCACGTCCAATAATAGCCACTTCATACCTAAAAAATCACCCACTTTTGTCAAAAGGAGTAAATTTGGTTCTTTTTATTCCCAGCACGCTCGAAATCTTTAAACAAACGTGCGTCAGGTGTTACAAGACAGCTTGTATGCTTACATAAACCTGGCATATTTCTGAATAAATTGTCAACTAGTCGAAAAACATCGGCGCAAAAACAGTGCACTAAAGCCACTAATAGATAAAAAAACGCATAAAACGGTTACGGGCACTGAATCGGTGAGATATTTACAACGAAATAAACAAAATTCCTATTTCAGGGCTCATTTTTCCAGGGATGCAACAAGTTTAAGGTACAGTATCAAAATTTCATGAAGCAAGCCCCAACAGACCGAGCTGCTGAAGTTGAGACCACCACTGCAGTATGACACAAGTACGTCGACGTGTTAGTCACGCTGCGAACCAGCTTTTCAAATTGATGCTTTAAGTCACTTGCTATGAAATTATAGCCTTGAAAGGATATAAATTCTATCAATTTAAGTATCGAAGTAAATTTTAAATGCCAGCACGCAATTTTCTACAATCTTTATGCAAAAGAAAACAAATTTCGGTTATATTTTTAGACACAAGTTTTTTACAGCCTAACGCTTGCGTTTTAAAATGTTTTTCGTCAGTGAAAATTTGTACAGACTTTGAAGTTTTTTTTTTCCCATTGCATTTTAAAACTGAACTTTACTGTTTCAGCTTAAACAGGTTAATAATGTTTCAAAGCATTCACCAGGGCAAAGGTCACTCTGAAGTACCGCAAGCAAGCTGCTACTGTAAATCAAGCGTTACATTCCCGCGCATGTAAACTAGACTAGAAATCTCGATCATAAATCATCTCCAAGTGAAATATAAACAAAAAATTAATAACTAGTGCATAAGTGTTGTCGCAAGGAGGGTAAAGCGCTGACTTCACAGCAATTAACAACGAAAAGCAGCTTGCGTAGCCTCGAGTCGACGTCGGAAAAGAAGTTGACACAACATCGAGTTCATATGGGCGCGGGTGAATGTTAAATCATATAATAAACGCGGTACAGCACGATTAACGTACAAGCGCTAATCGTTAAGTTGGAACACCAATGCAAACATTCATTATGTTTTCACTCGATTTATAAAAGTAATTACGATCGTTAGGGGAACACGAGACCTATCTCAAAACACCTGCCTTTTGGGAAGTCCTCAAAAAGCAGGGATTTGAGGTTGATGCAGGTTCGACCCTAACGACGCTCATACTTCATTACAAGCCACAAACTGGATTTTTGCCGTCGATAACATCATTTTCAACACTATCAGCTCGCATTGACGCTTCTGCTTGATTGGACAATCCTGCGCATAGAAAGGCTAACACAGTACCAAATATGGCAGTGTAATACGCCCAGGCAATTGTGCACAAACCAGGCTGAAAAATAGCAATTGGATATTATCACAACGTTGCCACTTTTATGCACACAGACAATGCTGCTCTCGTTTTTATAAATTTTGCGGTTAGTTTTACATTTTTTTGCAGTAAAATTCATCGAAAAGCTGTAAGGTAGATGCAATCGCAGCTAATAAAAGGTGAAAGTAAAACTATCAAAAGAAAGCACCCTCACTAAGTTTTCCAAAATTTTCTTCTATATTGGATAGATTTGGTCCATAATTTCACCAAAAAAATACGGAATAGATTATTGTCCAAGCCCTTAAAGGAAACTAGAGCTGCATAAATGAGCAGACGTAGCCGAAAATAAAAATTTGTGTCTTGACTCGTGGCAATACAAAAATAGACGAACTTAGAAATTATTTTCTATGGCTCGCCTCACTTGACTGGATTAAAGAACGTCGTCATCAAAGTTATATGAAAAGCAACGGTCGGAAGCCCGTGAATAGGTCGGAACAAAATCTCAATCAGCACTGACTGCCACTTGGTTGAAAAGCAGTCGTCCTGCTATCGAAGCAACAACGCGACTTTGTTTTGAATTAGGTAACACTTGTACACAATAGCGCACAAACCAATCTGTTGGTCAAATCGTTACAACGTTGTGGCGTAAAACGGGAACTGTTACGCTCAATACCGAAGTAAATCATCAGCACCAACATTAACTAATTTATTGTTTGCTCAAATTTGACTTTGTGTCTTGCCGATAATTCTTGTTCATGATTAAAAACACGGAGTATTCAGCCAGACGTCATGTCATTGCTACTTAATTACGCTTTAAATAATCGCCAAGAAACTGTTTTTACGTTTACCGATATTAAATACAAAGAAGAAGTTTAGTAGGTATTACAACACTAACTAATAATCTACTATCTTTTCACACCTTAACTGTAAATACGTGTCACACGAAAAGTAAATATTGCGACATAGCGTAATCACTACAACTTTTTTTCCAACAAAAGAAACAGTTTGAAGTAAAAAAATATTCACCAAGAGTTTAATTATAACTGGCAATTATAGCTGAAAATTACTATTTGGGATATCAAGCTTTAATTAAAGAAACTATATGACAAGACATATCACTTAACAGAAAATTAACATCAGTTTACCTGATCAAAGAGGGATTTTATGCAGACAAAATTTACTAATTAACATATAACGTGGTAACTGGTAAGTTTAATTAATTTATGTACCTTAGTGGAAGCATGGAGGAGGGGTGAAATAAACAATTTGTTTTGCTTGCAAACTTACGCTTAGTCAACATCACATCACTTTTGTGCACACTCTTATGCGGGTGTTATAAATAATGAAAGATTGTATTTGAATTATATTAACATTAACCAAACGGAAAGAAATGGCAACGAAACCCAACGTAGTGGATAGCTATAAATTCATATTTTGGAAAAATATTTTGACAATGAATTCAAGCAGTGAGAACTTAGACTGTATATTTCAAGTCTTCCTAATACACCACCAAAGATTGCAACTCAGCTTCGTTTAACATATATCCAAAAACGATAATGATATAGTTCAAGACCACTAACACGTGAATTAAAGTAACTGACAGTTGTACTCACGTTGAATGCTGATGACGTTCCACCACATTCATATTTAACATCGTTGGATCCCCATCCAGCAGGAAATAGGACCAATGCACAAATAAGAAACAGACCTGGAAAATACATCACACTTAATTTACTAGGCTTAACCTTATAGAAAGCAGTCACAACATTGGCCTACATCAAAAACAGTCCGAACCTGCAATGGCTTGAAGTATACCAGATATACTAAAAATGCTTTTCTTTTTTAGACTGCGACGGCACAAAGAAATAATAGAAAGCAATGCCCCCATCAATAAGAACAAAATTCCAAGAGCCATAAAAAAACAACAAGCGACCCAAAAGGGGGAGGCAATGCTGCCAATAGAATGGGCATAAATCCTGCAATTTTCAGAGACACTCAGAAATTCAAAAGGATCTTTTTGTTGGCATCTGATAAACAATCCAGTTGTTCTATATAATGCTTCTTCATGTTTTGAATTTATGGTACCAGTGTTGTTGTTTCCACTATTAACTTTTGCGGAGCTCACAAGCCAGTGGGCACTCATAAAAGCAGCCAGCTCGGTGAGCAAAACAAAAATGCTTAGTAAAGTCCAGAGTAGAGAACGAACAGTCACAATAACGTAGCAGCACATTGTTTTCCACTACAACTCTTAAGCTCTACCTAGATTCTACAACAGCAATAGCATAAAGTTATTGCATTATAAAGCTAAACAGTAAGCAAGCAAAGTATTAAAAACCTAGACCTGGTCCGTTCAGTTGCAAGCACGGTATAATGACCCACGACCCAAATCAGTTACAAAAAATAGCATGTTCAGCCTTTAAAGCATTTTCTAGCAGAGATGGTTGCTTGTATGTGTCAGTGTGGGCAAAGCTATTGGGTAGAGAGTATAACATGAATCGGGAGCATATGTTAAAGTGCAATGTTCTAACAAATATTTAAACTTGATCTTTGAGCTTTCATTCAATGAGATGCATTAGCGCAAGAGTTCAATTGTCTTGTTAATCTCACATGCAATCCCTATACAGTTGATTCCATCCCACACTATAGTGGATTCCATTTAAGCGTAAGTTATGAAAATACTTGCCAGTGAACATGTCATGTGGTGCTTTCATCACTGTGATCTTACCACAAAGTAGTTTTGGATTAGGAAACTTTCTTTATTTAAGTTTATAGGATCCTTGTCTTTTGATAATTTTGTCATATTGACAAAATCAATTAATGAACTGGCTCATTCAAAAACTGACTTATTGCTTTAAATTATAACAAAATACTTGCTGTATATCTTTAACTCCAAATTTCAACACTGGAATTGATGTTTATACAAGCTGAACGAACATTTTTATGCGGCTTTTGCGATAAATGCCAACAATTTGAAAGTTACAAACCTGAAAACTGCAGACAAGTTTTTCAAAATACTGGATTGCACAGAACCAGTATTCAGTTTATGGCAAACAGCGCAATAGTTCACTAGCAACTTATTTCATGATGGAAAATAATTTTTTTAATTTAATTGGAGAAGGTAAATGATTGAAAACTTCTTAATGCAGAGTGCTTTTATTTGTGTACAGTTTTAAAATAAGCTAACCAACTGCTTAACATGTTGATTAATGATTCCTAACATAATAATTTTTTTTTAACTTATGGTTGAGTCTAAGAAACGAAATTAGTGCATGCACACAAAAATGTACGAAAAGATATCAACAATGCCAATTGATCAATGTACAGACATTCATAAATTACAATCCAAACAAATACTTAAATTAATTAAGTTGGCTGGGACAGATAAATTGGTTCTGGCATCAACTGAGATTAAGTCATGCTCTAAACATATCGTGTTATGCAATAATCATCGTTTATATGAAGAGTGCAGTATATTTTTTTTCAGAGATTTTTTGAACATTGACTGAGTTTTAATCAAAATGTCCACACAATTTAATAATAGCATGTGAGAAAATATCTGATACGTTTGAAAAGAAAATCAGGTATCTTTTCAATTTTGCAAAGTTTTTTTCTAGCATTGCATTGAATGCCAAATTCACAATAACCATGCTTGAAAATATCCAGAACAAATCACAAAAAACATCATCATTCTTGCTGCACTTAAAAGTTAAGATGTTTAATACCCAGCAAGTTACACCGATCTTGCTGCTTAGTTCTACTATTCTACTTCACAAAAGCACCAAGCAGAGAAAATTCCATTTTGCACAATATGGAAAGAGAGTCTAATTGCAATGTATTTTTCACAAGTCATTAACCTTGTAACTACAGAACAGCTATTGTGATTTGACTCTAGTGATATCACAATATATAAATGCAAAACCAATCTGTTTGATCAAGTGGCAGATTTTTAACTGTTTGTTTGTTAAACTAAGATCAAAAAGGCGTTGTAAGTTGCCATTTACATAAGATGAGAAGAAAACAATTTTTTGCAATTAGTTTTGAATTAAACGATTTCATCCAGCAATAGTTACGTAATATTGATTTTAAACTGTGGTGCAAGGAAGCAAAACGTGGCATCGAAGGAACAGTTAATAAAGGTTGGGTTTGACTTAACCAACATTGCTTGGCTTTTCTCATGATAGTTCAAACACACCAATGATGCAACTAGACTTAACTATACAGCTGAGATTGGTTTGAAATCTGATAATGAATGGAAAAAGCTTAAAATAGGAGTAGGGCTACTATTATCAGTGACAAAAGAGATGTTGTCAACAAGTACAACTAGCATATTTCCAATACTAATCGAGACAATTACTATCTAAATTGATGAAGCAAAACTTAGCAGTAAGAGATTTGAAGAATACAAAGTCTTTCTCTTACCATTATCTTATGTAAAGATCATAATTATGACCAAGCACATTTATACTAGCTAAAACCTACAAACATTCTGCCATTTGGAAAGCAGTGCTATCAGCAGCAAACACAGTTAAGCTGTTAATGAGCTTAATTGTATGAAATAAGATAGAGCATGAAGATTTGAAAACAAGAAAAGTGTTTTATTGTCGATTCTCTGGTGTCATTCATTTAATTGTATCAAGCCAACTTTCAAATTTTGACAGGTCAAGTATTTTTATGCTTTGCTCTTGACTGATGTTGGCTTTAATTTTTTAATTGTGTCTGAAAAAAATGCTTACTTAATCTTGGTTCAATATGGCTGTCACATGGAGTCAAGGGCCTAAGAAAAATTTTGCATTTTTGCAATAAATTTTGTGCAAAATTTGGAATTAACATAGCACCTTTAATGTGTCAGAAATATGCTGAAGTAAATTAAAAATGTCTAAAATTTTCAGAGGTATTTGGGACATCTGTTGTAAATATTCTAGTACAAAGGCAGTGGCTATTTTGCCGTGAACAGCATTTCACCTTTGGAAGCTATTTTGCCATCAGATATTTGGCAAAATAGCCTCCAAGGGTAAAATGCTGTGAGTGGCAAAATAGCCACTTCCAAAAAAGTTTAAATCACACTTTCAGCATTGCAGATTTCTATCAGCAAATTAACATGCTGGCAGTCGTCAATTTTTTTTTCATCATCAGGCAGGTTTTCTCTGTGGCCCTCGACTCGATGTGAAAGCAATGTTAGACCAAAATTGAACATGCACTTATTCAGATACAATTGAAAAATAAAAGCCAACAGCAGTTAAGTTTATTACAATTATACTTAACAACTTCGGTAAACATTTACAGATCACAAAGGGCATTTACATTGAGATCTTATCTTTCTAAGAGTTGTGATCTAAACTTTCACTTTGAATTACAAGTATTTAGTCGGGCAAAATAGCCTCCAAGGGTAAAATACCATCGGCGACAAAATAGCCACTTTTATCTCTTAACCCTGAGTTTCAAGACACAACCCACTATTGCGTTGTGCATTTGCAATTAATGTGCAACACTAAAAACACGTAAATGCGCATTTAGCTCAATATGCAACATAAACAAAAGCATTGAGACTACATCGAATGATGCCCTACTCCACTACATCGCCGAATTCCAGATAAACCGCTGTCATTCTGGCAGAATAATTCTCTCGTTTTAAAAAACACAAAAAAAGGCGCTGACGAGTACAAATCGCGTCACAGACCAACACACGTAATTTAATATAAAGAGAAACTCAAAACAAGAGAAGAAAAGAAACAAAACATTGCACTTTATCAAACAACACACTACACAATTCAGCATTAGTCCAAACTAAAACAAAAAAACGTCTTTCCCCACGTTTGTTCTTCTCAAATCATAAATTTTTGAAAAGCTCATAAAACTTCTTATCTTCTTCATAATGTGCGTTGAGGATAATCGGTTGCTTTCATACAACAGAATGACAAAAATATGGAGCAATAATTTTTTGCTTTATTTGCCATATTTATCTTCCATTGAGGAGAAAGCAAACTGCATCGCTATAATTTGGACGGAAAGGTCGCACTCGCTTGGCGGTTGCCATTTGCGATGTGTCTGGACCACATGTCTTCCACCTAAAGGTGGAGGCGTCCCATTAAGAGCCATACCCTAGGACACAACAAGCAAAGTCGCCGGCTTGTTCTCCACAACTTCCCCTAAATGCCCAGTGCCAAGCAGGGAAACTGTGATACCATTTTTTAAAGTCTTTTGGTATGACTCGACAAAGGGAATGAATCCCAGACCTACCGACTGCAAAGCGAACGCTCTAGCCATTATGCCATCGCGTCATTGATTAGGTCCCCTTCCGAAACTTGAAATATCAAATAACTTAAGACGACTGCATACAATCGCAAATAAAAGATCTTTCCCCATGTTTGTTCCTCTCGAGTCATATATTTTTGGAAAGTACTTTCTATTTTTTTCATGATGTGCGGTGAAGATCATCGGTTGCTTTCATACAACAGAATGACAGTAATATAGAGCAAATATTAAGTCCCCTTTCGAAACTTGAAATATCAAAGAACTTAAGACAACTGCATATAACCTGCACCAATCAACAGCCGCCTCAATGCTGTGGTGCGGCTCCGACCCAGTTTTGGATGGGTCGAAATGCAGTTGGCCTTCCCAAGGATCCTGGTTACCTCGGGCACTCTCCTCCCAAAAAACATTTCTTCACCGTGCTGCCCCTTGAACAACAGCAGAAAGGCAGCACGAGCTTCTTTAAAATCGGTAGCCTGTCTTATCTTTTCTCCTGCTTTTCTCTTGCCCATCTTTGCCTCCTCATTCTTCTTCTTCTTGTGATGAGCGACAACGTTTATCCTAACCCTGGCCCCGTCTTTTCCTGTTCAGTGTGCTCTGGAAATGTGACTTGGCTTGGTAAATCAGTGCAATGCTGCACCTGCCGCAAATGGGTTTATTTCAAGTGCTCACCACTCTCCCCCTCAAGATTGAGAACTCTTGGCAGCTCTCACTTCTGGAGATCCCCCCTGCTGCGTCAATGCGCCTACTGAAGATCCTTCATGGCGTCGCTCCTTAGAGATCTCATACCTACCAGCACTGTGATTTCCTCCTTGGACTCCTCCAGCTTGTATACTTCCACTGTTCAATCTGGATTCTCTGTCAATGCAGCACTCCAGCCCCACCACCATCGTCTTCAAACCTCTTATCTCCCTTCCGTCCATTTTGTATCTTCTCTCTTTGCTCGCTCACCACCGCCTCATGTTTCTGGCTGTTTCTCTATACCTTCTGTTTCCTCTTCCCCCCTGACTCCCTCAAAGTTCTTCAATGGAATGCTAAAGGTCTCCAAGCCAAGAGCACCGAACTTCTACACTTTATCTTGTCTCATTCCTTATTTGTATCCAGGAATCTAACCTTTATTCATCTTCCTCTTTCTGGATCCCGGGATTCTCTGCAATCTGATCGCACTCATTCCCAATCTGGCATTTTCTCTCCAGATACCATGCACGCTAGCTGTGGCGTCATCATTTTCGTCAGGCAGGGCTTATCCTTTTCTGAACTTTCTACCTCCTCTCTTTCTTTGCTTGACCCATACTCTGATTATGTAAAGAACAATATCTTTCTAAACAACTCCTCCTCGCTTTTATTCCATAATGTTTATGTTCTCCCTATTTGCTCTTCTTTGACGGATTGCAGAACTAACTCCTTTTCTACCTCCATGCTTCCCTCCTCCAGAAATCTCTTCATTCTGGGGGGGGGGGCTTCAATTATCATCACCTTCTCTGGGACTCAAAAGGTACTTCCGAACCCCGTGGAGAAGAAGTAGGCCTATTCGATGGGGTTATTTCTTCTGACCTCCTTCCCGTCATGGCCGTGATATACCTACGCTTCTCCATTGCTCCCTCCTCTCTTGCTCTCTCTTGCTCCTGGGAGGTGATTCAGGACCTGGGTTCTGATCACCTACCAATTCTTCTAATCATCCTTCTTTCTCCGGTCTTTCGCCCCAACTAACGTCCCACTTCCTTCAATTTTTAGAAAGCCTGCTAGGATAACTTTACCTTTTACTTTGACCCTCACCGTCCTTCTGCAGAAGAATACTCATCTCTTTCTATTTCCTCTGCTGCTCTCTTTACTTCTCTGACGCTAAATACAACCAATTCTTCCATTTCTTTCGGCTGCATCAAATGCATTCCTAAAGCCTGGTGGTCCACTGAAGTAGAAGAAGCGGTTAGTGGAAGACGTAAGGCTTTCGCTGCAGCGCACAGAAGTCAGGAAGATCGCCAGGCTTACACTTCCGCTTCCCTACATACATCGTCTGTCATCGCTAAAACCAAGACTTTGCACGGCAGGCGACTTGCTCTTCTCTCTCGCTCAAATCCAACGTTAAATCTGTGTACTCTCTCCTTCGTTCTGTCTCTGGCTTTTCTTCTTTCTACTTTCCTAACTGTTCCTCTCCCAGGGAGTCGGCTTTGGTCTTCGCCGATTACCTGAGATCCCACTTTTCTGTCTCCCCGTCAAAGGTCCTGTGTAGCAGAGTCAGAGGCTACCTTTCCGAGATCCGCCGAGCCAACAGGCCAAAGGAATTTCATTCATCCTTCTACTGACCTTTCTTCCCCGCTGAATTTCTTGCGTCTGCCTCCAACCTATCACTGTATACTGCCACTGGCCCAGACAAAGTTTTCTTTCCCATGCTAAAGCACCTTCCCCGCTCTGGCATGGATTTTCTTCTTGAAATTTTCAATCTTTTCTGGTATTTGCATTCCTTTCCTTCCATCTGGAAGACATTTTCCATTATTCCCATCCATAACATGGGAAAGCCTCTCAACTCTCGTGCTTCCTTCCAGCCTATCTCTCTCACCTCCGGCGTCTCAAAGCTTTTTGATCGCATTATTATATCTTGTCTACTTTCGTTTCTTAAATTTAATTTTATTCTTTCTTCCCGCCAGGCCGGTTTCCGCCCTGGACGGTCTACTCTACAAAAATTCTGTTCCTTTCTCAGTCCATTTCAGATGGGTTTAACAAACCCGGGCAGAGCTCTCGGACGATCATTGCCACTATTGATTTCTCAAAAGCTTTCAACTCTCTCTGGCACCTCACCTTCTTCTGCAAACTCATTTTGGCTGGTCTCCCTTCTTGCTTTGCTCATTGGACTCAATCTTTTCTTTCTGATAGGTGCGCTTCTGTGGTTTATCAAAATCACAAAAGTCGTTCCTTTTGAGTCCGTCGAGGTGTTCCGCAAGGATTCGTTCCTGACCCTGTACTTTTCTCTCTTTTCATCAATAATAATCTTCCTGCTTCTCTGCCTTTTTCCGTTAGCTGCTCTCTTTACGCTGACGATCTGGCCACTTGGTCCTCCTCCCACTCGGTCCCTACTGCGGTGGAGGCCACACAAGAAGCACTGTTTCGATTTGAGCACTGGTCGAAGTACTGGTGTCTTCCTCTCAATCCGCGCAAATGTGAGACCTCCTTTTTCTCAGTGAATCTCCACCAAGCTAACCTCCAGCCCAACCTCCGCTTATTCAACTCCCGCCTCCGTTTCAATCCTACTCCAACTTTTCTTGGGGCCACCTTCGACTACACTCTTTCTTTTTCTAAACATGTATCTTCGCTGAAGGCTAAGTTCTTCCCTCGTCTCAAGGCCTTACGCTGTATCTCTGCTTCCTGATGGGGCCCCGCTAAGAAGTCCTCCTCTGTTCTGTATAAAGCTTTTCTTCCGCCCCTTCTCACATATGTTTCACCCCGATGGTTGTCTTTCCTAAGCGTTACCAATGCCACCAAGTTGGAACGCCTTCACGGAGCAACTAGTCGCGTCATCTCCGGCTACCTCTCGTCCTCCCCTATCCCACTTTTCTTCTCTGAGACTTCTCTATCTACCTATAAGTCACCCTGACTCATTTCGTTCTGTCATCTTGTGAGCGGGCTCTTTGTCTCCCAACCTTCTTTCCCATTTTAGGTTTGACCAGACTTGGAGTGAAACCAGACTGTGCAGATCCTCCAGGAGAGTTTTTGCGTCCACTCACCCGCTTATGCTTCCTTCTACTTCTCCTAGGGAGGCTCTCCTTGCTTGCCCTCCCTCCCCTCCTTGGTATCTGCCTTCCTTCACTGTAGAATCCATCTATTCCTCTACATGCTCCGCTCCGATCCCTACCTTGACTCCCACCCCCCTTGCAATCTGGTGCTTTGGACTGACGACTCTGTTCCTTTTCCTTTTGGCAAAGGCGGCTCCGGCGTACTTGCCAATTGCTCTCTTTCTGTGGCACTGAGGCGACTCTTTCCTTTTCAGCAGGCCCAGTATGCTCAAGTTTTTCCACTGAAGCCTGCGCCATTCTGCATGCTCTTTGTTGGTTTCAGCAGCACCAACAAGCATGTCACTTCTCTTCTATTCTACTCCTATCACACTCTCGCTTTGTCCTCGCCACCCTGTCCTCTCCTCTATTATTCTTTTTACCTCAATCTCTCTGCCAGATCTGGCAGGAAGTGTTTTCTCTCTCCTCCTGTTCTATCAGGTTACAAGGGGTTCCCGGACACTCGTTTCTCCCGGGAAACGGCTCGGCTGATAAGCTGGCCAAATGGGGGAGTGCTACTCGTGCCCTCTGCAATCCCTTGTAGTCTCTTTCCTTTTATCTCTCTTATCCTTTCTACTCTTTTCTCGGACTGAAGGCGTACTATCTCATCTAAATTCTTTGACACACAGGTTCCCTTGATTTCTACCGAGAAACTTGTGCTCCCTCGCCACCCTCGCTATGTTCTCTCTCGTCTACCTGCAATGGACACAGCCTACAGTTAAGCTCTTATTTCTATAAGATTGGCAGAATCGAGAGCCCTTACTGCAGCACCAGCGGCTACTCGTCCCAGGACGCCTCTCGTCTCATTCCACACTGTCTAGCTACGGACTCTATGTGCCGCTCGCTCTTTGAAGACTTTTTCTCACTCTACGACCTCTGGTCCAGGCCCTAGGGAGTTTCCCGGCATCTGGGGCTCCATGGTCTTCCGCCATACTCCCATCTCTCGGAAGAGGTCGGGTAACAACAACAACAACACTGCATATGATCACGAATAAAAGATTTTTCTCCACGTTTGTTTCTCTCAATCATAAGCTGTCATTTTTGAAAGACCACGCGATGGCTTAGTGCAGGGGTGGCCAACTTCTCCAGTTGGCGGGCCAGATTTAAGAAAATGAAGTCTTTGGTGGGCCGGATTAT
Organism: Trididemnum clinides; assembly: GCA_963675345.1. Lineage (NCBI taxonomy): Eukaryota > Metazoa > Chordata > Ascidiacea > Aplousobranchia > Didemnidae > Trididemnum > Trididemnum clinides. The sequence continues at coordinate 18,438,069 of OY776301.1, forward strand.
TACATAAATAGTATTCAATATCTTAATCCCATATTTAATCACTAATGCAAGAAATAAAATAATAGATCGTGTTTAATGAAAGTTTAAACTTCACAAAGAATAGAGACCAAAAAGTACATAATGAATTTATCACTGTACTTCAAAATTGTACTTCAAAAGCTACTGAAGTCAATGAGACATTTGTGGTCGATCAAAATTGTCAACAAGTTGTTTGAACTCTCGCTGCATGTTTGGTGTAGAAATTCTCAGTAAAGACTGCAGGTGAGCATCAGTTAGATTGGAACGTAGCTTGGTCTTGCTAATGTTCATGGTCGAAAATGTTTGTTCACAAATGCATGTGGACCCAAACAGAACGAGTAGTTTCATGGCCATCTTCCTCATGTTGGCAAACTTGGATGCATTCAGTAATGCATAAAATTTGTCAATGCTTTCAGATTGGAATTTCTCTTTCAGGGTAGAGTCACACTGCAGATCAATCAGTTCCTGCTGTACAGCATCTGGCGCTTTTTCAAAGTCAGTTGTAAACGGCGATGACAGAATATCAAATTTAGCAGCAAGTTTTTGAAAGTCCGCAAAACCACGACCAAATTCATTATCCAGTGCAGATATCATATTGGTGTACTTTTCAATTGACATCTATGGTTGTGCCGCAGTTGCAAAGTGTGTTGTGATATTCTGACTGAGCTGGCGAGAAAACAGTTTTGGCTTTACCCTGAATGCCTTCACTGTTGAGTACATTTCGTGAGCAAAAGTGCCCTTCCTTTGAAGTTTGGTGTTCAGTTCATTCATATGTTCAAAGAAATCGCCTGCAAATGCCAAACTGACAGCCATTCTGGTTGATTGAATTGAGGATAACCTTTATCTATCCTTTCATCTCCAAAAATAGTAAGATTTTTGTTTTTAGGGGTCAGACACATCTCAGAACTTTCCCCACACTCAACCAGCATACAGCTGTATGACACGGAACACCACTGTGATCCGAGTCGCAATCTTCTAGAAGCGTGATAAACGGTCTATGATTCAGACCTATAGCCCCAATGAATAGAAATATCTAGCACCAACTGATAACAGACAAAGAATAACTAACACTCACAGTCACGTTGTCACACAGTAGTGGGACTCTCTGCTGTGACCTAATTTCCAACAATCGCAGTGAAACAAAATGTAACATTAAAAATCGTGCCAGTGGAATGCAGTGTCTTACGCCAGTTCCGCTCGTGTCTCGCATCGACAGTTCGGTGAGAGCACAGCGATCGGCAACTGTCAGGAATAAGGCCTCGGGCCACATTACAGAGTATGGTTGGATACACACAGGGCACGTAAACGGCTTTGGGATTGATGTCTAGCATTCTTGCTTGGACCCCAGAATGTTTTCCTTTCATGTTAGCACCATTATCATATGACTGACCTCGACAATCAGACAATTCGAGTTGCAGTTCGGTCGCTTTTTTTAAGAAAGCGTCCAACAAGCCTTTCCCAGTACTGTCACTTATTCTCAAGTAGCCAAAAAATGTTTCTTTAACAACAGCAGCTTCTTCATTACATAGTACATAACGGAGAATGACAGACATTTGTTCATGATGTGACATATCTGGAGTGCAGTCCAAAATTATAGAAAAATATTTTGCCAATTTCAATTGCTGTAAATTTTCTTTTTCAACTTCTGTCGCTAGCAATTCAATTAGTTCATTTTGTATGGTAGGACTCAAATAGTGATCTTTAGTGTTTTTATTCTTGATTCTGTCTTGAAGCTCTTTTAGGATCGGATCTCTTCTTGCCAAAAGCTCAAATATACCCAGAAAATTTCCATTGTGAGGAGATCCTAAGACTTCTTGAGATCCTCTAAAAGCAAGATTCCTTTCCGATAGAAACAAGGCAATGTCGATAAGTCTCTCTAAAACATTTTTCCAAAAACGTCTTTCATTGAAAAAAATATTCATCTCGCGTTTGTCGATAGTGGATGAATTTCTTATCCCTTCAGCTAGCAACATCCATTGACTGCAGCATTCTTGGTGGGAAATGCCGTTTTCATGGTCTTTCAGTTTTTTCGAAAAACCCTCCTATGTATTTATACCACTACAAAAGGGGCTTAGTGCTTTTCCAAATAGCTTACAACAAAAGCAAAAAACTTGATCTGATTCCCCAGAATAAACTAGCCACGACCGTGAAACACCTTCACCATTAGGTAACACACGTTTATAATGGTTGGAGGAAAAACGTCGCCTTCGAGTTGTGTTATTATATGGAAAATTCATTATTAGTTGATGTGGTCCACGCTTTACTATATCACATTGTTGAGCATCAGAAATACTTTCAGGCCATTTACATGGGTCATCAGGGATAGGGGTAAATTGAGATTCAGTTATTTTTGATATTGAAGGTTGCGTATTGGCAGGTAAATCACAACTTACATTTTCTGGAAATTCACAATCACTTTGATGCTGATCGTCATAGTCTTCTTTTTCTTGTACACTATAGTTTTCTTCATCCCTCTCGGTACTAGTGCCAGGTCTACTCTGCTCAGTAATCTTGAAAAAATCTGTCATCTTGGGCAATTTCGCTACAGCATCTCGAGCAGTGGCTGCTTCTTTTCTCTTTTGAGCACCACTTTTTGAACGTTTCATTCTATACAATGTCAATAAAATACTTTATCTGCACTCTGCAGTATATATATATTGTCCCGGTATTTATAGGCAAACAGAATTCCAGACCATTCTATGATTGTTGCGTAACAACGGCATTGTTACGTCAATCGAATATTCAAGATTCTACCAGAAAATCAATCGAAATATTCTAGATTCTGCGAGATAAAATGACGTTGCATTCACTTATGATGTCACAAGCCAATTTCTTCCTACAGTTTAAATCGGTTGTAAACAAGTCTGCTGAACTGAAAATAGTCACGTAGCCAAAAAGCAATTTCAGACTAACTTGGGCCCCCAAAGTTGGCCTGGGCCCCCCCCCCCAATTGGGGGGTTTGGAGGGCGGCTGCTACGTCTCTGGGCATAATCACAGCCATGCATAAAGCAAAGTAATCTGAAATGAAGCACTCAGTTGTAGTAATATTTATCTGTTTATTTGTTTAACAGACCGGTTAACTTTCAGCAAAGTCAACATTAGTCCAGCATAAATCACACCAGAATAGCATAACGACAGCAAACAAACGCAGAGTATAAACATAGAGTGGTAGAGATGTCTAGAATCCCTCAGAAGGCCAAGGCAATGGCCTAACTGTCATGAAGGAGAAAGTGTTTATAAAACTGGCTGGTTAAGAAATCATCAGAATTTACCAGTGAGGAAATCCAGATATTACAAGAATTTGCTCATCGAATCATAAAGCAAGCAACGTATTTTCGAATCAATGCTTGAAAAGTACATATATTGTTCTGTACAAGAGTGGAAGATATACTTACTCGACGACGCAAGTTAAATTATATCCTGTAAGCAATACTGTAGCTTACCCGTAGACGGTGAAAGGTAGATTGTCGATAAGACGACCAAATACTATTGCCATAGAAACTATACCTAAACGTGCGAAACAAATAATTTTTACGTTTTTAGAACAGTCGGAGAATTTACTACGAAGTCTATTCGCTGTACCATAGACATAGCGAAGCTATCGGTACATGTCGATATCATCTCGCAAATCACATGTTAAAAGAAAACCTAAATATTTCACTTTTTCAACATAATCAATTGCACAGTTACCTAATTGTATTTTGGGAACAAAATTCAACTTCGAAAACTTAAGTTTTAAACATCATTATTTGGTTTTAAAGCAGTTAAGAGATATCATGGCTTTGTGCGTATTCATAGCAGACATTTAGCAGCTTTTAAAGGCCTTTGCAGCTAGTTGCAATACTCCATATATCATCGGCATACAAAATATTATTTAGACAATGTTGACCAATAAAGCAACCAATGTTAAGTCTGTTTAGGGTCTGTGAGAGTTGGTTTGTATAGACAGCAAATAGAAAGGGACTTAAAACGATACCTTGTTTCACTTCATTTGAGACAGGATAAAACTTAGAATAAGCAGTATCCCACTTAACACAGAGGTGTTGACTGGAATACCAGTTACCAAAGAGTTCTACAAAAATCTCAAGAACGTTGGATTCAGTAAGTTTTTTAAACAAAATATAATGATTAACTTTATCAAATGCTTTAGAGGCATCCAAAAAGGCAACAAACACTGGACTTCCATGAATATTGTATTGCAAAATGGCTTGTTTTAATAAAAAGAGGCACATGTCAGTACTATGCGCAGGCTTAAAGCCAAATTGGTTATCCAATAGTAAGGCCTCCATAAATAATGTCGAGGTTAAGAATAAGAAGTCAGCTTGCTGCGCGAGCCTCACCCAATTGCAAAGCAAATGGCTTCAATGTTTAGATACTATGTGGTTGGACACTAATATTTTGTTGCAAAAGATTTAATAGGTCCATCATTATTTCCCTCTTTTTTTTTTGGTGATCACCAAGTGTTTTGTTTGGAGTTGGCTACGTATTAAAGTCTTTAGAGACTTCATTTTTTGATGAATCGTTTTGAATATCCTGATCGCTATTGCCAAAGATTCATGCTATCGAGATAGTATAGACAAAATGTACCAAAGTAGTTAGTTTTTGTAGTAATTGCAATTTTGTGAAATGCAGACACCAAAGTCATGAGTGTATTTAACCGGTAGGCTACTTTTGGTAAACGCCTAGAGACTTCATTTATCGATAAATGTTTTTGAATATGTAGACAGATAATGCCAAAGAACAAACTTTGTCGAACAATTGCAAGTTCGTTAGGTCAAGTAGGATAATTGTTCAACTAAAATGAAACGTGATGTATGGCAACCGATTTTTAATCAGCTATTATAAACTAATCGCTATCCCTAGGTAATTGGAATCACATATTACTGGAAAGCACATTTCCTAAGCTTTCAAAGCACAGTAATACTGTAGTTAGTACCTTATTACAACTTTATGAATCAAACTATTCTATTTTTACTCAGCTTACCACTTTTTGAGAAGGGCGAAGAGTTACACGACCGGTAAAAAGTTTAGTTTTTTGGTATAAATGAAATACTAGAGACCATATCACACGGGGCGGTAATTGTTAGTAGTTAAAACAGACAGACACTCAGACTCACGGACATGATTGCGCTTTGTGTATAAGATTTGTGACTTTAAGACTTTTGCCTGCGCCGTTCGCTTTAATTTGGCCTTAGCATGAAAAGGGGCAATGCCTTTCCTTTAAGTCATATAACCTATTGCAATATTACGCTCTTTTTAAACAAAAACATTTCCTCTTAATCCAGTGTTACAAATTGATACTATTATTGTTTTTTAGATCTTTTCTAAAACTTGGGACTTTATTACATTTAACTGTTGCCCCTAATCCAGACTTTCTTACTTCTAAATGAAGATTAGTGTTTTGTAGCGATATTCTTGCAATTACAAATATCAGTAATGGGCTTTACCATTTATGTTTGCTATCAAATTGATAGTAGATAATTTTGCTGCCTGCTGCTGTTCTCACTATGTAGTGGCAAGCATTGCGATGCCATTTAACATTATGACCTCACAATGCGTTTTGAGCCATTAAATATTAGGATCGCTACTTACCATCTTTTCGTCATCGTAAGCGAATTAATATGAACCAATGTCTCTGACTGCGTGCATGTTCCTTGGCCCTAGCATAAACGCCCCCAAGCAAAGAGCAAACTAACCCGAAATGAAGCACTCACGTTTAGTTATAGCAGTGGCGGGAGCCCCATTAATAATGTCGAGGTTAAAAACATCAAATCAGATGGCTGCTGCACCATCCTTGCCCAATTGCAAAGGAAATTTCTTCAACATTTAGATCATATGTAGCTCAACATTTATATTTTATTGCAAACGATAAGAAAGGACCATCTTTACCCCATCATCTTTTTTTGTGTGATCACCAAGTGTTTTGCTTGGTGTAGTACATGTTAAAATTTGTAGGTTCTGTGTCTTTCTAATACTTTGATTGATAACACCAAAGATCCATGGTATCGAGAAAGAATAGACAAAATGTACCAAAGAACTTAGTTTTTCTAGAAATTGCTATTTTGTGAACTGCAGGCACTAAAATTATGTGTGTTTTCAACCAGTGGACTACATTTCATAAACATTTGAAGGCTTCATTTTTGAATGGATTTTTTTGAAAACGTCGACAGACAATGCAAAAGAACCACGCTTGTGAGGAATTGTAATCAAAATGTACCAAAGAACTAATTTTGTTTAATAATTGCCAGTTTTTTAGCTCTAGTAGGATAATTGTACAACTAAAAATGAAAGATCATGTATGGCAACCAAGTTTTCATCAACCATTGCAAATTAATCCCTATCCCTAATTAATTGGAATCACATATTACTGAAAAGTATGTTTGCTAACTTTCAAAGAACAGTGATTTTTATTACTTTATTATAACGTTTTGTATTAAATTCACCTGATTTTACTGAGCTCACCACTTTTTGGGAGAGTTAAAAAGTTACACCACAGGTCTTAAAGTTCAGTTTTTCAGTATAAAAACTAATATTAATTGTACATGTTGTACACTATCAAACTCGCCTTGAAATAACCTTTAATAAAGTTTAATTGGTTGAAAAAAGTTTGAAAATCAATTGAGAAATGGGTTCACAAATCAGTTTTTTAATAAACTGATTTTGCAAAAATGGTGTAATTTTAAAAAACATCTTAATACAATGATCTGCGGTAAACGAGACATATAATGACGTCATTGACCCAGTTTAACCCTATTAAGGCCGGGCGTTTCTTTGCTTGCTATGTCCGGGGGGTGGGGGGATCGATTCGACTCGAGCACTTTGGCAGCTAATAACTTTTAAACCGCTCGCAATAGAGATTCCGTATTTGCTCAGATAGATGCAGAATTTTTATTTTTCAGTCTAAATATATACTTTTCGTTATGATCAGATTAATAACGTTCAAGTTATTGCAATTTAAATGCACAGCATTAGATTTTCGATTTTCGACTATACTTTAAAATAAAGAAACGGCCGGCGAATTTTTCGTAGTGTTTACTCTTCTACCTTGTGGTTTTGCGATCGCCTAAGCGCAGTTTGTCATTGTCAGCTACCATGTAGAAAGTTCAACAACTCATCATCAATTTGCCATTTTGCCTTTTACCAGGAATTTACCAGCAGTGATGTTTGTATAACATTTCTTGTGTTGGACTGCTTGCCATATGCCAAGTGTCTAACTCTCTAGACTTTTGTAATTTGAATTGATTGTTAGTAAATGTGAAACGGGGTGTGAAGTAGCATTTGAACGACAAAAATTTCTCAGCTTTATTAAATTATTACTCTTTTCGTTACGCAAGCTATGCTTGTTCACCATGGATAAATATTTTTATTGATCAAAACATAAATCTCATTCAAATTAAGGAATGCTCACGAATCATATGACTCGTTTATTCTTTCCTCTCCCTTATGCGACGCAATACGAGGTTTCTGTAAGCCTCTCCATCCTTGTGTGCAGACTTGGACGATTAGAATTTTTTTAAGCCTTTTTAAATTAGATTCAACTTGGAATTAGAGCATTAATGCTTTTCTCAAATTAAAGTAGAATAAAATTAGAGCATTTCTGATTACCACAAATTAAAGTAGAATTGGAATTAGAGCTTTCCTGTTTTTCTGAAATTAGTTTGAAATTTTCATTACCCAGTGAATTTTGATGTCATTTGAACATCTTCGCAAAACCACTTTGTATTTGCGACAATTCTAAAACTTTTTCATTTTTGCCACCAAATTATTGTGAAGACCTTTTTTTCTTTTTGGAGATCACCTAATTTCGATTTTGATTTTCGGCCAAACTATTTGCAAATGCAGGTGATTCCTAATAAAAAAAGGTTTTGTCATTTTTCAGATTCGACTCTTTGGTCAGGAACTTTTCCGAAATTAGATTAGAATTGGAATTAGGGATTTTTCAAATTACCGGTAGACTAAAATAAGAGACTTTTATTTTTTTCAAATTAGATTAGAATTAGCGACTTTTTGCTGTAATTCACCGAATTAGCCATCTAGAATTAATCAGTTGTCCAAGTCTGCGTATGTGACGAGTTGAATAAAAAAAGTACTCAAGCAAACTTGAGTTCAAAGTTTTAAATTTGCTACAAAAATCTGTCACAGCAAACGATTGTAAACTTTGATTCTTTTTATTAGGAAGTTCGTCCTGCAACGATAGGTCTATGTAGCCTATCTTTTATCCCTCCCACCATAATAACACCAATACGGCAGTTTCGTTTCCCTCTGGAGGTGCCATATGATATTTAAACGGTCCTTACAGTTTTTATTTTCAATCAGGAGTAATATAATGTCATCAATTTGAGCTTTATTATCGTAACTTGTGCTTTGAGGCGTTAGTGAATTTAGAGCTATTAATCAAAAAATCACTTGCAATTAACGGAATACATTACAAATGTGAAACAAAATAGGCTATTTCTGGACTAGCTGTTGTATTGCAGTCATAGGCCATGCTGTTTCTGCTTATAATATATCGTCTTATATAAAAATACGGGAACACTACATTAAATTTACGGGTAATATCAACAAAACATATATCATCGACAAAAGCAGCAATACGCTTGTATGTTTCAAAACCAATTAAGGCAGTGCAATTTTATCCGTAAGTGTAAGCCAAACAACAGTTTAGTCTTGCACGCAAAAATCTCAAATGTGAATAAGATGCTTATTACACAAAGGCTTTGCGCATTTTTGGCTCTGCTCAATTGCTTAGAAATTTTGTTTTTTTTTCTTTTGCTCGTTTTACTTTAATCTTACTGATACATGCATCGTATCGCCTTTGTTTTTCACTTTGATGAGGAAAAAAACCACTTGATGTTTTTACATGTTTGGAGGATATTTTTTTCCCCAATACTATCTCAATTTTGCGAACCATAGAAGACTTTATGCCAATTAAACTTCGTTATTCTATATGTGGACGAATCAAAGACATAGCTAGTTCAAATCCGAAATCTACAGATTTTATGTTTCGAGGCTGCAAATCATTGTTCATTGCATATATCGTGCTAGCGTTCACTCGACATGTGTCCAAAACGTACGAAAATGCATTCATAGTCCAGCGCTTTGATTTCGATTTACAGCTGTAGAACCCCATTCTTTGATCAATAATGTCTGTTCCGTCTTTTGAAAAGTCGTATAGTTTGTGAATAGCGAGCTTGCTTTTGTTGTCATCTTTTGTAGTTGCCAGAAGCGGTGGCATGCTGACAATAATATAATATTTCGCTTTCCTGAACTTTTGGTTTTTACCATATACGAGTGCAGATTTAGTATGCCGTTATCCTTTTCCCAATAAACCTTGTATGAGTTTGTTTCTCGGTCTTTGATTTCTTTAATTTCAGCTGGAATTCCTTTTCGATTTGATTGTAAAGTTCCTACAGAAGTTATTCGGCAGTCAAGCAGCCACTGCGCCATTGTTATGGAAGTATACAATCTGTCAAATGATATGTTTCTTGCCACTAAATTTGTGTGGCATTCCAAATTTTGAATTAAGTACTTTACTGTTTGTGACGTCCCAGGAGTGTAGTAAGGTGTCGGCTCTGCTTTTGGCTTACGAGAATATACAGCAGTTGAAAAGGTAAATGGATAGCGATAAGCGTTTATTGATTTGTACTGCATTCCATACTTGGCTGGTTTGCTCGGATTAAATTGTTTGAAACCGATTTGCGTTCTCATTGGATAAAGAGTTTCATCCAGCGACAAATAATCATCAGGAACTAGAAATTTCCCACAGTTTTCGTTACATTCTTCAAAAATTTTGCGAAAAGCTGCAAATCTATCATGTTGCCAACGAGTAGGACGCGATGTATGGTCATCAAGCGATATGTGAGCAATCAAAAATTTAAATCTGTTCCTGGACATAGTTGCACTAAAAACTGGATTGCCAAATATTTCGTGGAAGATCGCATTAGTGCCTTGATGCGCTTGTCCTAGTTAGCCTCACATGTAAATTATTCCAATCAGTGCCAATACTTCCAAAGGATCGGTCAGTCGTATATATCCATATTTGCTGCCGCTCTCTGCCGCAACCATACTCTGAAGTTGCATCATTGTCTTTTCTATTTTTTGATTAGCTTCTATAACTATTTTGTCCAGCATTGTTTTTGTGAAAAAAAGCATCCAAGCTTGCAAAGAAGATTTTTTGTCGTTCACTTCTTCTCAAACACCGGTCTTATCTTCAATAATATTTAACTGCATCTGACGACTGCGGCTTGAACAAACATTTGACCATTTTATTTGTACCCCCAAATTATTTGGAGGCTTCGGGTTTTCCAGATAAGTAGTCAAAATTTTTTCAGTAGTTGGCAAACTTAGTGGGATGTAATTTTGTTCATCAAGAGCACTTTCCAGATCATGAGTTGATCTATCGCGGGTAAGCTGACGTCGGTGTGTGGTTCCTGCAGTATTACTTGCATTGTCCTGATTACCTGTGACGTTTTGTCAGCTCCGTTGACATCGTCAGGATTACCAAAATTAAAAGATGTTGATAGCATAACATCTACTTCATCACCAGAAGCTAAAGAGACTATGTCTTCAATATCATCGTTTTCTTCGTCAGATACTTTATTCAAAATTTTACGTAACACTTCTTCAGGTGTTACATTGGCATGGGCCATTTTATATAACTTTTATTTGCAATTTTTGTATGTCTGATAAAAGAAAATTATATATAGACCGTTACATATCATAAAATCATTATAACCTTATACACCGGTCAGAAAATGTAAGTTTTAGTGGAAAATAGCAATTTGAACATTTCAAACATAGAATTAAAATGTAGCGGCTGCTTTGCCGATGTAATAACATCAATTGAAAATTATCGATATCCTAAGTTCGTATTTGCTCATCAAGTAATAAAAACGAGTTGCTCGTTTCTCAGTTACGCAACCATGCACATTCAACGCTGCTTTTGACTTCTTTGTTGTTCCTAAGTTGAAGTAAAACACTCAGAAATTAACTTATCGAACGTAAGATCAACGTAGTTTAGAAGATTGGAAAGGACAAGACGATATTTGAGTTAGCAGACACCCTTATAATGATGTGGAAGTTGCCGCAAGCTTCAATGCAAATGCAATTCTGCTTAGCCATGCAGCAGGCAACGTAACGATCACTTTACTTTTAATATTTCGATTATACTTTCGATGCCTCTTTTACTTCCGTAGAGCCAGCTGTACATTGTTTTTTTTATTTTCAAATAAGAGAACACCACACAATTTCAAATGCTATGCTTTTACCAGTGGCGTCTTTATGAAAGAGGATAAAATACCACGGAAAGAAAAAAAGGTCTTCATGTGCTTTTATAAGTGATCAGAACATAAACACCTGGCTTTTGTGACGCGATCAACACAAGAAATTTTGAGGTTAATTACAAATTTAGGAAATGTTCCACAGGTCCCTTTCCCTCAAAAAAATTATTTTTTTGACTGAGGTTTGGCTTCTTGCGTTTTGGATTTGTATTTGCTGATAAAATTCAATATTTAATTAATTACCAACAGCCTATTAGTAAAGCAATGGAAATGAAGCTTTATAAAACTTCTCCATTAGATTTTAATGTCGCCCCTGTCTCCCTTAATCTCTCACTGTAAACCTTGATCTCTTCACGCGCCTTGACAAACCAAAGTTATCCTATTTGAGCAAGTACGGATATGAATTTCAATTTCACTCTTCCCGTCTACCGGTAATTGATGGCCCAGCAACAAGCAAAAAACTTCATTTATTTACCACAAAATCTAAATAAAATACACATTCCATGGGCCTTAAGAACAGATAGAAGGGAGCGCAATGAGTGAGATACTGATGATGATGTTAAATTTGAGTTATCTTTCTGCTACAAATACTGCTACAAAAGAATCAATTATTATTTCACATTCAAAGTATTAGCGCTGCATCTGTTCATTCATACAGAGTAACATTCAATAAGAGTACTTAATGCTTTATCAAAACTAACGTAGACTGCAGTATGGCTTCGTAAACAATGCTTTCCTCTACATCTGCTGAAGTTGCACTATTGGGGCCATTATTTATAATGATTTTGGGGTAGTTTCTATGAATTGGAGAAAGTGGCATTAATAATTTGTTATTAGAGTATGAGCCGATTGTAGTCATAGGCGATCCACGACTTGTTTTGCAGGTACGAGTCGATCTTAGTCATAATAAATAAGTTAAAAATGGTATCGTGCCCTTTCCGTTGAGTTAAGTTTTTTTCATCAGAACTGCGGACTCATGAATATCACTCATAATATTGCAGCCACATGCAAACATGAATGTCAGTTGGCCGTTTAAATCTATGTCAGTTACAAATAAATAGTAAATAGCCTCTATTTACTTCTCTCATAATTTCAGGATTTTCTTCTTACTATGTTGTTATTTGTCAGTTCACGTAACAGCCACTGTTGCATATTTTCAATCCAATAAGAATAGCAAGTGCGCTTGTTACCTTCCAACCTAGCCAATCCCCAATTTTAACTGGCAACAACATTACCACAACGCTATGAAAAGCGAAAACTATATTATCACACCTCCAAAAGTTTTTTCTGGCTTTGCACTTGGGAAAAATTATATTTACGTAGTTGCATTTGTCAAGTATCAAAATTACGAAATAAAATCTAGCTTTACTTTATTCGTGGGTCAAGGCTTAGCGGCAAGAAGATTCATTTGAAAAAAAGTTACAAAATAGTTGTGTGTTTGAAAACTTTGATGTTTTTGGCTTGTCAAATTAATGGTTGCTGTTCACAGCCAGAAGGTTTTGAGAAAAAAATTTCTGAGAAACAGTAAAGCTTTGCAATCATTGCGCCACTTTACAAATACTCTGCGGTTTACGCAACGGTCACGGTTTTGCGTGTGCGCTCTTTCTCTTTTTTTTCTTTATTATATGAAACCAATCGATGAAGAAATTTGCCCGAGTGGGTTTCGAAATTGTTGTATTTACTTCAAAACTGCAATGATTGTCTTTGTCAGTTTAAGACCAACCAAAAGCCAGCCAAATTTTAGGAAAAGTCAAAATATTTCAAACAATTATCTCTAGTGGTCGCTAAGTTATAGCAGTTTTAATTTGCTGTGGGTCGAATCGACCCCCCCTTCCCCCCGAGGCCAAATAGGGTTAAGGATGGAAGCGAAAATGAGAATATAAATGCTTAGAGGGATTAAAGTGCTTAAATAAAGAATTGCTTGCAGCATTGTCAAATAAACATTAATTGTTGTAAAGTTGTTTTTATCAAAAGTAGCTTATTAATATCTCTTAAGAGAAAGTTTAATCGCATTTCTGCAATGAGCAATTTTTGAGATAGTACAAAAAGCAGATTGTGCAGTAAATCGTTGATCGTGCCGTCATTTTAGATCCCATACAAATAAAAGTTTTTGAAATGTGGTAAGTCGGAAGATGGTTTTTGTTTGAGAAAACAAGTGGTTGTCCTCTGTTAAGTGATGCAAATTCTAAGAAAATTATTTTTGGTTATAATGTCATCATGACGTCACGAACATCCTTATGATACTCACCACGGGGTGATGTCCAATCGCGCCAAGTTTGATGCTTGTATCTTAAGCAGTTTTAAAGTAGTTAAAACAGACACACAGACAGACAGACAGACCGAATTTCACTTTATAGTATAGATGATACTGCAAAAAAAGATAAGTGTAGTTCCACTGTCGAATGATATTGTATATCGTAGAATTTGTGATATGGCCAAAGATATTGTTTCCCAGAGCATTGCTGCGATTAAGCAATCCCCTGTCATGCGATATAATTGGACAAGTCGACGAACCTTGCATCGTGCTCGCAGTTGATTGTGTAAGTGCGGTTTGTATAACTGAACTTTGCTGATGAACCTTTTCTCTGTAAATCACTGATGACTACCACTAGAAGTGAAGTCATATTTGCTTCGGTAGAAAAGTTCTGCAAAGAGTACGGATTAGACCAGCCTTGGACAACAAGATAATTCATGTTGGCTAATTTGAAGGATTGAAGCAAAAAGAAAGTAATTCTAATTTTAATCTACTTTGTGAAAAACTTGTTCGCTCTAATTTTGGTTGTGATCTAATTTCCGATTTTGCGGAAAATACTGTTTTGTCCACCAGCGTTTTTTAGTAAGCGATTACAATAAGAAAAAATCAACAAAAAGGATCAAAGTGTCTTGCCGCCATCCCATCGCTTAAACATGCTTTACATTCATAATTATGAGTGCCAATTACAATGGAGCAGGGCATTGGACGGAACAGTAGCTCTACTAGTAGTAGCCCGTTACGATATAGTGCTGTCTGACAATAAAAATAACACACGGACTGGCAGTAATACTAACAAGCACTAATTGATTTGAAAACTGGCATGCATTACGCTATCATAACATTATCCATATGTGATGATGATTATAGCAGATTTAACTTGTAATTTGGAGTTAACTTAAGAGAAATTAATTATGAAATGTTTACAGCAGTACACACTAAAATGATATTATATGTAACCTAGCCTTACAATAGTACAAAGTTCTGCCACCAACTAATAAGACTTCAATAGCTCAAGTTTGCGTTGACTGAAATTCAAAATAATGCTTTTTTACTTTTTAGCATCAGAGACTGCATTCAAATTGCAGTTGCTGCTATGATAGCAATAAACACCAGTATGAATGAAACTCTTGAAATTGATTTGGAGTGGCATCAATGTAATTTAAACATGTAATTCTAGTTTGTAGTTTAGAGTAGTTTAATTTCCAGTTTTTACAAATTTAATAATGTTTTATTCCAATTTAATAAGGAAAAGCTGTAAATATTATAGTTGTCCAAGTCTGGATTAGACTACGAAACTCGTCGCCAGTACAACTGCTGGCACACTCGCTATGCTTGGGAAAAAATTGGGTTTTGGAGCATTGCTGCAACGAATTTTACCGGATGTCAAAATAATTCATGGTATGATGCATCGCCAAGCTCTCGCGTCTACTGCCATGTCACAAAACCTAATCTTTGCATTGTTGTAGGCCAGGGGTGGGCAAACCTTTTAGTCGGAGGGCAGCAATGACCATTCAAGAGTGGCAGAGGGCCGGTGCTTAAAACTTGCAATGTCTGCATGCAATGCAAGAGCTTGCTGTAGCTTAAGATCTTGCGACAACTTCAACCTGTCGTATCACATGGCTTTGAAAATGATGGTGTCCAAAAAAAAGGTCATCACCCTCTATCTGGACGGTAAACCGTCAAATTAGACTGAGATATTCGTAGCAGCTCTTTCAACGGTCACTTCTAACGTTTTTGGCTCTTTAGTGCGGCTAGTGTGGTTACCCCTGTCATATTCAATTAGATATAAGGAAGTTTCTACAAGTGTTCGCAGGCTGCACAGAATGCTCTGGCGGGCCGTAGTTTGCTCACTTCTGTTCTAGGCCATCAAAATAGTGAATTACGTGAAGTCTAGTACCTTGAACACACAACTCTTCAGACTTCTCGGTCATGAAATGGGAGACTGTCATCTCAATTTATTGTTTTACATACAAGTGTAATGGCTGTTACGTGGAAATATAATTCAACGGTTGCATGAGCTGCGTGAAGAGTCGATAGAATTCCTGGCAAGTCAGAAAAAAAGATCGGGTTGCACTTTTGAAGTCTAATGAATGAATAGCGCAGCAGTGATACTTGAGTGATATTTTTGAATGTTTAAATTTCCTAAACCGATCGTTGCAGGGGAAAGATTTAAACATGACGAGTTTTCATGATAAACTGGCCATGTTTATTCAAACACTACATTTGTTGAAAGACCAAATTACCAAAGAACTTTTCTCATTGTTACCGTGTCTAGTTTAGCTTCTGGATGAATATCCCAATATGAACCGCTCAAGACTGACCGATGGCATCGTCGTGCATATTGACACTATAAAAACTCAGTTTGATAGTTATTTTTCTGATGTTGACGTCAACCTGCTTCTTGTTGTAAGAAATCCTTATTCTTCAAGTTAGAAGAACTGGAAAACGATGACTTTGCACAGGATACATCACTGAATCTGAATAACGGCTCTGGAGTAAAAGATGTCTTTAAGTCGCTGAAATTGAACGCATTTTAGTGCCAAATCCATCAAACCTACAGTCGCTTATCGAAAACGGCCGTCAAATTGATGATGCCTTTAACCCTCCACTTTTCTCGGTGAGCAGGCATTCTCTACAATAATTGTGGTAGAAGCAAAATAAAGAAACAGACTAGATGTGGAAAGCGACAAGACTGTGGCTTTGTCCGACACCGAACCACGTGTCAAATTTCTTATGTAGAATAAACAAATTCACACATCTCATTAATTGGTATAAAATTTGATTATCAAGAAAAAGGTAAAGAGTGAACTATTTGATGCAATAAATGGTTTCACAACAATATACACCCATTTTTGTTCAATGCAGATTGTGTGATGGAGATGAGTCGCGGTATTATGTCCAAAGGTGAAATTGAATCGAAGCTGTATAAGTTTGAGAGCCACTGTTTTGGATGGTATGGACGAGGGTAACAAAAATGATGTGGAATTAATGCAAGCTGTCAAGTTTGCAGATGATCAAGCTATGACCGCCAACACTAAAGATTGGTTGCAAAGGAAAATATGATAAAGCAAGTAGAGTTGTCATCAAATATGGAATGAAGATTAACATCAAAAACAACGAAAATTATGAAGAGTAGAATATTGTCCAATAATGTAAGGACTACATTAGATGAGCAATACTTTAGCAGGTGGCGGAAGAACTCTTGTTCTTGGAAAGTCTGGTATTGGAAAATGGATAGTCAGAAGAGCTTGTCAGTGTTCGGATTGTGACGGCTATAGCAAGTTTTAACGAAGTGCAATCGGTATTGACTGATGGACTGAAACAGTAGCTGAAGAAGCAACTACCAAAGACCTTGGTGTGGGTTGAAGTCACGTAGCCTACCGATCAGGAACGTGGAGTAAAAAAAGCGAATGCTTCAAGGCTGGAGACATTTGAAATACGAGTTTGGAAAAAGATATTAGTAGTAAAGTGAACAGACAAACTGAAGAATGAGGATTGGGCATATTCTGAGAAGAAATGTTTTTTAATAACTGTGTGGGAAGAAAAATGAAAGGAATGCGTCTTCGAGGAAGAAAGAGAATAATGATGATGAATGACATCAAAAGCGATGAAAGTCACAGAGAAAAGCTAAAGATCGAGAGAATCGTTGGAATAATTTTATGAGAGGTTTGTTTTAGGACAGAATATCTAATGATGATTTGTAACCCAGTCTCTAAGGCTGTTCAAATCAGATCAGCCTTGGTGCTGGTCCCAAGCCCGGATAAATGGGGAGGATTGCAACAGGAAGGGCCCCCGACGTAAAACCCAGCCAAATGTTTTCAATGCGCGTCGTATTTGACTTTATGCCGGATCGGTCGAGGCCCGGGATAACAACGACCGTTACCAGTGACTGGGCACCAAGGGTTACCGGTGGACATGCTACTCGGATGCAAAGAAGAGGTGGAAAGCAGTGGAGAAGAAAAAAGGAAAGAAATTAAGACAGGAAGAAAGCTAAGAAGATTAAGCTGGGGGTTGCTACATGAAACGTTGGAACGATGACCGGTAAAGGAAGAGAACTTGCGGACCATATGGAGCGAGGGGTGGACATACTGGGTGAGCAGGAAACTGGCTGGAAGTGGGAGAAAGCAAGACGCATAGGTGGAGAATATAAAACGTGGTACTGTGGAAGTGGAAACAAAAGAAATGGTGTGGGAATCATATTGAAAAAGGAGCATGTGGAGAGGGTAGTGCAATTGCGGAGGGTAGCAGACAGGACAATATGCTTGAAGATGGAGCTTGATGGTGTTATGTTGAATGTTTTCAGTGCGTATGCGCCGCAAGTGGGTGTATACGTAAACAAAAGGAAGCATTCTGGCTGAACCTGGATGAGACAGTGGAAAAGATACCAAAGAATGAAAGAACTGTGGTGGAAGCAGACCTAAATGGGCACGTAAGAGTAAAGAATAACGGTGATGAAGAATGCATCGGCAGACATGGATTGGGGAAGAGAACTAACGAAGGACAAGCAGTGGTGGATTTTGATAAAAGAATGGAATTAGCGACCACTAACCCTTACTTTGTAAAGAAACCAGCACACAGAGTCACCTACAACAGTGGCATACGCAGTTTGCAGGTGGATTACGTTATGATGAGAAGACGAGGGATCAAGAAGTTGGTGGATACAAAGATTATTGTCGGTGAAAGTGTAGCAAAACAGCACAGAATAGTAGT
Source organism: Trididemnum clinides (assembly GCA_963675345.1). Taxonomy (NCBI): domain Eukaryota; kingdom Metazoa; phylum Chordata; class Ascidiacea; order Aplousobranchia; family Didemnidae; genus Trididemnum; species Trididemnum clinides. Next base: position 18,456,330 of record OY776301.1, read on the forward strand.
CAGTGCGATAATCATCTGGACGAAGTGAAGGAAAGCACCAAAACCAGTGAAGAGAATAAAATGATGGAAGCTAAAAGACTCGAAAGTGAAGAACAAATTCAAAATGGAAGTGATTGAAAACGGAATACTTGGTGGACAGAAGAACTGGCAAGGAGTATCTGAGATGATACGGAGCATTGCCAGAATGGAACTGGGTGAAACATCGGGAAAAAATAGCACGGCAGGTAGACGGGAGACATGGTGGTGGGACCAGGAAGTTCAGGAAAAATTGAAACATCAGAGAAAAGCCAAAAAGGTATGGGATACCATCAGAGATGATGCAAGCAAGTGAGCCTATCAAACTGCAAGAAAACAAGCTAAGAGAGAAGTGGCAAAGTCAAGAAACAGGGCATACGAGGAACTGTACAAAAAAACTGGAAACAAAGGAGGGGAAAATGAGTTGTTCGAGGTAGCAAAGCAGAGAAACAGACAAAACAAGGATATGCAACAAATAAGAGTAATCAAGAGCAAAACTGGGGAGATGCTGATGGAAAAAGAGAAAGTGAAACAGATATTGAAGGAGTATTTCGACAATTTACTCGGCCAGGAAAACCCTAGAGAAAGAAGAGAAATGAGAACAGAAGAAAGAGAAAAGGACGTGGAACGTGGAAGATGTTTTTGGAGAAGAATTCAGGACTGGGTTGGGGAAAAAGAAAAACGGAAAGGCTCAAGGACCTGATGACATACCAGTGGAAGCATGGATTGCTCTAGGGAATAAAGGTGTGAAGTTTCTAGTGAACTTCCTCAATAGACTTCTACGAGGGGAGAAGATGTCAGATGAATACAGAAGGAGCGTGTTCGTACCTTTGTACAAAGGTAAAGGAGACATCAAGGAATATGGAAATTACCCGGGAAATAAGTTGATGAGCCACACTATGAAGCTGTGGGAGAGGGTAATAAAAGCAAGAGTAGAGGAGAAGGTGACGATCGCTGAGCAACAATTTGGGTTCATGTCAGGAAGGAGTACCACTGACGCAATATTCTGTTTGAGAATGCTGTTGGAAAAGCGGATTGAAGAGCAGAAGGCAGTGCACCCTGCCTTTATTGACTTGGAGAAGAAATACGACAGGGTACCCAGAGAGGAACTTTGGAAATGTTTGTGATTAGCTGAAGCATCAGAGAGCTACATAAGGATAGATAAGACGGAGCGACAACAACTGTGAGAAGTGCAGCATGGTTGACTGGGGAATTCAAGTTAGGTGTTGGACTTCACCAAGGCTCAGCATTCAGTCCATTCCTTTTTGCTGTAATCATGGACAAGCTGACGGAGGACATCAGTAAGAACGCGTCATGGGATATGCTGTTTGCAGATGACATAGTTTTGTCTAGGCAAAATCATAGGGAGCTGGAGGATGATCTGGAGATTCGGAGAAATGCACTAAAGAGAAGAAGCTTGAAAGTGAGCCGGAGCAAGACCGAGTATTTGAAGGCTGGGGATGTGGATGATGGAGAAGAGTTGAAGTTGCTAGGAGAAAGCTAAAGAGAAGGAACAACTTTAAATACCTGGGTTCGACAGTTAGTAACGATGCAAGATGTGAAGAAGAAGTGAGGAGACCGATCCAAGAAAGATGGATCATTTGGAAGAAGTTGTCTGGAGTTCTGTGCGACAGGAAGTTATCAGCATCGGTTAAGGGTAAAATGTACAAGAGCGTTGTTAGACCAGCCATGCTTTATGGTATGGAAACGGGCAGTGACAGAAAGACAGGTGGGAAAAATGGAAGTTGCAGAGTTGAAAATGGTGAGATCGGCACTGGGAGTGACAAGAAAGGACAAGATAGGAAAAGAATAAGTAAGAGAGACCGCAAAAACCTCAAAGCTAGGAGACAAACTTCGGAATGCAAAGCTACGCTGGTATGGATACGTGAAAAGGAGAGAAGAAGGCTACGTGGGAAAAAGGGTGATGGAAATGGCGGTGCCAGGTAGAAGGAAAAGAGGAAGGCCAAGGAGAAGGTCGATGGATTTGGCGAGAGAAGACATGAAAAGGGTTGGAGCTAAGGAGGGAGACGAGGTTGATCGGGTCAAATGAAAGATACATGGCGACCCCGAATAAGGAGATGCCGAAAGAAGAAAAAGAAAAAGATCGAATGATGATTTGTGAGACAAAAACTTTTACTGACTTAGAAAAAGTGATCTTATCACTTTTGATACTAAAATACATTTTTAAAAAGATAATTTTTTCACGTGATGGCTCTGGTATTTGCAATCTTCCTATTTTGAGCTGGTTGCCTAAAAATCCATCATGTGCTACAAAATCTTGTAACGCTTGATTTTGCATACAATACGCTAGATACGTAGGCTTTTAAGCAAGCGCATGACGATATTTTTGAAATAAATATTGGAATAAACTAGTTATCACCTTTAAATTCCCAAAGTTTAATTTCAACCCAGCTACAGGCAATTTTGGAGAGTCGTTTTTAAAAAAGACTCGACCTCCTGTGGTTGCTCTTCTTCATGCAATTTGCACTCCACTAAGAGGGTAGCTTTCCTTTTTTTAAAAATCAGGTTTAATTAGACTAGACAGTAGACCAAACATACTACTTTACGTAAATGCTATACTATTCGGTTAGATGTTTTTAGAAAAGTTTTGTAATGTTTGATGTTTTGTGCTTCAAGTTCAATTTTGAAACAGATTTGGAAGTTTTTCTTTTTTATTTACTTCCACCTATTTTTTCACTGTGTACAAAGTATTTTCCCTTCTCGGTATATATTCGCAGATATGGTTTACTCTATGTTTCACACACAATAAATCGATTTTCATCGTTTAGGTTAAGGTTCAACCGCAAGAAAAACGCCTGTATTGCGTTTTTATGTTAATGGTTTTTCAAATTTTCTCTTGGAATACCCTCTACCACCTACCACTCTTATTTCAGATCCCTGAAACCCTCAGATATTGCATTGCATACTTGCTTTAATAACGAACAAGCTGCACGGTCTGATCGGCGGACCATGACCGCCTGATACAGTACATGAACATGTTCACGGTGTGCTGAGCAAAGTCTTTTGTGTGAATTCTTTTTTTGATCGTCTAAAAGGAAAATGATAGACCAGGATTACATATAACATAGTATTATCTTTTACCTTTACCCAAAACTATTTCACAATTACCGTAAATAGACGTCAAAATCACAATAATAAAAAGTGTCTGGCTTTTCTCGTCAGAATTTCAAAAGCTTCCTTTATCATATCGTTTGCCGCCTTGGGTAATTTTAATTTTGGAAGTATTTGTACAGTATGTAAAATTCTACTACACGCAAAAGTTATTTGATGTAAACAGAATATTGCCATAAACAGCACTGAATGTTTGTGCATCAGTAAGGGGCCGCTCAAATATCACATGACGCATTCACAGCTGAAACGAAACTGTCATATTGGTGTTAAATGGGAGAAGGGGAAAAGAGATATCGTTATATGACATACTTGCTATTTTATTTAAAAAATGAAAGTTTTCCAACGTCTAAATAAACAGGTTTCTGTGGCAAATCCGAATAATGAAAGTTTGACTGAGTATTTGATATGTGACGAGTTATATCAGGGGAAGAGGGTATTTGCAAAACTGTTACAACGCGTCACATGGGGAGAGGGGTTGGAAATCGGACAAAATAGCGTCATATGATTTGTTAACAGTCTCCAACGACAAAATGCTCGAAAAAGTAAGACATAAATTTACAAAAAATGCCAATGAAGTTCAAATCTTAAACAACTTACCGGTTTTCTGGCAAAACTCTTCCCTTGTCTAATAGGACTCTCGAAGTAGATTTAACCTATTAACAAATAGAGTTTATCTAGAAAAGTCAAACCATTTTCGAAGTTGTAAGCCTACAAACAAAATCTGAAAACGCTTCTAGCAAAACTAATGTTCAAAAACTTTCACTGGCTCTACATAGTGACGCAAATTACAGTTTAGCCTACTTGAAATTCTTATCGAAAAACTGTGAAAGCACCAACGGCATCCATACACCCTCTATATTTGACCACAGCATTTTACTTGGCAAAACTCATGGGAGCTCAATAATGATGTGTGAGGGTAAGTGAGCGCAACATGCAATGCTGTTTACAATGAAGCTTTGAAGAAAAATAATATAAGTATTTTAGAATAGGAGATGTGAATGACCACTAATTGATTCCTTCAAGATCAAAATTGATTTCACTGTAGTCATATGATATTGGCAGTGCCGGGTTTACACTATCTGGTACTACGCGGGTTTTTTACCTTCCGTCTAGTAGTAATTTTAAATTATTTCATAGAAGGAAATTTGCTAGAAAGATGAGATTTTTTTGACCTTTATTTTATTTCATTTTCTTTGCGCATTGTTTAAGCCTATTTTGAATATTTTCGGAAGATTACGAGTTCCATAATAAGCATTTTGTCACAGGCAGTGAAAAAATTTTACAAAGCTCCTTGATATTCTATGCTTCGGATTTCTACCTCAAATTACGTCATGCAGCGCTTCTGTTGTTCGTGGTGCGAGCCGCTCTCACATACGCGTGTAATTACTAGTAGGTTAGCAAAAAAAAGGAACAACCATTCGCTACCTCATCATTGGTTCAATGCTTGGCGATCTTTGCTAATAAATTTGACCATTTTATATTGCAACGCACCGCCTCGCAATAGATACAATGTAAGAACGTTGAATTCTTTTTTATGGAAAACAAGCTGCTACTCTTCACTGCTTTTGTTTTCACTTCACTTTAGAATCATTTTACTTCTCTTTAGAACACAATTGATGTATTATTTGTTTTACTTGCTTTCTGTGATTCAGAAACCCTTTTTCGTTTTGTTTTCTAAAACAACATTTATTTCATAGTAGCAAACACGTTGTCGACAAATATCATACATCGGTGTTCAATATAAAATTATAGTATAGTAGGCCTATTATTGTGGCTTCAAATAGGAGTGGAAGTTGCAATGTGTGTGACACTGCTACCGAAGTATTTGCAAGTGATGAAGAAAGTGAAGCGGAGATTTCAGACAGTGACATTGATTTGCGACTGTTTGACAGTGAAAACGAACGCAGTGCATCAGATAATAGTAGTGATTAGGAAGGTGAAACAATTCGGCCGAGGTAGACAGTCGTAACTTTGTAGGAAGCATGCCATAAATTCATTAGATACCGTACCGTTTTGATGGAAGAAAATTTCGACCCATTGCCAAACCAGGAGAATAAACGCAATGCAGTGAAAATAGACAAACGAACCAAAGAATGTATTGTGTGGAGCACACAGCGACCATCAAGGGTAGGCCGACAGAATGCGTCCAACCTAATTTCTAACAAACCAGGAGTAAACCCTTTCGGAAGAAATGCTACTACTTTATTGGATGCTTGACGATTGTTTTTTTACAGCAGAGTTGATTTACACCGGTGCTATTTGTACGAATAAGTGCATTCGAAAAAGATTGGGAAAAATTTTGGAGGCACAAAAAGCACGCTGAAATGCTTCTTTTTTGAAAGAAACAAGCCCCACTAAAATTGAGGTTTTTGGGGGCTATGGTACATAAGATGTCTCTAGATGCTGACTTTTCATAGAGTGCAGCTTCATTTTCTTCTTTTTATGGAAATGTCGTGTTTAGTGTAGCGGTAATTATGTCGTTGTATCGGTTCAAGCTTGTTTCAGCCCATTTCAGATTTGATGATAAAGCAGCAAGAAAAGAATGTTGAAAACAAGACCACTTTGCTGCTATGCGAAACGCTTTTCAAATTTTCACTGGAAATTGTGAAAAAAGTTCTTGTGCTTAAAGATTTTTTTATCGTTGGATGAGACATTGCATGCAACCGGTGTGGGGGTGGCATTTCGATAGGACAATAAGAACAAACATGCAAAATATGAACTACTCTTTCGAAGTAAAACAGTGCCCACATTCCTTACATTTTCGCTGCCATATCACATGCTAGAAAACCGACAAATCCTGGTCCTCATAACTTAGCCAGCACAGAAGAATACGTCAAAAACTCTGGTTCATAACTAGGACACAGTTTCCACTCAACAAGGGAGAAACCTCTCTTTTGACAGATTTTATACATCGTTAGAATTGGTAGGGTGGCTTTAGGGAAAAATATGACTTTCGTTATACCTAGCAAAACATGAGAAAAGGTGTGGGCGAAGTTGTTTTCCTATCTGGTTGGGAGCCACTCAGCGCAAAAGTATTCTGGAGGAAACAAATCCACATCTCACTGTAACTCCACACGTTGTGAAGCCCAAATCAACGAGCAAGCGAACAGTGATGACTTTATCAACAATGCAGCCAATCCTCGAAGTGACCCAAGACGACGGAAAGAAGAAGCCGGCATTAATCGAACTTCATGACTTCACAAAAGGAGGAATAGATGTCGTTGATCAGAAGATGGGAAACTACAGCGTGAAGCCCAAGTCATCAAAATGGACGGCGTCATGTGATAATGTGCTCGTAATGATTAGCGATATATCACAATAGCTGCACCAAGAATGATTCAATTTGCAAAACTGGGTAAACGATATTTAGTGACAGGAAAGTGCTTTGTAGTTGCAAGTGTTATTGTTTTGATTTCAGCACTTTCTTAGATGTTAGATGTTGTCCGTGTATATATCATGATGGTCAGCTACATAAACAAAGGGTTGATACCCTCAGAAGCCAAAGGAGATGAGAATTTCACTGAGGTATGGGAGTCGGCAACAGCATTGATCTAGCCTCATATGGTCCCAGGATCTGGACAACGCTCCAAATCTCACGGACTGTCAGCGAAAGATCATATTGCATTTTTTGGGAGGAAGAGCTGCTATTCATCCACAAGTGGATTCTCAGCCCTAGCAATCCAAGAAACGTTGCACCATATTTGTGGATGAAGTTAGAGGGGGAGGATATTCACCTAAAAGAAGTAAACTTAATAAAGTTGTTTGTGGTTGTTGTAAGTGTAACATGCCTTTGTGCTCAAAACACGTGTTAAACCTTGTTCATGATGCAATGCGATACAATGGTGGTGCTCGTCAACAAAAACGAAGGACTTTTCTGGCTTACCTTTGTCAAATATAGAGGACAAGAAATGAGACTAGAAGTTACTTTTTTGTGTCAAGAAACGTTTCCTACTAGATAAATACAGTATAAGAAATAATGCAGGGCGCCGTAAACGTGGTCGGTATTGTTAGCTCAGTGTTCAACTACAATGGCGATTACAGTTCGAATAACTAAGATGCTTTGCGTTGACTTGACGTATAGCCACGTAAAATTTATGTAAAATTTGCAATCAGAAAAGTATAATTGCTTTGAAAAAGGTTTTGTTGAAAAAGAAATTTAACGTGCGAAAGGAAAAATTGTTATATCATTTCCCATGCTACGCCAGTATTGCTACGTGTTGCAGCTTGAAAGAATGTAAGCAAACGAATATCGATTGTTAGTAAATAGCTACGGTTCAACTTGCGACGAACGGAATGACGTCATGCTGAGTAATAAAGACGAGGGCTACTTAGGAAAAACCCATTATTGCGAGCTGTAATAGATCACCAAAAACTGCTTTGAAAATCATGAATGCAAAAAGTATTATGTTTATAGTGGAAAAACACAATTTTATTGAACAATTTTGCATCAAATGTTTGCCCAACATCAAAACCAAAAGTCGGACGAACAAAATCGGCCAAGAAATGACTAAATGCTCACAAAAATCATTTCCTTATAAATTATGATTTCAAAACAAAAACTGAATTCTAGTTTCGCAAAAAGATGCATCCAAAAATTAGCAAATTCAGTTGATCATATACATTTAAATTTTCGCTAATGTGCGATATTCACAGGTTTAGTTATTGGTCAACGTTTAAAGAGGGCTATTAAATCCCATTTTGTAACTTTGGCGCATCTCAAGAGCCAGTAAAAAATACGGTTAAGATCTCTGTGAGCCTTGGGGCCAGAATAATTTTGGGCCCCCATCAGCGCCGTGTTACCAAGAAAATCTACCACAACATAACCTATCTTTGCGTTGCATCGATACCGAAAGGGGGCACTCTTCAACTCGTTCCCAGTCATCGTCAATATTCGCTGACCAGCTTGGAAATCAACACAGACGTTAATAACAGCATTACGAAGATCTATCAAGTGACGACAACATGTGTAAGTTACAAAGGTAACTAATAATCAAAAAAGTAGCTTCACAAGAAAATAAACTTACTCACCGAACGTATACGCAGTGAATATCAGCAACTAAAGAAAACAAGTTGCTACTGAAACACAATAATCTACAAAGTTTAATCGTAGTTGTAGTTTTGAATCAAAATATTTGTTTGGTTTGAAATTTATCCGATGATTTTCTTGAACCAGTATTATTTGTTGATGGGGTTTACTTTTACACGACTCGTTACATTACCTTGTTTTAAACTTTTAGAACACACTCTTCCATTCTTGTTTTCAAATTACGTTCGAACCTGAAAATGTTTCTGATTGTTGATGTAAAACAACTCGTGCAAAAATCAAATTGAAGGTTTATTATGTTTTTTAAATAATGCCTCATTAATCTGTTATTGACAGGACTGAGTAATCAATAAGTATTCAAAGTCGCATGCATATTTAGTTTAAAATTGTTTTGGCCATCTAGGTTTTTAACCGCTGTCAGCAATATTTTCTTCCATTAATAAAGAAATGAAACACCTTTACGAAGAAATTAATATCATTTGCATTTCACATTTACGCTCAAATTAAATTAAAATACCAATTGGAAGAAAACGATAAAATAGCTAACCACTCTTAGATGTTGTAATTGAAAAAAATTTCATCAATGAAACCAGTATTAGATATTACACCAGTTAACAAAGATTTATCTTTTCCAAATATACGACATACATCAGCAAATTCTTAATTGGCAGAAGCTATGGAATGTTATGAACATATACAGGAAGTATCGCAAAAACTAACCTTCCTAACATAAAAGAATAGACAGCCGCACGCCATTTCCGATAGACACATAAAAGTTATCTTGACAAAAAACATCAACCTCTATGAGTTAATTAGCAAAAAACATTGACAAATCTAATTTTTTCTACATTTTGCTTCTTTTTTATCGAAGTAACATTCCACCGAATTCACATAAAAGGCAGACATTATTCAAAATATAAACAAATGTTTATTTTTGGGTGAGCCATATTACATTAAAAATCGAAAGCTTGATTGGTCCGAAACGAAATCAGACAGTAAGAATGAAAGAACATGATCTTCAAGTGATCAAAAAAGTGATATAGCAAGTAATATAGTAAAAGAAAATCCATACCAAACTTTTACCAAACAGCAAGAGTAATTCTGATAAATAATTGACGACAACTTCGAATTAAATCAACTGTTATTGATTCAAAACCTACAGCCACAATTGAACACATGAAATCCCGCATCCACTTTTTTTTGTATTTACATTCAATTTGTTTGTAAACTTTTTTGTAATTACTTAAACGCATTAACTTAAATCTTGACTTATGCACTAATTATTTTATTGTTCTTTTAATAATGATGTTTGTTGCAACATAAATATTGTGCTTGAACTTTGTTGATGACAACTACAAATTGTTCTGTTGTAGTAAAGTTGACAATTTCTCGCAGATTGTGTCCATAAGTCCTACACCGTTATATTAAACTGTTTTTTCATAAGATAGTTATACCAAGATATTTCTGTTTTTGCTAAATCGACACATGTTTTGTTAGTATTCATTTCGTCTTTCACAACAAATCCTCCTATTTTCACATTTTTTGGACTATAACCAATGTAATTTTTACCCTTAATTTTCGCATTTGAAATAGCGCTGCCTTCCATACAGCTGTCCTGTAATTCGGAGTTCAATTGACGCAATCGAGCGACTTCTCTTTTCATTCTTTCTCTCCCAAAAGCTTCAACTCGCTTCCAAAAAGTGTCATTAAAAAAATCGAACATTGCGGCATCTGCCTTATTCCATCTTCGTATTTTGGAGCGAGTTTCATTGCCAACGACAATCCGCTTGTTCAATCTGGCATTCAGCTGAAGAAATCGGACGTCAAGGAGCTTTAAACCGAGTAGTTCCTTCAATAAAACAGCAGATTCTTCAAAATAATCATTGATGAGCACAAGATCATAAAGATTATTCATTCGTTCGATCGATTGCTTAATGTAGCCGTCGTCATCTTGTAAATTGTCAAAACCAAGATCGAAAAAAACACCATTTTTAGCAAACCACCAGAATCTTCTGTCTTTGGGGCCATGAAAATACCTACAATAAATAGGAGGTTAATTAACAGAGATGAGCCTTGGCATGGCTTGGATTGCGGCTGAGCCAACATAAAACCAAACAAAGAATAAGCTTTTCTCTCTGCTCAAGGTAGATCAAACCTAATTATCATTCAAAGGCAAATAACTCAGCATCCACGTTTATCAGGAACTTTCAACTGGATGTAGCGTTTAATGTAGGCCTTCTTTAATATTTTCGTTTTACTACCACATTTCAAGAAAATTGTTGGCAATATTTCACAGATTTATTCCACAGAAAAAAGATCTTCGCTTAAAAAGTTTCAAAAAGTTTTATTTTCTAGTGAAGTTTACTATATGTTTCACCTTCTGGTACTAACATAGATCTATAGCATATTTTATCAATAGTTTGAGAAACCCTGGTTTAAATTACACTTTTACTGTCTAAATAGTGACAGTTAAGATGGATTGTCGTTTCCCATTAGTGAAGTTTCTCACGTAAACTCGTTATTTTTCAAAAACGTAACATCCAAGTTTAGTCGCGATTTCGATACTGCATCTATACTTTCAAGCTTCAGACGAGTAAATGAGTTACTAAGCCATAAAGTTAATAAATTACAGTTAGATTACGGAGTAGAATAAATTACTTTTCTACATTGTTCAACCATTTTTCCAATCCTTCCGTAGTTTGTGCTACATCTTTGAAAGATGGTGTTGCCCAATGCATGTAATCAAAAGTACTTGCAAATAATTCCCCTGGTTCACGTAGAATGGTGATGTATTTTGTGTTTTTCGGCATAACTGCTGCTATTTGTTCTTCATTAAAACGCATGTGGTGACAGAGCAAATTGACTTCGTGATCGGACGGCTGAAGCAAGCCTTTGTGAAATTTCGTACCACTTTGGTATTGGAACATAAAATGTCCTTTACGATTAGGTAAGCCCACAAACATGTCGTATCGCTCAGCATATCTCAGCAAGATATTTTGAACTGTTGTTCCTCCAGTTTTGTGCGTTTTAACAAAGACAACGCTTGGTTTTGGAAGGCGGTCGTCATGGTTGGCTTCACGCGATGTCGCGGGAATTGCTGATGTGCTATAATTGCAACAAACGATTTTAAAAAAATATGATTGTGTTAAGACTATTGGACTGACGCGCAGAATATTGGAATCGGTACGGGCGTTTACCTTTCTGTGCGATCTATGATTGACGCTATTTCAACAGAAGGAAACAAATTTACCGCTTACTATTGATACTCAAATATTTTAAAAGCAATGATGATTTTTTTTCGTCTTTCCTACTTTTTGCAATTTTTCGGTAAAGTAGTGCTACAGCTACAAATCAATCACTTTTGTGGCTAGTTGCTGTGGACGTAAGTTCGAATCCTATTTGGGATATTTTTCATTGATATTAGAAGGTTACAAAAACAAGATCGATTTTGATAACAATTTATCTAGATATGTCTAGGCTAACTCTTTTTACGGTAGAGGTAAAAGAAACAATTACACCTAAAAGTTATCGGCTAAATTTAGTTTCAATGTTCCGCTTGGCCGGTTACGCTGAGCATCTTCAAAAAAGAGTATGGAGATGTGAATCAATCACTCTCCCATAAGTCGAATAAATAAACAGCACAACTCAACTACTGGTAGTTTAATTGTTCAAGTTGTGCTGTATTTGTGTTCTGACTTATGGGAGAATGACTTACTCACTTCTTCATACTCTTTTCTGAAGATGCTCGGCGTAACCGGCCGATTGAAAGGTAAAAATAAATATATAGGTGTAGGCTATAATGATTTGTTTTTCCTCGACCTGCAGAACGATTAGCCTAGATAAATTTTAGTGTGTCTAGTGGACAAAAAATCACTTCTATTTGGTATTTGATGACAGTAATGATATGATTACCAGTCTGAAAATTAAATGAAAAACGGAAAACAAAATCTGTTTTGACAAACTATTACAAAAGAAGCCAACAACTTGTAAGCTTCTACAACAGTAATGACGTCAATTAAAACAAAATTTATAGAAATAAAGCTAAATCGTAGGTTAGATTAAAAACAACTGAAGTGGTCAAAAGGGTTAATCAAGCTAAATTGTACTTTATACTGTTGGTACCTATACGCCAGTGATTACTGTTTGGATGGTAAGTATGGACTTATATTTTTATTCTCCTTTAGAGCTTTTCAAGTTAAAAAGCATAAGCATTAAGCATCAATAAATTGGGAGTTAAAAAGCATAAAGGTAACGTACTGCAAAACTTGCTAGGGATCGAAAATTGCAGATCTGTTTTCTTGTAGTTACGGGCAGTTTCGAACTGTTTAATTCAGCATTTAAAAAATTCTCAATTACAAGCGTGACGTGTTGCTTAGGCATAAATTGCAATGATTTATACCAATAAAATAGAGGCGATTGCAGTTAGGGTAGGTCACGTGTTTAGTATGTTTACACAAACAAAAACTTCAACACAAAACAAAAATTGAGCTCATAGAGTCGGTTAGACTACTATTCTGTTGAATTTAGCTTTCTCCTTTAAAGTTAGCTTTTTGTTTAAATTTAGCTTTATGGAAAGCTAGAGAAGCAAATGAAGCAGCCGCAAAGAGAAGCTTCTGTTCTGTCTGGTAACATGTCGTTTACTCAAAAAAGAGAATCATTTCCCGCAATAGAAAAGGACTCAATGCCAGCCTCATATCAAAGCAACGTCGTTTATCAATTTGTGCGCCATTGTGGTGGTAGGCGTGTGAGCCGCACTTCTCCGAGGTAGCACGACAGAATGAGACAATGTGTTCACATAGATCCATCAGGGAACCACAAGTTATCAAAAAGCGAAAACAGCCACTCTGCACATGCAAGTCTTCGATCCCCTAAATCAGCAATTCACTGTCACGTATCGTGTGCTTCAAATTATATGTCCTCCCCAAACTAAAATGATAAAAGATTTTCGCTTTCGACTCAAGGACGCCTCTCCTTTTTCTTCTCGACTTTGGAAGCTATATTTGTAAAATAATTTGATCAAAATTTATGTCAAAAATTTGCTCACTGCATAAAACTTAGAAATTAGTCCAATGCAATTGATCATTTTTCGGCTAATCATAATAAATTGTCTCTCCACTATAACACGTCATTAACGTTTCTCACAATTGTTCGTGACAAATAGTTAGACCAAAAACATTGGAAATACGCTGCTTCAAACACACAAAATGATTTGACATTGACCAAACTTTTATCAGAAGAAAACAAGAGACACGCTGCTCTTCTCAAAGTGTAAAAATGATCGAATAATCACATACAATTAGCTGCTGCTACTTTATGAAATACCAATATTTTTCATCATGTTTTGATCCTGTCAAAGTGGTTCTTGTAAAATCGGTCCACGTCTTTTACCCTTTCAGTGCCAAAACGTAGCTATTATGTCATTAAAAATCATTTTCAAGTTTCCAAGGACGTTGCTCTAACGTTAAAGAGTTTTGATTTTTATAATTGCTTCAACTAGTGTTAGTTTATTATCGTTTGACGTATGTATTACGTTGATAGCAAAGGAGAAATTCACATGGTGCTATACGGAAGCACTATTGCAACATTTTAAGCTAGAAATATATTTTTTATTTCTTTTTTAACCTGTTACCAAATTTTTTCTTCCGAAAATTAGTAATTATTCATCACAAATCAGTGCTGCCTAAAAATTACGAACACCTTTTCATCAGCACACCAGCCGAGCAGATCAATCAGTTAAGCCAGACATAACAAGCATGTAAAGAACTAAAGGTGTGGGTCTATATTAGCCATATAAAAACAACAAAACTTAAATAAAACATAATAATATCAGTGTTTTATGAAACTAGTTCATATTATGACGTCATTGATGACGTAATATTATCTACAACCAAGTAAACTTGTTTG